>CM066035.1:387037214-387637214 GCA_033557465.1 Ichthyophis bannanicus | reverse complement strand
AATCAGTCTCAGTTGTTATGTTAAGAGCATCAAAGTACCTCCAAAATACTTTCACATTGTGTGGTATAATAAATGAAAATATCTTACAATAAAATGATGTAGCATTTTCTATGCGGAGATGAATGCCCAACCTTGCGGTCATCCAACCTCCTGCCTTGTTATTACAATGCTTCCAAGTTATGGCTGATTCATCTGGTATGAGCCTGGCAAGTTTGCACACTGAGAAGTTATGTGTTACATTATTGCTTAAAGTCACTGTGACATTGCAAGGATTAGAAAGAACAAACATAGTAACATAGTAAATGATAGAAACAGAAATATGATGACAGAGATATGATGACAGAAAAAGACCACATGCCCTATCTAGTCTGTCCTTCCATATCTACAACTACAGCTGTCCCCTTTTTTCCTTTAGAGATCCTCTGTGTTTGTCTCATGCTTTTTTGAATTCAGATACTGTCCTCATCCCTACCACCTCCACTGGGAGACTATTCCACAGATCCACCGCTCTTTCCATAAAGAAATATTTCCGCATATCACTCCTGAATCTATCCCCCTTCACCCTCATCCCATGTCCCCTCGTAGCAGAATTTGCTTTCAATTGAAAGAGATTCTCCCCCTGTACATTTATGCCACAGAGGTATTTAAACATCTCAATCATATCACCTCTATCCCGCCTTTCCTCTAAGGTGCACATATTAAGATCCTTAAGTCTGTCCTCAAATGCTTTATAACGAAAACGCTAACCATTTTAGCAGCACCCCCCACCCCCATCCCCCCTGTACTGACTCCATCCTGTTTATATCCTTTTGAAGGGGTGGTCTCCAGAATTGCAGAATATACTCCAAATGAGGTCACACCAAAGACTTATACAGAGGCACTATCACCTCCTTTTTCTGCTAGCCATTCCTCTCCGTATGCACCCAAGCATCCTTCTAGCTTTTGCTGTCGCCTTTTCTGTTTAGCTACTTTAAGATCATCAGACTCAATCATGCCTAGGTCCCGCTCTTCTTTAGTAGACAAAAGTACTTCACCCCCTATACTATATTGCTCTCTTGGATTGCTGCAGCCCAAATGCATGACCTTACATTTTTTAACATTGAATCCCAGCTGCCAAATTCTAGACCATTCTTCAAGCTTAGCTAGATCCCTCCTCATGTTATCTATACCTTCCTGGGTGTCTACGCTATTGCAGATTTTGGTATCATCCGCAAAGAGGCAAACCTTACCTGACAGCCCTTCCACTATATCACTAACAAAGATGTTAAAAAGAATCAGACCATGGACAGATCCCTGGGGCACACCACTGGTAACTTCCTTCTCCTCGGAGTGAGCTCCATTTACCTGTACTCTTTGTCACCTCCCACAAAACCAATTTCTAACCCGAGCAGTAACTTTAGGGTCCATCCCTAGGGTGCTAAGTTTGTTTATAAGTCACCTGTGAGGAACAGTGTCAAAGGCTTTACTGAAATCTAAATACACCACATCTAGGGCTCTCCCTCGGTCCAACTCCCTGGTCACCCAGTCAAAGAAATCAATCAGATTTGTCTGACAAGACCTGCCTCTGGTGAATCCATGCTGCCTCAGATCCTGTAATCTGCTGGACTCCAGAAACCTCACTATTTTCTCTTTCAGCAATGTTTCCAATAATTTACTCACCACAGAAGTTAAACTAACTGGCCTGTAGTTTTCAACCACATCCTTACTTCCACTTTTGTGTAAAGACACCACATGAGCCTCTCTCCAGTCCTTTGGCACCACTCCCAACTCCAACGAGGCAGATAAAGACAAGTATTTTTATTTAACATTTCTTATATACCACCTTTCATGATATCAAGGCGGCTTATATTAAACACACTGAAATTACATTGAACAGGGCATTATAACTTGGAGATAACTATTTTACTAGGAACATGGGCAATGGAGGGTTAGGTGGCCTGCCCAAGAATGCTAGAAGCACCTGTGGCACTAGAAACCCTAGTCCTTCCCAGCCAAGGTTGCTGTCCTCTAGTGGGATTTGAGCCCCCAACCTTCCAGCCTGAGGTAACTTGCCCCAACCACTAGGCCACTCCTCCCATGTTCCATGTGGTCTGCCCAGTAAGATGGCAAGAGTAGGTGCACCTGCCACTCCTTGCAGGTCACCCCTCCCCATGTCTTTGTTTAGGGGTGAACTCACCGCTCTGTGTAGTACACCATTGTTTGTTGAGAAATTAGATAGTTAAGCTTATTTTGATTTTATCCTGTTGCTGTAAAGGTATCCACTGTGTCTGTCCCATGCCATTTTGAATTCCGTCACTGTGTTTGCTCCCCCACTTCCGTCGGGAGAGCATTCCAAGCATCCACCACCCTTTCAGTGAAAAAGTATTTCGTGACATTGCCTTTCAATTTATCCCCTTGCAGCTTCATGTTATGCCCTCTAGTTTTACAGCTTCCCCGTCATTCGAAGAGGTTTGTTTGTTCATTAATTCTCTCTAAGTATTTAAAGGTCTGAATTATATCTCCACTACCCCTCCTCTCCTCCAGAGTGTACATATTTAGGTCTTCAAGTCTCTTCTCATAAAGCTTCTGACACAGGCTCCAAATCATTTTGGTCGCCTTCCTCTTAACTGTTTCCAGTTTTTTTACACCCTTTGTGAGTTATAGTCTCCAAAACTAAACACAGTATTTCAAATGAGGCCTCACCAGTGATTTATAGAGTGGTATTAGTACCTCTTCCTTTATGCTGATAATTCCTCTTTGCATGCAACCCAACATCCTCCTGGCTTTTGCCACTGCCTTGTCGCACTGTCTTTCTATCTTGAGATCCTTAGAAATAATCACACCAAAGTCCTTATCCTGGTCTGTGCACACCAACCACTCACCACCTATTGCAAAGATTTCCCTTGGATTTCTGCTTCCCAAGTGCATGACACTGCACTTCTTCACATTAAATCTTAATTGCCAAGCATTAGACCATTCTTCCTGCTTTTGTAGATTTTTCCTCATGTTATCCACTCCCTTAGGGGAGTTCACTCTATTGCAAATTTTCATGTCATCTGCAAAAAGACAGACTTTTCCGTTCAGTCCTTCAGCAATATCATTCACAAATACATTGAACAGTGCCAGGCCCAGGACAGAACCCTGGGGCACCCCGCTAATCACCCTCCTTTCATCCGAGTGAGCTCCATTTACCATCACCTTCTGTTGTCTGTCAGTCAACCAATTTCTGATCCAGTTCACTGCCATGGGACCAATCCCCAAACTATTGAGTTTATTGATAAGCCTCCTATGAGGAACAGTATCAAAGGCTTCGCTGAAATCCATGTAGATGACATCCATTGCATGCCCCTGATGTAGTTCTCTTGTCACCCAATCAAAGAATTCAATCAGATTTGTTTGGCAAGATCATCCTTTGGTAAAAACCATGTTGCCTCGGATTGTAAAACCTATTGGTTTTGAGAAAATCCACTATTCGCTTTTTCAGGAGTGCCTCCATTACTTTTCCCACCACCAAGGTAAGGCTCACCGGCATGTAGTATGTCACTTCTTCCATGTCTCCACTTTTGTGAAGAGGTACCACATCAGCCCTTCTCCAGTCCTGAGGAACTTCTCCTATTTCCAAGGTTCTGTTGAAAACATCCTTTAACAGCCCTGCAAGAACCTCTCGGAGCCCTTTCAGTATCCTTGGATGTATCCAATCAGGTCCCATGGCCTTGTCTACTTACAGTTTTGCAGGTTGTTCTAACACATCATCTTCTGTGAATGGTGTGGTATCTACTTCATTCCCATTTTTAATTTTGGGAGTCACATCTGGTCCATCAACAGGATTTTCTTTAGTAAAAAAAGAGCAGAAGTATTTGTTTAGCAATTTCGCTTTTTCAATGTCACTTTCCACGAGTCCGTTCCCAGCACTTTTGAGTCCTGCAATTCCACCTCTGATTTTCCTCCTCTCCCGAATATACCTGAAGAAAGTTTTCTCCCCACACTTCACGCCCTTAGCCATCTTTTCCTCTGCCTTTGATTTTGCTTGCCTTATTTCTCTTTTTGTCTCTTATAGTTTGATCCTGTATTTCTTTCTGTGTTCCTCTGTTTGCAAGCTTTTGAATTTTGTGAAAGCTGTGGTTTTTTGCCTTTATTTGAGCAGCCACTTATTTGGAGAACCAAATAGGTTTCCTTCTCCTCTTGTTTTTATTTACTTTCCTTACATATTTATCTGTTGCCCCTTTTATTGCAACCTTTAATTTAGCCCATTGCAATTCCACTTCCCTTATCCCCTCCCACCCTGCCGACTCCTCCTTCAGGTACTTGGTCATTTTACTAGTCAGTGTTTTTGAAGTCTAGGACTTTGAGCTTGCTATGATTGGACTGCACCTTGACTTTTATATCAGACCATACCCTGTGATGATGGCTTTTGCTCACAGGGACACCCATCCAGACATTTGACACGTTATCACCGTTGGTGAGCACTAAATCCAGCATTGAGCTTTCCCTGGTTGGTTCCAGCACCATTTGTCTAAGTAACGCATCTTGGAGAGCATCCACATTTTTTTTACTTCTTTCCAGATTTGCTGAAGGAGTAGTCCATTCTATATTGGATAGATTAAAGTCACCAAATATGATCACTTCCCCCTTTGTGACTTTCTTTGCAATATCTATAATCAATTTGTTATCTATTTCTTAGATTTGAGTCGGAGGTCGGTAGACTACACCAGTATGGATGACAGTGCAATCTCCTCTATCCAACACAATCCAGAGTGCTTCTTTTTTCCCCATGCCCACTGCATTTGAGTAGCTTTAATATTGCTTTTGACATATAAGGCTACTCCTCCTCCTTTTCCACTTTTTCTGTCTCTTCTGAATAGATTGTAGCCAATATCCCATTCATGCGATTCATTAAACCATGTTTCTGTAATGGCCACAATGTCCAAGCCCATTTCCACAATTAGGGCTTCCAGATCAGGAACTTTGTTGGCTAAACTTCGAGCATTTGTGCTCATTGCTTTCCAGCATTTAACTGGCTTGCATGTATTTTGCATTGATTTTGTTCTGCCCATTTCTTCCCAGTTGTTGTTGATGTGTGGTTTAAAAGTGCGGCTGTTTCTGATGTTATTCTACTTTTTCCAGAAGTGACGTCCTGAACTTGTCCTTCCCCATATATCACCCCCTTTTTCTAGTTTAAATGCATATCCACAAAATGCCATGAAATGACTTGCCAAGAGGACAAATTTCCCTGTCCATTAGTGCCAGAAATGCAAATCCCTACATATAAACAAACAAAAAAGACAAAATCATTCTCTTAAATAAACACATTACCTGTTTAACACTAAAAGCCCCAAAGTGTGTCAATTGATGCAAATGCATCTTCGAAGTTGTATACCAGCGCCACTGCTAGAACCATGTCAGTCATGTTCCATGACTTTGTTAGCAAGGTCAAGATGTTCAAATATGTGCATCGAAAATTAATGACAGATGCACCACCTAGCGGGAAAATTAATTTATACCTAGAAGCCCCAAAGTACATCAATTGACGCACTCAAGTTGTTTTGATTATTCAATGCTTGGTTAGCCGTGGTTTCTGCCCTCCGCTAATTGAAAAGCCACACCAAGAGGAATACACCGAGTGAGATTAGGGAGGGTAACATCAAAAAAATCCAAATCCAAAGCAGCAGAGCAAACAGTTGCCCACAAAGGCAATTTTGCATGAGGATATAGCAATTAAACTTTCAAAGCATATTGAGGAGTAGTGGGGGATGATTTACCAATGACATAATGTGTAACAAAAGAATATCAGTGACAGAAACAGAGTGATTATGCAATTCCATACAAGCAGTGGTCACATATTTTGTCCAACGAGCATATGTGGGGGAGTGCTTTTGCAGTTATGTTTTCAACAATCTGTTAACACTTTCTATAAATAC
This sequence comes from Ichthyophis bannanicus, assembly GCA_033557465.1. NCBI lineage: Eukaryota > Metazoa > Chordata > Amphibia > Gymnophiona > Ichthyophiidae > Ichthyophis > Ichthyophis bannanicus. The sequence goes on along the minus strand of CM066035.1, from coordinate 387,631,317 downwards.
TGAGACTTGGGAATAATAAGGAATATGATAAACCCAAAGGACATGATTTTTCTTTTTATTGCGTTTTCAGTCAATATACATAACCAAAATACAGTGAAAGGTCAATCTGTATTCTAACAAAATAAGAAGCAAAACAAAGGCATTATATATCCAGGATATAGTCCACATTATGGGATCAGCAATGTCAATTATAAACATAATTACAAGAAAAAAGGAAATCATGAGAACATTATCTCAACAATTGGAGGCAACATTAACTGAATCATCAGTTCTAACTACCACCTGTCTTTCCTTAAGAAAGTTTTCAAGGTGAAAAACCTCTGTGAAGGCATACAAGGCATCCTCAAGGCCCGCCAAACATTTGCAGGGATAACGGAGGAAAAAAGAAGCACCCAGTGCCAATACACGGGGCTTAAGCTGTAAAAATTGCCTCCGGCGCAACTGAGTACTTCGCGAGACATCAGGAAGAATGGAAGCCATTTGTCCACAAAATTTAACAGACTTAATTTTAAAAAAGGCCCTGAGGATGCGCTGCTTAACCTCAACAGAGGGGAAAGTAACCAACAAGGTGGCTCGAGTAGAGATGTTATCTTGGGAGTCTTCGAGAAAAGCTGAAAAATTATCAACTGTAGAGGCAATCTGATCTAAGCCCCCTTCAACCACTTTAAGTTTTTTAACAGTAGAAGGGATATAATACAAGTGTGAGACAGTTAAGGAATCAAGAAAAACTAATACTTCCTTAAAAAACTTTTCAAGCAAAATCCTATGGGAAAGTAAAGCAGACTGAGGGAAATTAAGAAACCTCAGATTACAACTACGATGAGAATTTTCCAATGCTTCTATCTTAGCATGTAAAGACAAAGAATCCTTAATAGCCGCAATACTTGTAGTGTGCAAAGAAAGAACCTGTGATTCTAACTTGGTAGCAATCATATCAACCTGTGCAATTTTCTCATCAAGCTGCCCGAAAGCCACCGTGGCTGCTTGTGAGTAAGTGCACAGAGAATTCAGCGAAACCAACATCTTCCTATCTATGGACTGCAAAGCAGCCCAAATATCCCTCAAGGTAATCTCGGACTCCGAAGAAGAAACAGGGAACTCCGAAGAGTTACCTGTTTCTAACAACGGAATGGGGGCAGGCAAGGAAATAGGCAATAATTTAGACGCTGAACTCGAAGCAACTTTAGATAGAACTGAAAAATTACCTGGAGCAGGGGACACCGGTGGAAGTCTGCGGTCAGGGCTGAGAGACACTCCCTCAGGAGATGACTGAGCTAGAGGGAGAGGAGCGAAGTGCTTGTCTATCGGACCGACCGGCTTAGTATCACTGGATGCGGTCCCAGGGGCCTTAGCCCCAGACTTAGCCTTACGCTTCCCCATATAGCTGGCAATGAAACAAAAACAGAAAGCAAACAGAAACACACAATATCAAACCACGCACACCCCAACTAGCATACCAAACCTCAATATAGAACATATAATGAACGGGATAATGTCTCAGCAGCGTCGAAGGGGCGTCTAAGGGGCAGGTCAAACCCCTTTGACCACACCCCTTCGACGCACACCCCGCGTGCACGCTCCGCATCCAGAAGGAACACCTGAGGAAATAGGAAAGAAGACCCCACAGGGAGGGCTGCCCCAACAGTGCCTGCCTGATGACAAGGGGGGGGAGTAGGAAGTCCTCTCAACAGCGGAACAGCAGCTCCCAGGGCCAGTGACTTGGCTCCAACACCTCCTGAAGACAACTGATCCCCCAAAGGACATGATTTTCATAGGCCCACTGGGAGCTAGTACGATTTCAAAAATGACTACCATTATCAGACTATCAATTAAGTTAGGCAAAATTGTCAAGTAGCTTGATCACATTCAAAGCAGTGAGATTTTTACAAGGGTGGACTATAAGGAACCCACTGTAAGTATTGATGGCCGTACATGCATATTGGCAACCTGGTGAATAAGACAATGGCCAAATAAAATCAATCTGCCAAATCTGTGCAGGGAGTAAACCTCATTTCAATTTACCATGGTCAACAGCAGGAAGGGACAGATGCTTAATATGCTGGCACACTGGACACTGTTTAATATTCATACTACATTGTTCTTTGGTGAGGTGAATTCCTTGTGCTTTTGCCCAGTTGACTGGTATCTTCTCCAAAGTGTCCATTGTGAGTGTGACACCATCAAGCAATGACTTCCGAGGTCTTGGAGAGTGAATCGGCCACAGCCACCGAATTGGCCATGTGGCATGAAGCCTCTGCATCTACTTGAGAGTTATAAAGGGATTCAAGATTATCATGGTGCACATGAGCATCAACATGATAAACCATTATCTCTTTGATTTGGTAAGGTTGCACAATTTGTTCCCATAATTCTTTGTCCCAAACAGGCTTACCATGTGTTTCAAAATTATGGTTCTGCCAAGAAGGCAACCAAATGGCCATGCCATTCACCACAACAGGAAAACTGGTCAGGATTGAAGGAACGTTGGATGGCACTAAATACAGGGCAATTCTTGAGGAAATCCTGTTTCAGTCTGCCAGAGATTTGAAACTGGGATGAAGATTCACCTTCCAGCAGGACAATGACCCTAAACATACTGCTAAAGCGGGTTTAAAGGGAAACATTTAAATGTCTTGGAATGGCCTAGTCAAAGATCAGACCTTGATCCAATTGAGAATCTGTGGCATTATTTGAAGATTGCTGTACACCAACGCAACCCATCTAACTTGAAGGAGTTGGAGCAGTTTTGCCTTGAGGGATGGGTGACAATCCCAGTGGCTAGATGTGCTAAGCCAATAGAGTTATACACCAAGAGACTTGCAGTTGTAATTGCAGCAAAAGATGTCTCTACAACGTATTGACTTGGGGGGGCAGGGGGCGGAATACATATGCACACTTCTGCTTTCAGTTTTTCTTTTTTTTGTCTTAATTATTGTTTGTGTCACAATAAAGGATATTTTGCACCTTCAAAGTCATAGGCATGTTGTGTATATCACATGGTGCTAACCCTCAAAACTCCATTTTAATTCCAGGTTGTAATGCAACAAAACAGGACAAACACAGAGGGGATAAATACTTTTGCAATGCACTGTACCTTTCCCTTATTTATACACCCCCATCATTTTCTATATTTGTACTGCGTAACTCTACGAGCCGCCCACTGTGCAACTTGTTTATAGGTTTCTGCTTTTGTCTAACAATAATTTATTTCAGAATACTGTAATTTCTGACTGTAAATCCGAGATCATTTTTTCCTGCTCTACCTTTTCCTGAATTATTTTATCTTTTTACTTCATTTCTTCCTTATATGCTTTCAGCAAACACTACCCTCGGTGGGCAATCACTTCGGGTTCATCTGATTTAGGGAGAGGAATCTGTGCAAGTGCCGAAGTAACTGGGGTGGTGCCCCATCTTCCATAGCGTCTGACCATTCCCCTGCCAACTCCCCATTATTTACTCATTCTCTAGCTAAGGCACTAAATTGTGCCTCCTTCCATCCTCGAATCACATTTTCATTTAACTACAGCTATGGAACCAGTCACAGTCTTCTCTTTCTTCAGTCTGCTCCTAAACATGATACCCACCCTCGTTGCCAAATTTTTCACTAAGCCCTGTGAGTATCACTGTTAAGAGCAAAGTAAAGACACAGTACTGCACTCTAGCGGTTACAAAATGCATTTATTAATACGGGATATATGAATATATATGTAGACTATGGATACATCACTGAACTGGGCATCTTTCTCACAGTCTGTTCTCTTCAGCAGGTAAAGCCCAAAAGCGCAGACTGTAACCAAGTTTGAGACTTACTACTGAGCATTTGTATAGCGCTACAAGACATATGCAGTGCTGCACAGACATGTAAGAGACAGTCCCTGCTCATCAGAGCTTACAATCTAGTCAAGACAGACAATACAGTAGATGTAGACATGGGATACATCTAGGGGGAATGGTAAGGAAACAGAAAGGAGATCAGGTGAGTCAAGATCCAAAAGCGGCAGCGTGCACCTACACCCCCCCCCCCCCCCCAGGACTTGTCACACTTGTCAGTGAAGAAAATATGGCTTCCAGCTTGGTCAGAATTTCCCAACTACCTTTATACACCTCAATAAATAAGTGATTCAAAGTCAGCCAGCAAGCCCCTTCACCTGATATGTCCATAGAAAGTCACATAAGTGATTCAAAGTCAGCCAGCAAGCCCCTTCACCTGATATGTCCATAGAAAGTCACATACAGAAATCTTCCCAGTCAGGCTTCCTGCCTGCCTCCTACAGCTGTCTGTCCTCATTCTCAAACTTCCTTTCTATGCAGCTGTACACTGACAATGTGCCCAGTACATGGCCTAGTTCAGATAAAGTTAAATTGGATAAAGCTCAATCTCTCCTGATTCTCATATATTTCACATACCTATAACATTCCCCCTGCCCCATTGCCACCTCCACATTAGCATGGGATTTTTAGTTGAGGGCCCCACACTAAGAGGTGTGTCTACTAAAGAGCATTAGCTGATACCATGGAGATAATGCAGGTTTAATACCCTACAATAGCAGCTAACCCATGGAAAAAACTGGATACTGCAGGAAATTGTCTGTGATATCTGATTTCAGCATGGTGGATATCCCTAGGGGCATGATTAAGGTGGGGAGTGGGGATGGTCATGGTTGACAGCCACTGCAGAAAAACATTTTGAATGGCAACTGCCAAAATCAGGCCCAGTGGTGGTGGCAAATAACAACACCACTGCAAGAGGTGGCATTAACACTCTCCCCGGCATCTGATTGGGCCTCCCTGTGCCATTATTAGGTTTCCCTCCTCACAATATTGTCAGTGCCACTATGCCTATGTGTGTGCCCCCCTGCAGTACTGATCCCCCCTCCCTCAGAGAGCTTCCGATCCTCTGGATGCACTTCCTAGTGTAAAAAATGGGCTAGCCAGTTGGGTTAGGCCCCTCCCTCTCCCCCTGATACACAACCACAAAAGTGAGGTGCCCCCCATACTCCCTCTCCCACTTCTACTTACCAAAAGGAAAATCCTGGTTAGCCAGCCAGCAAGGAGGTTCCCACAGCCCTCCCAACCATACCTGTAAATCCATGGTGCTATAGTGGAAGAACAGAGCTGGAACAATCTTATACATTCGTGGCCCAAACAAAATGACCACTATCACGAGGTGCTGCCCTTTAGCCTCTCACTAGAGGGTAGCACTCTATGATTGTTACCATCTTTCTTAGGGCTTATGAGATGGGCAGGTCCTCCACCCTTCCGATTGTGTATTGAGGAGGGAGAGGCCTAGCCCGACTGGCTAGCTGGGACATTATGTACCTCAGGGGTGCACCTATCCCCCTAAGGCAGCTCCCAGTGGGGATCAGTGCAGAAAGTGGGCACACACACTTAACCTTTTTTATTGTCTGTACCACAGAGCACAGCACTACGGCGCTGATAGTATAGTGGAGGGAGGTCCGATCATGGCAGTTGGGAGTGTATGGCAGAGGTCAGGGTACAGAGCTACTGATAGCTTTGTGTACCTGATCGCTATGATTGTACCATCCCTCCCTATGGATTTGCCACGGGGACCCACAGTACCTACTTCAGCAGGCACTGCAGGACTTTTCCCATTGTATCTTTCAAGCAGGTAATGCAGAGTCTTCAAGAGATGAGAGTTGCTGGGTCTGGATCAGAGGCGGCGCAGCAATCCACTCATCTTTAAGGTAAGTTTGACATGCTGTCTCAGAAGTGTGGGTCCAGCATGGGGTGGGGTGCACCATATTGTGCCGCAGAGCGGTGTGTTGGCTGGAAGGGTGGGGCTGGCAATGCCACTGAGTAAACATTACTTTTTCTATCCCATAGAAAGCAAAATGGTACTGTAATGTGAAGGTAGATAAACAGAACTCTGATTTAATATAACCAGTCCATCACCTAACTAGTTAATCTTATTCATAATATTGGATCAAGAGCATACTTTTAATCAGAGACTAAAAGCTCAAGTGTTGAACTGGTATTATCCTGAATCTGTAGATATGTTAACATGACATAAAATAATATCTTCAATATCTTTCCATGCTTTTGAAACTTAAAATATTACAGTTAAGATGATACAATCTATGCAAGAAAGTGCTGATTTTTCACATTAGAAGCAAAATTTAGAACTTAATCATAATGAATAAATGAGTTATCTCCTTTTAATTATCCTCAAATTAAATTTTGTATTTAGTTTCTGTTCCCTTTCTGATACAATTTAATTACATTTCCCTTTAGCACTGTAACCTTTCCTGGCTTTTATATATTTAATTTTATTAGAAACTAGATTAAGCTGGCCTTTTGATTATAATGTGTTTTTAAAATATGTCAATAAAGCTACATGATTCATTGTATTGTACACGCTTGCTTTTGCATACCTCCAAGGAGACATTATGGGACTATATAGGAGAGAAATTAGAGAATGGAATGGATCCCATACTTACTGCAGAGATTGATGGACTTAGCTGCATTGTGAATATTTTGGACACAAATTTGTAAAGAAAGATATATATAACCAGGTCCTATTCTAGCATTGCCCATTGTTATTAGGTAGTAGAGCCTAATTGGATACATACTGTAGAAGAGTTGTCCAATGGCACACTTTATTTTTATTCTAACTAGACTGAGATTGTGTGATTTCTTCCAGCTCCTAAATGCTTTCCTCATGGGTAGTGCTTTTAAAAATTGGTTTGTCCAAGGATGTGGATTGCAGAGGGCTACAGAACCCCTTTCTGTTGAGACTACCATGCCTCTTGTTACTGAAAAGCTTATGGACAATGCAAGATCTCTCATCACTTCATTGGTGTTTAAGATCCTCCTCCTCGGTACTACTACAGTGATCTACTGCCTGGTAGATTGCCACTGATATGACAGTTGTCATCATAAAGCTTTAAAAATGTGAGAAATCATCTTCCAAAACACAACTTCACTGCAATTAGTCGGACCTCCAGGTCTTTATCTCCTTTCTGTATTTGGTGGGTCAAATGCTGCCAGTTGTGAGAACTTCAGCATCTATCCAGTCCTAAACAGTAAGGGCTGACAATGAAGAGATGGATATTTTTTTTCTATAAAACCTAGTCTTATTAACCTAAAATTCAAAACTTCTATTATTTGTTTGTTTTCTTCTCTTAGTTTAGGAGGCTAATAGGTATGCCAATGGGACTAGTTAGTCTTTTTCATTCAAAATGTATAGTTAACCTATACCTCACTTTACAGCTCCTTAAACTTCAAAATCGTATTTGATCATATTGAATTGATTTGTCCAATCAGCTAAATGAAGGAACATCTGACTTGTGTCTTCCTTTCACAGATGGTATATACTGTAATAGATTTGGTCATCAAACTATCAAATCAATAAATAGAATGAAGGTGTAATGGTAGAAAGGTAAATGATGCTTTGAAGAACAATGGTGGAACATTTTGGAATCTGCTACTCGTTTCACTCAATCAAGGCTGGTTTCATGTCATGCATTCCACAAGATATGTTATGCAATACATTTTCAAAGACTTAAGTAAGTTATATGCTGGTTAAAACAGAGGCACTCACCTAAGGGTTGTAGTTATTAAGCTGAGGCAAAATATCACATTTTCTTCAGTGAAATATATCATGTAGGTCAGTAATCCAAAGTACCTCCAGTTTGTAACAGCAATGTAAAGATAGTGGGCACAAAGTTAGACCAACTATTTTTTAAAGGGGCAGGTGATGTAGGCCAGATCTGAACCATCCCATCCCCTATTCTTTCAAATAAACTGTGATAAGGAAGCCTGTATTGAGCCTATGGCAATAGGAGAAACTAATGATTTTGCTTTTAAGAAAAGTGACATCCCTGCAGTGCACAGGTTTCAGCGTTGGCATAAAGAAAGCAAACAGAGAGAAACTGAACCTAGGCTGCCACACCCAAGCTCTGCTGACGAAGTTGCAGGCTTGGAAGATAATTGCAAGCACCTGTCCAGAGAGGGAGAGACACTGCCCGGGAAGCAGGGATATAAATCTTAGCTAGAGAGAAAACAGAGAGGAGAGCCTGGAGGAGGAGAGCCCGGAGAGAGAGAGCCCGGGAAGAGAGAGCCTGGAGGAGGAGAGCCCGGAGAGGGAGAGCACGGGAAGAGAGAGGCCGGAAGGAGAGAGCAGAGAAGGCTTCAAACCCCAGTTCCTATTCATAAGGTTCAGAGAGTTCAGAGGTGGGAGCCCAGGACTCAGCACAGGAGTCAAAGGAGCCAAGCCTGGAACAGGGAGCCATGGCAGAGCTCCAGGAAGGAACTCAGGGAAGTGAACCAGGGACTGTTTCCCAGAATCTGGAGGGAGACTGGTGAACACAGCCAGTGAGAAGTGTCCACGGCTTCAGGTACGATTTATCCTTACCGGGTGGAGCTGTGCTCAAGAGAGACACAGGGATCCTCAGAGAGAATATACCCTGAGACATATGTTAAAAGCTCAGAGCAGGGCATTGCATTACCGGAGCCAGAGGAAATGCAGGTTGAGCCTATTGAGCAGGCTTTATTGCCTCCAGAAGTACTCATGGACTGTACTCTATGTCAAGCGGTTAGCATTGAGTCCCTTTGCTAAAGAATAGCTGAAAAGATAAAGTCTCCTGAAAAGTAGAGTAATGAAACCTAGCCTGAACTGAAGGTAGGAACTTGCTCTTTTAATGGGAAGATACCAGTTGCATATATATTTGAATGCTTAATGAAGATTAAGGTAAAAATAAGATATCTTTACATTGTTGAATGAAGAAGCTGTGTTTTCTTTATCCATCATATTGATAAGCAGCTGCATATAATTAATGACTGTGAAGCTCATCCAGCCTAAGTTCTAAATAACCTTGAGCGAATGAATGGAGAAGTATCCTGTTACAGTCTACATGGACTTTGTTTGCGTTTGGGGAATAAATTTTGTCATTTGCCTTTACTTTCGGTTTCATGACTATACTTCATCTTAGAAGGCCAAAACTACAACTCCCAGCATCCTTCACTGGGAAAAATAGTTTATGCAACCTTTTATAAGAGAAGTTAATGGCAACCCTACCCCTCTAAGCCTTAGGCAGAGGGCTAGGGCGTGACAAGACCTTCACCTGAACAGACCCCCCCCCTGAATACCCCTCCTCAAATGGTCCCCTCATCCAAGAACTCCCTGCCACTTGACAAGATCTCCTCCCCCAATACTCTGGCATGTACAAGGGGTCTCCCTGGTATCTAGTGTTGGGGGGGGGGGAGGGAGGAAATAATTCCCAGTCACTTCTGGGTTCAAATGGTGCCCCCTGACCCCTAACAGCACTGCCACAAGACTACTTTAGGCATGATGGGACAGGAGCAACAGAGGATCACCCCTGCCTCTCCACGACACCAGGGAAACCTCCAGTAGGTGCTGGGGATTGGGAGGGTGATGATATTGTCATGCAGTGAGGAGTATTCTTGGGTAGGGATGTCTACTCAGGGGGAATGAGGATGAGCAGGATTTTTTCTAGATCACCAGCCCCTTTAAGGAGGGCCTCTGGGATCATTGGGCTGCATGTTAGTGGTTCATATTCCCAAGGAAGAAAGATAACAGCTGAGAATTGCCATTATCTTTCCATGAATAACACAGGTACACTACCAAAAAACTGCCTCCAGTTTTGCAACTGATTCCTATAGATTTTGGGGTGCTGAATCCAGGAAAAATAGCCAAAATGTTCCATCACGTCACGTTTTCTTGCAAAATTAGATTTCTTACCCATATAAGGAATGTTCACATAATTTCTTTTTAGCCAACTGCAGTTTATTTTCTTGGCCCAAAATAGAGGTTGTAATGGTTAACTAACTAGAAACACTCCCTCATGATATTTTAGAGTGTTTTGTATTCATTTTATACATTAACAGGACAATTGGGAGGCGGGGGGCTAAATCCAGTACTCGCGCTGGCGCATGTTCTTTCCTGTTCGCCTCGCCTCGTTCGCTCACTCAAACACGGTGGTTGCGACATGAACGTTCCTGTCAAATTTCAGTTTCTTGCAAGTTCATTATTACCTTTTGTTTGCTCAGTCGTAATCCAGCTTTATTCCGAAGTGGTTCACTACAGTTGTAGTTTGCAGTGCTGTGTATTTGTGATGGCTCACAGAGCCAGAGGTTGCGTCAACTCTCCGGACAGTTTTTGTTTTATTTGTGGGGAATATACCGTGAAAAAGCGGCAGAGGAACATTTCTGCATTTATTAAAAAAGTATATTTCGCCTATTTCGGTTTGAAGTTAGGCGATCAAGACAAACCGTGGGCTCCTCACAAAGTGTGCAAGACATGTGAGGAAGATCTACGCTTATGGATGAAAGGTAAAAAACAAGCATTTCGTTTCGGAATACCTATGATGTGGCGTGAACAAAGAGATCACAGCAGTGACTGCTATTTTTGCTCTTGCATTGTGAAGGGATACAACTTAAAAAATAAGAACGTAATAAGTTACCCCAACCTTCCCTCAGCAATTAGGCCTATGCCTCATAGCAACGAAGTACCTGTGCCTGAACCACCAAAATCTTTGGATCATATTTGTGTGGACGGTTCTGATCATGATGAGACTCATCAGATGGCTTTTCCCGATGAGTCCAGTACTTCCGAGTTTGAAACTGAACCAGATCCGAAACCTGAACTTTTCTCTCAAGCTGAATTGAATGATTTAGTCCGGGATTTAGGACTCCCAAAAGATGCTGCCCAACTGCTAGGTTCTCGGCTTAAACAGAAAAATCTATTGTCACCAGGAACAACTTTTTATTGGTACCACAACCGCGAGACACAATTTTTGAAGTATTTCAGCAAAGAGGAAGATTTGGTATTTTGCAACAATATATACGGAGTGATGGAAAAGTTTAAACTCAAGTATGATCCTGCTGAATGGCGGCTGTTCATTGATTCGTCAAAAGACAGCATAAAAGGTGTTCTTCTTCATAATGGCAACACATTCGCTTCAGTTCCTATTGCTCACTCTGTTATTCTCCAAGAAAAATACGAGAATTTGGCCCTGATTCTTCAGAAGATTCGTTATGATGAGCATAAGTGGATGATTTGTGGAGACTTTAAAATTCTGTCCATGCTATTAGGGCAGCAATCCGGTTTCACCAAATATCCCTGCTTCCTTTGCTTGTGGGATAGCTGGGCCTGCGACCTACACTGGGGGAAAAAAGACTGGCCAATTCGGGAGTATTTGAGACCCGGTGAGAAAAATGTTCTTCATGAGAGCTTGGTACCTCGTGATAAAATTCTATTACCACCTCTCCACATTAAGTTGGGTCTCATTAAGCAATTCATCAAGTCCCTTCCAAAAGATGGTGAGTGCTTTCGGTACCTTTGCTCAAAGTTCCCCCAACTTTCTGAAGCAAAGCTAAAGGAAGGAGTGTTTGTTGGCCCTGATATAAGGAAACTCATTTCAGATGGAGCATTCGCTGAAACGATGTCTGAGAAGGAAAAAGAAGCCTGGGATTCTATCAAGGATGTTGTTCTCAAATTCTTGGGGAACAGGCGGGATGAGAACTATAAGGATATTGTTGCCAGGATGCTCAATGCCTTCAAAGAACAAGGCTGTAACATGAGCCTGAAAGTCCATTTCTTGCACTCCCATGTGAACTACTTTCCCGAAAACTTGGGGGCGTACAGTGAAGAACAAGGTGAAAGGTTTCACCAGGACATCAAGGACGCAGAGAGAAGGTACCAAGGAAGATGGAACACCACTATGATGGCTGATTTCTGCTGGTTGCTGCTGCGGGAAACCCCAGATGAAAAATACGCCAAGCAGCGCACCAAGAGAAGCATTTGGGGGAAGAAGAAACGGGCCCACCAGGAGATTGATTGACCCAAGAATGACTTTAAAATCTAAACTGTGTTGACAAATATCGTGTTTTTACTAAACTTTGAAATAAAAATTTGCTAGTTATTACCACAGTGTCGGATCTCATTTATTAGAATTTTATTTTCACACCATCGGGTGTTTGTCTTCATGTATTGCAATGGTGCGGTTTGCGTTTTCTATTCTTACATACATACCTGTACAACATTTTTTGTACATTTCTTTGCTTTGCTTTGTGTCTAACCTCGCTCTTATATGCTCAATGTTTGTGCACATGTATGTGGCTGTTTTAAGTGCAGACAATTTTGCTACCATCACAGTGTGTTTTGTTGACATTACTCTATTCTTATGTGCTGCCTTGTTACAATTTTCTTTATTCTTATTTGAATAACTACTAAACAATTAGTATAAAGAATTCATCCAAGAAACTTTTATCTCGATCGCACTCAATCTGAAACGTTCACCTCAAACTGCTAACCCAATGTAGCAAAAAATCTGTACGTGATGTAGCAAATTGGTTACCAGATTTGGATTCAGCGCACCAAAAAACGTAAAAATCAATCGAAACATTAGAGGCAGTTTAAAAAAAAATTTTTTAGTGTACCTGTGTAATGCAACTTGCAAGGCTAAATATACCCTGTGTTATTCATTTTGCACCACAAACACATCCATCTAGGGCAAATAACCAAGGCCAGCCCAACCAAAAGGAAAGACTAGGTGGTTGCCTAGGGCAGCAACTACTAAGGAGCAGCAAAAGAGCAACAGCAATTAAAGGATAACAATTGAATTTGTGTAGCTTACAGGATCTATCATCACATTGCTTTATCTACCGGGAAAGTGTACATTTATATACAGTACATAACAAAGTTTAATATTTAAAAATATGATTCCAATTATATATTTTTACAGGATTTGTGGTGGGGGTAGTGTTAAAATGATATCATGGGGGGCAGTATAAGACTGAAGGTTCGCTGAGGGCACCCAATAGCTTTACACCAGTGCTGCTATTTAACACATATTATTTGGCAAAATGGTATTATTCCCTTAACATGTTAGAAACCAGGGGAGATATATTCAAAGCGATTTAACTGATTAGCAGATCTGCTACGCGGTTAAACTGTAGTCAGTGGAATATTCAGCAATGTTAAACTGTTTAGGTCCTCTGCATATTGTCTGCTAACTAGTTTATATGAGCTTTTGAAAGATTTATGGAACCATTCAAGCTGAAAAGAAATTCATTTGCAGGTGGCAATTTTAACTTACATGAACTTAACTGGGTAAATGGGATGATTTTGAATGTGTAAGACTGAACTCCCTCACTTGGTTTTCAGCTTGTCGTGCTGTGAGGTACTGCCTGTAAAATTGATTTGCTGCTTTACAACGGAGCTCCAGAAGAGTCATGGGATGATATCATGAAGGTCGTGTTAGAAGAAAGTGAGACATTTCTACAAAAAGGTGAAAAAGCAAAAACGGCCAAAATGAATGACCAAATAAACTGTGAAAAGTGCCCAGAAACACAGAGAAGTTAAAGGCAGAGGAGAAAGAGAGGCAATTGCAGAACTCAACAGAGATTTCTAATGTGTAGTAAGACAAGACAAAGAGAAGTGCTACAATGATGCATGCAAGGAAATAGAAGCAGAAACTATTTGAGGAAGAACAAGATTGACTTTTGTAAAGCTATAAGAGTTAAAGAAAAAATTCCAGCCTTGAATTGGAATGTTACAAGATGTTCAAGGATAAATGTTGAATGATGCTGAGAACAACAAGAAAAGGTGAAAAGAATGGCGAGGCCGCGTGGCCCCCCCCCCCGGGGTGTGCGAGCGGCCGGCGTTAACCGGGGGGCGGCCGGCCACGTGCCCGCCGCGGTGTGGCTGCGCGGTTCGCGGATGGGGCCTGCAGCGCGTGGAGGGCTCCCATTGGCTCCTGCGGCACAGGGCAGTGCGCGGGAGCCAATGGGAGGAGTGGAGGAGTTTCGGGGAGGGAGTAGGGGGGGCGTTGCGGTGTCCTCCGGCCTTTCCCTCGAGGTGGCTGGCTTTGCTACGGCACCATGAGGGGCTGCGGGGGCCACCGGATGCCTTAATGATCCACTGGGGTAGCAACGATCTGATGTCCTGGGCCGGCAGTGGAGCCGGGCTGGGATTCGGGACATGGAAGCGCTATTTGAGATGTTTCATGGTTGTGATTTTCCTGTGGTCAGCTATCGTTCCAAGGCCTGCTTGCAAGGCTCAGCGGCGGGGGTTCGCGGGGTCTAGCGAAGATCAATCGCCGAATTGGCAGATGGGTGGGGGGGCAGGGTGAGGGCCGCACCCCTGGGCTGGTGTGGAGTGTACGGGCCTGTTTCGGGCTGATGGGGTCCATCTATCCCCGGTGGGATGGATTTGCTCCTCAACGATTGGCAGGAGGCCTTGGAGGATAGGCTGAACTGGAGGGGCGCTGGTCGCAGCTTAGCCGGGGGGGGCGGCTCAGGCCGGTGATGGCCTGAGCCGGTGGCGGGATCCCGGAGGTTTCCGGGGTCCGGAGCCGGAGCCAAGCAGTAGGGCGGGGGTGGGGTACCCCCGCCCGGGCAGTCCCTCAGGCTTTTGCTAGTAATATGGCGAAGCCGGATGAGGGAGGCTAGGCAATTTGCCGGGGCCTGGACAAGGCAGAAGCGGAAGCGGCATCACTTTGCTACTCACATGGCTGGTGAGGGCTCACTCTGCTGGGGGGGGGGAATACAATTTAAGGTTTGTATTGTTGATGTTATGGTTTATGGCAATAAAGCTGCGACCAGTTGAATTCCCATATATGTGTGGTCTACCTTTGTTATGATGGTGGAGGGGTGGGGGGGGTGTTGCAGTGTGGCGGGGGCCAGTCCACCTTACCCGGTTATGGCGAGGCCGCATGGCCCCCCCCGGGACGTGCGAGCGGCCGGCATTAACCGGGGGGGCGGCCAGCCGCGTGCCCGCCGCGGCATGGCTGCGCGGTTCGCGGGTGGGGCCCGCAGCGCGTGGAGGGAGGAGTGGAGGAGTTTCGGGGAGGGAGATGGGGGGGCGTTGCGGTGTCCTCCGGCCTTTCCCTCGAGGTGGCCGGAGGTGCCGGACGTCCCACCCTCCCGCCCTTTAACTGGGGTTTCGGGGATGTGGTGGCTATGGAGGGGTGTTGCAGCTGGGGGTGGTGGGGTGGGATCCCGGAGTTTTCCGTGGTCCGGAGCCGGAGATAAGCAGTAGGGCGGGGGTGGGGTACCCCCGCCCGGGTGGTCCCTCAGGCTTTTGCTAATAATATGGCGAAGCCGGATGAGGGAGGCTAGGCAATTTGCCGGGGCCTGGACAAGGCGGAAGCGGAAGCGGCATCACTTTGCTACTCACATGGCTGGTGAGGGCTCGCTCTGCTGGGGGGGGGGAATATAATTTAAGGTTTGTATTGTTGATGTTATGGTTTATGACAATAAAGCTGCGACCAGTTGAATTCCCATATATGTGTGGTCTACCTTTGTTATGATGGTGGAGGGGGTGGGGGGGTGTTGCGGTGTGGCGGGGGCCGGTCCGCCTTACCCGGTTATATACAGAGTCATTATATGATAAATATCAAGTGTACCAACAGCCATTTCAACTTATACCTTATGATCTTGAACTATTGGTGATGAAAGAAGAAGTTGAAGCAGCATTGAAAGCCTTATCAAAGAACAAAGCACCAGGCATTGATGGCATTTCCATAAAAGTATTACAGCAATCTGATACAGCTGTTACCATAACTTACAAGGCTCTTCCAGGAAATTTGGAAGACAGCCTCATGGCCAACTGATTGGAAAAGATTTGCATTTATACAAATACTAAAGAAAGGTGATCCAACTGACTGTGGAAATTATCACACAATCGCTCTGATCCCAAATGCCAGCAAGATTCTACTCAAGATTATTCAGCAGAGACTACAACCATACCTGGAATGAGAACTATTTGAAATGCAAACAAGGTTCAGGAAAGGGTGAGGAATGAGAGACATCATTGCAGATGTGAGATGGATCCTTGAAAAGACTAAAGAATACCAAATGACATCTATGTGTGTTTTATTGACTACAGCAATGCTTTTGATTGTGTAAACCATGAGAAACTCTGGGCCACATTAAGAAGCATAGGTATACCAGAACTACAGTTTGAATGGAACAAGAAGAAACAGAATGGTTTAAAATCAGCAAAGGTGTATGACAAGGCTGCATACTTTCCCCCTACCTCTTTAATTTATATGTGGAACAAATCATCAGAGAAGCAGGACTGCATGAAGACAATAGAGCTATGAAGATTGGTGGGAGACTCATCAACAACCTTCGCTATGCTGATGATACCACATTACTGGCTGAAAGTGAAGATGATCTGAAACATTTGCTTCTCAAGATCAAGGAACATAGTCTTAGAATGGGCCTGCACCTTAATGTAAAGAAGACAAAGAGCCTAACAACTGGCAAAATCAATAAGTTCATTGCTGATAGAGAAGAAATTGAAATAGTTGACAACTTTAACCTACTTGGATCAACTATCAATAAAGAAATAACAAGCAGTCAAGAAATCAGACTACACACTGCTGTTGGCAAAATGGTTATGAAGGACCTAGACAAGATTCTCAAGAGCAGAGATGTCTCTTTTAATACAAAGATTCAACTTTTTTAAGCCATGGTATTTTCAATAACGTCATATGGATGTGAAAATTGGACAGTGAAAAAGACAGGAAGAAAATTGATGCCTTTGAATTATGGTACTGGCGACAAATACTGTGTATACCATGGAGTGCCCAAAGAACAAACCAGTCAGTACTAGAGGAGTTCATACCTAAGCTTTCTTAAGAAGCTCAGATGAAAAGACTTTGACTTTCATACTTTGGACACATCATGCGAAGAAAGAGATCATTAGAGAAAGACATCATGCTTGGCAAAGTAGAAGGTCAACACAAAAGAGGAAGGCCAACAATGAGATGGATCGATAACTGCAGCAGGAGAGTACAACTACTACTACTTATCATTTGTATAGCATTACAAGCCATACACAGCACTGTACAGACACATGTGAAAGACGATCTCTGCTCATCAGAACTTATAAACTAATGAAGACAGACAAAGAGAAAAGGAGGCATGACAGTGACAAGGATGGGATGCTATCAAAGAATGGAGATGGCTGAATTAGAAGAAGAAAACTATGAAGCTCTAGAGCATAGAACATTATAGAAGACACAACGGTTTGAGATGTGAAGAAAGTAGAGAATATGTAGTGAGGTCTTGAGGTTTGAAGCAGGGAGAAAGACTGGGGAGAGTTAGTATCAAAAAGAAAAAGTGCAGTGGAACCATATGAAATAGAGAACATAAAATACAAAACCTGGGGTAGCAAGAGCAGAAGCCCAAGAAGGTTGAGGTGGACATGGAAGTCACCCCAGAGGATGGTGGGTGGAATGATTGTCCATAGATTAAATTAAATCACTGAGAAGGCTGTGGGAGGTTCCTCACTTTATTTAACGACCTTAGAGCTTGTTGGGTCTGGTGCACAAAAATGTCATGCCAGGCAAGGGTCAGGAAGCAGGACTCATATCAGGGTGGATCAGGGAAAATATTCTTACATTTTTTGGATCCTGACATACATGGTAACCCTTCCTCATCCATCTCTTCTTGCCTTACATCTGTCTCCCGTTCTCCTCTGCCATGCTGTGGGTCTTCCAGGGAAAATATTCCAACATTTTTTGGATCCTGACATATATGGGAACACTTCCTCATCCATCTCTTCTTGCCTTAAATCTGTCTCCCTTTCTCCTCTGCCATGCTGTGGGTCTTCCAGTGTGGCTGGAGGGGCCTGAGAACCCTCCCAGGTAGCTGTTTTCTCTGCCATAATAGCACCTCCTCTTCAGCTGGTAGTTCATGTGAATTCTTGCAATCACACTGCTTTCTCTGCTGCTGCAACATCTTTTTCTGCTGGTGGAGCTTGGGAACCCCATCTGCCACACAGATTTCTCTCCTGTACTACATGGACAAAAAAGTAAAATCTCCATGATATGGATATGGCTGTAAGCAGGAAAAGTAAGATGGACCAGAAAAACTTGTTTCAGAGGAACAGCCTGTATATAGTTAAATGGACCCCTGTCTTCCTCCTCTTACTTGAATTTACTGAGAACCAGGCTGAGAACTTCCAGATAACGTCTTTGCCTTCTAGGATTCTACTTCTGGAATATCCTGATACTCAGCTGTATAGGATGGAGTAATAGTGTTATTAGTCTGAGCACCACATATTAAATAGCTATCATACTTTTACTTCACTTTTACTATGATATCATAACGTATTGTTGCATTAAATCAATACATAATACAATATTGACTAGTCATGTTTTACAAGATAATTTTGGCAAGTTCCTAAGAATATAGCATAACTTTAGTACATGTGAAGTGGCATTTTAGAAAAGGCGTACAAGCGCGATCTGGAACATCTGGGGCAAAACATGTAGAAAAATGCCGGGGATGTTTATGTTTCAACCTGATTATAGAAACATAGATGTCCCCAACATGAATGCACTTGCCAACATCCACATAGATGTTCCTGCTACAAAATCTTGGTGTGAGGACATCTATCAAATGCTGCTTTGAAAATGGGAATGCCCATCAGTATGGCAAAATGAAAACAAGATCCTTCCTTCCTCATCGATGTTCATGTTAAAATGGAAAATATAGGGAATGTGAGCACTCCTCCTTCTCCATACCCTCCGAATGCATGGCTGGCAAACAGAGCAGTTTTCTGATGCCTGTTCAGGCCTAGCACAGATATAACGTTAGATGTGACTCGGGACATATCTTTATCTTTATTTGCACATTTAATATACCGCTCTTTACCAGTGGCACCAGAGAGGTGTACAATAATAAAATATATGGGCCGCTGAAAGGAAAAAGGAAAAAGAATGCCAAAAAATTGAAGAGACAGGATAGGGTAGAGAGATAGAGTAAAGGGACAGGTAATACAGCGGAGAACGAAACAGAGTTAAGTACATTCAGGTACATGCTCCCTTTTAAAGTAACTTCCCTACCCTTTAAAGTGAACATTGTGAAGTTTATGCTTCACTTTGAAGGATTCACATCACCAGCACTGTACTTCCACACCATTATAAGACAGGACAACAATTTTGGCAGAGTTATAGATTGGTTACATTGCCTGCCAGTTAATCTTGAAAGTATTTGTTACTTTACTCACTATGCAATGTACGTTCATAGCAGTCCCAAGAAGCTGCAGCCCTGTTGGGATTCCATGGAGCATTTTTTTTTAAACTGCAGTAAATGTTTCTATTTACCATACTCTAACAACAAAAAATTAGCATGCCGTACGTACAAAGGCTGTCTGCTAACTTTTGAAGGCATGCTCAGTACATCCCTTGCAATTACCATACGGAAAAGTTCTTTACCATGCGGTATCATCAGTTTTAATTAATGCAGGTATAATTAACCACTCCTATTGAAATGGCATTGTCCACCCACACTAACTGCAACATTGACAATTAACATGCAGTAATTGCCCCATATGCAATCCACACCCACACTCCACCCTTCTCCACCCAGTCCCCACCACCATCATGCACTAAGCCAGTGGTTCTCAACCCAGTCCTCTGGGACCTCCAGACCAGTCAGGTTTTCAGGCTATCACCAATGAATAGGTCCAACTAAGAGCAACCAGTCACGTCAGAAACAATACACAGTAGAAGAACGTGATGTGTCCAAGGAAAGAACAAAACAATCATGTAATATTGAAAAGCGTTTTATTCACAAACCAAAAGTTGGTGCCCACCCGACACAGGCCGTGTTTCGTTTAACAAAACTTCATCAGGGGTATAGGGCAACTAGAAACAAAAACATTCAATTATTGCACTCAAATATATATAAAATATAATAAAACGTATATTAAAACATATATTAAAAAAGAGAAGAATAATCAAAATCATAATAAATCACTCATTACAGAAATATACAATTACAATATAATAAAACATATATTAAAAAAGAGAGGAATAATTAAAATCATAATAAATCACTTACTATATAAAAAACATTTATACAGTAATATCAAAACTGGGTTGGAACGCTATATAAATAAAAATGCAAATAAAAACGAAGACAGGAGCAAAAAATGCATAATACAACGTACCATAAGCAATAACAATAAATAAAATCATAATAACTAAATCACTATATCAATAAACATTTATATAATAATACCAAAAAGGGGGGGGGGGTTAAGTGACTGAAGCAAGGGCCAAAAAAGAAGTAAATCAAACAGATACATTAACCATGAACCAAAAGAAGAAGAGAAGAGAACCACACATGTATCAATATAAAGTGTTGACACGCAACAAAAATAGCTTAATAAAATAGAAACCAATTGTGATATGTGCCAAAAGGTACTCTAAATTAAAAAACCATCCCATTGTGATGACAACTACCTCCAAAAGTACATTAAATAATACCTATTGGTTAATGCTGTAGAGATATCCTCTTTGCAACTATACTGAAAATAAAAGTTCACCATTACAATGTAAAAGACCAATGTAACCGACCAATTGAAACCCAAAAAAACTTGAAACCTACTAACTTATACCGGGCTCACCAAGCTGCACAAAACGCCGCGCGGGAAATGTAAAAATGTTCTCAATTCGTAGCGAATCCGTTACTCCATCAAATGGCATAACCCACGACAAAAGTAGTGCAGTGCTGGAGAGGTTTCTCTAAATAACGCCGACGCATGCGCAGCTGGAGTCTCAACCAGCGCCCAAAAATGACGTCAGAAATCAAGGACAAAGCAAACGCCGAACCACGGCTTGTAAAACACACTACAAACAGCGAAATTAAAATGAAAAGAAGGTGTGCATCTACGAAACCATGTACCTGAACCAAAAGGAAATTAAAAACGGAAAATTAAAAGCAGTACCTCTGCTACATCATATGGAAAACTATAACCAAACATGCATAATCAGATCCCTACAAAAGCATAAACCAATAATATGCCAAAAGCAAATATAAAAATATAAAAATTGTAACTACTTAGGTACCAAACACAATTATACAATCAATAATATAAATAGACATGTAACAGGATAATAAAAACATATCTATATATATATATATATATATATATAAGGGATAAATAAATATGAAAACATAATAAAACCCTATTAAATGTGTATAATAAAAAATATATATATAAAAACTATAATGAATATGAATTAATTAATAAAATGAACCATCAAAATATGAGATAACCTCATTTGCACATATCGAAAAGACATAAAAATTAAGTCCTTAAAATATTAAAAATAATAAATAAATAATACGTATAAATAAATAATATATATATATATATCTATATCTCTAAAAAAACGCAAATAAAAATTTAATTGAATATATAATTATGTCATCGAAGTAGTGACAAAATGTTACTGCATAGAAAAAGGGGGAGACGAAAAATTACTCATACAACAAAAACCTTGCACATGGCCGAACCAAGAATGATGTAATCTCTAAGGAAACTACCTCAGACTACCATGGGATTAATGCAAAAACCGTAATCCATCATAAAAAAACGGAAAAGTCTTGTTCTAAATTGAGCCCATTCGGTATCATCGAGTTCAATATAAAAATGTTCTCTGCTCCAGTTGTAAAATGTTCTATTAATGTCACCACCTCTCCAATTAACCTTCACCTTTTTGATGACGAAGAATTTAATATCTGAAATCTTATGCGCTGATTGTATCCAATGCTCTACCAAAGGTTTTTCTACATTACTCCTCCTGATTGCACTCCTATGCTCTATGATCCTAGTCCGTACACTGCGTAGGGTCTTACCTACATAAAGTTTCTGACATGGACATACAATCACATAAATGACATGAGAAGTCTCACAGTTAGAGAAATCACTAAGTACAAATTTCCTTTGAGAGCAGGGATGTATGAATTCTTTAATGGATAAAGCGTGTACACAAACCGAGCACCGGCCGCACTGATAGTGACCTCTGACCCTAGGAGCGAATCGCCGTTCTGTCAGAGCTGAGGGAACTAAAAGATTCTTAAGATTAACGTTACATTTGTGCGCTATCGTGAGTCTGACATCCTCAAACCCTTCCAGCGATTGAATCAGATGCCACTCTCTCTTTAAAACTTTAATAGCATCACGAGAAAGAGTGGTATATAACAACGGACAAACCATCCCTACATCATTATTCCTTTGTTTGGAGAGGAGCAAACCTCCACGTTCAGACATCCTTGCCCTAGTGTAAGCTTCCGAAACGTACTTATGAGGATACTTCCTATTGTGAAACCTATTCTCCATAGCCTGAGCATGGAGTTCAAAATCCTTGTACTGGGTGCATATCCGTTTCGCACGAAGAAATTGACCTACAGGTAGATTTCTCTTAAGAGCCGGATTATGAAAGCTATCAAAGTGAAGAATGTATTGCGATCCGTGGGTTTCCTGTAAAGAGATGTGGTCAAACGATGATCCTCAAATCGAATTAGAAGATCCAAATACGGAATGCATAAAAAAATCTAGGAAAGCTGGAATCTCAAATTAGTGTCTAACCCATTTACCCACCCATTGAATTGAGATAGAACCTCTTCGGACCCTTTCCATAAAATAAAAAAAATCATCTATGTAACGTACCCATAATATAATATTCTCTTATATGGGTTATCTTTAATAAATCTCTCCTCAAACTCAAAAACATAGAGATTGGCAATATCAGGGGCCATGGATGATCCCATGGCCACTCCCTTGATCTGCTGGTAAAACAATTCTCTAAAGCAGAAAAAGTTATTGCAAAGAGCAATCCTAGCCAATTCCATCAAAAAATATGTAGGAATCCGTCTATTGGAGAGCCTAGTAGATAAATATTGTCAAGAATCAGAAGAGCCTCTGCCTGTGGGACATTGGTATAAAGAGATTCAACATCCATGGTGACTAAAATAACATCTGAATCTAAATTTTGAAATGTACTTAAAATCTCTATAACATGAGCCGAATCCCTTATGTAAGACCACATCGACGTAATAAAAGGCCGTAAAAAAATATCCAAAAATTTGGATAATGGCTCCAAAAGGGACCCAATAGCAGCAACAATTGGCCTACCAGGGGGTGACTCAAGAGACTTGTGAATCTTCGGGAGAATGTAGATGGTGGGGTTGTAATGGGTGCTGTAACAGTGAGAAACTCTTTCTCTTTCTTGGTTATGTATCCTATTTCAAAAGCAGTTTGGACCAAGTTATCTATCCTCTTTTTTAATTCAATTGTGGGGTCATCCGTTAACCGTACATAGAAAGCGCGATCCTTTAATTGTCTTTCTATCTCATTAATATAAGCCTGTTTATTCATAACCACAACGGCACCCCCTTTATCCGCTGGTTTAATAATTATGGTATTGTTTTTTTGTAGAGATATGATAGCCTCTCTTTCCTCTTTGGAGAGATTACTATATGGAGCAGTAGACTTAGAACATACCCGGTGGACTTCTCTTAATACTGTTTTTTCAAAGGCAAGAATAAGCGGATCAACAGGTGCTGGAGGATACCAGGTGGACTTTTTACTAACCACCGAACAGTCTGACGGACATCCTGGTTGTCCATTAAAATGATGTTTGATCCGAATTTTGCGGAAAAATTTGTACAAATCTAAATTGATTTCAAACCTATCCGGATTCCTAGTGGGGACAAAGGACAACCCCTTATTAAGCAGGGACTCTTCTCCTGGTGACAGCTGATAGTCTGAAATATTGATCACATTGGAAGTGGTACAAGATATATCTCGTTCAGTCAAACCTAATTCCAGAAGTTCCTGCCGCGCCCTCGCCCGCATCCTCTCACGGCTGGGGCCTGATAATAAGACCGATCCTGATAATGTTGCTGATTCTGATTGTGAAACTGGGGTGGATCTTGTCCTTTCTCCCGCCACCTTTCCTGTCCCCACGGCGGAGGGGCCGGGTTGTGGACTCGGTCCTGTCGAAAATTTGGATGCACAGGAGGGGTCAGGTCACGGGACCGTCCCTGACCACCTTCCTTCCAAAACTTATCCATATCAAAAAGGGATTTCTTATGGGGGAGATCCACCTTTGCAGGTGATTTCTTAGTGGAAAACAAGGAGGATGAAGGGTTAAACCCTTCAACAGATGCACTCCTACTTCTCTTCTTCTTAGGTTCAGGGGAAAGGGGTTCCAAAGCAATACTCTCCTTACGATCAAAGAGTGAAGGTTTTTTCTTAATCCATATCCTATCACTATCTAACTTCTTGCTCCAATGATAAACGTAACCCACTTTATAGTCTTCTTCGTCTCTCTTAAATTTATCAACCTTTTTGTCTTTGATTTCTTTCTTAAAAAATTGAATATTACGTTCATAGTCACCATGTACTTTGTCAAAATTCTTATCTAAATCTTTAAGACTCCCTAATTTCACATCTAAATCACTCTTAAAAAGCTCTGCCTTCTTATTAGCTGTAGAGATTAATAAAATCATTAGGTCAAGGGAACATTTATTTAAAATAGTGTTCCAACACTTAATAAAACCCTCCTCATTGCGGTATAGGCCAGGGGCTTTATTTACTCTCAGGCCTCTAGGAATAATTTTAGCTCTGCAACATTCCAAGAGGTATGACGCATGAACATCTTCTCTGACCATCTTCTGTGTCAACAACACAACTTCTTCCCATTGATTAGAAATATCATCATCATCTTCTACATCATGGTCTATCAAGGGTTCTTGTGTAGTAAATTTTGCAAGTGCGTCATCCCCAAAGCTTAAAGAGAGAGTGGCATCTGATTCAATCGCTGGAAGGGTTTGAGGATGTCAGACTCACGATAGCGCACAAACGTAACGTTAATCTTAAGAATCTTTTAGTTCCCTCAGCTCTGACAGACTGGCGATTCGCTCCTAGGGTCAGAGGTCACTATCAGTGCGGCCGGTGCTCGGTTTGTGTACACGCTTTATCCATTAAAGAATTCATACATCCCTGCTCTCAAAGGAAATTTGTACTTAGTGATTTCTCTAACTGTGAGACTTCTCATGTCATTTATGTGATTGTATGTCCATGTCAGAAACTTTATGTAGGTAAGACCCTACGCAGTGTACGGACTAGGATCATAGAGCATAGGAGTGCAATCAGGAGGAGTAATGTAGAAAAACCTTTGGTAGAGCATTGGATACAATCAGCGCATAAGATTTCAGATATTAAATTCTTCGTCATCAAAAAGGTGAAGGTTAATTGGAGAGGTGGTGACATTAATAGAACAATTTTACAACTGGAGCAGAGATACATTTTTATATTGAACTCGATGATACCGAATGGGCTCAATTTAGAACAAGACTTTTCCGTTTTTTTATGATGGATTACGGTTTGCATTAATCCATGGTAGTCTGAGGTAGTTCCTTAGAGATGTACATCATTCTTGGTTCGGCCATGTGCAAAGGGTTTTTGTTGTATGAGTAATTTTCGTCTCCCCCTTTTTCTATGCAGTAACATTTTGTCACTACTTCGATGACATAATTATATATTCAATTAAATTTTTATTTGCGTTTTTTTTATATATATATATATATATATATTATTTATTTATACGTATTATTTATTTATTATTTTTAATATTTTAAGGACTTAATTTTTATGTCTTTTCGATATGTGCAAATGAGGTTATCTCATATTTTGATGGTTCATTTTATTAATTAATTCATATTCATTATAGTTTTTTTATATATATATTTTTATTATACACATTTAATATGGTTTATTATGTTTTCATATTTATTTATCCCTTATATATATATATATATATATATATATATATATATGTTTTTATTATCCTGTTACATGTCTATTTATATTTATTGATTGTATAATTGTGTTTGGTACCTAAGTAGTTACAATTTTTATATTTTTATATTTGCTTTTGGCATATTATTGGTTTTATGCTTTTGTAGGGATCTGATTATGCATGGTTTGGTTATAGTTTCCATATGATGTAGCAGAGGTACTGCTTTTAATTTTCCCGTTTTTAATTTCCTTTTGGTTCAGGTACAGGGTTTCGTAGATGCACACCTTCTTTCATTTTAATTTCGCTGTTTGTAGTGTGTTTTACAAGCCGTGGTTCGGCGTTTGCTTTGTCCTTGATTTCTGACGTCATTTTTGGGCGCTGGTTGAGACTCCAGCTGCGCATGCGTCGGCGTTATTTAGAGAAACCTCTCCAGCACTGCACTACTTTGGCGTGGGTTATGCCATTTGATGGAGTAACGGATTCGCTACGAATTGAGAACATTTTTACATTTCCCGCGCGGCGTTTTGTGCAGCTTGGTGAGCCCGGTATAAGTTAGTAGGTTTCAAGTTTTTTTGGGTTTCAATTGGTCGGTTACATTGGTCTTTTACATTGTAATGGTGAACTTTTATTTTCAGTATAGTTGCAAAGAGGATATCTCTACAGCATTAACCAATAAGGTATTATTTAATGTACTTTTGGAGGTAGTTGTCATCACAATGGGATGGTTTTT
Organism: Ichthyophis bannanicus; assembly: GCA_033557465.1. Lineage (NCBI taxonomy): Eukaryota > Metazoa > Chordata > Amphibia > Gymnophiona > Ichthyophiidae > Ichthyophis > Ichthyophis bannanicus. The sequence continues at coordinate 387,604,992 of CM066035.1, read as the reverse complement.
TAATTTAGAGTACCTTTTGGCACATATCACAATTGGTTTCTATTTTATTAAGCTATTTTTGTTGCGTGTCAACACATTATATTGATACATGTGTGGTTCTCTTCTCTTCTTCTTTTGGTTCACGGTTAATGTATCTGTTTGATTTACTTCTTTTTTGGCCCTTGCTTCAGTAACTTAAACCCCCCCCCCCTTTTTGGTATTATTATATAAATGTTTATTGATATAGTGATTTAGTTATTATGATTTTATTTATTGTTATTGCTTATGGTACGTTGTATTATGCATTTTTTGCTCCTGTCTTCGTTTTTATTTGCATTTTTATTTATATAGCGTTCCAACCCAGTTTTGATATTACTGTATAAATGTTTTTTATATAGTAAGTGATTTATTATGATTTTAATTATTCCTCTCTTTTTTAATATATGTTTTAATATACGTTTTATTATATTTTATATATATTTGAGTGCAATAATTGAATGTTTTTGTTTCTAGTTGCCCTATACCCCTGATGAAGTTTTGTTAAACGAAACACGGCCTGTGTCGGGTGGGCACCAACTTTTGGTTTGTGAATAAAACGCCTCTTTTCAATATTACATGATTGTTTTGTTCTTTCCTTGGACACATCACGTTCTTTTACTGTGTATCACCAATGAATATGCATGAGATAGATCCGCATGCACTGCTTCCATTATATGCAGATCTATCTCATGCATATTCATTGTGGATATCCTGAAAACCTGACTGGCCCAGGGGTCCCAGAGGACTGGGTTGAGAACCACTGCACTAAGCAGTTAGTACATTGTTTTTACTGCATTGGCTGTTTTTAGTGCACAAAAGCTATTACCACTAAAGTATGCACTGATTGTTAGCACACTATTATAAACATGCCCCTATATGTCTCTTCAGTTATATGTATTTCTATTTTGAAAATGGCATGAAGAAATCATGGCTAACAATTGCTTAAGTAATTGCCTGAATTTCTTGTGTTCCACATTCTTTGGCATTCTGATCATTCAGATTTCTGTTTTTAAGTGGCATTATAGAAAGTGTGTCCAAGTGCAATCTGGGTTGCCCATGGCAAATCGTGCAGAAAAATGGTGGGAATGTCTACGTTTTAATCTGATTGTAGAAACAGAAATGTCCCTGATGTGGAAGCCTGCACCGGCATCCACATAGAAGTCCCTGTTAGAAAAACTTAGGGCAAGGATGTCTATCATATGCTACTTTGTATACAGGGATATCCATGGGCATAGCAAGAAATAATAAACCATAAACCATAGCTAAATAAAAACAAGATCCTTCATTCCCTGGCAGTGTTCATTGTCAACAGGGAAAATATAGAGGATATGAGTTTACTTCCTTTTCCATAGCATCCCGTTGTTTAGCTGGCAAAATGAGCACTTTCCATTGCCTATCAATGCCTGGCACAAGTATACACTTTGCTGTGGCTCAGAAAATGAAAGGTGTTTCTGACATTGGGCAAGGACGTCCACGTTCTTGGGCAGGCCCCAGACATACCTTCATCATGCCCCTGTACTGACGTGGATATCCTTAAGCTGGAGAAGTCTTTAAAACTACTTTCTGAAATGGCTCCAGGGATGTCTCTGTGCTTTTGACATCTGTATGTCCATTTTTGAACATCCAAAGCATGAATAGGGTTTCTAAAATATCACCTGTGAAGGCACATTTTACAAAGGACATCCACGTGCAATCTGGGACATCCAAGCCAGAACATTTGAAAAAAAAAACGAAAAAAACAACAGGCATATCCAAGTTCAAGCATTTTTTTCACAAAGGTGGATGTACCTGATATGGACATCTATGGAGACATCTACATAGATGCCCCTGGAATGACATTCAAGAATGGAGATGTCTAATAGCCTAATGGTTAGAGTAGTAGACTATGCTAAGATCAGGATTCAAATCCCACCACTGCTCCTTGTGATCTTCGACAAGTCACTTAACTCTCCATCTTCTCTCTGGCCTGGACAAGCACTTTTCTGATACCTATTCATGCATGTAGCAAGTCTAAACTTGAACATCCCTGATGTTTCTGAGATCAAGTGGGGATGTCTAAGTCCATGGCAACACCCCAGACATGCCTCTGCCTCTGTCAGGCCTCCTGCTTACTTGGATACCCCCACACCAGAGATGTCTTTAAAAAACATTTGTAAAATGGCTCTTGGGATGTCTCCGTGATTTGTATATCCACATATACGTTTTCGGATGACCAAATCCTGACTAAGGGGTATGTTTACTAAGCAGTCTTAACGTGTGCCTGGCAATAGTGTGCAGGATGCTATAAAAGGAGTGGGCGTTTCGGTCTTAACGTAGCAAAATGAAATTATCGCGCGATAACACGTGCTGCGCATATTATCAGGCGAAACGCCGCTAAGCACGTTAACACGCGATAATCTTAAGTAGGCGCGCAGACATGCAAACATAGAAGCAGAGGTGTAGCACAATGGTTAATACACTGACTGATGGTACAAGGGTCATGAGTTTGACCCCCCAGTGTGCCTAATGCATAAGGCTGGCTGAGGCATCACCCTTTACATTTAGGTAGTGATTTTTGAGGCATTTTACTTTTATTTTAATTAGTGCTGCCAGCAAACAAACCCTCACAGTGGTGTAACCTAAGGTGCCGCATAAGGCACCCCATCTTCCCACAAAGTTTAAAACATACGTCAATCAGGCCCCTGCTAAAGAATAGTCGCCTTGATACATCCAAAGTCGAATCATATAGACCCATATCGAGCATTCCACTGCTTGCTAAGATCATCGAGAAAGTAGTCCAGCGACAGATACATCAGCATGTCAATGCCGAGGCACCCCTCGATCCAGCTCAACATGGCTTCAGGGAATTGCATGGGGTAGATACCATCCTAACTACCCTATTCGACAATCTAATTACAGGAATCGACAATATACACCGAGGTTTCGTCCTTATCTTTCTCGACATTGCTGCCGCCTTTGATTCCGTGAATCATAAGATACTATTACAACGTCTCCAAGAAAAAGGGTTACAGGGCACCGCACTACAATGGTGCGAATCATACCTAACTAATAGATGGCAGCAAGTAAAAGCAGGCAACACGTCCTCTGAACCATTCTTACAGAAGCAGGGAGTGCCTCAGGGATCATCCCTATCTGCTCTACTATTTAACATTTATATGCAGCCAATCTGCTCTCTGATTCGCTCACTAAATGTAGAATGTCTAGTGTATGCTGACGACATACTACTATACATTCCATTCACTATCGAACAACCCGATTTCTCCCCTATCATCAGATGCTTTGATGCAGTTGCTGAATGGCTTCTCACACAAAACCTGAGGATCAATCATAGCAAGACTGATGTACTCTTTGTCACAAGGAATCAGAAGTTCGCCCCACCACCCAACCTGCAAGTCAAAAACGCTGAACTCAAGACAAGAGACACAATTCAATACCTAGGCATCACCCTAGATCAGTGATTGGATATGACAACCCACGTAAAGACCGTTACAAGAACAATATACCACAAAATACGAACCCTGCGCCACCTCCGCCCACTACTTAATTTTTCAGACTATCGAACCATATTTCAAGCCCTAGTGATCCCACACCTAGACTTTGCGAACACCATCCTCCATGGCCTTTCGCAAGCAACCCTCAGCCCACTTCGGCTGGCCATGAATTCTGCTGCTAGGGTTCTTACAGGGGTATCAAGATCGGAACATATAACTCCAGTAATGAAAAATCTACACTGGCTACCACTTCAAGCCCGAATTCAATACAAGGTACTGGTCATGACTTTCAAGGCACTGAAGAATCAATCTCCCACACCAATCAGCAAACTGCTTAACAACATCCCCGACATCAGAATCAGAAGACCTGCACTAATGAACATGCTAACAGTACCTAAGCTCACTACAAGGTGCACGAAGGCAACTACCAATAGAGCTTTTTTGATTTATGCTCCGACAGCCTGGAATGACCTTCCTACTTACATTCGATCAATATCCAGCCTCACCTCCTTCAGAAAAGCAATAAAACACCATCTTTTTCTAATCCACTATCCTGAAACCAGTCCCGAAAAACATAAGTCATTCTCACTCACCCCACACCTTAACCACCCCAACGCACTAACCCAACATGAGAATGGTTAGGTGCTCCTCTCCCTTTAGTTCTACCCATGCTCCCACCTGACCTAGCTATGCTTACTGTTGATTTCAATTATTATTACTGTATTTAACTTATGTTAATTTATGTAAATACTTTGTATATACCATGTAAATAGTTTCCCCTGTTATTCCCATTATTGATTATTCCTGTTCTATGTAAGCACATTGTGATATTTTTGCATTGTTGCACTGTTCAGTTCTAATGCAAACTGCACTGATCTTAATAGAGCGGTATATAAGAAATAAAAATAAATAAATAAATAAATAAATAACGCACTCCATAGGGCACATTATAAAGTGCACTATCCGCCAAGACACTCTATAATGTCCCCTATAGGACACCTTATAAGGCACCTTATAAGGTGCTTGATAGGGCGCCTTATAGGGCGACCTATAAGGCGTCATATAGGGCGCCCTATAAAGTGCCTTATGGGGCACCTTAAGGTTACAGTACTCTGAGGGTGTTTTTGCTGGCAGCACTAATGTACATTAAAAATTGACAATGCCTCAGACAGCCCTATCAAATAACCCCACTATGGGTTTGAACCCATGACCTCCGGCTTCCCAGGCAGTGAAATAACCAGTGGGCTACAGCTCTATAACTGTTAACAAACCCCTGGCTGGCTGCAGAAGGACTGCACGTCACCACACAAACTGTCTGCTGTGGTTACCAGGATAGGGTTAACCCACCCGTACCCATGATGCACTGCACATGCAAATTAGCAGTCGACAGATGGGCACAAGATGGGGTATGCACCCCCACAACACCTCGGCCTGGTAGTGGGAACTGACCGTGTGTGGTACTGGCACAGAGTAGCCACAGACTGTCATATTGTGCGGGTACTGTGCTCACCCTGAGGGTGAGGTGGGGCACCCAGCACCAGGTCCACAGCACCTTTCATGGCTGCAATATGCCGTGCTGCAGGTCCCCATCAGTGCTACTGTGTGTGATTAGGTAGCTCCTGCAGACACACCTAGGTTATAGCTGTGTCCTTTTGTTTTTCTCAGTCATGTCTAGCCCTTATGGGCTATGATGCACCCAGAGTAGTGCATATCCTGTGTTGGTGCCATGGTTACATGATGTAGGTGAAGGGGGGGGTGTTTGGACCCATAGGCAGATTATGTACCACCACACAACCCACCCTCTGGGGCTTAGGGTGGGAAACAGGATCACCCACCAATAGATCCACATGCTACCTCCCTTCAATGGTAGCAGTAGAGGGGGACCATCAACCCCAGACCTGCTGGGGAACAGACACCCTACAGGGCAGGCAATGCAGAGCTGTACACATCCATAAAGCAATAGCAGATAGACAGTAGGCCTGGACATGCTCAGCTGCCCCCCATCACTATCTGACATTCTCCAGCAGCAAGCCTCCAGCCGCTGCATCCACCAATGTGTTCTAGCAAGACACATACTAGCTGCAGACAGTCTGCTAGCTAGTCCATAGTGCATGGTCCTGGAGGAGATGCATGTACCCAGAACTGGGATGTCAGCATGCACACCAAGCAGACACGTCAGTGATTGGGTCCCAAAAGGGACCCATAAACATCACATGAGAAAAATAATTATACAGCACTATGGGGGAACCTAGCCATGCCATGGTCACTGCTCAGTCAGGGTGAGAGAGACCTCCCAGCAGGACATGCTGTTGCCACACTGTCCGTGCAGGTGGTGGCTGGGCACTACAATGTCCGAGCCATTGCCCTATGCCCTGTGCAGATGCGGCCAGGCCAGGCCACACTATCCAGGCTATCCCACTCTCCGCCCATTGACCCCTTCTCTCCGCCCCTTGGGAGCCTTCCTCCGCCCTCCGGGAGCCTTTCCACGCCTTCAGCACTTGTTTGCGCCGCTGCGCGCGTTATCGAGCGATAAGGTACCTGTGCGGCTGAAAAAGCGCCATTATCGCGCGTTAAGGTACCTTATCGTGCGATAATGTCACAGAACGCACATTAAGACGGTTTAGTAAACATACCCCTAAGGCTTTTAAAATGAATCTCAGTGTCAAAAGTTTTTCAAATTCCACTTACTGATTTATAAAAATTATGTATTGTCTTTTTCTAATTAAGGATAGTATTTTTAACAAGCTCCTTTTCAGTATCACTTATATGTTGCTCTAAGTCATTTACATTGCTGACATCAATGTTTTATCAGACATGCAATAGTTTCAGCAAGAGCTTGAATTTTCCTGCAAATATCGTTAAGCCTGGTATTTAATCTCCTAATTTACCATCCAGGTTTAAGTTCCACTATCAGTAGAAAATCCTTGCCACACTCATTCTTAATTTCGCGTTCATTAGTTTCATTATTTCCTAATATTTATGGGTCTGACGGTGACACTGCTAGTCCTATAGAACTATATGAGTGAGGCACTCACCCTTGTCAGTTTCTTTGATGCTTGCCTTGTCAGAAGTACTTCCATTCCCTGATTCACTGTTTTTATCAATGATTCATGAATATTTTAAAGATGATTCTGTCACTGGTAGCAGAGCATTTTATGAACCGATACTGGAAGTAATTTCATAAAGACTTTTTACATGTAAAACCAAGCGTGTTTCATAAAATGTGCTACCTTATACACATATAAAAATGAATAATCCTAAACATATTATATATATTTGCAGTGAGTGTTTCTGGAGATGGAATTGAGTCAGTTTTATATATACATTTTGCAAAAGCAAAAGTATACATCTCACCAGCACAGGGTAAGATTTGCCTACTTTCTGGACTTTGAAGGAGCTAGAAAGCAAGCCTCAGAAGTGCTGCAGGAAGGCCTGGCCACATCAGATACCCGTGTAGTCCCTTTATCACAGCATAGTATATATATTCCACTCTCTAAAGGTAGAAAAAAAGGCCAAACAACTGCTAACATGGTTTGGAGGTAAAGTGAGGGAGCTGTTATTGCCAAAAAAAAATCTTTTGATAAATAGAAAAAGGGTCCAAATGAAGAAAATTGGAGGCAGCATAAGCAAGTTAGATGCAAAGCATTCATAAAGCAGGCAAAGAAAGAATTTCAATAGAAGCCTGCCATGGAAGTAAAATCGTATAATACAAACCTTTTTAGAAACATTCAAAATATAAAAGTCTATGAGGGAGTCCACTAGACCATTAGATGGCAGAGGGGTAAAGGGGCGTTAAAGGAAGGCAATGTAGAGAGACTAAGGGACCCTTTTACTAAATGCTGCTTACCAGTTAATGTGTTTTTTTTAAGGTGTGGCAAATGGCCATGGTGAATGCTAATACAAGGAAATACCAACTACTGGCCATCAGAATGCATGTTAATTATCAATTGCATGCTAATGTGGAGTGGGTAGGTTAGGGGAGGAGCATGAAGAACACTTTTTAGTGCAGGCATCAATACCGTATGCCTACTATCAATGTACCAGTTAGCTTGGGTGCATTTAACAATACCTCTATGGGTATCATCAGGTGCACCCACATTAATTGCACCCACATTAGCATACACATTGGTATATTAAATGCCAGGGAACATGCTAGTCACATCCCCAATGTCAAATGCAAAACCTTTATGGGACTTATTGAAAGGGCCCCTAAATGGATTCTTTGTTTTGATCTTTACTGAAGAAGATGTAAGGGAGATACCCATGGCACAAAAGATATCACTGGTCAACATTGAAATTGTTACTGACTTTAAAAGGCCCTAATCTGTAGTATCTTGGTGAGCTGAACACGAATATAACATTAAAACAATTTTATTGGCTCTTGTTTTGAAGATATTGCATGTAGTTCATTTTTGATGTTTCACCGTGTAAATTTATCCAGTAGGACATCAACAACATCCCAAATAAGCCTTAAATGATGTAATATTGCATCACATTGCATAATACCAGCATACACACATCATCCAGAGTTGATTGCATCATTTTCTGATGCAATGCAATACTACTGCCAGATGGCTGCTGAAGCCATCTGACGTCAGCAGTGTACTATACGCAGTTGGAAAGGAAAGTAATCTGGTATTCTTTTCCGATATTGAAAGCCTCAAGAATGCCTTAAAAATCACTCATGGCCCACAAGACTGGAGACTATTTATAGACTCTTTGAAACTGAGTCTGAAGGCTGTGCCTTTGAACAATGGAAACCGTCTTCCATCTATTCCAGTAGCGCATGCCGTCTACATGAAAAAGACATACGATAACTTAAAGCATCTACTGACTTCCATTAACTATAACAAGTACAGCTGGCACCTCTGTGGTGACTTGAAGGTAGTTGCCCTTTTAATGGGACTGCAGCAGGGATATATAAAATATATGTGTTTCTTATGTGAGTGGGATAGCCGAGCAAGGGATTGGCACTACTTGCGGAAGGAATGGAATCACAGACAAAATGTAACAGTTGGAGAGAAGAATATCCAGCACCCAGCTCTGGTTGAGGCTCACAAAATCCTGCTGCCACCCCTTCATGTCAAACTAGGTTTGATGAAAAACTTTGTGAAAGCCATGGACTGCACTTCGCCAGCTTTCTGATATCTGCATGAAAAATTCCCTCGACTCAGCGAAGCAAAGATTAAAGAGGGAGTTTTTGTGGGTCCTCAGATTCCAGAGCTCTTCAAAGATGACCAGTTCAACAACTTGCTGCAGGGTGATGCGAAACAAGCATGGAATGCTTTTCGCCTAGTGTCAACAAACTTTCTCGGGAATGTTAGGGCAGAAAATTACAAGGAACTAGTAGAAGACATGCTGATGTAGTATCAGAAAATTGACTGCAATATGTCTCTAAAGATCAATTTCCTTGATTCCCATCTCGATTTCTTTCCTGACAACTGTGATATGGTTAGTGACGAACAGGGCGAACGTTTTCACCAGGATATCGCAACGATGGAGCAAAGATACCAGGGAAGATGGTCCACTACAATGCTGGCTGACTATCGCTGGACCCTCCCCAGAGAAGCTCCTGAACAGCTGTACAAGAGACAGGCAAAAAAATCTAAGAAGTAGTCTATGACTTGTTTTTTTACAGGTATTAACCGAAGGCCTATTATATTTACTTTTGACATGCATTTTGTGATGTAAACATTAATTCTTGTAGATTACAAAAAAGCTAGAGCCAACTTTGCAATTTCACTGTCATATTCATGTTCAACATATAAAAATTGATAAGAAATGACTATTTTATTTCAGTAACATGACTTTTGTAAAAAATTGTTGACCAGTGTATCTAAAGATAGTGAAATGGAGGAACTAAACCTGTGAACCTGGAAGATGGAATAGGGCAATTTGACTGAAATTACTCAAAAGTGAAATTGAAGACCTACTATTAGTAATTTGTAAATTATCATTAAAATTGATTATAATACTTGAAGATTGGAGAGTGGCCAGTGGAACACAATGTTTTATAAAGAGTTCCAGGAGTGATCCAGAAAACTATAGAGATGGTTTTGCATAGGCAACTTATAAATAAACTGAGAACACTTGGAATGGGCCCTAAACTGACTGACTGGGTTGAAAACTGGTTAAGTAGATGGTGACAAAAGGTAAATGATGTTCACTTTAAGGTTATGGATATTACTATTGGTGTGCCACAGGGATTGGTCCTTGCTCCGGTTCTTTTTAAGATTTTTATAAGTGATACTATGTTTATGTTTATGTTTATGTTTATTTAGCTTGATATACCGCTCTTCATTACACCAGGGCGGTTTACAAAGTACTACAGGGAGGGGCACAAGCCCTCATTTCAAAGAAAGGAAATACATAGCTGGACAGGAAAGAGGAAGGGAAAAGAGAGTACATAGGAAAAACAAAACAGAGGGGGAGACACGGGCAAACGTATAAATCAGGTCAGCTAGATGCAGCTATGGAAGGGATGTTGGTTAAGGTTTGCCTCTTTGTGGATGATATTGAATTCTGTAATAGTATAGAGACCCTGGAAGGTATAGATAATATGAGGGAGGATTTAGTGAAGTTTGAAGAATGGTTTAGAATTTAATAGCTAATATTTAATGCTCAAAAATGCAAGGCCATGCATTTGTACTGCAAATACCTAAAGGGGTGATTCAGTATCACATGTGAAGTACTACCATGCAGAAAAAAAAAATAGGTCTTGGGAGTAATCATATCTGATGATCTTAAAGTGTCCAAACAGGTAGAAAAGATGACTGCAGAAGCTAGAAGGATGCTTGAATGCATAGGGAGAGAAATGTCCAGCAGGAAAAGGGTCTCTGCTGAGACCTCTTTTGGATGACTGTGTGCAATTTGGGAGGCTGCACATTCAAAAAGATAAAAACAGAATGAAATCAGTGAAGAGGACGGCTACTGGCTGCTAAAATAGTCATTGGTCCTTGCCATAAAACCTATAGGGACAGACTTTAAGATCACAATGGGGGTCATCCCAAACAGCATTTAGCGCAGATGTATGTCCAGTTTGGACTTATATTCCCCTCCAACCATTTGGAGCCGATTCTGTTCCCATAGCTCCCAGAGCGTAGAGAGATGTGTGGGGAGCTCTGGATAGGGGTAGGTTGAGGTGGACTGGAGAAGGAGCATGGACGGGATGGAGGTGAGCCCATGACCTCAGATATACAGGGCCAATTCCAATCACCACCCTGTACTTCTGGCTTGGAGGAGATAGAAGAGGGACTTATTCCACCTCAGAGATGGAATAAGTCTTCCCGACTGTGGCGAATGGCACCGGCGGACCACACCAGGAAGGTGAGAGGCAACAGGGTGTTTCATGCCACCTGATCCTAGCCTTGGCAGGCCCCCTCCAAGGGTCAAGCTGTGGGGAAAAAGAGTTTTGGAGCTGTGTGGGCAGCAAGGCTTCTGCATGGCATCCCAGTGCCATGGCAACAGGACGCCATGGCACCAAGGCTCCATGCAGGAACTTTGGCAGGGTTAGACAGGGAGATTGCTGGACATGCAGCGCTGCTGAATTGTGACCTGTCTGGTCTGAACAATTGCCCCGATTCTGATCCTGTGGAAATATATAGCTCCCAAACGTGCAGAATCGGGGTCTAATCCAGCCCATCCAGATTTTGGATGTCCGGATAGGCTGGACGTCTTCCGAGCAGAATTGGCCTCAATATGTATACTTTGGAAGAAAAGCAGGAGACGAGAGATATGTTGGAAATACGTAGATGGTCCCTGATCAGCAGAGCTTACAATCTAGTCAAGACAGATAACACAACAGCTGTGGGCAGGATATAGTTAGGAGGAATGGCAAGAAAACACAAGGGAGCTCAAGTAGATTAGATCCAAAAGCAGCAATGAAGAGGTGAGTGTTCAGCCTGGATTTGTGAAGGGCCAGAGAAGAAGCCGGATGTATAGACTCAGTTTGTGCCAAGCATAGGGAGCAGCAAGGCGAAAAGAGAGAAGTCTAGCGTTGGCAGTAGAAGAGAAAGGCACAGACAGAAGCGATCTGCCAGAACAGTGGAATGGCTACATAAACAGTGGGACAGTGGAGTTCCCGAGGAGGGGTGTAGGAAAAGATAAGAGAGGAACGGTAGGGTGGAGCTGCAGAATAAGTGCACTTATTGACCAGAGGCACAAAAAGCGCATAGTAATTGGGAAACTGCAATGTTAGTTATGGGTTTTGTGTACTTGATAAGGGTCTATCCTTAGCAGTTTAAAACGTGTTTGTAGAGATGACCAAGGCAGGGATCAATGGAGCCATTTTATAATCCCAAGTACCATTTGATGCAAGGTATGTCCTGACATACATGTTCATATTTACATTCTCTTATACCATATTAGGGTGCACTGGAATTACCTAGCACTTTTCAGGGCATGAGGAGGACTGGTATATAGTCTAGGTTGCAGCAGCAGTCATTTTCATTGGTATTTATGTCTTGTTTGCATCAGCAAACTACTGTCAGAGTGAAGAGCAACTTAGGAGATGCACATTTTACCAAAGAGGCATGGCATCCACTGGTACATCCTGGAGACAGGCAGGATCTGAAACATGCAACTTTTCAGAATATGGTGGGCGTGCAGACGTCCAAACCTTTCCTCGCATCCAAGGCATGGGGCCGACTGAATAGTGCTTGCATGTGCCCACCGAACATGTCTATCTCCCTGATTCTGCACCTTGCAGGCACATTCAGACCGGCGGATGCAGAATTAGGTTTAAAGGAGGTCCGTTTTTGTTTTAGACATGTCCATGAGCTGAACGTGCACGTTATGGAATTGGGCTCCACATGCATATATTTTAATGTTTAAATTACCTTGCATGCTATGTTATCCCTACTCCTTTTCCACAAATCACACACCTTCATGCAAAAGCATGTACTATTACACAGGTTGATAGTTTATAAGAGGTCATTTATGCTCGTATGTGTCCACATACATGCAGGAATGATTATAAAATTAACAGCAAAATGCATTTCACCTATGTTAACATATACTTAGAATGTTTCCCAAATAATATTACTCCCAAGAGTTCCAATAAAGATTTGCGAAAGGGATTTATGTGGGATTATGGATATGGATTGTGGTAGAGATTTCTTTGGGGTCATGGGGGATGTGGGTTGAATGTGTAGTGGAGTGAATTATGAAATAAGTGGAATTCTGTGCATAGAGAATGTATATATCTATGCGACTATGTGTGGATGGATAAATGATGTGTATGTGTGAGTTGTAGGTTCTAAGGATGTGCACAGGTAAAGAAATTCAATTTACTCTTGGACATTTGGCTCTTTATCCTGATTTTTGGACTTTTTTGCTCTATTTAACATTAATTTTGCTAAAGGTTTTTTTGTGCATGTTAGAACTGTTTAACATACCCAAATCACCTATACATGTGTACTAAATCAATCTCACATACGTTACATTTTTAGAGTGTACTAATGAAGTGAATGTGCAGAAACAAATGCACCTCTCTACTGGGTTTGAGGAAGTGTGTAGAAATGGGTTGACATGGGTTGACATGGGCAGCAGAGGGAAAAAGGGTGGAGATATGTAGAAGTGTACTGTATGTGTGTTGCATCTATAGAGGTCTCCAGGTGCACATCAGGAGAGTAGGGGTTTATGGGGAGCTGGTAGTGGATATTTCAGTATACATGAGAGAAATTGTATGGTGGTGTTAATGTGTGCAGAGTTTCAACATTGGAGAATATGTGTATGGATATAGAGGGGTGAACCAGGCTTCAAGAGATATCCAATAAAGTTTTTTAGCAAGTTAGGAAATCAGCAGTAGTCATTCAAAATGATTTGCTTTTAGTTCTTTTCATCTGAGAAATATTTTGAGATACGCTTTCAAAAATATTTACAAGATTTCAAGGTCCGGCTTTTCAGCTGGCATGGTCATTAGAAAAAGAGGGCAGTTAATAACGTGTGTCATGGGATTAGCACACATTTTCCCCTTGATACATGAGTCTTTGGTGAGTGAGAGGTCTGGGTGGAGAGTGGAGTATATCTTCAGGGGATAGAATCTTTTCCTGGGGAGAGGATGCAGGTGGAAGACCCTTTGGCCGTGCTTGCTTTCTGAATGCACCAGTCCCTTTAAGATGGTGCCCATGAGCTAAAAGTGCCCAGAAACAAAGAAACTTCCAGGAAAAAACAAAATAACACCATATTTGTGCCGGAGTTATTTTTTCAGGAATAATGCAGCTTGTGCAGCTCAGTGCAAGCTGTGTTATTCAATCTGCATAATAGGCATTTTACATGAATTTTAATGTTTTGCCTCTCCTTATTAAGCAACACCTGTTGTAGCAAACTAATGGGTTCTGATAAAATGATGCACAATTTTGCCTTTCAATGTATAATAGTACTTGTTAATTCATAGATATTCACATGTACAAGAAATTTGCAGATACATGAAAATTTTAAGTGCCCAAATGAACCAAATACATGCCCATGGACACACATACCTAACAAATTTTTCATTTTCCATCAAGATCTTATTGTCATATACAAGGGGGGATCTTTAAAGTAAAATAACGTTTTCCAGCACTGGACAAAATTTACTTAAATAAGAACATAAGATATGCCATACTGGGTCAGACCAACGTCCATCAAGCCCAGTATCCTGTTTCCAACAGTGGCAATCTAGGTCATAAGTACCTAGCAGTTTCCCTAAAAGACACAGGTTCCATAATGTTTATGTTGGGATAAGCAGTGGATATCCCAGGTTCCCTTTATGGTTTATGGACCTTTCCTCCAGGAACTTGTCTAAACCTTTTTTAAACCCGGCGACACTAACAACTTTTATTACATCCTCCGGTAACGAATTCTAGAGTTTGATTACAAGTTGAGTGAAAAAATATTTTCTCTTTTTAGTCTTAAATAGGTTACTCTGTAGATTCATTGCATGTCCCCTTGTCTTTCTATATTTTCATGGCATAAACAATCGATTTACGCTTACCCGTTCTACTCTATTCATTAATTTATAGACCTCTATCATAGCTCAGCCGTCTCTTTTACATGTTGAAGAGCCTTAACCTTTTTAGCCTCTCTTCACAGGGGTATCTTTCCAGTCTCTTTACCATTTTGGTGGCTCTTCTCTATACCTTTTCTAATAATGCTATATCCTTTTTAAGATATGGTGACCAGAACTGCACACAATATTCATGGTGCGGAACAATACCTTTGATTTGATTAATTTCCCATTCTTTTCCTTATGATACCTAGCATTCTGTTTGCTCTCTTGGCTGCTGCTGCACACTGGACAGAGGATTTCAATATGCTATCCATGATGACGCCTAAATCATTTTCCTGGGTGGTGGTTCCTAATATGGAACCTTGCATCGTGTAAGCATAGTTTTGGTTGTTCTTTACTAGGTGCATAACTTTGCACTTGTCCACATTAAATTTCATCTGCCATTTGGATACCCCAGTCTTCCAATTATCAAGGTCCTCTTGCAATTTTTGACAATCCTCATGGGTTTTAACAACTTTGAATAATTTTTTGTCATCTGAAAATTTGATTAACTCACTTGTTGTTCCCATTTCCAGGTCATTTATGAATATGTTAAAAAGCAGCAGACCCAGCATAGATCCCTGAGGCACTCTACTATTCATCTTTCTCCATTGGGAAAATTGGCTGTTTAGCCGTACTCTCTGCTTTCTATCTTTTAACCAGTTCATGATCCACAATAATACACTGCCTCCTATCCCATGACTTTTTAATTTTGCCAAAAGTCTTTCATGAGGGACCTTGTCAAAGGCTTTCTGAAAATCCAGGTTGATATAGTGTATCTGGATTTTCAGAAAGCCTTACCTGTTTATTCACACCTTCAAAAAAACCTAACAGATTAGTAAGACAAGGCCTTCCTTGGCTAAAGCCATGTTGGCTGTCTCCCATTAAACCATAACTATCTACATATTAAGCAATTTTGTTCTTTATAATGGTTTCTACCATTTTCCCAGTACTGACATCAGGCTCACCATCTGTAGTTTCCCGGATCACCCCTGGAACCCCTTTTTAAAAACTGGCGTTATATTGGCCATATTCCAGTCTTCAGGTATTACAGATGATTTTAATGATAGTTCACAGACTACTAATAGTAGGTCTGCAATCTCATATTTCAGTTCTTTCAACACCCTTGGATATATACCATCCGGTCCAGGTAATTTTCTAATCTTCATTTTATCAAATAATTGTAGTACATCTTCCCGGTGTATCGATATTTCTTTCAATTCTTCCACAGTATCACCTTTAAATACCACTTCAGTCATGGGTAACATCCCTACTTCTTCCTCAGTAAAGACTAAAACAAAGAATTCATTCTGTATCTCCACTATGTCTTTGTCCCCTCTTAGTGCCCCTTTTATCCCTCTATCATCTAATGGTCCAACTGACTCACAGGTTTTTTGCTACAAATATACTTGAAAAAGTCTTTATTATGCATTTTTGCTTCCACAGCAAGCTTTTTCTCAAATTACACAGGTACACTAAAAATTTTTTTTTTTAAACTGCCTCTAATGTTTCGATTGATTTTTACGTTTTTTTGGTACGCTGAATCCAAATCTGGTAACCAATTTGCTCCATCACGTACAGATTTTTTGCTACATTGGGTTAGCAGTTTGAGGTGAACGTTTCAGATTGAGTGTGATCGAGATAAAAGTTTCTTGGATGAATTCTTTATACTAATTGTTTAGTAGTTATTCAAATAAGAATAAAGAAAATTGTAACAAGGCAGCACATAAGAATAGAGTAATGTCAACAAAACACACTGTGATGGTAGCAAAATTGTCTGCACTTAAAACAGCCACATACATGTGCACAAACATTGAGCATATAAGAGCGAGGTTAGACACAAAGCAAAGCAAAGAAATGTGCAAAAAATGTTGTACAGGTATGTATGTAAGAATAGAAAACGCAAACCGCACCATTGCAATACATGAAGACAAACACCCGATGGTGTGAAAATAAAATTCTAATAAATGAGATCCGACACTGTGGTAATAACTAGCAAATTTTTATTTCAAAGTTTAGTAAAAACACGATATTTGTCAACACAGTTTAGATTTTAAAGTCATTCTTGGGTCAATCAATCTCCTGGTGGGCCCGTTTCTTCTTCCCCCGAATGCTTCTCTTGGTGCGCTGCTTGGCGTATTTTTCATCTGGGGTTTCCCGCAGCAGCAACCAGCAGAAATCAGCCATCATAGTGGTGTTCCATCTTCCTTGGTACCTTCTCTCTGCGTCCTTGATGTCCTGGTGAAACCTTTCACCTTGTTCTTCACTGTACGCCCCCAAGTTTTCGGGAAAGTAGTTCACATGGGAGTGCAAGAAATGGACTTTCAGGCTCATGTTACAGCCTTGTTCTTTGAAGGCATTGAGCATCCTGGCAACAATATCCTTATAGTTCTCATCCCGCCTGTTCCCCAAGAATTTGAGAACAACATCCTTGAAGGAATCCCAGGCTTCTTTTTCCTTCTCAGACATTGTTTCAGCGAATGCTCCATCTGAAATGAGTTTTCTTATATCAGGGCCAACAAACACTCCTTCCTTTAGCTTTGCTTCAGAAAGTCGGGAGAACTTTGAGCAAAGGTACCGAAAGCACTCACCATCTTTTGGAAGGGACTTGATGAATTGCTTAATGAGACCCAACTTAATGTGGAGAGGTGGTAATAGAATTTTATCACGAGGTACCAAGCTCTCATGAAGAACATTTTTCTCACCGGGTCTCAAATACTCCCGAATTGGCCAGTCTTTTTTCCCCCAGTGTAGGTCGCGGGCCCGGCTATCCCACAAGCAAAGGAAGCATGGATATTTGGTGAAACCGGATTGCTGCCCTAATAGCATGGATAGAATTTTAAAGTCTCCACAAATCATCCACTTATGCTCATCATAACGAATCTTCTGAAGAATCAGGGCCAAATTCTCGTATTTTTCTTGGAGAATAACAGAGTGAGCAATAGGAACTGAAGCGAATGTGTTGCCATTATGAAGAAGAACACCTTTTATGCTGTCTTTTGACGAATCAATGAACAGCCGCCATTCAGCAGGATCATACTTGAGTTTAAACTTTTCCATC
Source organism: Ichthyophis bannanicus (assembly GCA_033557465.1). Taxonomy (NCBI): domain Eukaryota; kingdom Metazoa; phylum Chordata; class Amphibia; order Gymnophiona; family Ichthyophiidae; genus Ichthyophis; species Ichthyophis bannanicus. Next base: position 387,587,393 of record CM066035.1, on the reverse strand, counting down.
ACTCCGTATATATCGTTGCAAAATACCAAATCTTCCTCTTTGCTGAAATACTTCAAAAATTGTGTCTCGCGGTTGCGGTACCAATAAAAAGTTGTTCCTGGTGACAATAGATTTTTCTGTTTAAGCCGAGAACCTAGCAGTTGGGCAGCATCTTTTGGGAGTCCTAAATCCCGGACTAAATCATTCAATTCAGCTTGAGAGAAAAGTTCAGGTTTCGGATCTGGTTCAGTTTCAAACTCGGAAGTACTGGACTCATTGGAAAAAGCCATCTGATGAGTCTCATCATGATCAGAACCGTCCACACAAATATGATCCAAAGATTTTGGTGGTTAAGGCACAGGTACTTCGTTGCTATGAGGCATAGGCCTAATTGCTGAGGGAAGGTTGGGGTAACTTATTACGTTCTTATTTTTTAAGTTGTATCCCTTCACAATGCAAGAGCAAAAATAGCAGTCACTGCTGTGGTCTCTTTGTTCACGCCACATCATAGGTATTCCGAAACAAAATGCTTGTCTTGATCGCCTAACTTCAAACCGAAATAGGCGAAATATACTTTTTTAATAAATGCAGAAATGTTCCTCTGCCACTTTTTCACGGTATATTCCCCACAAATAAAACAAAAACTGTCCGGAGAGTTGACGCAACCTCTGGCTCTGTGAGCCATCACAAATACACAGCACTGCAAACTACAACTGTAGTGAACCACTTCGGAATAAAGCTGGATTACGACTGAGCAAACAAAAGGTAATAATGAACTTGCAAGAAACTGAAATTTGACAGGAACGTTCATGTCGCAACCACCGTGTTTGAGCGAGCGAGCGAACGAGGCGAGGCGAACAGGAAAGAACATGCGCCAGCGCGAGTACTGGATTTAGCCCCCCGCCTCCCAATTGTCCTGTTAATGTATAAAATGAATACAAAACACTCTAAAATATCATGAGGGAGTGTTTCTAGTTAGTTAACCATTACAACCTCTATTTTGGGCCAAGAAAATAAACTGCAGTCGGCTAAAAAGAAATTATGTGAACATTCCTTATATGGGTAAGAAATCTAATTTTGCAAGAAAATGTGACGTGATGGAACATTTTGGCTATTTTTCCTGGATTCAGCACCCCAAAATCTATAGGAATCAGTTGCAAAACTGGAGGCAGTTTTTTGGTAGTGTACCTGTGTTATCTGTTTGACTGCCTTATCAATGCCTTGCATCTAACATACCAGTGCTTATGTTGTTTCCACTTTTCATCATTTGGCTTCTTTTTCCATTTCCTGAAAAATGCTTTTGGCAACAACAAAATTTACTCAGATAAGAACAGAAGATATGTCATACTGGGTCAAACCAAGGTCCATCAAGCCCAGTATCCTGTTTCCAACAGTGGCCAGTCTAGGTCACAAGTACCTAACAGTTTCCCTAAAAGACACAGGTTCCACAATGCTTGTATTGGGACAAGCAGTGGATATCCTGGGTCCCCTTGAATAATGGAGCTTCTCTGACCTCACCTTTAAACCATGCTGGCAGTTTTTTGGACTTCCTTCCACTTTTCTTAAAGCATGGATAAAGATGGTCTGGGCTCCCAAGATAGTATTTTTAAACAACACCCATGCTTGATAAAAATATTTAACCTTTGAAACTGCTCCTTTTAGTTTTTTCTTAACTATTTTCCTTATTTTATCATAGCCTCTCTTTTAAAAGTTAACAACTAGTATTGTGGATTCCCTTACCATCCTTCCTTCATTTATTAAATCAAACACAATCATGCTATGATCACTATTGCCCAGTATCCCCAAAACCCTTATCTCTTGCATCAGATCTTGTGTTCCACTAAGGACTAGGTCCAAAATAGCTTCACCTCTGGTTGGTTCATGAATGAACTGCTCCAAGAAGCAGTCATTTATTTCATCTAGAAACTTTATCTCCCTAGCATGTCCTACCATAACACTGACCCAGTCGGTACTAAGGTAATTGAAATCACCCATTATTATTACTGTACTGTAACTTTTGTTAGCTTCCCTGATTTCTTTGAGCTTTTCATCATCCATTTGTTCACTCTGGCCAGGCAGTCGATAGTACACCCCCACTGCCATTGCCTTCCCCTTCCCCTTCCCCTTTTTACATGGAATTTCAATTCATAGAGAATCTACTGTTTCCTGCAAAACTTTAATCCTTTCTGACTCAATGCTCTCTCTAACATAGAGTGCAACCCCACCACCATTTTGATCTGCTCTATGATTACGATATAGTTTGTAACCAGGTATCACAGTATCCCACTGGTTGTCCTCCTTCCACTATGGGGTATGTTTACTAAAGTGTCTTAATGTGCTCTCTGCGACGTTATCGTGTGATAAGGAACCTTATCGCGCAATAATGGCGCTTTATCGGGTGCACAGGTACCTTAGCGCGCGATAACACACGCAGCAGCGCAAACGAGCGCTGAAGGCGGAGAAAGGCTCCCAGAGGGCGGAGGAAGGCTCTCCAGGGGCGGAGGAAGGCTCCCCAGGGGCGGAGAGAGAGGGTCAATGGGCGGAGAGTGGGAGAGGAGAGGCTCCCCGCACACTAACACTGTGAAATCCGAGGCTCAAAACTAACGCCAGCAAAACCCTGGCGTTAGAGCCGATTTAAAGGGAAAAGAAAACATTTATGTCAGCAATGTACAGCAAAACCAGGGAAACCTACAATAAGTGATAAGTGCGATACATGTGCACGGAACAAAAGGGCAAATAAACAGTGAAAATGAACAGAAGAAAATGTAAAAAAAAAGATAACCAAGCTGGGCAATAGTGATATCAATGGGAAACATCAAAACACACTCCCAAGAAAGCTAAAAAAAAAAATATGAATTTTGGAAGGGTCTATGCTCCGTCCCCATACAAGTTGAATGAGCCCACAGTGAAATTGCGCTGAGCAGGGTTTCCGACCCCATTGGCCAGGTTTCCTATGGTGTGCACATGTTCTGCAACAGCAGGGTGGGCATGTCGGAACAGACAACTGGACAGATGCTTGAAAAAGGGACACAGAGGGCTGCAGGCGGCACATGCTGCGGTGCAGCTGGCCCACAGTGCGGACTAGGGTGATGCCTAGCTGGCCCATAGAAATGCTGAAACAGTAGAGCAGCCAGACAGCAACTGCTGAGGGCCCAAACATGGGCACGAGTGTACTTCCCATGGTGTCACAGGGGATAGTACCCAGCAGGTCCCCCCAATGGGACGGAACATTGGCAGGCAGTGCTGGGGGGGAAGCATGGACAGCTATGCAGGCATCCCTACCACAGAACCCACACCATAGGCAGCCACCTAACCACACACTGAAGGGCCTGAGACTGCACACCACCAGCAGAAGGGCATGTCAGCATGGTGGCAGAGGGATACTGGTGGTGGAGGGGGCAGTGGCAGCTGCCCAGAGCAGACCGTGGCCTAGCCCTGTGTAGATGGGTGCCATGCACTGAAACAGAAAGGCCCTGTCTGATGAACAGTCATGGTATCACCAGGGAATGTACTGTCTCTGTGGCAACACGGTGGTGCAGTGGACACAACCATAACATAAGAACATAAGATATGCCATACTGGGTCAGACCAAGGTCCATCAAGCCCAGTATCCTGTTTCCAACAGTGGCCAATCCAGGTCACAAGTACCTAGCAGTTTCCCCAAAAGACACAGGTTCCACAATGCTTGTACTGGGTCAAGCATTGATATCCTGGGTCCCTTCTTAATAATGGTTTATGGACCTTTCCTTCAGGAACTTGTCCAAACCTTTTTTAAACCCAGCTACACTAACAAATTCCAGAGTTTGATTACACGTTGAGTGAAAAAATATTTTCTTTTATTAGTCTTAAATAGTTTACCCTGTAGCTTCATTGCATGTCCCATAGTCTTTCAGTGTGTTCAGAAGCAGAAGGTCACAGGTTCAAGTTCCTGACAACCCAGTCCCCATAATTTACCCACTACTAAAACATGCTAATACAGACAGAACCTTTATTGCAGATGACATAAACATGCCCAAAACACCTATATTTTACCCTATAGAGCAGACACCATAAGCATGTGCATTACCTAGAGCAGTCTCCCAAATGCAGTCCTGGAGGGCCAAACACCATTCAGGTTCCATGCTGTCTCTAGGAAAGATGCCTGTGCTGCATATCTATGAGCAGCCCCCATGGTTTGCAGATGTATCTCATGCATATTCATTAGGGACAGCATGAAAACCCAAACAGTGTCTGGCCCACCAGGACTGGAGTCGGGAACCTCTGCCCCAAAGCAGCGGCCAACAGGGGCAGACACACCCGCACCCACAGGCTCCATTATCCAATGCCTCCTGGAGAGGCAGGATGTTGGGCCCTGCGTGCATCTCCCATTACTAGCACTTGCATAAGTTAGCAATGCCACCCTAAACCTGGGAATACGGTACACAGCTATCAAAAGGTTGCTATGATTACTGGCAGACAACAATTCCAAAGTTAAGTACAACTTTCTGATTGAACTGCATCATAGCAACCTTTCTGATGGGACTGGGGTTGATGGTCTCCTCTACTGCCACCATTGCAGGGAGGTAGAATGTGGATCTGTTGGTGGGAGATCCTGATTCCCACCCTGAGCCACAGAGGGTGGGTTGTGTGGTGGTACATAATCTGCCTATGGGTCCAAACACCCCCCCCCCCTTCACCTACATCATGTAATCATGGCACCAACACAAGATATGCACTATTCTGGGTGCATCATAGCTCATAAGGGCTAGACATGACTAAGAAATACAAAAGGACACAGATGTATCCTAAGTGTGTCTGCAGGAACTACCTATCACACACAGTAGCACTGATGGGGACCTGCAGCATGACATATTTCAGCCATGACAGGTGCTGGGGACCTGGTGCTGGGCGCCCCACCTCACCTTCAGGGTGAGCACAGTACTCGCACAATGTGACGGTCTGCAGCTACTCTGTGCCAGTACCACACACAGTCAGTACCCCCTACCAGGCTGAGGTGCTGTGGGGGTGCACACGGTCAGTTCCCCCTACCAGGCCGAGGTGCTGTGGGGGTGCATACCCTATCTTGTGCTCATCTGTAGACTGCTGATTTGCATGTGCAGTGCATCATGGATACGGGTGGGTTAACCCTATCCTGGTAACCACAGCAGACAGTTTGTGTGGTGACATGCAGTCCTCATTATGCACATTGGCAGGCCAATACTGGCAACAGTGCTAGCAGTGTGGGCTGTGGAGGATGTTTGCAGCCACCACACACTGGATAGACAGACATACACTGCCCACACCTATGCCAACATTGTGCAACTATAGAGGTGTTCAGCAGCCCTTGCCACCGCACCAGTCCTGGGCACAGTGCAGGCATGTCTATGGTACGCAATACTGTTGGGGTCACTCCCCAGGGTGGTAAACGCTGTCAGACAGAAGACCTGTAGCACACTCCACAGACATCAGAAAGGTTGCTATGATGCAGCTCCATCAGAAAGTTGTACTTAACTTCGGAATTGCTATCTGCCAGTAATCATAGCAACCTTTTGATAGCTGTGTGCCGTATTCCCAGGTTTAGGGTGGCATTGCTAAGGTATGCAAGTGCTAGTATTGGGAGATGCACTCAGGGCCCAACATCCTGCCTTTCCAGGAGGCATTGGATAATGGAGCCTGTGGGTGCGGGTGTGTCTGCCGCTGCTTTAGGGCAGAGGTTCCCGACTCCAGTCCTGGTGGGCCAGACACTGTTCGGGTTTTCATGCTGTCCCTCATGAATATGCATGAGATACATCTTCATACCATGGGGGCAGCGCATAGAAATGCAGCACAGGCATCTTTATTAGAGACAGCATGGAAACTGAATGTTGTTTGGCCCTCCGGGACTGCATTTGGGAGACTCTGCTCTAGGTAATGCATATGTTTATAATGTCTGTGCTCTGTAGGGTAAAATGTAGATGTTTTGGACATGTTTACGTCATCTGCAATAAAGGTTCTGTCTGTATTAGCGCGTTTTAGTAGTGGGTAAAATATGGGCACTGGGTTGGCAGCAGCCACAACTGGGACTTGAACCTGTGACCTTCTGCTCCTGAACACATTGTTTGGGTGTACTGCACCACACTGTGGCCACAGAGACAGTGCAGTCCCTGGAGATACCATGGCTGTTTGTCAGACAGAGCCTGTCTGTTGCAGTGCACGGCACCCACCTGAACAGGGCTAGGCCACGGTCTGTTTTGGGCAGCTGCCATTGCCCCCTCTACCACCAGTATCCCTCTGCCACCATGCTGACATGCCCTTCTGCTGGTGGTGCTGGTGGAGCGCAGTCTTAGGCCATCCAGTGTGTGGGTAGGCGGCTGCCTATGGTGCGGGTTCTGGGGTAGGGGTGCCTGCATAGATGTCCACGCTTCCCCCCAGCACCGCATGCCAATCTTCCGTGCCCTTCGGGGTACCTGCTAGGTACTATCCCCTTTGACACTGTGGGTAGCACACTCGTGCCCATGTTTGGCCCTCAGCAGTTGCTATCTGGCTGCTCTACTGTTTCAACATTCCCATGGGCCAGCTAGGCATCACCTGTCACAGTGTGGCATAAAAATTTTTATTATTAGATAGGAGAGTCCATTTTCAGAACCAAGGAAACTTGGTCTAGTGGTTTTAAACTCCAATCCTTTAAAGCAACAATCAAAACAGAGTGGTAGGGATGAAAAAGGCTTTTATTCCCTTTACGCATGGGGTCATAAATTGGTCACAACTGAAAATAATGTCCTTAACTTCAGGCACAAAAGAAAACACAAGGTTTAAGGAAAACTCTTAACCTCACAGTTGTAGCAGGGCACAAACATAACTTCCAGTTTAAAGCACATTTGTACAATTCTTCTGCTCAGCACATCATAGACACTCTGCAGATACCACAAGCCATTCATACATCCTCCAAAGACTCTGTGCTCTGGGAAATGCAGAGAGAGCAATCCATCTCCTCTGGGTCTGGCAACTGTTCCACCAGTTCCACTTGCATCGGCTCAGGAATTGGTATATCTAATTCTGTGCTAACCGTCTCTGGAATATTGTATTCTGGAGCTTTGTATATTTCCCTTAATACTTTCCAGTGCCTCGGGCCTAGCCTGGAGCGCTGGCCACGTGTCCCCTTAGTATTAACTGGGCTTTCTCTTCTTAGAGATTCCACACTTCTTCCACAAGAACTTTTACAGGGCAAAGGTTTCTTTGTAGGAATATAATTCTCATACCTCTTATTGCAGCAGCACGATGAGGAATGGTTTTTCCCTTGGGCTGACTTCCTCCCTTCAGAAGCTTTGTGCCAAGCTTTCCTCTGAAAGTCTGATTCCTCTCTCACCCGTGGGAACAGCTCTTCTGGTAAAGGCCTGCTCTTGCAACAACCCAAATCCTGGCTTCCTTGCTCAGCCTGGCTTTTCCTTCCCAGCTGATTCCTCCTTGCTTCTTGCTTGCAATCCATATAAGTCTTCCCCCTCTGCCAGCAAACAGCTTTCTCTTTCTGTTCCTCCTTCTGGGTCCGTGTCTCTGTCTGTGTCTGTGTCTCTCTCTCCTTCTCTTTCTCTTGAGGCAGTGCTTCCTTATAAAGGATTCTTCTCCTTGAGGCTTGTGAAATGTTTGTCATGTGCTCCTGACCAGCTAGGCGTGGCCCTTCAGTCTTCCTGACTGCACTCCTGCTCCCTCTAGCTGGTCCCAGTGAATATTGCACTCTGTGCACATCTTTTCCTTGCTGACAAACAGGTTCACTTCTCTCCTCAGGGCTCTCATCAGCCTCCGCTGCATCACACACCCTAGTCTGCACTGTGGCCCAGCTGCACCACAGCATGTGCCGCCTGCAGCCCTCTGTGTCCCCTTTTACAGCATCTGACCAGTTGCCCGTTCAGACATGCCCGCCCTGCTGTTGTGGAACATGTGCATGCCATGGGAAACCTGGCCAATGGAGTCGGAAACCCTGCTCAGCACAATTTCACTGTGGGCTCATTCACCTTGTATGGAGACGGAGCATAGACCCTTCCAAAATTCATATCTGTTTTTTGGAGCTTTATTGGGAGTGTTTTTTGATGTTTCCCATTGATATCACTATTGCCCAGCTTGGTTATGTTTTTTTTACATTTTGTTGGGGTCCTTTTCAATGTTTATTTGCCCTTTTGTTCCGTGCACATGTATCATACTTATCACTTTATGTAGGTTTCCCTGGTTTTGCTGTACATTGCTGATGGAAAGGGTTTATTTTCCCTTTAAATCGGCTCTAATGCCAGTGTTTCACTGGCATTAGTTTTGAGCCTCGGATTTCACAGCGTTAGTGTGCGGGGAGCTTCTCCCCTCCCACTCTTTGCCCATTGACCCTCTCTCTCCGCCCCTGAGGAGCCTTCCTCCACCCTCCGGGAGCCTTTCCCCGCCTTCAGCACTCGTTTGTGCCGCTGCACGCGTTATCGCGCGCTAAGCTACCTGTGTGCCTGATAAAGCGCCATTATTGCATGATAAGGTACCTTATCATGTGATAACGTCGCAGAGCGCACATTAAGACGGTTTAGTAAACATGCCCCTAAGTGACACACAACTTTAACTTTTTAACTTTTACATGGAGTGCGGATACAAAAGGGCAAAGGTATAGAGGGTTATAATGATACGTACAAAATCATGTGGTTCCTTGAAGGGGAATTGTGGTTAGTTCTTGTTACCAAAGTGTTCCATGAAAAGATAAATATAGCATGTATGCTCTCTGAAAGTGCATTCCATAATGTTGGAGCATAGAGCATAAAGGCCTTGTTGGACATAGTTTGGTTGCTCTTCAGTCAAGAAATCAGACATCACATTGCTCTTGGCAGAATGGCTATGAAGGACCTAGACAAGATTCTCAAGAGCGGAGATTTGTCTCTCCATACAAAGATTCAACTTGTTCAAGCCATGGTATTTTCAGTATCATCATATGGATACAAAAGTTGGACATTAAAGAAAGAGGGACAGGAAGAAAATTGAAGCCTTTGCATTATGGTACTGACAACGAATACTGTGTATACCATGGACTGCCCGAAGACCAAACCAGTCAGTACTAGAGATCAAACCTAAGCTTTCTTTAGAAGCTCAGGTGACAAAACTTTGACTTTCATACTTTGGACACATCATGCAAAGAGAGATAATTGGAGAAAGACATCATGCTTGGCAAGCTAGAAAGTCAATACAAAAAAGGGAGGTTAGCAATGAGATGGATCAATACAATAACAGCAGTTATGGGTGCCACTCTGTCAACAATGCACCGCCTGACTGAAGACACAGTTTAGGACAATTATCAAGAGGGTTGCCATGAGTCGACACCAACTCAACGGCACTTAATAACAACATGATGAATATGTTTAGGGAGTTTGTCTTCTAGATCTGTTGCTGGAGATTTTTTGTAATAACGATTGGAGGTAAACTGATGAGATGTCATGTGCTACTTTGAATATTGTGAGGAAGACTTTGCATCTTACTCGTTCTACAATAAATAGTCAGTGTAGCTGCTTAAGTATTGGAGTTATATGGTCAGTTCTAGAGGCATTGCAGAAGATATGGGCAGTTGTGTTTTGAGTCAGCTGTACATATCTAGGGCATGTGAACTGGTTTGCAGATAAAGTATGAAAGTTGAAGTCTTGTCATCTGAGCTTCTAAAGAAAGCTTCAGTTTGATCTCCTCTAGTACTGTCTGGTTTGTTCTTCGGGCAGTCCATGGTATACGCCGTATTCGCCACCAGCTGATAAATCGGTGTATTTTAGAATTCAGTGTTTTTGTAAAGTCAGTCAGGGCTTAAAAGAGCTTTCATTTAAATCAAATTAGAGTATAGCTTAGCATAGAAGGTAGAATAAGTTAAATATTCTTTGAGCAGAAAGAAAGAAATTGTTTCCAGAAACCTTTGCAAAGAAGCCTTACAGTTAGGGGGCAATAGACCTGTGAAATGTTTAAATAGGTGGTAAAGCCAAGTGACAGATCAAAGGGGTAATTTGAAAGGCTCCCTCTATCAAACCATGGGTTGTGTGAATCACCCAGGACATTTTTAAGAAATTAAGAGATATAGAAGAATTAGAAAAGGTACAGAGAAGAGCCACCAAAATGATAAAGGGGATGGAAGGATACCCCTATGAGGAAAGACTTAAAAGGTTAGGGCTCATCAACTCAGAAAAGAGATGGTTGAGGGGAGATATGATAGAGGTCTATAAATTAATGAAATGAGAAGATCAAATAAATGTAAATAGGTTGTTTACTCCATCAAAAAATAGAAAGACTATGGGACATGCAATGAAGTTACAATGCAACCCATTTAAGAGTAATAAGAGAAAATATTTTTTCATCCAATGTGTTATCAAACTCTGGAATTCATTATCGAAGGATGTAGGAAAAACTTGGTGTAGCTGGATTTAAAAAAGGTTTGGACAAGTTCCTAGCGGAAAGATCCATAAACCATTATTAAAGAGGACCCAGGAAATCCACTGGATACCATGGGGCAAGCATTGTGGAATCTATATACCTTTTGGGGACTCTACCAGGTACTTGTGACCTGGATTGGCCACTATTGGAAACAGTATCTTGATGGATCTTGGTCTGACCCAGTTTGTCATTTCTTATGTTCTTACAGTATCATCGCCATCTGGTGGTCATCACTGAAACTGGGCGCGGGAGGGTGTCTTTTACTAAAGACATTAGGATGTTGCACCTAACACTCAAAAGTGGCAAACCTATGGTGCATTAGGTGCAACTCCATCGTATTAATTGTAGGGAGTGTGGAAAGCATTTCTCCAACAGTTAATGGAGAACACTGTCTCGTAATGCGTTCTGCATTAGTGTGGGTGCATGTAACTCTACCTTTTGAGGTAGCATTTGGGGTACCCCACTAATTGCTCAGTATGCAGTTAGCTCATGGTGTGAATCCTATGCTATGTGCGCTGAGCTCTCTGCTTCTAACCTTCCCACTCATAGATCTGACGTTGGCTGCACAGTTAGTGCAGGAATTGGCCTGTTAACTGTCCTGGCCCCATGCTAGGTGGCCACATGTGTCCAAAATGGGGTTTTAGCACAATCCAGATGCATGCTGCAAGCTAAAGCCCTTTAGTAAAAGACCCTGGATATTTAGCAGAAGTCACTATTTGAGTACTTCCACTGAATATCCAGTTTCACTTTTGCTCACAGCTGCTGATGTTTAACAAATTCTGATTGCTGTGAGCTGAATATTGGCCAATAAAAACATACCTATCAAGGTTTTACTCCTTAACTGACTGCACTTATGTGTTTAATTATTATATGACTCTTATACATACACTTGCTGGCATTTATAGGTGGAAGTAGTGAAAACTGGCACTCCATGTATCATCACCTGCATTTATATGCGGGAACAGCCAGGTGTTGCTTTTCTTTTTTTCTGCCTATACATTTTGAAATCAGTGTTCCCAGTAATGCAAGTAAATGTAGGCATTTTACAAAAGGCTCCATGTTCAGCAGGGCCTTTTCTAAGATACTGGGGGAATTGTGATTGCCCTGACCCAGACATCCCAATTCCTACCCCAACATTCTATACAAAATGGAGCTTCTTATGTGCTTAAAACTAATATCGAAATAGTTCAATTCACATTTGCAAATTTACAAGGTATTCATATTTTTTTCGTTCATTTTTGGATTGTGAACACCCAAGCTCCCAGCTCAATACAAGTTTACATTGAGATAGCACCCATCTCGAGGTTCAGTTTCCCCTTCAGCTGTTTTTCATTACTGTGGCTAGGTAAGCACCGCAGCTTTGCTAACTTTTTTCTACTTATTTTTAGAACACACTGGGGGCTATAATTGTTTTTCTTGAATTCTTTTATACTAGCGGAAAAGTAATAATAGTACTTGGGCAGTCTCGAGCTTGTGTATATCTGATCCATGCCAGAAAGATATTTCTAATCTGAAAATGAAATGTAAACAAATCTGTCATGCCACATGGTAATGGTTTAATGCTAATCATATGAATTTTCCTGTGGGACAACAGCAAGGAAAACAAGCAAAAGCTGTCAGCAGTGATTGTACTAGTCACTGAAAATGGAGATATGGCAAAAAGAATTACGTTTTTATTTGCTAAGCTGAAACTATTTTTTTATTAACTAGAAATGTTCCTCTCCTCCATAATGATATTTTCAACATTAATCCTATCTGCCTTCAGTTTGAACCATCAAAATTATTTATTTACCATTTAATTGTTATAAACTGGAGGTTTTCTGGAGAATTCTGAACTGCTTCTAGATTCCAAATACTCTAAAGCATGTTGCATCTATAAAGACTGAAGGAAAACTGTTGAAGGGGTGTCATGACTAAACACTGGCTAGCACATTATCAGTAACACTGGCACTTCCACCATCTGTCTTGCATACAACTCCAAATAAATCACCCAACATTGCTTTAATAGCAATAACATGACCACAGTTTTATTTAACTTTAAACAACTCCAACCAATTAATAACACATACAGCTTACCCAGGTCAGCCTGCCCATTACCCATACAAAATCCTTCTCAACCATGTCCAGCTTCACCATCTGGCTAGTTGGTGTCAATCTAACCATGGTGTACCTCTCCCCCCTTCCCCCCTTCCCCCCATTTCCACACAGCTCACAGTGATACTGAGTTCTACATAGTGGCTCATGGTAGTGTGGCACGTCAGCCATAATATCTTTCACTTTCTCCCATCTTATAATGTCCCCACAATTTTTTGATTGAAATAGGGACATTACTAGACCCACCCACCTACCTCCCAACCAAATCAGCTGTAACCACAGCTACCCCTCCTTAGGTGCTGGGTGAGAGGGCCAGGAAAACCATTCTTTTTGCTGCTCCTTTGCTGGCCTTACCCAATCTGTCCACCAAAAACTGCCTCTCCACCCTCCTGCACTCCATACCTCTCCCTCCCTTCCCAAACCACCCAGTCAATGTCCTGTTATCCATCCCCCTCCTTTTCTCTCCCCTCCTCTGTTAATACCTTGGCCCTATAGCCCACTCAGCAGGGCTTGAACAGTTGATGGTGCTCTAAGTATAAGCTTGAGGGCACTTCTTAGGTTTTGTGGTTACTGACACCACCAAACTAATTTGTGAATTTGCTGCAAGGTTTTGAAAACTGAATGCCATAGTACATATCTTGTACAAATCCAGCTCTTTATATATATTTGAACATGAGAATATGGTGTTGTTCTGTGTATGTACCAATCATGTCTTTTAATTTCCCAAACAATGCTAATCTTTTCTAATCCCTCTTTTAGATTAACCTCCAGTAGAATGCAAATACATTTTTCAGATTTAAAACCAGTGTTTAGCTAATTCAGGATTAAAAGTATGATTCACTAAGAAATCAGTTTTCAAATAGCTGTTTTCTAGTTTCAGGCATTAGGTGACTGTTTTGTCCCCTTCTAAAACTTCTACTACTACTACTACTACTATTTATCATTTATAAAGTGCTATAAGGCAGACACAGCACTGTACAAATGCACAAAAAGACAGTCCCTGCTTGAAGAGCTTACAATCTAATTAAGATAGACAATGTAAACAATACAATACAATACAAGAAAAATAAGAGTACAATAGGTAGAGGAGACATAAGGGAAACAAGAGATTAGGATCCAAAAGCTTCTTTGAAGAGGTAAGCCTTTAGCATAGATTTGAAGAGGGAGAGAGAAGAGACTTGACATAAGGATATAGAAAGCTTGTTCCAGGCATAAGGAGCAGCAAGGTGAAAAGAACAAAGTCTGGAGCTGACATTAGAGGAAAGGGGCATAGAGAGAAGGAAACCAGAGGAGCAAAGTTCACGAGGAGTGGAGTAGGGAGAGAGAAGAGAGGAAAGGTAATGAGGGGCAGTTGAGTGAATGCATTTATGTGTTAGAAGAAGTTTGAAGTGGATACAGAAACAGGAGAGCTAGTGAAGTTATTTCAGAAGAGTGGTTATATGAGTGTAATGGGGCTGGTGGAAGATTAGCCGCGCAGCTGAGTTCTGAATAGACTGAAGAGGAGAAAGATGACTCTGCGGGAGTCCAGCAAGGAGGAGGTTGCAGTAGTCAAGACGGGAAGTAACTAAAGAATGGACAAAAGTTTTTACTTGTATGTTCAGAGAGGAAGGGGCAAATTTTGTTAATGTTATAGAGAAAGGTTTTAGCAATCTGTTGAATATGGGAGGAGAAGGAGAGAGAGGAGTCAAAGATGACCCCAAAGTTATGGGCTAAGGAAATAGGAAGAAGAAGAATATTGTCAACAGTGATGGAGAAAGGAGGAAGGTGGAAGGAGAGTTTAGGGGGAAAGATAGGCAGAAATGTCAGATAAACAAGCAAAGAGATGAGCTTGAAGTGCAGGAGAAATGACAGGAGAAAATAGATTTAAGAGTCACCAGCATAAAGATGATATTGAAAGCCATGGGAAGAGATGAGGGCACCAAGGGACTGGGTGGAGATAGAGAAAAGTAGAGGGCCTAAAACAGACCTCTGAGTACACCAACTGAAAGAGGGATGACAGTATAGGAGGAACCACCAGAACAAACACTGAAGGAACAGTTGGAGAGATACTGTAAGATGATTCTGAACACCAGCCTCACTTTTGGTGTATTTCCCAAGCTTTGGAAACACGCCTTTGTCCATTCACTGCTCACAAAGCTTTCTCTTGACCCCTCTGTTCTGTCTCACTAACAGCCAATATCCAATCTCCCATTTCTGTCTAAAATTCTGGAACAATTTGTTTTCACACAACTCACTCAGCATTTGGATTCAATTCACTACCTGCATCCTTGTCGATCTGGTTTTCGACGACACTGCACTGAGTTGATTCTACTAGCACTTCTTAATGAACTCCATATTTCTCATGATCGGGGTGATGTATCATTCATTGTCTCTCCTGATCTATCTTCTGCTTTCAATCTGGTTGGTCATTTCACTCTGCTCTCCCGTCTCCATGCAGCTGGCATTTCTGGGATAATCTTGCAATGGTTTCACTTCTTTCTTTCCTCTTGGTCTTTCTCTGTTTTTTTCAGGTCCTGAATTCTCAGCCCCATTATCTCTCACATGTGGTGTCCCCCAGGGATCTGTATTTGCCCCTGTTCTCTGCAATGTCTTTCTAGCCCCCCTCACCCTATGAATTCAACAGTCTGGCATGCCGGCATATTACTCTACCGACGATATTATTATTCTGCACCATACTTCCCCAGTGGTTCCTGATCTTACCACACTGAACTCTTGTCTCTTTCCAGCATGCTATCTGGCTCTCATCCAATTTTCTACAATGCTGCAAAGACATCCGCCATCTGGTTCACCTTTGGTGGCCCTATTCCTGCCCCTGTTCCCTCTATCTCTGGCTCCCCGGTTTCAATGGTCACATCCCTCCACTATCTTGGGGTCACTTTGGACAAGGCCCTCTCTTTTCATGATCACATTTTCTTGCTGGCAAGCCATTCTTTCTTCCCCCTTAGGCAGATTAGAGCTCTCCATTTCTTTCTGGATTTCTCTTCACTCACCACTCTGCTTCTCTCCTTAGTGATTTCACATCTTGACTATTGCAACTCTTTCCTCACTGGTCTTCCCTCATCATAGCTCCGCCGACTGCAACTCATCCAGAATACTGCTGCCCGAATTCTCTCACATGCAGCCCATTTTGATCACATCACATCACACCACTTCTCATCATTCTCCACTGGCTTCCTATTCAATATCGCATTCACAGTAAGGTATTCATCTCTGTGCATAAGAACATCTACTCACAAACCCCCTGGTATCTTTCTGATCTTTTACACTTCCATAACCTCATCTGCAGTCTTCACTCAGCTCATATCAACTGTCTTCACCTACCCTCCCAAACAATGCCCACCTTGAATCCACCTGTCATTCCGCTTTCTTTTTCCTGGGCCCCTCCCTCTAAAACTCTCTCCCATCCACACTCCACCTCGAACCCTCCTTCCCCCAGTTCAAATCTCTTCTAAAAACTCACCTATTTCTCTCTGCCTTTGACTTGCCTCCTACCAACTCTTAACTTTCCCTGCTGTTTTTCTTTTTTAGTGTTTGGTGTGAATGACCATTCTTCTATCCTGTCCATAAAATGCACTTCCTTTCTTTTCTGGTCACTGGCTTTTTCTTATATTTTATAGCATTGTAAACCACCCTGATGTCATAAAAAGTGGTATAAAAAGTGTATAAATAAAGATAAATATAAAGAACCAAGACAGCACAGAGTCTCTAAAACCAAGAGAAGATAATGTGTCAAAGAGGAAGGAGTGATCAACAGTATCAAAAGCAGCAGAAAGATCAAGAAGAAAAAGAGCTGAGTAAAGGCCTTTGGACTTAGCCAGGAACAAGCCACTGGAGACTTTGGCAAGAATCTCAATAGAATGAAGAGGTCAAAAACCAGATTGGAGGGAATCAAAGAAGGCTTGAGAAGAGAGAAAATGAGGCAGTGGTGAAGAACTGCAAATTCAAGAAGTCTGGATAGGAAGGGGAGAAGGGAGATGGGTCAATAATTAGAAGTATTAGTAGGATCAAGAGAAGTTTTTTTGAGGAGAGGAGTTATAACAGCATGCTTGAAGGCTGTAAGGAAGATAGCAGTGGAGACAGGAGCGGTCCAAGGGGGGTGCGGGGCCATGTTCGAAGACTGGGTGAAGGGCCTCATTTGCCTAAGGGACATCATTTGCATACATATTTGCATAATGTTACCATACGATAAATTTTAGTAAACATGCCTCTGAATGAGTGTATGGATAAAGAAAGACTAAAATATTTCTACATTACTATAATCCAGTGCCAACCGCCAGGCAGATTAGGAACTACTACAAACACTGCCCATTAAGAACCCATAACATACAAAATCACCAAAATACCCTCCCCCCCCAAAAAAAAAATGTTTTGCACATACTTTTGTCGGATAACGCCGAAGGTAAGTAAAAATTACAATCAATACCCCCAAACGGCTCTATCCATTTAATCAACATAAAATAATTTCAAATGACTTAGCGGATCAAATCACGGTTTTTAAGATCCATGCACGACGTGCATGTTTCGGGAATACCTCCCTGTATCAAGTGCTCCCATCAAACAATTTGTTAACCATCACAGGATGCCGGACCGCAACCCAGCTAATTCCTTAAAGGGCAGAGAACTTTCCACATTGGCTATCCGGACCCTTCAATCAAGGAACATGAACCAATGAAAACAGCGGAGAACTCCCCACTTATCAAGGGAAACCCGCTGTCACATAGGTTAAGGTTACATTAAACTACTCCATTCAACTTCTTTATTCAAACCCGAGGGCACCACCGTCTTTAACTGAAATATCCACCTTTGTTCACACATTTGACGTTTGGCAGTCTGATCGCCCCCCCCCCCTAGGATCCGGGGAAACGTGATCAATCACCGACCATTGAAGGTGCTCAAAACTGTGATTATGTGCAAGGCAATGCTCCACTATTGGGGCAGATATAACTTTTTTACGGATCCGTGATGCGTGTTCACCCAATCGGGTTTTAATCATCCGTGTCATCCTGCCTATATATATTAGAGGACAGGGACATATAATCATATAAACCACAATCGATGAAGTGAAGTCAGTCTGCCATCATTGGGTCAACGACTGTCCAGTTGTAGGGGACACCCACATACGGCCCGTAAACGAAAAAGCACAATACATGCACGATCCACAAGTGGAATGACCGCCATGTTGCTGGGGCGGAAGACGTGGTCTGTCAATTAAAGGTGCTGAATGCACCAAAAGATCACTGAGATTAGCACCACAAGAAAAGGCTATCATCAAGGGTTTCTGAAAGCAACTATGCAACGCTAATATTGACCAATATTTTTTCAAAATGTTGATAATTTCCGCACTGAACATTGTATAAGGGAGGACTCCAACAAAAGATTTCTGAGATTCATCGCTATTCCAGCTCTCCGGCCCATCATTCAACAACCATTCCCGTTGCACGTGTAAGGCCCAGCGATATGCCAACCGTATAATTTTAGACAGATAGCCCCTATTCCGGAGCCGTTTATTCAAATTAACTGCATGGTATTTAAAATCCATCAAAGAGGAGCATAATTGCCTAAGCTTTAAAAATTGTCCAAAGGTGAGTCCCCTTCTCAATGGCCTAGGATGAAAACTCTGATATTTAAGTAAACTGTTCCGTTGCACAGACTTACGGTATAAAGAGGTCTGAAAATGATCTATATCTTTATAAATCATCATATCCAGAAATTCTATGTTTTGATCAGCAATATGTGCAGTAAATGTTAAGTTAGATTTCAAATTATTTAACCATACCAGAAATTCCTGTAATTTCAAAGAAGAACCAGTCCACAGTAGAAAATGTCATCAAGGAATCGTTTCCAAAATGGTATCCATTCAAAAAAAGGGGATCCATATAGATATTTCTCTTCAAAATCACCCATATAAAGGGATGAAATAGATGATGCTGCAGTCGCCCCAATCGCAATCCCAAAACTTTGTTGATAATATTTACCATCAGACACGAAATAATTACGTGTTAAGACCAGCGTAATTAATTCCAACAAGAAGTTCTTTGGAAGTCGCGGAGGCACAAAGGTGAACAAAGCTGATAACATATCTAAAGCTTCATTATGATTAATATTTGGGTATAGAGTTGAAACATCAAGCGTAACCATCGTCATTGGGGGTCCCATCCTTCGACCTGATAGTTTAGTCGTGTCCGGCCTCCTCACCCTTGACCACGCCGAAAATCTTGTGCCACTTTAGAAGCTTTTGACACCTCTGACGCTGTACTGCTATCATCAGTGTCCTCAGAAGAACAATCAAAAGTTACAAGTTTCTGTCCATTATCGTCTGATTGAGTATACATCCAATTCTACACATTTTCTGCAGCAGCTAATGGCTAATAGCTCTTGATATGCTCACATGGGATTTTCAGATGGTTACGCTTGATGTTTCAGCTCTATACACAAGTATTAATCAGACTGAAGCTTTGGATATGTTATCAGCTTTGTTCACCTTTGCGCCTCCGCGACATCCAAAGAAGTTCTTGTTGGAATTAATTACGCTAGTCTTAACACGTAATTATTTCCTGTCTGATGGTAAATTTTATCAACAAATTTTTGGGATTGCGATGGGGGCAACTGCAGCACCATCCATTGCAACCCTTTATATGGGTGATCTTGAGGAGAAATATCTATATGGATCCCCTTTTTTTGAATAGATACCATTTTGGAAATGATTCCTTGATGACATTTTCTTCCTGTGGACTGGTTCTTCTTTGAAATTACAGGAATTTCTGGTGTGGTTAAATAATTTGAAATCTAACTTAACATTTGCTGCACATATTGCTGATCAAAACATAGAATTTCTGGATATGATGATTTATAAAGATATAGATCATTTTCGGACCTCTTTATACTGTAAGTCTGTGCAACGGAACAGTTTACTTAAATATCAGAGTTTTCATCCTAGGCCATTGAGAAGGGGACTCCCCTTTGGACAATTTTTAAGGCTTAGGCGATTATGCTTGTCTTTGATGGATTTTAAATACTATGCAGTTGATTTGAATAAACGGCTCCGGAATAGGGGCTATCCGTCTAAAATTATACAGTTGGCATATCGCTGGGCCTTACACGTGCAACGGGAATGGTTGTTGAATGATGGGCCGGAGAGCCGGAATAGCGATGAATCTCAGAAATCTTTTGTTGGAGTCCTCCCTTATACAACGTTCAGTGTGGAAATTGTCACCATTTGAAAAAATATTGGCCAATATTAGCGTTGCATAGTTGCTTTCAGAAACCCTTGATGATAGCCTTTTCTCGTGGTGCTAATCTCAGTGATCTTTTGGTCCATTCAACACCTTGAATTGACAGACCACCTCTTCTGCCCCAACAACATGGCGGTCATTCCACTTGTGGATCGTGCATGTATTGTGCTTTTTCGTTTACGGGCCATATGTGGGTGTCCCCTAGCCAATGGGGAAAGTTCTCTGCCCTTTAAAGAATTAGCTGGGTTGCGTTCCGGCGTCCTATGACAGTTAACAAATTGTTTGATGGGAGCACTTGATACAGGGAGGTATTCCTGAAACGTGCACGTTGTGCGTGGATTTTAAAAACCATGATTTGATCAGCTAAGTCATTTGAAATTATTTTATGTTGATTAAAATGGATAGAGCCGTTTGGGGGTATTGATTGTAATTTTTACTTACCTTCGGCGATATCCAACAAAAGTATGTGCAAAAACATTTTTTTTTTTGGGGGGGGGGGTATTTTAGTGATTTTGTATGTTCTGGATTTATTTATCACTATACCTGCCATATCATAACAGCACTACCAGGACTCACAAAGCACCATACTCTACCTATCAAAAGGCAACACTGCAAATATTAAACCAATACATTTCAGAGAACAACAATGCATGACCTGCTAGGGAAAGTGAACAAGTGGCAATGTCAAATAGGAATTACATAAACAAAATACCTCAGCTCAGTTACACATGCAGAACATAGACCATTACCAAACAAGGAATCACAATTTAGAAACAGGAAGACAATAATTAAACTGGGAACTCCAAAAGCCAAACTTGGAATGTACAACAACACTGTACAAATAAAACTATAAATTAATTTCCTCTTGTACTAAACAAAGCACAGATGTTAATGATGCACATTTCCCAGAGCTGACATATTCCAATTATAAATTCAAAATAAAGAGATATTTTTCTACCTTTTGTGCATTTTTTTCAGTTAAATTGCTCCAGACACTTTCTTCTGGTTTCTTTGTGTCTTCTGCTAACTCTCCATCGTCTGCTGTTCATTTGTCCTTTCTTCTCTCTTCTAGGATTTTTTTTCCATTCTCTTTCTACGTCTGCTTTAACATACTAATCTTTCTCCTTTTGTTCTTTCCTCATTCCTATTTCATCCACTCAAATTTTACCCCTCCATCCTCAAACCCCAGTTACTCTCCCAATACCCGGCCAATTGTAGATTTGTCTTCCCTCCCACACAAAATATTTTCACCTCTCCATTTCACTCTCCCAGCTCCATCTCATTCTAATCCTCCCCCAACATCAACTCCCTTCTAGTTCCAGCCCCACCCATCATCTGCTCCCTTCTAGTCCCCGCATCAATCCATTTCCAGTCCTAGACCCCATCAGCCCATTTCCAATCCTATCCTAGCCACACCATCAGCCATTTGCAGTCCTAATCCCCCATCACCCCATTTTCACTTAGCTCCCCCCAATAGCCCAGGTAGATTAAAATAAAAAAAAAACCTTGCTGCTGCTTCTGCTGCCACCGTGGCAGCGGCAGAATCAAGCATCCCATGTGCCCCCCCCCCCCTGCTCGGCAGAGTCCTCCATGCGGCCTCAGCTCCCTCAGCGTGGGCTTTTCAGAGCTGCAAAGGGAGAGTTTCTCCTTCTTGTGGCTCTGTTTAAGCCCATGGGGCTGATGGGAAACAGGAAATCCTGTTTCTCATCAGCACCAGCAGCTTAACAGAGCTGTGAGGGAGAAGCTCTCCCTTTGTGGCTCTGAAAGCCAGCACTTAGGGAGCTGAGGCCGCATGGTGGACTCTACCAGGCAGGGGGAGCCCCGCGGGATGCTCGATTCTGCCCCTGCCATTCCGGCAGCAGCAGCAGCAAGTTTTTTTGTTTTTTATAAATTTACTGGCAGATGCAGAATGTTGTTTGTGCGGGGCCCCCTGAAACGCAGGGCCCTGTGCAAACAACATTCTTGCACAATGGATGGGCCGGCCCTGAGTGGAGAGTGAAAGGTTGAGAATATGTGAGATGGAAGGGATGATGAAGGAGGAGATGGAACTGAGGAGAAGGGAGGGGATAGGATCAGAAGAACAGGCAGTTAGTTTAGAGGAGGAAATAAGAAGGGAGATTTCCTCTCCAGAGATTTTAGAAAAGGATGAAAGGATGGGGAAGTTGAAGGGAAAAGTTGATATTGCAGAATGGGAAGAGGGGGTGAAGAAGGAATAATAGGGAATCGAAGAGGGGTAAAGAAGGAATAATAGGGAATCGTAGAGTGATCTTAAGGATTTTGTTATGGAAATAGTCTGCTAGGGTTTGGGCAGAGAGAGAAGGAGGGATAGGAGACTGAGGTGCATTAAGAAGGGAAGTGATAGTAGAGAAGATACGATGGGGGTTAGAGGCAAGATAGTTGGTCAAACGGAGGGCACTGGAGCAAAGGTATTGGGTAGTAAAGATAGCCAGGGCTGAGGTGAAGTGTGTCTCACAGGACGTGGAATGGGTGGAGCAAGCATATCCAAAGAGGAGGAAAAAGCAGTGTTATAGGAAATAATGACCTAATCAACAGACTTAGAGGACAAAGTGGAAGGAAGAAAGAAGAGACGGATGTGAATAGAATCACTAGATAAATAGCATGAAGAGTCCTAAAAAGATAGGAGGAGATAGGGTGAGATTGAGGTGGGAAGTGATGAAGAGTGAAGCTTAAGAGAAAGTGATGGGATAAGGGAAGAACTGAGGTGCGGAAATTAAAAGGTAAATAATTAGAGTAGAAAACAAGGTCAAGGCAGTGACCAAGCTCATGAGTAGGAACAGGGGTGACCTGCACGAAGCGGTGAGTATACCAATTAAAACATACATGGGGAGGGGTGATCTGCACAAAGTGGCAGGTGCACCTACTCTTGCCACCACACTGTTCAGAGTATATGGATCATGCCGGTCTTTATCTGCCATCATATACTATGGGGTCTATTTGCTAACACGCCCATCCCCACTATTCATCCCCCTTTGCCGTCCCCAGTGAAGCTTCCCCATATGAACAAGGAGTTTGTATGGCAAGGCTAGATGGGGAAGGAAGGGGGCAGTGTGGAGGCAGAGTTAGTGTGGGCAGTGAGCAGACCGCAGCCCTGGATGTACAAGGCCAATTCTGATGTTGGCCCTGTACACACGGGGCTGGTAGACTAGATGGGGAACTTATTCCACCTCTGAGGTGGAATAAATTCCCCTAGACATCGGAGTATGGCAGACCCGATGAGTGACAAAGGGTGGAGGGGGTGCAGGAGATTCTCTGCAGCCCAACCCTGGCCTTGGGAGGCCAGATCAGGGGTCAGGCTGCAGGGAAAGAACAAAGTCGGTGGTGGCCGGGGATCACGTTTCCTGAATGGACCCATGGTGCCATGGCAACTGGACACCATGGTGCCGTGGCTCCATTCAGGAGTAACTGAGTTATCCAAGCAGTAGCCTGTACATGCAGGCCAACCAGAATCAGGTCCTGGCCTGCACGTACAGGCTTAGACATGATTCTGATCCCGCAGGGCTAGTTGTGCCCCGCGGGATCAGAATCACATCTGCCTCTGTGCCTCCGGTTCTGACCAGACACACAGTGCCTCGGGGTGTACAGATTGGAATGTGCCTCCATGTTACTATATTAAGAACAAGGATAGAGGTTGAAAGAGGAGGTAAGGGAAAGGAGCTTAGATGCATAGAGATCAGAGGAGTTATCAATATGAAAATTAAAGTCACCAAGAATAAGGGAAAGGGAGGAAGAATCCAAAATAAGAAGAACCAAGAGTCAAAATCGGTAAGGAAGGTAGAAATGGACTTGTCAGGGGGTCTACTGTATAAATGACAGTGATCTGAAGAGAAAGGGGATAGAAAAGACAGATGGAGTGGACTTCAAAGGAGGGAAAGGAATGGGACTGAGATAGAAGGAGGGATTGAAATTGTCAAGAAGGATAAATAAAAACCCAACACCACCACCGCAGCCAATGGCATGAGGGGTGTGGGAGACTTGGAAGGTGCAATGAGAGAGGACAACAACCAAAACAGTGTCATTGGGGAAGAGCCAGGTTTCAGTAAGAGCAAGAAGATAAAAAGCAGGAGAGATAAAAAGATCATTATTAAAGGGAAGCTCATTAGAAATGGAATGAACATGCCATAAGGGCACAGAGAAGATTCAACTTGATTCAACTAGTTGGCATCCTTACTTTGACGACTAATTTATGATACCAAACAAATAAAGAAGGGAAGCTGACCTAAATCTATCACCTATGCCTTTGCATGTAGTCAGTGATCACTATCTTCCTCCCATCCAATGCAAAATAAATACCCTGGTAATTCCCCCATCCATTTCCAGACTCTCCAAAGTGCCCAATGAAACAACCCCCTAAAGCTCTGATCTTTCTTTTCTTCTCCCCGTGGCAATCAGTGGAACAATTAAACACCTCACACCTCTGATCCCTCTCCCAAAACAAAGGTTCTTCTGGACATATGTCTCCCACTTACATCCCTTCCCCTGGAATCTGCACATTTGATTTTGGAGGATTACCATCTTCACAGGCAGAGGGGACATAAAGAGGGAAAAATTATAAACTTCTCTGGAGTTTATTCATGCCAGTATGTGCATATTTGAGGCCTATTTCAAAATGTGAAATACACTCATGCTTTATGTTATAACATAAAGGCATAAGTGGTACAAAAACACCAGCACACCAGCTGCAGACACTTACAGTAGCCTGCCCAATGGCAGGTGTAAATGCTCACACCCAGTGCATTTTTCCTAACAAAAAAAGTGCCAGCACTCATATGTAGGGATTTTTCATTAAGACATGAGGACCATGGGTAAATTTTAGCAGGCAGTGGAAACGGTGTCCATACTCTATACCACTGCGTACCCCCCCCCCTCAAAAAAAGTCCTGTCTATGTCTAAATATTTCAATCACGCACATAAATGATTGTATTTTATAACTTACAGGTATAAATTTATGCTATGCTTACACCCCCCAAGCTCCACCCCTTTGCATGCCCACAATGAAAGTGCATGCTTTTACTGAATAGCCACTGACTACAATATGTGCATAAGTGTCCACATGCGTAAGTCCTTGAAAGTAGGTGACTTACATGCATATCTTAGACACTATGAACGTTTTGTAAAAACGTCTATTGAAGTGTCTATTGAGGTCTGTCCCTACAAGTGTTTTGGCTCTAGGCCTTCATCAGAGGCTCAGGAACTCGGTTAAAAAATCAAAAGTTAAATATACTAAAATAGAACAACTAAGGCAGATATTCATCAAGAGAACACATTGCACATATACCATTACAATTTGCACATACACCATTACAAATAATATAAAAGAAAGTCTACATAAAACAACTTATAAACAAACTGAACACCCTATGGATGAACCCTAAAGTTACTGACTGGGTGAGAATAGGTTGAGTGGGAGGCAACAAAGGATACAGAAAAATGGAGCTCACTCTGGGGAGAAGGAGGTTACCAGTGAAGTGCCCCAGGGATCTGTCCTTGGTCCGATTCTTTTTAACATCTTTATTAGTGATATTGTGGAAGGACTGTCGGGTAAGGTTTGCCTCTTCTTGGATGATACCAAAATCTGCAATAGAGTAGAAATTCAGGAAGGAGTAGATAAAATGAGGAGGGATCTAGCTAAGCTTGAAAAATGGTCAATAATTTGGCATCTGAGATTTAATGCTAAAAAATTCAGGGTCATGCATTTGGGCTGCAAAAATCCAAGGGAACTGTATAGTGTAGGGGGTGAAGTACTTCTGTCCACAAAAGAAGAATGGGACCTGGCATGATTGCTTCTGATGATCTTAAGGTTGCCAACCAGATAGAAAAAGTGAGGGTGAAAGCCAGAAGGATGTATGTGTGCATAGGGAGAGGAATGACCAGCAGAAGAATTTAGTGGAGGAGTGGCCTAGTGGTTGGGGCAAGGTACTTCAGGCTAGAAGGTCAGGGGTTCAAATCCCACTAGAGGACAGCAACCTTGGGTTGGAAGGACTGGAGTTTCTAGTCCCACAGGTGCTCCTTGTGGTCTTGGGCAAGCCACTTAACCCTCCATAGCCCATGTTCCTTGTAAAATAGTTATCTCCAAGTTATAATGCTTTGTTCAATGTAAACCACACTGAGGCAGCATAGGACAGTATATAAGAGAATTAAATAAATAATAAGAAGGAAGGTGATAGTGCCTCTGCATACAGTAAGTCTTTGGTGTGACCTCATTTGGAGTGTTGTATGCAGTTCTGAAGACCACACCTTCAAAAGGATATAAACAGAATGGATTAAGTGCAGACAGTGGCTACTAAAATGGTCAGTGGTCTTCAAATAAAGCATATGTGGACAGACTTAGGGGCATGTTTACTAAACTGTGTTAGTGTGATTTGTGTTAGGATCCGCGGTACAGGCAGAAATCCCAAATAAGGACATGGGCGCTACATCGTTACTGATAATGTGTGTTACCAGGTGCCATAGCCTAACGAGTGCTAAAAAACATCGTGTAGAGCGCCATGCAACGCGTGCCCATAAGGCGTCTGATAAGGTGTTCAGCAAAGCATCTAGAACTGTAGCACAATGGTTAATACACTGACTAATGGTGCAGGGGATGTGAGTTCAATCCCCCTGTGGGTCTAATGAGTAAAGCTGGCTGAGACATCACCTTTTACTCAAAATCAGTGCTGTTTGAAACATTTTGTTTGTTAAATCTAATTAATGCTGCCAGCAAACACACCCTCACATGGCCGTAATCTAAAATGCCGCATAAGGCACCCTATAAGGCACCCCAGAGGGAACATTATAAAGTGCACTGTCCGCCAAGGCACCCTAGAATGTCCCCTATGGGCCACCCCACAGGGCACAGTATAGGGTCCCACATTGGGCACTGTATAGGGTGCCTGATGAGGCACCGTAAGGAAACAGCACTGTGAGGGTTTGTTGCTGGCAGCACCAATTTAAATTTTAAAAAGAAAATGTCTCAGACAGCCCTACCAAATAACCCCACGGTGGGATTAAACACATGACCCCTGGCTCCACAGGCAGTGAAGTAACTAGTGGGCCACATCGCTAGTGCCACTAACAAATCCCTGGCTGGCTGCTGAAGGATGTCAGGTCACCACACAAACTGTCTGCTGTAGTGGCCAGGATTTGGGTTATCCCACCCATACCCATGGTGCACTGCACATGCAGATCTGCAGTCTATAGATGAACACAAGATGGGGTATGCACCCCCACAGAACCTCGGCCTGGTAGGGAGAACTGACCGTGTGTCTCACTGGCACAGAGTAGCTACAGACAGTAACCCAACAGGGTGCCCTATACAGTGCATGAAAAGGTGACCAGCAAGGCATCCAGAGCTACAGCACAATGGTTAATACACTGACTAATGGTGCAGGGGTCATGAGTTCAATCCCCCTGTGGGTCTAATGAGTAAAGCTGGCAGAGACATCACTGTTTACTTTAAATCAGTGCTGTCAGAAGCAGTTATTTTGTTAACTTTAATTAGTGCTGCCAGCAAACACACCCTCACAGGGCCGTAACCTAAGGTGCCGCATAAGGCACCCAATAAGGCACCCCATAGGGCACATTATAAAGTGCACTGTCTGCCAAGACACCCTAGAATCCCCCTATGGGCCACCCCACAGGGCACATCAAAGGGTGCCTCACAGGACACATAAAGGGTGCCTGATGAGGCACCGTATTCAGGCACCGTAAGAAGACAGCACTGTGAGGGTGATGTAGCTGGCAGCACCACTTCAAATAACAAAAAGAATATGCCTCACACAGCCCCACCAAATAACCCCACTGTGGGCTCCAAACCATGACATCTGCCTCCACAGGCAGTGAAGTAACTAGTGGGCTATATCGCTAGTGTGACTAACAAATCCCTAATAATGATGCGGGCAACCTATGGAGTATAACTGTCAAATGTTCAAAAGTCGCACTCCAGATCAGCAACAGGTTCTCTACGTACAAAGCCAGAATGCCTGCCAATCAAACAAATCAAGGTCTCAGCAAACAAGGGCATATGGCAAACACGATCAAGACCAAGGTCAAGATCATTACCAAAAACAAAGAGCCCAATAACATCACCGACCTTGTCAAACACTGAAAGCTACTGGCAAAATCCAAGGAAACACTCAATTTACTATGAATACGTGGAGACAGACTAGCCAGATGCCTGTTCCCCCAGCACTAACAAATCCCTGGCTGGCAGCTGAAGGACGTCAGGTCACCACACAAACTGTCTGCTGTGGTGGCCAGGATTTGGGTTAACCCACTCATACCCATGGTGCACTGTACATGCAGATCTGCAGTCTATAGATGAACACAAGATGGGGTATGCACCCCCACAGCACCTCAGCCTGGTAGGGGGAACTGACCGTGTGTCTCACTGGCACAGAGTAGCTACCGACAGTAGCCCAACAGGGTGCCCGATAAGGCGCATGAAAAGGGGCCTAGTAAGGCATCCAGAGCTATAGCACAATGATTAATACACTGACTGATGGCACAGGATTCATGAGTTCAATACCCCTGTGGCTCTAATGAGTAAAGCTGGTGGAGACATCACCTTATACTTAAATTCAGTGCTGTCAGAAGCATTTGGTTTGTTAATTTTAATTAGTGCTGCAAGCAAACACACCCTCACAGGGCCGTAACCTAAGGTGCCGCATAAGGCATTGCAGAGGGCACATTATAAAGTGCACTGTCTGGCAAGGTTCTCCATAATGTCCCCTATGGGGGACCCCATAGGGCGCTTGGTAGGGTGCCTCATAGGGCACGTTATAGGGCGCCTGAGGAGGCACCGTAAGGAGACAGCACCTTTGCCAACACACATCCAAGCCATGTTGCGAGTCCACCTACCTGGTGCTGCCCATGGACCCCAAACACCCTGCCCCCCACACCACCATTGTCTCCCCAACCCCTGGCCCCCATTCCACCACCTGTCCAAACCAGACTGTAAGATGCGATAAGGAGGGGGGCAGCACGACACATCCCCACAGCGCCCACCCCCACCGTATGCACATCAGTCACCATCCCCAACACCCCACAGACCCAGGTTGAAGCATGCAAAGTCAACAGGGACCATGCAATGTCCCCAGTGACGTGTCAATGTTCCACAACAATGCAAAGGTGATCCCCCCAGCTGCCATCAATGAAACACCCAGACACTTCATGGCAGCGACGGTGTGTCAGTTCTCCCAGTGACAGTCAACATAGCAGGCCAACAATGAGATCCAAAAAAGACCTGTGTCCAACTCGCAGAGGTCCATCTCCCAGTGGCAACAACACCCAGGGACAGTTTCACAGAGGTGCTGTGTCCAAACAAATGTGGCTGATGGGACTCCAGATGAAGTGTGGTAGATGTGCCATGTTTGTTGGCTGTGTCCTGTGTGGAAAGGGGTAGAAATAAGGTAAGGTAAGGGCACACCCACACCCACCATCAGGTAACAAAGGACACAGTGACATCACAATATGTGCATCATGAATGCTTAAACACTACAACATGACACGACCACAACACACAGCATAGTGCACATGGACCACAGCAGGAGATGGCCCTGCAGACCAGGACACAATCCCAACATGGTCATGTAAATGCTCATGTCACACAGGCATCCCAGAGGTCAACAGCATGTCCAGCAGTGGTGGTGCACTGAGATCCTACAGAAATGCACGTTGTTACTAACAGGCCAAATGCAGCATCTGCACGTGGCGTATGTCCCAGAGGAGGGAAGGTGAAACCTACCTGAAAGGTATAGCATTGGACTGAATGGGAAAGCCCGAGTCAGGCAAGGGCATAAAGGGGCCCCAGTAGAGGATGCAGACATCAATGAACTGTGTCCATCACCACGTCCTCACGATCAGCTGTCAGTGGAGCATGTCCGAGGAATGCCTTGGTGCGTGGAAACAAAATGGTGACGTGCAGTGTCCTGCCAGCAAACATGAGACACGTCAGGGAACAATATATGACACATGCACACAATGTACAGAAGGGCATAAGCAGAAGGGCATAGAGAGACGGGTGAACACCACTGGACAGGTGGCCAGACACATCCCTGAGACAGACAAAGGCAGAGGGGGGCAGAAGGTACCGTCAGGTAGACATGTCCCAAAGACACAGAGACACACACCGTGAGACAAGGTAAGTATGCCACAAGCTGCAGTTGGCTGGACTGTCGACAATCAGGGATAAGTGGAGAAATGGGTGCACCAAGGTTGTTTAATGCCACAATGGCAGTGAGGTCTTTACATGCGCCCAAACAGTGCAATGCCCTGTGTCCGGAGACACACACAGCCTGGTAACATGTGCACAGGTACAGTATGTAGACCCCCAAGATGTGCACAGGCAATGGTCACATGTGTGTCAAACGGAGCATATGGTGGATGGAGTGGTAGGCCAAAGACATGTGCAACATCAGAGGAGCAGTGGAGAGGGAAACACATATATGTGTCATGTGGTGCTGCCACCACAGCACACCTACCTGTATGTCCACCCACCCCAGTCACCTGCATGTTGCTGTGACATACACACAGTCCCTACATGCACCACAGCATTGGGAAGTATCGGCAGCCTATCCCTGGGAGGCAAGAACACAGCAGCCTATCCTGGGGAGCCAGAAACACAAGAGACATATAGAGACATGTCATGACAGTGCCATGAAACACACAGACGAGCTCACACATGGTGACCAAGAAGCACATCCCCACACATGCAGAACTTACAGGAGAAGAGCTCCTCGATCAGATGTTGCCAGGCCGCCATCCCCTCACGTGTGTCACCACGGCCATGTGCAGGAGGGCACACAGGATCCTCCCCGAGATCCTCATTAATATCAACTGGGACATTGTGCCTGAGAGCAATGTTGTGGAGGATGCAACAGGCCAGAATGATCTTTGCCACAGTCAGGGGTCTGTACTGTAAGGCACCACCGGTCCTATCCAGACACCTGAAGCGACTCTTTAGAACGACAAAGGTGCACTCAATGACTGAGCAGCTGGAGGCATGGGCCTCATTGTACCACATCTCTGCACCTGGCCGAGGTAGACGCACAGGGGTCAGCAAGCAGGCACGACACCCATATCCTGCATCACCTGAAAACAGAAATGTCATAAAGTCACATGTGAGATGATGGACACATGGAATCACTGATGTAGCAACGTCCAACTGGAGAGCAGAGAAGCATGGACACACACATATGATGTCACATCATTGCACACGATGGCAGTGCACCAGAGCCTGATGCTGGGAGACCCAGAGCCCCAGGAAAGGCCAATGGGGGCAATGCACACCTATGGTACCATGCCCAAAGACACATCGCAAACCTGTTCCCAGACAGAAGCAGTGGCACTGTCTGCCAGTGGCACAGCATACTCGGAGGGGCAGAGATGCGCAGTTGTGCAAGTATGTGACCATCATGATATAGTGCACACAGAGCATAAGCCAACGGAACACATCCCCGGGGGGGCCAGGTGGGAGTGGCAGTGGAGACAGGATAAAGTGGACAGACATGCAGCATACATGTGTGATAGCAGGTGCGCCTATAGCTCAAGACACGTGTCACCCCCTACATGGCGAAAGAGAGGAGGCTCCATACACACTGTACACCATGTGGATGGTTCTGTGCCCCCAATCCTCCCCCCCCCCCGGATGGCACATGCACAAACCTGTGGCACATGGGGTGGGAGAGGGACACACCCCACAGGCAGACATATGTACCACTGCCCGTGCAGTATGGCTGAGGCCAGGTGCAGGAGCCATGGGCAAGCCAGAGGTGTCACACGCAGCCATGGAGGGGACACACGATATGCGGCCTGAGTGCCCCTGGACACGGGAGCTTGGTAAGTGAACAGCAGAGGCAGGGAACAGCCCACACCACATGTGTGCTGGGACACCCAGATGAACACTAACACACACATGGTAGGCAGAGAGACGTGTGGCAGCGCACAGAGATATGTGACCCCATCCCAGGTGACAGGGTGTGATGTGGTGTGAGGCCCACAATAGGCTGCACCAGGAAATACCACCACAATGTCAGGCATGCAGAGGACACAGGTGACAATGGTGCCCCGTCAACCATATACGGTAGGCACACATTAGATATGGTGAATACCCACCCAGCAGGATGTAGTCCTCATATTGTCCAGCCTCAAACTGGCCAAACAGTGCCGAGTGCTGCAGGATATAGGAGTCATGAGCTGACCCTGGGAACCGTGGAACCACATTCAGAATATGCATACTTGCATCACAAACAACCTACACATTCAGGGAATGGAAGTGTTTGTGGTTGTGGTACACAACCTCCCTGTCACGTGGTGGGACCAGGGCAACAGGTATGCAATCTATAGCTCCCATCACATGTGGTATCCCCGCAATCTGCTGGAATGCCTGTTCCAGGGCCACCCAATGTTGCCTACCGTTGGGAATTGCAATGTAATTCCCAACCCGGCTGACCATGGCCCGCAGTACCTGGTGGAGACAGCGAGAGAATGTTGGCCTACTCATCCCACCCACTGCAGCCACTGAGGATTGGAAACAGCCAGAGGCAAAGAAATGTAGGGCAGCCAGGAGCTTGGCCAATCCCAGTATAGCACGTGACCGGGCAGTCTGGGGCTCAAGGTCAGGTCTGAGATCCTTGTAGAACTCCCTAAAAGCCCCTGTGTCCAGCCGGTAGAAGGAGATTACCTGGTCCTCTCTCATGTCCTGGAGCATGGGCCTGGGCCTGTAGAGGCGTTGCAGGCGGGGCCGTGCCTCAGCATGCCTATGGCGCCATTGTTCTCCCACACCCGCCTGTGGACCCCCCACAGCTGCAGGCCTGAGTTGCAGTGGGATAGCACCCATGCCCAGTGCCGCAGTCCCAGGTACATCATCTCCCTTCTCCAGAAAGCGCAGCCCAGCCAGCTCGAGCAATGCAACCACCACACCACCTGCATTCACAGTCTGAGCCATAGACACAGGATGGAGGACAGGTGGATGGGAAATAGGGTGCGGGGCGGGGACGGAAATCACAGTAACGATACACACCTGGTGAGCCAGGAAGGTCCATCAGAAACCAGAGGAGCCAACACCCTGTATGCATCGATGCAACGCGTGCGGGAGCACGCATTCCCACAAGGCATCCAACGAAAGGCATCAACGTGTGTCCCTGTGATACAGTAGGGTATAAAGATACTGCGTCACAGGGACACACGTAGCATGCAACGTACGTCTGACGTAATGTGCGCGTCACAAATTGCATGATTCCCAAACGCACGTGGTAATGCGCCGACAAACAAAATAACATTGTGATCCTGTAGAGCATTTGAGTAAGCAGCAGAAACCATGATGGCGGTAGGAGGGTGCGTGTATGGTGCAGTGCACACCACTAGTGCCAATACAGAGGAATACTAGAACGCTGCCATCCGTCCATAGTAACGCACGTAGGATACGTCACCACGGCACGTACCTGCATGCGCAAGAGGAACGTGCGTCGCATGGCTCGTACGCAACGCGTGTAGAGCCACACCCAAGGTATACCTATAAGCATAGTGAGCTCAAAATGGCAAACGCCTCAGCACACATAACCAAAAAAGTATGGAGTGCAGCAACAGAGGAACACAGGAGGCTGGAGTGGAGCAACCACCACACCCACCAGTGCCAAACCCTGATGGCGACAGAGATGACGAGAGGCCAGGCCCATCTGGGGCACAGCAAAACCCCAGTGAACAGGCCATGGGTGCACCAGGGCAGAGGCGGCGCAGGACCCCCGTGCCAGAGGAGGTCCGGAGGCGGGTGGTGCGCTTCATCCAGGAGGAGAACGATCTCCTCCTGGCCAGCATCCTCGAACACTATGACCTGCTCTTTGGATGCCTCAGCTCAACCACGACAATTGCCACACACACCAGGGCATGGGCTGAGGTGCAGGCAGTGGTGGCATCTGCAGATGGACCCCATCAGGACGTAGAGAGTTTAAGGAAGCGCTATTGTGACATAAAGCGCAACATCCATTCTGAGCTTGCCAGGGAGAGGCGTGGGGCACAGGGCACTGGAGGGGGCCCAGCACAGGTGGCCAACTTAACTGATCTTGAGCGGCACCTGGCGGAATGACTGGGGCAGATGTATATCCATGGCCTGCCCCCTGCATTGGACACAGCGCACCCACATGCCGGTATGTGTGAGTGAGCTGCACCAGTGGGAGACACCACACGCACATGTGTAGGGGCGGACCCAGGGTGGGGTGGGGGGGCATTACGTGGCTGATCGGGAACCGGGGGGTGAAACAGGCATAGATGCAGCTGCTGGTTCATGACCCAAGGGGGGGACGTGTTGATGGTGGGCAGGGGGCGGCACAGCGCAGTGGATGGGTGCGGGGGCAAGGGGAACAGGCCCACAGTAGCAGCAGAGGCTGACAATGTGTTGCAGGGGATATGGTGCAGGGCTGGCGGGGGCAGCAGGGCCACACGGGTAGTGACGTGGGCAACCGGGAGGCACACTGCACCTGTGCCTACCATGGTCAGTGGTTGCAGGGATGAAGGCGGTGATGGGGTTGCATGGGGTGTGTGGCAGCATGCAAGGGTGGGGAGGGGGCCCTGGTAGTGCAGGGCACATGGGCCACTGGCATGGATAGAGTACTAACGTTGAGGGGGGGCACAGGGGCCCTGGCCCAGAACCATGCGGCTCACCCACACACATGCACCTGTAGGGGGGTGCGACCGGGGTAGACAGGCAGTCATGCCCCATCTGACCTATGTAACATTGTGCCCTACAGGTGACATTTGCTCCATTGACACGCCAGAGGAGGCGCCAGAGGACACAGACCCTGGGCTGTGCTTCCAAATGGACCCTATGCCAGAGGTGGCCCAGGTGGGAGCGGGGGGTCCAGTCCCACCCCCGGGGGAAGACAGCAGGCAGGGCCCACAGCCTGCATGGGACAGCGCACCACCCACCACTGCAGCCAAGGGGCTGTGGATGGGGAACAGCATACCA
The DNA here is from genome assembly GCA_033557465.1 of Ichthyophis bannanicus. Taxonomy (NCBI): domain Eukaryota; kingdom Metazoa; phylum Chordata; class Amphibia; order Gymnophiona; family Ichthyophiidae; genus Ichthyophis; species Ichthyophis bannanicus. Next base: position 387,552,746 of record CM066035.1, on the reverse strand, counting down.
GGCAAGATGCACTGGCTGCAGTGGCAGAGGTGATTGGAGAGATGCAGGCATACTCAGCGGCAGCACAGAGGGATTCAGAGGGTGAGTGTCCAACTGTGTTAGGGTGGCAATGCCTCTGTACAGGTGGTGGATGGTTCCCTGTCTCACAGTGCACAACCTACTTTCCCCACAGGTATACGGCATGTACTGCAGGTGGTGGTTAGAGAACAGCGCCGCCAAGGCCATGCGGCACGCCGCCTGCAGCGCACCATGTTGGGGGTCCTGGCGGGGGTGCAGGACCTGGCCTCATTGGCCCAGCTCATGGCTGCCAGCCTGGAGCTGCTGTCAGCAGGCAGAGGGCCACCCACTGGACAGCAGTGGCCACTGCCACCACCACCGCCACCACCACCACCACCGGCAGCGGCAGCAGCAGCAGCAGCAGCGGCGGCAGGCATGCCACCAGCACCACAGGGTGGGAGGGGCTGTGCAAGGTGTGGCAGGGGGAGGGGGAAATAAATTGCTGCACAAGCGGCTGTAGCTGATGCCATGTGTTCTGTGTTGCTTGTGTGGGGCCACTATACGCATAGCCCCCCCCCATGTCCACCCTAGGGAACAACCCCATGCCACTGACGCAACCGGCCTGTGTCCCCCCCTTCCCCAGCTGTGTCCACCATGGGTAGACATCAGATCGTGTACCTTGTCACGCTGGCACCCCTCTCCCCTGGCTAAGGGGGGCATGGGTCACCATATGGTCGCTCCACGGTCTGTGTATCACCAGCCTCTCTCACCTATCGGTAGTCATTGTTTGCATCTCACAGGGGATATGTAGTCAGGCTGCCAAGGGGTGAGGCACATGACAGATATGTATGTTATACAATGGTGCAGTGGCAACACCTACAGGATAGGTGTCCAGGTTTCAGTGACACAGAGCATTCCCCGGAAACACACAAACACCCAGCAATGTGTGTTTCTGGAGCCACCATAGTGTGGGATACACCGGTCCGTAGCAGCGGGGATAGCTTGTTCCCCTCTAGCCCTGCTGCCTGTGGCAGGTGACCACAGGTACCGTCATTACCCACGATTGCATAGCCCCACACCAGCAACAGGTACCTGTGACCTATGAATATGATGCGGGGTAGGTTAAAGCTCTGTTAGAGAGGCTACGTTCATACCCCAGTGCCCTCGCCCCTGCAGCAGGTGCTTAGCAGCCTCATCTCCGTTTCTAGCTGTGCATCCATAGTCACGATGGCTGTCCCCAAAGCATCAGGGGGTGATCAGGGCCACCCAGCCTGGGCACTATGGGTACCCCTCCCTGGTGCACCCCCTTACAGGACAGGCATGTTTCATCCGTGTTCCACAGGCTCTGGAGCATCACACAGAGCACAGTCCATGATAGTGCACTCCACTATTAGGTGTTACGCAGCCTCCCCCAGCTGCATCAGCCCCGGTTCTTTGTCCTTCGCACTGTCCCCAGCTACAAGCCTCCCAGGTGAGCATGGTATCCCTCCTGTGTGTGGCTGCCAACCCTCCAGTGGACGTGCTACATCCCACTTAGTGGTCCCCGCTCCTGGGGGCGCAGTGGCCTTGCTCTGCTCTGCAGTGGTCCGACCCATCCAGCCTGTGGCTGTGCTATGGCCTGTGGCATTCTGGCACCCTGCTCCCCCTTCCCCTCTGCTGCTGCCTCTGCCCTCAGCCCAGTTCCTGCCTTGGCTCTCCCTATCATAACCTGGCTCTGGCTGCTGCTTCCAGGGCTCTGGCTTTGGCCCCCTCCCACACCCACGGGGTGACAATCTGCCTGCTCTCCCACACCTGCATACGTGCAGCATGCCCTGCCTATGGGGCTCCATGCTCTGTGCACCTCCCCCGTCCGTCCAACACGGGGACCCTGTGGTATTGGCCCGGTGGAGGCCATTGCCTTCCTGGGGGTGTATGTGTCATCCCCACCCACCCTACTGCATGTACGAGGGGACCCTGTACAGGGGTGACCCCCCTGTCACCTGCCCCCCCTCATAACGCTGATAGGCCCCCTTGCCACAACATCTGTTGACCTGTGCATGCTGTCTGGCCTGTCCCCATGCCCAGCCCTGGTAGCACACTGGTAGGGCACTGCTGGTACTATGTACACCCCCGTGCCTGGGTTATTGTGCTGTGTGCCATGGGGGTACCCCGACCCCATAGGCCAATCCCCTGGGACGCTCTGACACTCCTGATGTACATGGGCCAGGATAAGTGCACTGTGTGTCCCGCATGGGTATCCACATGGCACGATGTCACCACACTGAACTGAAACAAACTGTTAACTGCACATGTCACAACCATCGGTTCACCAGGTGGCCCGATCCCCTCCCCCATCGCATCCCCACTACCAACCGGCCACTATGGGCCCCCGGCGACCCCTTGGAGTGGCCCCCCTCCACAGGTTGCCACCCCTTCCCACCCCCCCACACCACCCTGTACACTTGTGGCCACCCCATCCTCCTACCCCTCTATGCCCCCCATTAAGCCCCCCCCGGTACCATAGTAAGCCCAGTAGGGTATATCCACCAACCCACCTGTCAACAGTCACACCATCCACACTCCACTCCACTGCCCCCGGCACCCTGTGGTGCTCCCAATAACTCCCTCCAACCACTCTCCCCCCTCCCCTCCCTCTGACGGGCCAAACTCCCCTACTCCCCACCCCTCCCTTCCCAAAATGGGTACCACTCCCCTGTCCTCCCCCTCCTTGCGTATCCCCTACCTCGCCATCCATAGCTGGCCACCCCCCTCCCTCCAGTTTGCATACCCCCCCAGGTCTCCTCATGTTGCACCATCTTGGCTCGACCACATGCACCCACATTACTGATTACCCACAGAAACACCAACCTTTCCAATACTTTCCCTCATCCTCGGTACGTCCACACTCGTCCATTTTCTTAACATGGACAGTCTAGCCGCTGACACACAATAGTTACGGGAAAGAGCAACTCCCCAGGTCCCATCTCCCTCCCCCTTCAGCAATTCCACGTGGGCTGGGGCCACCTCCATCCGTATCCCTGTAGTCCCTCTATAAAACTGTCTAGCTCCCTCCACAATGGTTGCACTTTATGGCATCCCCACACTATCTACAAAAGGTCACCCCTCTCCCCACACCCCCTCCAACAGGTATCCGCTTGCTCCAGATAGATACGGTGCGGCCTAGCTGGGGTCCAGATCATCCTGAGCCGGTATTTAGGGGGGCTCTCTACCCGAGCTGTTCCCCATGCAAGCCTCCGTTCCCCTACAGAGATGGGCTGCCACCGCTCCACCTCCCAGGTACCACCCAATTCCCCCTCCCACTGTTCCTGCCATCAGGCCTTACCCTCTGCCCTTGCATTCAGTAAGTGCTACGGTTTGGACACCAGACCCCTCATTTAACCTTGCTGGTCCATCATTTACACATACCCCGTTAGCCAGCCCTGTAGATCCCTCTGTACCCCCTGCCTTTGCAGATAGTACCAAAGCTGCATATACGAATATAGGTCGGTATCCCTCACCCCACACTCCTTTCTGAGCTCTGCATAGGGCCGTAACCCCACTATCACATCCACCACCTGCCCCACCCTCTCCAACCCCTTCTCGGCCCAACATTGTAAACTCCCCCAAGGCGAAAGCAACCATGTTCTGTACGTATGTGGCCCGGGGCAGGCACCTCCCTTGCAGTTATTAACCCTTTCCATTTCCCCAATATCTACAAGGTTAACCTCCGGTATGGGTTCACGGTCCCCTACACGACCCTTACCCTCCCCACCCCATACCACTGCCTCCACACACACACCCTCTCCCCACTCCATTGCGGGGTTTCCCCCCTCTCTCTCCATACAAACAATGCCCTATGCTGTGCGGCGTCGTAGTGGTTGTCCAAATTGGGAGCTCCCAGCCCCCCTTCCTCCTGCAGTCGAAGCATGGCAAGCCTATTTACCCTTGCCATCCTGCCCTCCCGAGTACACCTCATTATCGGATCGTGCATCCCCCTAAGGCACTTCATTGGCATGTTAGACGGTAGGGCCATAGGGACAAACAGACCCCGTGGTAGCACATTCATCCTTATTGTAGCTATTCTCCCCATCCACGTCAGGGGAAGCCCCCTCCATCTTTCTACGTCCCTCCCTATCGCCACCATCAGGGGTTTATAATTCCACTCCTGTACACAGTGTGGAGCTGCTCCCAACTGTATCCCCACATACCGGGAACCTCCACGCACCCATTTAAATGGACATGTGCCCCCCCACCTCTCCTACAACCCCCTATCCATATTAGAACTCAATATTTCCGACTTATCTACATTCAACTGATAGCCCGACACTTCACCATACTGCCCTACTGCCTTTAGCAGATTTGGCAGGCTAACCAAAGGGTGTCCCAAAGTATGGATAACATCATCCGCAAACAGTGCTACCTTACTGAGCTGCCCCTGCACCTCAGTTCCACCAATATCTACCTGCCCTCGGACGTAGGCTGCCAATGGTCCAATAACCAAGGGATACAATAGGGGCGACAGAGGGCACCCCTGCCTTGTTCATCTGCCCAGCCCAATGCTCTCAGGGTATCCCCCCTCACCCGTATTCGCGCCCGTGGACAGGCATACAGCGCTCTCACCCTCCTTAGGAATGACTCTCCCACCCCTACCTTGTCGAATACCTGCAACATAAATCCCCACTCTGCCCTGTCATAATACCTGTCATTGTCAACCGACAGATATACTGCCTCCCTCCCTGTTGTTTGCAAAGACTAGATAACATCTAACAGCTTCCAAATGTTATCGCCCCCATGCCTCCCTGTAATGAGCCCGTCTGATCCGTATGCACAGGTTCCTGCAGTACTTTCTGCAACCTACCCGCCATAATCCTAGCCAACACCTTAGCATCCACATGAATAAGCCAGATGGGCCGGTACGCTCCACAGACAGTATGATTGATCCCCTCCTTAGGGAAAATTGTTACACCCGCCTCCTCCATAGACCGGGGTGGTTCTGCACCTTGCAGCACCCCATTGCGGACCTCCATTGACAACCCCCCTATCTCACCCTGCATGACCTTATATGAGTTTGCCATGTAGCCATCCAGGCCCGGAGCCTTCCCATCCTTAAAGGTCTTCAACACTCCCTTTACCTCCTCATAGGTCACCAGCTTCCCCAATTCTTCCGCCGCACCCTCCGTGAGCTTACTCAGACTACACCTCGCCACAAACTCCTCCCCCGTCTTCCCTTCCCCTCGCATCTCACCACTGTGAAGTTTAGTATGATACGCTACAAAGGCCTTCCTAATGTCCTCTTCTGTATACACCATTGTCCCCTCTGTGTTGCGCACCCTTCCTATTGTGGATAGCTGCCATCGCGCAGTCATCCTGCAGGCCATTCTCCCCCCTGCTCGGTTCCCCCCTTCATTCCACCCCTGCTGAAATTTAGTCAGGGAAAATTCTGTCTCCGCTGCCCTTAACTGGTCCAATTCCACTCTCACCTTTTGGAGTGCACACAGAAACACCTGTCACTCGCACAACACTGACACATAGCAATGAGAGACATCTGGCCACCGTAGGAATGTGCAAAATATGTACACCTTTATTTACAGTGCCCACTATGGACATGGACGCCCATGGCGACATTTGAGGGGCTGTCGTTGGTGGTTGTGGGATGGGAGGTGGGCCTCTGCAGTGCTCCCTGCTGTATCCTGGGGATATAGTTGGGCCTTGTACTCCTACACAGGGGCCGTCACCATAGCACCAGGATTTGGGATAGACCCCTGAAGCGAGGCCTGCTGCATCCTGGGGATATAGTTGAGCCTTGTAATCACAAACAGGGGCCGTCACCATAGCACCAGGATGGGGGATAGAGCCCTGAAGCGAGGCCTGCTGCATCCTGGGGATATAGTTGAACCTTGTGATCACAAACAGGGGCCGTCACCATAGCACCAGGATGGGGCATAGAGCCCTGAAGTGAGGCCTGCTGCATCCTGGGGATATAGTTGAGCCTTGTGATCACAAACAGGGGCAGTCACCATAGCACCAGGATGGGGGATAGAGCCCTGATGTGAGGCCTGCTGCATCCTGGAGATATAGTTGAGCCTTGTGATCACAAACAGGGGCAGTCACCATAGCACCAGGATGGGGGATAGACCCCTGAAGCAAGGCCTGCTGCATCCTGGGGATATAGTTGAGCCTTGTACTGCTACACAGGGGCCGTCACCATAGCACCAGGATGGGGGATAGAGCCCTGATGTGAGGCCTGCTGCATCCTGGGGATATAGTTGAGCCTTGTGATCACAAACAGGGGCAGTCACCATAGCACCAGGATGGGGGATAGAGTCCTAAAGTGAGGCCTGCTGCATCCTGGGGATATAGTTGAGCCTTGTGATCACAAACAGGGGCAGTCACCATAGCACCAGGATGGGGGATAGACCCCTGAAGTGAGGCCTGCTACATCCTGGGGATATAGTTGAGCCTTGTACTCCTACACAGGGGCCGTCACCATAGCACCAGGATGGGGGATAGAGCCATGATGTGAGGCCTGCTGCATCCTGGGGATATAGTTGAGCCTTGTGATCACAAACGGGGCAGTCACCATAGCACCAGGATGGGGGATAGAGCCCTGACGTGAGGACTGCTGCATCCTGGGGATATAGTTGGGCCTTGTACTCCTACACAGGGGCCGTCACATAGCACCAGGATGGGGGATAGAACCCTGAAGCGAGTCCTGCTGCATCCTGGGGATATAGTTGAGCCTTGTGATCACAAACAGGGGCAGTCACCATAGCACCAGGATGGGGGATAGAGCCCTGAAGTGAGGCCTGATGAATCCTGGGGATATAGTTCAGCCTTGTGATCACAAACAGGGGCAGTCACCATAGCACCAGGATGGGGGATAGAGCCCTGAAGCGAGGCCTGCTGCATCCTGAGGATATGGTTGAGCCTTGTACTCCTACACAGGGGCCGTCACCATAGCACCAGGATGGGGGATAGACCCCTGATGTGAGGCCTGCTGCATCCTGGGGATATAGTTGAGCCTTGTGATCACAAACAGGGACAGGGACATACCCCTGTGTGTCTCTTGGCCTCTGTGATGGACCTGTGGTGTTGTGTGGATAGGGCACATCACTGAGGCTGCAACAGCACCATATACCATTACATTGTACTGGGTACTCCATCTCTGTGGTGGTCACAGCTACCCCGGGGGGCAGGGTGGTTCTATTTCTTTGTGGGAGGAGGGGGGGGGGGGTTGATTTTACTCCCAGCTGGATACACCAACACATGACATTCCCTGGCAGTGTGTGGCTGATAGGTGATTTGGTTACCAGGTGTTTTCCTTCACATCCTAGGTTGGGGTGCCTGTCCCCATGCACTTACCTCACGTGGGTAGTCAGAACCTCTATTATACCTCCTAGTGAGGCGCTCCCAGGCCCTCCTTACTCTGCCCAGATTCTGCCTCCGGGATGAGCCAGGGAAGAGGCAATCCTGGCGGAGGCAGAATAGCTCAGTTAGCAAGTAGAGATCTGCCATGGTGAAGGCAGGCTTCCTGGACATGGCAGCCATCTCCTCCAGAATTGTTTGTGCTGCGTAGGTGCGTGTGTACCCACGTGCGTGGGTATGTGCATAGCTGCGTGCGTGGGTACGTGCGTAGCCACAAGCGTGGGCATTTGTGATTATAACAACTTGAGGGTGTTTTACAGTTTTGTTTGATGCCACCAACTAAACGTGTGATAGGCTATGGCCTCTAAGAGCCTCTATGTTAGACCTTGATTTTAAACATCCTACCCTTTAGTATTGCTGCTAAGACTCAGAATTGCCTGTTAGACATGTCTGCTTATTGCAGAGTCTGCATGCTTCCGTACAAAACAGTCTGCTTCAGACATTTCTCATTAAGATTCACATTCCTTTGCCCAGAGATGTCCTCGATGTGGAGATGTATCTATCACTTTTCATGTGCCTTTTGATCAGTTGGCTTGAGAGGGGGAAATAGAGAGAGAGGCCCAGAGGGAGACCCTGATTGGATAAAGGGGGGGGGGGCATTTGCACCAATGGAGAGCTTGTGTGCATTTGACTGTTAGCAAATGTATATAAGGAATTTGCTCCTGTTCAAGCTTGCTCAGTCACTTTTGGACTCGTTTCTGTCTGGGCCTTGTGCACATTCCATTGGCTTGGATTCTGTAAGTGACTCCTGGTATTAATTGGTTGCATACACTCCGCTGCTACAAAAGGAATAGCCTCAGACAGCCCTACCACATATCACCACAGTAGGTACAGACCCCTAACCTCTGTCTGCACAGCCAGTGCATTTGCCAGTGGCCTACATCTCTATAGCTCCTGCTACATGCCTGGCTGGCTACAGAGGGATTTCAGGTCATCACTCCAACCGTCTGCTGTGTTTGCCAGGGTTGGATTGGACCAGCCACACCCATGATGCACTTCACATGCAGATCAGCAGTCTACAGAGGGTCCCGTGTTGCGGGATGCACCCCCCCAGCACCTCGGCCTGGTTGTGTGTCCTGACCATGTGCAACCCCACAGCACCTCAGCCTGGTGGGGGTTCTGACCGTGTGTGTTACTGCCACAGAGTGGCTACCGTTCATCACAGTGGACGGGTCCTGTGTTCACCCTGAGGGTGAGGTGGGGTGCCCAGCACCATTTCCGCTGCACCTGGCATTTCCGCAATGGGCTATGCTACAGGTCCCCATCGGTACCTCTGTGTGATAGGTGGCTCCTGCAGATACCCTTAGCATTTGCTTGTGTCCATCTGTTCATCATGTCTTGCCCGTATGGACTATGATGCACCCTGAATAGTTCATACACTGTGTGGGTGCCATGGTCACATGATTGCGGGGGCGGGGCGGGGCGGGGGGCGGGGGCCAGGGGGGGCGGGGGCCAGGGGGGGGCGGGGGCCAGGGGGGGGCGGGGGCCAGGGGGGGCGGGGGCCAGGGGGGGGCGGGGGGCGGGGGCCAGGGGGGGGCGGGGGCGGGGGCGGGGGGGCATGGGGCACGGGGTGGGGAGGCAGGGGGTTTGGGCCCATAGGTGGTTTACGTACCAACACCCAACCCACCTTCTGTGGCTCAGGGTGGGAAAACATGGTTTCCAAATAACGGGTCAACATTTTACCCCCCTACACTGGTGACAGTGGAGGGTACCATTCACCCCAGTCCTGCCGGGGAATGGACACCCCACCAGGGCAGTCAATGCAGATCTGTACACCTCGATACATTGGGCAGTGACAGACAGACAGTAGACCTGGTACTGCTCAGCTGCCACACACCACTATCTGACATCCTCCAGCAGCAAGCAAAGTGAGTCACCAGCCGCTGCACCCTGCAAGGTGTTCCAACCACACACATACAAACTGCAGACAGCCTGCTTGTTAGTCTATAGTGCATATTCCTGAAGGTGACATGTGCACACACCCACCAAGCAGATGGGTCAGTGATAGGGCTCCAAAGGACAAAGACCATATATCTCACTTCAGAAGGGCACTATGGGGGAACCCAGCCATGCCGTGGTCACTGCACAGTAAGGGTGAGCATGACCACACAGCAGAACATGCCATGGCCACCTTGTCCATGTAGGTGGTGGGCAAGCCCTACAATGTCCCAGCCATTGCCCTGGGCCCTGTGCAGGTGCATCCTGCCCAGGCTGCCCTCTCTGGCTATACCCACAGTACCTTGCTCCTCATTATGCACATTGGCAGGCCAATACTAGCAACAGTGCTAGCAGTGTGTGCTGCAGAGGGTGTTGGCAAACGCAACACATTGGATAGACTGACGCACACCCCCACACCTATGCCAGTATAGTGCACCAATATAGGCTTTTGGCAGCCCAGGACACCGCACCAGTCCTGGGCACAGTGCAGGCATGGCTATGGTATGCTGTACTGTTGGGGTCTCTTCCCATGGTGGTGGACACTGTCAGGTTCCAGACGTGACACACACTCCACAGACATCACAGAGGTTGGTATGGTACAGCACACTGGGCCGCTTGTGCTAACATTAGGGATTGCTATGTGCCAGTTATCATAGCAACCTTTTGCTATCTGTGTACCGTATTCCCTGGTTTTGGGTGTCATTGCTAGGGTATGCATATGCTAGTATTGGGGGATGCACACAGGGTCCAACATCCTGCCTCTCCAGGATGCAGTGGCTAATGGGGCCTGTGGGTGCGGGTGTTTCCGCCCCTGTGGATCAATGCTCTTGGGCAGGGATTCCCAACTCCAGTCCTGGTGGGCCGCACCATGTTCGGGTTTTCATGCTGTTCCTGATGAATATGCATGAGATACATCTGCATACCATGGGGGCGGGGCATCGACATACAGCACAGGCATCTTTATTGCAGACAGCATGGAACCTGAATGTTGTTTGGACCTCCATGACTGCCTTTGGGAGACTCTGTTCTCGGTAATGCGCCTGTTTGTGGTGTCTGTGCTCTGTAAGGTAAAATGCAGGTGTTCCAAGCATGTTTATTCTATCAGCAATACAAGGTTCCATCTTTCTTACCACGGTTTATTACTGGTAAAAGGTATGGGGACAGAGTTGGCAGGGACCACAGCTTGGGATAGAACCTGTGACCCTCAGCTCCTGAGCGCACTGGCTGTGCTTACTGCGCCACAGGGACAGGTCACTCCCTGGAGCTATCATGACTGTTTGTCATACTGAGCTTGTCTGTTGCAGTGCAAGGCACCCACCTGGACCGGGCAAGGCCATGGTGTGCTGCAGCCAGGTGCCACTGCCCCCTCCACCATCTGTACGCTCTCCGCCACCATGCTAACATGTCCTTCTATTGGTAACAGCATGACACCTGCATGCTTTGTAGCCCTCCCGGGCTGCATTTGGCAGACTCTGCTCTCAGTAATGCGCCTGTTTGTGGTGTCTGTGCTCTGTGCGATAAAATGTAGGTGTTCCAAGCATGTTTATTCTATCAGCAATACAAGGTTCCATCTTTCTTACCGCGGTTTATCACTGGTAAAAAGTATGGGAACAGAGTTGGCAGGGACCACAGCTCGGGAATGAACCTGTGACCTTCAGTTCCTGCGCGCACTGGCTGTGCTTACTGTGCCACACGGGCAGATCATTCCCTGGAGGTACCATGACTGTTTGTCCTACTGAGCCTGTCTATTGCAGTGCATGGCACTCACCTACATGGGTCTGGGCCGTGGCCTGCTATGGTCAGATGTCACTGCCCTCCCGCCACCGGTACCCCTCTGCCACCATGCTGCCATGCCCTTCTGCTGGTGGTGCTGGTGGTGGGCAGTCTCGGGCCATCCAGTGTGCATGTAGGCAGCTGTCTATGGTATGGGTGGTGGGGTTAGGGGTGCCTGTATGGACGCCCACACTTCCCCCAAGCACCGCCTGCCACTGTTCTGTGCCCTTAGGGGTGGCTGCTGGGTACTGTCCCCTGTGACACTGCGGGGGACACACTCATGCCAATGTTGGGCCCTCAACAGTTGCAGTCTGGCTCTACTGTTTATGCATTCCTATGGGCCAAACTGAACATCACCCTAGTCCCCACTGTGGTCCAGCTGCACCACCGCATGTGCCACCTGCAGCCCTCTGTATCCCCTTTTCCAGCATCTGCCCAGTTGCCCGTTCCAACATGCCCACCCTGCTGTTGCAGAACATGTGCATGCCATGGGGAACCTGTTCAGTAACAAGGGGAAGCCCTGATCTGCGCTATTTCACTGTGGCATCATTCACCTTCTATGGTGACAGAGCATACACCCTTCCACAGTTAATATCTTTTTCTGAGGCTTTCTTAGTGGTATTTTTGGCTGTTTCCAATTGATATCACTATTGGCTAGCTTGGTTATGTTATTTTCCTCGTTTCTTATGGTCATTTTCACTGCTTATTTGCCCTTTTGTTCCATGCACATGTATCACACTTATCACGTTTTGTAGGTTTCCCTGCCTATGCTGTACATTGCTGACGCTGAAATGGTTTCCCTCCCCTGCAAATGTGCATCTACCGGCAGGTTTTCAATCGCGGTAGGATTCAGTCCTTGAGTTCAGCACGTTGGTGTGCCTGGAGCCTCTCCCCCCCCACACCCCGCCCATTGACCCCTTCTCTCCGCCCTCTCTCCACCCTCTGCAGTGTTTTACCGCGCCACGGAACTTTACGATCATTAACTTACGTTAACGCGCGTTATGAGACGTTAACGATCATTAACGCATCATAATGCACGTTAACGTTACTTAACGATCGTTAATGTTACATTACGCGTGTTATGTACTGTTACCGCAGTTTAGTAAACATGCCCCTTAGAGATCTTAATATGTATATGTTAGAGGAAAGGTTGGACCGAGGAGATATGATAGAGATGTTTAAATACCTCCATGGCATAAATGCACAAGTGGAGAGTCTCTTTCAATTGAAAGCAAGCTCTTCTATGAGGGGACATAAGATGAGGGTGAAAGGGGATAAACTCAGGAGTAATATGCAGAAATATTTCTTTACGGGACGAGTAGTAGATGCATGGAATAGTCTCCCAGTGGAGGTATTAGAGGCAAGTATAGTATCTGAATTCAAAAAAGCATGGGACAAACACAGAAGATCTCTAAAGGAAAAAAGGGGACTATTATAGTTGATATGGAAGGGCAGACTGCCATCACATTACTATGTTTCTATGTTTTATTGTGCTTTTTTATTGTTTAATCTTACACTTTTTAGATGTGTTTTATATGTCTTATTAGTTGTACTTTATGGGGTATGTTTACTAAGAAGCAGTAAGGGAGCAAAAGTGCTGTTAACGGATGTTATCGGCACCCATGAGTGGTTAACACCGCAGAAAGGGCCGACAACGCTGGATTAACCTGCAGAAGCTGGGCACGTAGCGTTAAGGTAGAATGTTGAAATACATTATGAGCCTCTCTTAGATAACTTTAATAAAAAGGAGCCCATTCCAATTAAGAGTTTAGAAAAGTAGGTAACATTGTATGAAGCTTAAAAATCCAAAGTTGCTCATGTTGCAAAAGTCACTGTTCTGCATTTTCTCCTTGAGAATATGGTGCCACTTGTTCTAAAATAGGAAATCTGTGCCAGGAAAAAGTAAGATGAAATTAGCAGCAGTGCAACCTGCAATCTACTTTTATGTTCTATTAAACCAGTGGTTCTCAACCCAGTCCTCTGGGACCCCAGGCCAGTGAGGTTTTCAAGATATCCACAATGACTGGCCTGGGGGATCCCAGAGGACTGGGTTGCGAACCACTGTGTTAAACACAGTCTTTAACATTCATTGAGTCTTACCAATGTACAACAAAGAACAAGAGCACACCATAGTGTATACTACTGCTGGCAATCTCTAGGGCAATGATAAGGGATCTTGTCATAGAAAAATAAGAGGGTTCTCAGCGAATAGTTGTGCACACATCTGACCAGGACAATATCTAAATTCAAGAAAGCATGTGACCAACACAGATGACACAGTAGTTGGTATGGAAGGGCGGACTGTATAGATCTATGGGGCCCAATATTGAGTTGGACAGTCTATGTGCCGCTGCAGCGTATAGCCTGCCTGCCGACCCCCCCCTAACCCGGATTTTCACTTCCGAGTCCCCCGCTTCACCCCAGAATGTCCCTAATACTCCCTGATGCTATGCAGATAGCATTGTGGCACATTAGGGACGTAGCTGGGATTTTCAAAGGGTACTACCCATGTAGGTGCCTTTCGAAAGTCCCGGTTAAGGCTTTACATGGGTAACTTAAGAAGTTACCCGTACAAAGGCCTTTAAATATCGGGCCCATGGTCTTTTTCTACCATCATGTTTCAAGATATCAAACCTTTATGCTCAACAAAATCCCCAGACATAATGATAAAACAAGCATGTCATGGATGATACAAGATTTGAAAGAAAATAGTGATAGATCTTGAAATAATTTATGTGCTTGCAAAATATGCCATTATTTTGTAATTGTGTTCTACTTTAAATATGTGCTGTAAAATGGATAAAAAACATGTCAATGGTGTTGGATTCTTTGGTTTTAATACTGGCTGAAGAAGATCTCTATTAATATAACTTAGCATACTAATACTCTGTTGCAATGCAATCCAGGGGATAGCCCCTATGTATGAACTGATCACAATCAATTGTGCCTTAACCCGGAACTCCTGGGGGTATGTTTACTAAATGGCGCTATTTGCGCCGCTGCAACATTATCGCGTGATAAGGACCTTATCGCACAATAATGGCAGGTTACCGTGCGATAAGGTACCTTATCACGCGGTAACGCGTGCAGTGGCGCAAATGAGCGCCAAAGGAGGAGAAAGGCATCCGGAGGGCGGAGGAAGGCTCCAAAGGGGCGGAGGAAGGCTCCCCAGGGGCAGAGGGAAGGGGTCAATGGGTGGAGAGTGGGAGGGGAGAGGCTCCCCGCACACTAACGCTGTGAAATCCAAAGCTCAAAATTAACGCGAGTGAAACCCTGGCGTTAGAGCCGATATAAAGGGAAGAGAAACCATTTATGTCAGCAATGTACAGCAAAGCCAGGGAAACCTACAAAAAAGTGATAAGTGTGATACATGTGCACGGAACAAAAGGGAAAATAAACATTGAAAATGACTGTAACGAAATGGGAAAAAAACATAACCAAGCTGGCCAATAGTGATATGAATGGGAAACAGCAAAAAATACTACCGAGAAAGCTCCAAAAAAAAGATAGTAAGTCCGGAAGGATCCATGCTCTGTCCCCATACAAGGTGAATGATCCCACTGTGAAATAGCGCTGATCAGGGTTCCCCCATGTTCCTTGGACAGGTTCCCTATGGCGTGTACATGTTCCGCAACAGCAGCGTGGGCAGGTCAGAATGGGCAACTGGACAGATGCTGGAAAAGGGGACACAGAGGGCTGCAGGCGGCACATGCCGTGGTGCAGCTGGGCCACAGTGCAGACTACAGTGATGCCCAGGTGGCCCTTATGAATGCTGAAATAGTAGAGCAGCCAGACAGCAACTGATGAGGGCCTAACACGGGCACGAGTGTGTTTCCCACAGTGTCACAGGGGATAGTACCCAGCAGTTACCCCCAAGGGTACAGAACATTGGCAGGCAGTGCTGGGGGAAGTGTGGACATCTATGTTGGCACCCCTACCCCAGAACCCGCACCATAGGCATCCGCCTACCCGCACACTGGATGGCCCGAGACAGCATACCACCAGCACTACCAGCAGAATGGCATGTCAGCATGGTGGCGGAGGGGCACTGGTGGTGGAGGGGGCAGTGGCTGCTGCCCACAGCAGACTGTGGCCTAGCCCTGTTCAGGTGGGTGCCGTGCACTGCAAGACAGGCTCTGTCTGACAAACAGTCATGGCATCTCTAGGAAATGCACTGTCACTGTGGCCACAGTGTGGTGCAGTTCACACAGACAGTGGGTTCAAGAGCAGGCGGTCACAGGTTCAAGTCCCAGCTGTGGCTCCTGACAACCCAGTCCCCATATTTTACCCATTACTAAACCATGGAAGTAAAGACTGAACCTTTAGGGCAGAGAACAGAACCATGTGTCAAACGCCTATATTTTACCCCACAGAGCACAGACACCATACACATACGCAGTACCTAGAGCAGAGACTCCTAAATGCAGTCCTGGAGGGCCACACACCATGCAGGTGTCATGCTGTCACCAATAAAGATGCCTGTGCTGCATTTCCATGTGCTGCCCCTATGGTATGCAGATGTATCTCATGCATATACATGAGGGACAGTATGAAAACCCGAACAGTGTGTGGCCCACCAGGATTGGAGTTGGGAACCTCTTCCCAGAGGAGCGGCCAACAGGGGCACACACATCCGCACCCACAGGCTCCATCATCCAAAGCCACCTGTAGAGGCAGGAGTCCAGGCCCTGTGTGAATCCCCCAATACTAGCCCCTGCATACCGCAGCAATTCCACCCTAAACCCGGGGATATGGTACACATATATCAAAAGGTTGCTTTGATTACTGGCAGATAGAAATTCCTAAGTTAAGCACAATCTGCTCTTTAGCTGTATCATACCAACCTCTCTGATGTCTGTGGAGTGTGTATCAGGTCTGGTGTTTGACAGTGTTTACCATCCTGAGGAGTGACCCCAACAGTATTGCGTACCCTAGCCATGCCTGCGCTGTGTCCAGGACTGGCGAGGTGGCCAGGGCTGCCAAGAGCCTCTATATTTGCACAGTGCTGGCATAGGTGTGGGAGTGTGTGTATGTCCATCCATTGTGTGGTGGTTCCCCACACTGTACTCAGCCCACACTGTTTGCACTGTGTCCAGTGTTAGCTTGCCTATGTGTATAATGAGGAGCAAGGTACTGTGGGTATAGCCTGGACAGGGCATCCTGGGCAGGATGCATCAGCACAGGGCAATGGTTGGGACATTGTAGTGTCTGGCCACCACCTGCACGGACAGGGTGGCCACAGCATGTCCTGCTGGAAGGTCACTCCCACCCTGACTGAGCAGTGACCACGGCATGGCTAGGTTACCCCATAGTGCTACATAATATTTCTTCTAAGTGATATATATGGGTTTCCTTTTTTGGGGCCCAATCGCTGACCTACCTGCTTGGTGTGTGTGCTCACATCCCAGTTTTTGGTGTACACATCTTCCCCAGTAATATGCACTATGGATTAGCTAGCACATTGTTTGTAGTTAGTATGTGTGTACCCCAGCTGGACTGAGGTAGATGGTCCCCCTCTACTGCCACCATTGCAGGAATGTGGATCTGTTGGTGGGAGATCCTGAGGCCCAGAGGGCAGGTTGGGTGGTACTACATAATCTGCCAATGGGTCTGCCCAGGTACCCTTCCCCCCCATCACATAAACCATGTGGCCATGGCACCCACACAGGATATGCACTATTCTGGGTGCATCCTAGTCCACAAGGGCTAGGTGTGACTGGGAAAGAAATATGGACAGAAGTGTATGCCAAGGTGTGTCTGCAAGGACTACCTATCACACACTGGCACTGACGGTGACCTGCAGCATAGCCTATCTCAGCTACGTCTGGTGCTGTGGACATGGTGCTGGGTGCCCCATCTCACCCTCAGGGTGGGCACAGTACCCACACAATGTGATGGTCTGTAGCCATTCTGTGCCAGTAACACACATGGTCAGTACCCCCTACCAGGCTGAGGTGCTGTGGGGGTGCATACCCCATCCTGTGATCATCTGTGGACTGCTGATGTGCATGTGCAGTGCATCATGGGTACAGGTGGGTTAACCCTAACCTGGTAACCACAGCAGTTGGTGTGGAGACCTGCAGTTCCTCTGTAGCCAGCCAGGGGCCCAGGTGTAGCCATACAGCTGTAGCCCACTGTTTACATTACTGTCTGTGGGGTCAAAGGTCATGGGTGCGATCCCACAGTGGGGTTAGTTGATAGGGCTGTCTGAGGCATTTAGTTTTTTAAATGTAGATTAGTGCGGCCAGCAAAAACACCCTCAGTGCTGTAGCCCAAAGGTGCCTCATAAGGCACCCTCGACAGCACTTCATAGGGCGCCCTATAGGGAACATTATAAGGTACCTTGGCGGACAGTGCACCTTATAATGTGTCCTCTGGAGTGCCCCATAGGGTGCCTGCTGTGGCACCTTAGGTTACTGCACTGTGAGGGTGTGTTTGCTGGCAGCACAGATATAAATACAACTGGCACATGCCTCAGACAGCACTGGGTAAAAGTATTATTATTCATCTGGCCCACTTGGAATTGAACTCAGGACCTTTACAGCATCAGTCAGTGTACTAATCATTGTACTACACCTCTATTGCTATGTTTGTAGCTCAGCACGCCTACTTAGGATTTCCATGCATTAACATGCGCAGTGCTGCCATCAGAGACAGTGCTGTAACCTTGCGGTGCCTCATAGGGCACCCTATACAACACCCTATACAGCGCCTTATAAGGCTCCCCATGGGCAACATTATAGGGTGCCTTGGCAGACAGTGCACTTTATGATATGCCCTCTGGAGTGCCTTATGCGGCACCTTATGTTACGGCACTGTGAGGGTGTTTTTGCTGGCAGCACAGATATAAATACAACTGGCACATGCCTCAGACAGCACTGGGTAAAGGTATTATTATTCATCTGGCCCATTTGGGAGTTGAACTCATGACCCCTATACCATCAGTCAGTGTATTAACCATTGTACTACACCTCTAGTGCCATATTGGCAGCTCAGCGCGCCTACTTAAGATTTACACGCGTTGACATACACTGCTCCCTTTCCGTGCGATATTGTGCGCGGCGCACATTAGCGCGCGTTAACGCACGCTTGCTACTTTTTGACCGGAACGCCCACTCCATTTATGGCATCCTGCACACTAACGCCGGGCACACATTAAGAAGGTTTAGTAAACATACCCCTTTGTCTGTGGAGTATAACCTCATCAACAAAAAAACCTGATTCATTGGTAAACTCCCATTTCATATGATGAGGATGAGCACATTGAAAATGTAATGAGGTGTTCCTGTCAATCTTTTTCCCAAAAATAGAAAAATTAAACCTACTATATTTTCAAAGTGCTCATCCTCAGGCAGGAGAGTTTTCCTGAAAGGTAAGCTTAGTAGAAGAAGTAATGCATGGAGAGGACCAGAGTTGTAAACACCCTAGAGAGTGTTCAGTGTTGTAACTCTAGTAAGAGGGATGTGTGCCGGAGAGGAGAACAGAGGGTTTGTGCCCTCTGTTGGGGCATTTTTAGTAAGGCCCGTGCTGGTAATGTACATGCAGACCACATTACTAGTGTGGAGGATGTGTGCTAACTTCAGGAAGCATGTGAGTCCATGCCCTGGCAGTTTGCATGGAGAGCGCAGGTATTTTTAAGTCCGAAAGATTTGGTGTTATTGGTCCAGACTTTTGTTACAGCTGAGACTGATTGTTGCAATTCTCCTTATAGTGGCCTTCCTAAGCAACAACTACAATGCCTACAACTGGTTTGAAATATGATGGTGTGGGTTATCTGGGGTGGGGGGGGGGAAGACCCTCTTTTAGTTTTGATGCACTGGTTGCTGGTGTTTTTTCAAGCATAATTTAAGATCTTGTCTCTAGTGTTTAGAAGGCTTTATATGGAAGGCCTTGCCTATTTGAAGACTCGTTTGGTACCATATAGGTCCTCAAGGCAACTTCAGTGTTCTCAGCAATTCCTTTTGGAAGTTCCAAGGGCTCTGTGTTTGTAGGTGACCTGTAGGTGTGTGTTTTCTTACGTGGTGCCTAGTCTATGGAATTGTCTCCCATTGTAGCTCATCTATGTACCATTAGGCAAACCAGGAGGTCACCTAGGAGTCAGCTTTTGGGGAGGGGGGGAGGTCGCAAAGAACAGGGTATTCAAAGCTAAACAACAGATTCTGACAGCCAGGACACACATAAGGCTTAAGGTTTGCTTAAGGTGCCAACACCTTGAACAAACTCTGGGGCCAGCCCTGGGCAAGAGAGAGATTATCTTTTTTTTTCCAGAAAAGGGTAAAAGCATTTGGGTCCATTTCTTGAGATGGCAATGAGCCTTTGAGTTGTGGGTGGGGGTCAGAAAGAGTGAGATGAGGTGAAGGGGGGAAAGGATGGTTTAAACTGATTATTATATGGAATTTGTGTGTGTGGGGGGGAGGTGGAATTTAGTGTGGGTTTCCTTTATTTGTACCATACCATGAACGTGTTTGCATAGGCATGTGATTAAGCACTGTAAATAGATAAATAAATAAATAAATAAAACAAAAATTAACCTCTACAATTTGAAAGAAATCACATTAGTGCCATTTTAGAAAGGGCATCCAAATGCAATCTGGAACATCAAGGGCAGACATGCAGAAAACACCTGATCATAGAAAGAATGAATATTCCCAACATGGATGCTCGCACCGGCATCCAGATAGAAGTCCCCACTACAAAAATCGGAGGCGGGGATGTATATCAATGCCACATTACATACAGAGATGTTCATTCATGTCAGAAGATGAAAACAAGATCTCTCATTCCCCATCAGTGTTTATAGTCAATATGGAAAATATAGTGAATATGAGTATACCTCTTTCTGCACACCTTCTAGCACTTTTCCATTTCCTATTTGGCCTTGTGCAGGCATAACCTTTGACATGGCTTGAGATGTGCAGAATGTTTCTGAAATTGGGCGAGGATGTCCAAATTCCTTGGGAATGCCCCGACATGCCTCTGTTATGCCCCCTTCACAGCTTGAATATCCTTCTCTGAGAATGTCTCCAGAGCTGGCTTCCAAAAATTCCTCCAAAGACATCTCTGTGATTTGGATGCCTCCCCATTCAGAAACATTCAAAGCACGAATAACACTTTTAAAATAACCCATATTTAGCTAGTTGCCTAGTCAGCCTCAAGAAGATAAAAAAAAAGTTGGCAAATCTATCCTCAGTTTAGTTAAAACTTATTTATTAAACCACATTAGGAGGGGCATTCCAATATGTGCATCCGGGCCCCTGTGCACCTGATCGGAATCGGGACGCAAAGAGTTATACCCGATTCCGATCCTGATCCCCTGCACCCCTCACCTCTTTGCTGCTGCCCAGGCCTGCCATCCCCCGATGCCCAGGGGGTCTTATTCCACCTCTGAGGTGGAATAAGTCCCCCATTCAATCTGCAAAACCTGGATGTACAGGGACGACCTCAGAATCGGCTCTGTACATCCGGCTTCGTGCACTGCCCATGCCCTGTCCTCAGTCAGCCTCAGGAACACCTATCCCCCCCCCCCCCCAACTAAGCCTCCCCATACAAACTCTTTGTTCATACGGGAAGACTTCTGCCAGGGATGGAAGGGAGGGCGAATAGTGGGGATGGACGTCCAGTCCTGCTATTCGCGGTATAGAATGACCCCCTAGGTGTTTAGCATAAGTTTTAATGTGTGTTATGTATATAGGTGATAATGTTATAAAATCTTTGTATATGTGCATGTGGCCACATATGCATGTAGAAGACCTTTTATAAAATATCAACCAGCATAAAAGTATGCACACTGTCATGAAGATTTATACTTTTCAGTAGTCATAACCAGTGGTATAGTCTGGGTGGAGCATACTTACATACCTTATATATGTTTATTTGCACCTGCTCTTGAAAAGATGCCTATATCCATTCCTGCATTTAAGACATGATCTCAGCTTCTTATATTAGTATTTTATAAAGATATGTGAAGGCACATTTTACAAATGACATGCAAGCAGGGCCAGCTCAACTACTAAGCAAACTAGATGGCCGCCTACGGCAGCAACATCAGGAAGGCAGCAACATCAGCACATTCAAAGTTAAATAGTAGATTTTGACAGCCAGAGGGGGTGTAAACTTGAGGTTCACCTAGGGTGCCAATACCTTGGACCAACTCTAGGGCCAGCCCTGCCTGCATGTGCAATCTGGAATGCCCAAGCTAGAATGTCCGAAAAAAATACAAGCACATCCATGTTCAGGCATAATTTCACAAACATGGATGTGCCCATTATGGATGTATATGGAGTTTCTATGCAGACATTTTTGGAATAGTATCCAAGACCGGGAATAGCCTAGTGATTAGAGTAGTGGGCTAGCACCAGAGATCCAGGGTTCACATTGGAGAGTACTGGGGTTGGTGGCATGGCATCTTCTCTTCACCCTCCAGATGTCTTGCAGCAAAAACGAGCACTTTCCCATGTCCTATATGTGCTTGGAGCAGGTGCGATGGGGTTACAGACATCCCTGAAATTTCTGAAATCGAGCAGGGATGTCTTCCATTGCACCACCCCAGACATGTCTCCACCACGTCCCCTGACTATTTGGCCATCTCACCAGAGATGTTTTTAAAAGCAATTTGTAAAATGGCTCCGGAATGTCTTTATGATTTGGACTTGTGCATGTTTCCGGAAGTATACATCATGGATAAGACTTTTAAAAGGAACCCCATAGGCTTCTATGTAGCTTTATAAAATAGCACCTAAGTAGGGACCGGCTTTCCCTCTTAAACTAGGCATTTTATCATAAATTTACTCTCATAATGTGTCTTAAAAGACAGTTAACGCAAAGTTGGGATAGTCAATGCACATTAGCTCTCTGTTTAATGCCTAACATGAAATTATATATTAAATAGATGAAGAGATGAGGAGTGCTCCTTACAGTTAATGCAGATGTTTTTAAATACATTTTAAATGGAAATCATACAGGTAACATGGAATAGTTCACTATACTTTCAAAGATATAATATACTGCATTCCACACTATCTGCTTCGATGATAACACATAGGGGTATGTTTACTAAACCGCGCACACGTGCGCGGCGCACAAGAGCGGATGCTAATGATGCACTTAAGTGCTCTTAAGCACCACGCATGCGTGCGCATCACATTAACGGGCCGGCGCACGTGTGCGGGGCGCTGATGTGCGATAGAGGCGGGGAAACGCTTACGGAGGGCGGAGGAAGGCTCCCGAGGGGCGGGGGGACGGGGTCAATGGGTGGAGAGTGGGAGGGGAGAGGCTCCCCGCACAGGAGCGGGGCTGAATTCGGCATTAAAAATACCGCGAGTGAAACCCTCGCGTTAGAGCAGATTTAAAGGGAAGAGAAACCATTTCCGTCAGCAATGTACAGCAAAACCGGGGAAACCTGCAAAACGTGAGCAGTGTGATACATGTGCACAGAACAAAACAGCAAATAAAACTTGAAAATGACCACAACAAATTTCAAATAAATTATAATCCAGCTGGGCAACAGTGATGTTAATGGGCAACCATAAAAAACACTCCCAGGAAAGCTCCAAAAAAAAGAAATGATTTTTGGAAGGGTCTACGCTCCGTAGACTCGTTCAAAAATCACTGCATTTTAATGGAGCTTTCCTGGGAGTGTTTTTCATGTTGCCCATTGATATCACTGTTGCCCAGCTTGGTTTTGGTTTTTTCCCCTTTTTTTGGAGGTCATTTTTGAGGTTTAATTGCACCCCTGTCCCCATACAAGGTAAACAAGCCCACAGTAAAATTGTGCAGAGCAGGGTGTCTGACTCGTGCGGCCAGGTTTCCTATCTCCAGAGACTGCACTGTCTCTGTGGCCACAGTGGGGCGCAGCAGACACAGCCAGTGCCTGTAAGACCAGAGGGTCACAGGTTCAAACCCCAGCTGGGGCTCCTGCCAACCCAGTCCCAACAGTTTTACCCACCACTAAACAGTGATAGTACAGACACCCCTGTATGGTAGAGAACATAAGCATGGTTCCAACACCTATATTTTACCCTACACCGCACACAAACCATAACAATGGGCATTACCGACAGCTAAGTCCCCCAAATTCAGTCCTGGAGTGCCACAACTCAATCAGGTCATATTTTCTTTTCCAGATAGGGACATGTCTGCATGTTGGCAGAAGGGTACAGGTGGTGGATGGGGCAGTGGCTGCAAACCACAGCAGACAGTGGCCTAGGCCTGTGCAGGCTGGCACCGTCCACCGTAACAGACAGGCTCTGTCAGATGTACAGTCATGGACTCCCCAGGGAACACAGCAAACCGGTGGCAACATGGTGGTGCAGTCAGGGGCGGCCCAAGGGGGGTGCGGGGCCATGTGCGGAGACTCGGTGCGGGGCCTCATTTGCATAAGGGGCCTCATTTGCATAAATATTTGCATAATGTTACCATACACGAACTTTTAGTAAACATGCCTCTTAATGAGTGTATGAATAAAGAAAGACTAAAAGACTTCTACATTACTATAATCCAATACCAACCGCCAGGCACATTAGGAACTACTACAAACACTGCCCATTTAGAACCCATAGCAAACCCGCCGTATCCTAACAGCACTACCAGGACTCATAAAGCACCATACCCTAACTATCAAAAGGAAACGCTGCAAATATTAAACCAATACATTTCAGAGAACAACAATACATGACCTACTGGGGAAAGAGAACAAGTGGCAATGTCAAATAGGAATTACATAAACAGAATACCTCAGCTCAGTTACACATGCAGAACATAGACCATCACCAAACAAGGAATCACAATTTAGAAACAGGAAGACAATAATTAAACTGGGAATCCCAAAAGCCAAACTTGGAATGTACAACACTGTAGAAATAAAACTATACATTAATTTGCTCTTGTACTAAACAAAGCGCAGACGTTAATGATGCACATTTCCCAGAGCTGACATATTCCAATTAATAAATTCAAAATAAAGAGATATTTTTCTACCTTTTGTGCATTTTTTTTCAGCTGCAATTGCTCCAGCCACTTTCTTCTGGTTTCTTCGTGTCTTCCGCTAATTCTTCATCGTCTGCTGTCCATTTGTCTTTTCTTCTCTCTTCTAGTTTTTTTCCATTCTCTCTCTACATCTGCTTTAACATACTAATCTTTCTCCTTTTTGCTCTTTCCTCATTCCTATTTCATCCACTCAAATTTTACCCCTCCATCCTCAATCCCCACCTACTCTCCCAATATCCGGACAATTGTAGATTTGTCTTCCCTCCCACACAAAATATTTTTTCCCTCTCCATTTCACTCTCCCAGCTCCATCCCATTCTAATCCTCCCCCAACATCAGCTCCATTCTAGTTCCAGTCCCACCCAGCAACCGCTCCCTTCTAGTCCCCGCATCAGCCCATTTCCAGTCCTAGCCCCCCATAAGCCCATTTCCAGTCCTAGCTCCCCCATCTATTTGCAGTCCCATCCAAGTCCCTCCATCAGCTCATTTCCAATCCCAGCCCCCCATGAGCCCATTTCTAGTCCTTTCCTAGCCCCACCATCAGCCCATGTCAAATCCTAGCTCCCCTCCACTCAGCCCATTTCCAATCCGAGCCCCCCATGAGCCTACTTCCAGTTCTAGCCCCTTCATGAGTCCATTTCAATCCAAACCCCCACCACAGCCCATTTCCAATCTTAGCACCCCCCAACAGCCAATTTCCAGTCCTATTCTAGCCCATCAGCCCATTTCCTGTCCTAGCCCCCCCCCCTCACCCATTTCCAGTCCTAGCTCCCTCCCCCTCACAACCCATTTCCATTCCAATCCCCCGTCCCCATCAGCGATTTGCAGTTCAAGCCCTCCTTCCACTCAGCCCATTTCCAGTCCTAGCCTCCACATAGCCCATTACTAGTCCTAACCCCCCCTCAGCCCATTACGTCCTAACCCCCCCATCACCCTATTTCCAGTCCTAGCCCCCCATCAGCCTATTTCCAGTCTTAGCCCCCCTCCCATAGCCAATTACCAGTCCTACCCCCCCATCAGCCCATTTCCAGTCTTAGCCCCCCATAGCCCATTACCAGTCCTAACCCCCCCATCACCCTATTTCCAGTCCTAGCCCCCCCATCAGCCCATTTCCTGTCTTAGCCCCCCATTGCCCATTACCAGGCCTTACCCCCCCATCACCCTATTTCCAGTCTTAGCCCCCCCCATAGCCAATTACCAGTCCTACCCCCCCCCATCAGCCCACTTCCAGTCTTAGCCTCCCCCCCCCATGGCCCATTACCAGTCCTAACCCTCCCCCCCCATCAGCCCATTACCAGTCCTAGCCTCCCCCCCCATGGCCCATTACCAGTCCTAACACCCCCCCATGGCCCATTACCAGTCCTAACACCCCCCCCCATGGCCCATTACCAGTCCTTACACCCCCCCCTTGGCCCATTACCAGTCCTAACCCCCCCACCCACGGCCCATTACCAGTCCTAACACCCCCCCCATCAGCCCACTTCCAGTCTTAGCCCCCCCATAGCCCATTACCAGTCCTAACCCCCCATCAGCCCATTTCCAGTCCTACCCCCCACTTCCAGCCTTAGCCCCCTCCCCCGAGGCAATTACCAGGTCTAACCCCCCCCATCAGCCCATTTCCAGTCCTACCCCCCCACTTCCAGCCTTAGCCCCCTCCCCATAGCCCATTACCAGTCCAAACCCCCCCATCAGCCCACTTAGCCCCCCCATAGCCCATTACCAGTCCTAACCCCCCCATAATCACACTTAGCCCCCCCCATATCCCATTATCATTCCTAACCCCCCCCCCATCAGCCCACTTAGCCCCCCCCATAGCCCATTACCAGTCCTAACCCCCCCATCAGCCCACTTAGCCCCCCCCATAGCCCATTACCAGTCCTAACCCCCCCCCATCAGCCCACTTCGCCCCCCCCATAGCCCAATACCAGTCCTAACCCCCCCCCCATCAGCCCACTTCCAGTCTTTGCCTCCCCCCCTCCATGGCCCATTACCAGTCCTAACCACCCCCCCCCCCCGGCCCATTACCAGTCCTAACCACCCCACCCCCTGGCCCATTACCAGTCCTCACCCCCCCCCCCCATCAGCCCACTTCCAGTTTAGCCTCCCCCTCCCATCAGCCTACTTCCAGTTTAGCCTCCCCCCCTCCCATAGCCCATTACCAGTCCTAACCACCCCCCCCCCCAACATTCCAAATTAAAAATGAAAAAAAACCCAAACCGGCTGCTTCTGCCGCGGCAGCTTCAAGAGCTCTGCCGCGGCAGCATCAAGAGCTCTGCCGCGGGGCCCCCCCCTGCCCGGCAGAGCCTCCGTGCATCTTCAGCTCTTCACGTCCAAAACGCGGGCTTTTTTCAGAGCCGCGAGAGTTTCTTTTCTCGCGGCTCTGTTAATCCCGCCGAGGGTGATGGGAAATCCCATCAGCCCCGCGGGATTAAGAGAGCCGCGAGAAAAGAAACTCTCGCGGCTCTGAAAAAAGCCCGCGTTTTGGACGTGAAGAGCTGAAGATGCACGGAGGCTCTGCCGGGCAGGGGGGGGCCCCGCGGCAGAGCTCTTGAAGCTGCCGCGGCAGAGCTCTTGAAGCTGCCGCGGCAGAAGCAGCCGGTTTGTTTTTTTTTTTTTTTTAACTTGGGATGCTTAAGAATGTTTTTTGCGCGGGGCCCCCTGAAACGCGGGGCCCTGTGCAAAAAACATTCTTGCTCAATGGACGGGCCGGCCCTGGGTGCAGTGCACACAGACAGCGTGTGCAGGAACAGAAGGTCACAGGTTCAAAGCCCAGCTGCGGCTACTGCCAATCCAGTCCACATATTTTTCCTACAACTAAACCGTGATAGTAAGGAGAAACCTTTATTGCTGAGAACATACGCATGGTTCACATGCCTATATTTTACCACACCAAACACAGACACCATAAACAGCCACATTACCCAGAGCAGAGTCTCCCAAATGCAGTCCTGGAGGGCCCCACACCATTCAGAATCCATGCTGCCTCTGCTAAAGATGCATGTGCTGCATATCTATGCACCACCCCCATGGTATGCTGATGTAGCTCATGCATATTTCTGAGGGACAGCATGAAAACCCGAACAGTGGTTGGAACACCAGGACTGGAGTTGGGACACTCTGCCATAAAGCAGCAGCCAACAGGGCCAGACACCCCCCCCCCCAGACCACATTGGCCAATGCCTCCTAGAGAGGCAGGACATTGGGCCCTGCCTGTAACCCCCAATACTAGCAGTTGCATACCTTAGCACTGCCACCCTACACCTGGGTATATGGTACACAGCTATCAAACGTTGCCCTTGATAACTGGCAGATATCAATTCCTACGTTAAGCACATGTTGCTCATTGATCTCCACCATAACAATCATTGTGATGTTTGCGGTGTGCGCTGCAGGTCTGGTCTCTGACAGTGTTTACCACTCTGGGGAGTGACCCCCAACAGTAGTGCGTACCATATCCATGCCTGTACTGTGCCCAGGACTGGTGTGGTGGGTATGGCTGCTGGACTCCTCTATAGTAGCACAATGCTGGCATAGGTGTGGAGGTGGCTGTCTGCCTATCCAGTGTGTGGTGGCTGCAAACACCTTCCACAGCCCACACTGCCAGCAATGTTGCCAGTATTGGGCTGCCAATGTGCATAATGAGGAGCAAGGTACCATGGGTAGAGGCCGGACAGGGTGGCCTGGCCAGGGTGCATCTGCACAGGGCATAGGGCACTGACTGGGACATATTAGTGCCCGGCCACCACCTACACAGACAGGGTGACCTCAGTATGTCCTGCTGAGAGATCACTCTCACCCTGACTGTGCAGTGACCACAGCATGGCTAGGCACCCCCATAGTGCTATATAATATTTCTCTCAGGTGATAGATATGGATTTTCTTTTGAGGCCCAGTCACTGATGTAACTGCTTGCTTTGTATGCTGACATCCCAGTTGTGGGTGCATGCATCTCCACTGGGAACATGCACTGTGGACTAGCTAGCACACTGTTTGCAGCTGGTATGTGTCTTGATGGAGCAACTTGTGGGGGTGCAGTGGCTGATGACTTGCTGCAGGAGAATATCAGATAGTGGTGGGGTGCAGCTCACCATATCCAGGCCTAATGTCTGTCTGCTATTGTGGTATGGATGTGTATAGAGCTGCATTTACTGCCCTGTGGGGTGTCTGTTCCTCAGCAGGACCCAGGTTGATGGTCCCCTCTACTGCTACCTTTGCAGGGAGGTAGAATGTGGATCTATTGATGGGGGACCATGTTTGCTGCCTGCTGCCCTGGGGGTGGGGGGGGTGGGGGGGGTGGGGGTGCATGGCCCACCTGGGGGTCCATAGGGGCTACACCTGACTGAGACAGACAGAGATATCCAAGGTGTTTGTGCAGAAACTACCTATCTCACACATTAACACTGCTTTGGACCTCCAGCAGGGCCTCCTTCAGTCATGGAAGGTGTTGTGGACCTGGTCCTGGGCGCCTCATTGCACCCTCAGGGTGAGCACAGTACCTGCAAAATGTGACTGTGTGTAGCTACTCTGTGCCAGTAAAACACACGGTCAGTACCCCCTACCAGGCCGAGGTGGTGTGTGGGTGCACATGGTCACTTCCCTCTACCGGGCCGAGGTGCTGTGGGGTGCATTGCCCATCTTGTGTTAATCTGTGGACAGCTGATTTGCATGTGCAGTGCATCATGGGTATGGGTAGGCTAACTCTATCCTGGTGACCACAGCAGACTGTCTGTGTGGTGACGTGCAT
The DNA here is from genome assembly GCA_033557465.1 of Ichthyophis bannanicus. Taxonomy (NCBI): domain Eukaryota; kingdom Metazoa; phylum Chordata; class Amphibia; order Gymnophiona; family Ichthyophiidae; genus Ichthyophis; species Ichthyophis bannanicus. The sequence continues at coordinate 387,523,906 of CM066035.1, read as the reverse complement.
GCTCTCTGCAGCCTAGCTAGGGGCTTTCCAACAGCTATAGAGCTGTAGCCCAATGGTTACTGCACTGTCTTTGAAGCCAGAGGTCATGGGTTCAAACCCACAGTGGGGTTATTCAATAGGGTTGTCCAACACATTATCTTTTTTTAATGTACATATTTTGTTGCCAGCAAAAACACCCTCAGCGTACTGTACCCATAAGGTGCCTCTGAGGGTGCTTTATAGGGCGCCCTATAGGGCACCTTATGGTGCCCATCCATATAAGGTGCACTATACATTCTCCTGTGATGCAACCTATAGGGTGCCCTATAGGGGACATTTTAGGGTGCTGTGGCGGACAGTGCAATTTCTAATGTGCCCTATGGAGTGCCTTATAGGGTGCCTTAGACGGCACCTTCAATTACGGCACGTGAGGCCGTGTTTGCTGGCAGCAATTAATAACATAAATATAAAGTGCTGCAGGACAAAATATGTACAATGCAAAGCTGATGCCACAGCCAGCCTTATGTATTAGGCACACTGGGGAGCAAACTCATGAACCCTGTATCAGCAGTCAGTGCCTTAACCATTGTGCTCCACTTCTGCTCCTCCTTGCCTGTCAGCGCACCAACGTATGCTTTTCATTCCTTAAACTGCACAGTGCTGCCATAAAAAACAGTACACTGACCTTGTGGTACCTCATACAGCACCCTCTAAAGTGCCCTATAAGCAACATTCTAGGGTGCCTTGGCTGACAATGCACTTTAAAAGGTAACCTCTAGGGAACCTTATAGGGCGCCTTATTCAGCACCTTATATTACAGTGCTTTGAGAGTGCATTTGCTAGCAGTAGTAATTACAATAAAAGAGTAAAATGCCTCCTAGAGCAATTTTGCTGAAAACAGGTAATGGCTCAGCCAGCCTTATTCATTGGGCACAGTGAGAGATTGAACCCCTGATCCCTGCACCATTGGGCAGTGTCTTAATCATTGGGCTGTGGTTCTGTTCCTCTGCTTGCACATCAGTGTGCCGCCATATGCCTCACAATATTAACATGCCCCCACAAACATTAGCGCACCGCCTTATACCACCCATTATTTATATGCCTCCTAAAATAACGCCTCAGCCAGTCTTGTTCATTGGGCACTGGGGGGGATTGAACCCCTGATCCCTGCACCATTGGGCTGTGGTTCTGTTCCTGTGCGTGTACATCAGCGAGCCGCCATATGCCTCACAACATTAACAGCGCACCGCCTTATGCCGTCCACACCTGACAGCGCACCGCCTTATGCCGCCCAAACCGCCGAAACTTCAACGCACCGCCTTATGCCCGAAATTTACAGCGCACCGCCTTATGATGCCAAAACTTAACAGCGCACCACCTTATGACGCAAACGATTAACAGTGCCTTAGGCCTCACAAAATGAATATGCCTCCTATAGCACTTTTAGAAAAACATCACTGCCTCAGCCAGGATTTTTTGTTGCACACAGTGAGGATTGAACCCCTGATCCCTGCACTATTGGGCAGTGTCTTAACCATTGGGCTGTAGTTCAGTTCCTGTGCTTGCATATCAGCGAGCCGCCATATGCCTCACAATATTAATATGCCTCCAAAAACATTAGCGTGCTGCCCATTATTTCAATGTCTCCTAAATTAATGCCTCAGCCAGCTGTCTTTATTGGGCTCTGTGTGGATTGAACCCCTGATCCCTGCACCATTGGTAGGTGCCTTAACTATTGTGCTGTGGCTCTGCTCTTCTGCTTGTCCATCAGAGTACCACATATGTCTCCCGCGCAGCCATCTGATGCGCTAAGGTGCGGGGCGCACAAGGGCGCCGCGCACCTTAGCGCATATTTAAATTCCGGCTTTTCTTTTTCAGGACGGAACGCCCACTCCTTATATGGCATCCGCACTCTACCGCGGCCCGCACTCTACCGGGGTTTTAGTAAAACATACCCCATAATATACTTTGCCACATTTTAGAATCTCAGGGGCATGTTTACTATGCACACTAGTAACATGGGTTTGAGCCACATTACTAGCGCATGGTACTGCACTAGATGTAGAGGCCAGAGAGAGCAAATCCCTCTAAATTTAGGGTATCTTGTGGTTTTAATGCAGCAACAGGGAGCAACTACCGTGACTCATTGTGCTGGTTGTAGCTGCTCCAGGCCAAGTCTGGCAGTGCAGTCTTTCAAGGCCCATGCTAGTAGCGCCACAACCGGAATGCCCACAGCTTGCCCAGATATGCTCTGCCTGGGTAGCGAAGATATTTTAGCACAGTCCCATACTACTTTTTAGTGTGGTGCCAAACATGCGTTCTACCCCTGTGCTACATTGGGTAGCATGCTTCAGTTAACATGCCCCTCAGCTGCCTACCACAAATGCCAGAGTTTACCCCAAACACTAATACTGAGATTTTACACTTAATGAAGGTAATTTTGTAATTTGGTTCCTAGTTCTAGGCACTTGAGAACATTGGCTATTTTGTACAGCAAAGCAGATACCTACTTAATAAAATAGGAGCAGAAGTATCTGAAAATAAGCGTTAAAACTAGACATCAGTACTCACAGCAGGTCTATGGCTGATGTGAATACCCATACCTAGATTTCTGAAGTATGTTATAATTTATGCACATAAAATTGTACTCTGCCAATTTCTTTCCCTATGCATTCCCACAGTGAAAGTCCACACCATTTGCTTAATGTGCATACTTATAAAATAGCAATTGGCTAAAGTACACACCAAAAGTCCCATACATGTGTATACTGTAAGTAATTGATGATACATAAGAGCATTGATAGTGTGTAATGCAGCTCTTTATAAAATTATCTCCAATATACCTTAATTGGAGATAATTTTATCCATTCCCTTTAACCAGCAGTAAGTGCAAAACCTCAATCAATGATATTTATTTATGATTACTTACACAAAGGAGTATGTTTACTAAAACCCCGGTAAAGTGCGGGTCGCGTTAGAGTGCGGATGCCATATAAGGAATGGGCGTTCCGTCGAGAAAAAGAAAAGGCGGAATTTAAATATGCGCTAAGGTGCGCGGCGCACCTGTATGCCCCTCACTTTAGCGCATCAGATGGCTGCGCAGGAGACATATGTGTTACGCTGATGGGCAAGTAGAAGAGCAGAGCCACAGCACAATGGTTAAGACACTGACCAACAATGCAGGGATCAGGGATTCAATTCCCCAAAGTGCCCAATGAAGACAGTTGGCTGAGTCAGTGATTTATGAGTGGCAGTAATACTGTGTGGAGCACTGATGGTTTTTGGCAGTATATGAATACTGTGCGGCCTAAGGCAGGGGGCTGATGTTACTTTTGCGGCATATGAATATTGTCTGGCCTAAGGCAGCGCGGTGTAGGTTTTGGCGGCATATTAATACTGTGCAGGCTAATGCGGTGCGCTGATGTATCTTGCGGTATAGTAATGCTGGGCGTCCTACGGTGGCGCGCTGATGTCCATGGAGGCAGTATAATACTGAGAGTTATAAGTAGCGTGTTGATGTGTAGGAAGAGGAGCAGAGCCACAGCTCAATGATTAAGACACTGACCAATGGTGCAGGGATCGTGGGTTAGATTCCCCACAGTGCCCAATGAAGATGGCTGGCTGAGTCAGTGCTTTTTCAGTCGCATAAATAATGTGTGGAGTGCTGATGGTTTTGGCGGCATATGAATACTGTGCGGCCTAAGGCAGGGCGCTGATGTTCTTTTTGCGGCATATGAATGTTGTGCGGCCTAAGGCAGCGCGGTGTAGGTTTTGGCAGCATATTAATACTGTGCGGGCTAAGGTGGTGCGCTGATGTTTCTTACGGCATAGTAATGCTGGCCGGCCTACGGTGGCGCGCTGATGTGTATGGAGTCAGAATAATACTTGGTGTTATAAGTGGCGTGCTGATGTGTAGGAAGAAGAGCAGAGCCACAGCACAATGGTTAACACAATGACCAACAGTGCAGGGATCAGGGGTTCAATCCCCACAGAGTCCATTAAACATGGCTGGCTGAGGCGTCCATTTCAGAGGTATTGCTATAATAGGCAGCATAAGGCAGTGTGCTAATGTTTGTGGAGGCATATTAATAATGGGCATCATAAGGCAGTGTGCTAATGGTTTTGGGGGCAATTTCATATTGTGTGGCATATGGCGTTTCGCTGATGTGCAAGCATAGGAACCCAAACACAGGGCAATGGTGAAGACACTGGCCAATCGTACAGGGATCAGGGTTTAATCCAGACTGTACATCAAAAAACTCCTGCTTGAGGTAGTGATGTTTTTCTAAAAGTGCCATAGGAAGCATAATCATTTTGTAAGGGCTAAGGCGATGCATCTTTAATCCTTTGCGTCATAAGGTGGTGCGTTGTTAAGTTGTGTCCTCATAAGGCGTTGCGCTGTACATTTTGTGCATAAGGCTTTGTGTTGATGTGTCTTCTGTTTGTGCGGCATAAGGCGCTGTTTTCTCAGGTGTGGACGGCACAAGGCGGTGCGCTGTTAATGTTGTGAGTCATAATTTGCCTCGCTGATGTGCATGCACAGGATCCGAACCACAGCACTATGTTTAACACACTGACAAATGGTGCAGAGATCAGGGTTCAGTCCCCCGCTGTTCCCCATGAATAAGGCTGGGCGAGTGATTACCTGTGTTGTGGCAAATAACTCTAGGAGGCTATCTTACACTTTTATTGAAATTAGTAGTGATAGTAAATGCACTCTCTAAGCACTGTACTATAAGGTTCTGCATAAGGTACCCTAGAGGTAACCTTTTAAAGTGCATTGGCCACCAAGGCACCCTACAATGTTGATGATAGGGCTCTTTATAGGGTGTTGTATGAGGCAGGGCAAGGTCCGAGAACTGTTTATGCTGGCAGCAATGGCCATAGTAACGTATGGATATGTTACGTAGGTGTGCAGACATGCACGAAGGAACAGCAGTGTAGCACATTGGTCAAGACGTTGACTGATGGTGCAGGGGTCATGGGTTAAAAGCACCAGTGAATAAGGCAGGCATATATATGTCTGCTTTCTGCACGCAACAGTACACCAATCTGTGCTGCCATCTAAAATCAACCCCACCCTAGTATCCTAAATGAATGCATATGTTAGGGTGCACCAGAACGCAAATCATAAACAACCATGTCAGCAAAGGCGACTTATAATGTTACCCAGAGTCCATCTTGAAAGGTTGCCAACTCCCAGGGCCCCATAGTAGGTAGGGCATAAGCTGCATGAATCGAAGGTGTGACATAAGATGGCGTAAGGATGTGCAGGTCAATGGAAAATTTTTCGTTAAGAGCAGTAAAATCCCATAATCTGAAGGGTAACAGAGGTATGTGCCAAACACACATGTAAGCCAAACAAAGCACAGATTTGAAAGGAAACACAATGCATAAGTAGAAGGATGTACATTACAGCTGCTGGACTACACAAATCATCCCCAGGCCATGTGGCAGCTACAGAAATGGACAAACATATTGGGGTTAACTGTAGCTATGCTCATAGTGATGGTAATGTACCATGCTACAATGATAGTGTGTGACAGAGGATGGGAAGATGTGTGGAGCACAGGAGTCTGAAAAGGCAGGATACCTGAAATATCAGGCTGACAGTGGAGTTGAAGTGCTATGCAGAGCACACACAAGAGAGGTCACCATGGAGAGATGAAATGTAGGAATGTGTAGGACTGCAGGACGTGTTGTAGCAGCATGCACATCAGGGTAGGATGGCCCAAGAGCTGGCAGACAGAAGATGGACAGAAGTGTGGTCACAACTCAGATTAGGCTACAATGTGATCGCAGCTTAAATCTGGCCACATATTACCGTCATACAAATGGAAACCACCTCTGCAGGACAAGCATACACATCCTAGAGAACAGAGAAGAATCACACCTACGACAACTTACACAACTGCGAATGCACTAACCAGTAGGCCACACCACCAACGTATGCTCATTAGCAAAGGCTGCATTCCAAAAATAGGGAAGGCCATCACACCAGACGCATGCTGGTTGTAAGGACAGGCAAACACACAACAGTCATCATGAAGAAATGCACATGCAGATCTGCTGTGTACAGATCAGAACCCAGGGTGTATTTTGTAACATGTACACATGCATGCACACACACACATACACAATGAAATGTTATGCAGTGGATACAGCATGCAAAAGAGGAAAGAAAATACACCACAAGGGCAGCAGAGGATGCTTGGTGGAGTGGGCTAGCAATCTGGCACAGGACAGGAGGAAACTCAACATGAAAACAGGTGTAACACACACCAGCTGAGCCACAACACTATCCAACTCCCAGGTGCAGTGCCCTGTAAACAGCATGAAGAAAGAGACCTATGTAACAGATAATATCTGCTGCCTTGGCAACACAGAGTGCATACCTTGCTCTACACTGAAGAGAGGCAAGGGTGTGTGTAGAGGTGATGAATCTGCTGATAACTAATGTTTAAGTTACCACAACACAAAAACATTACAAACAACACATGTGGGGATCCAACCTTCAAACGAATGTGGTAAAGCACATGTCTCCAAACACTTCCACAACCAGCACACTGAGCACAAGGCAGAACTAATAGTCAAAAGGGTGGGTATGCATGGGAGTCTGTAATACCCAGTGATGTGCCAAATGGCTGACACATACACAGTTGCCATTGTATAAGGATGTGAGCACAGGTGGCCCATGGACATGAGCAACAAAACATTACACACACATGTACATTAGCTCAAAGAGTGGAGTAGTAGCCTAGTGTTTAGAAAAAATGTTCTGGACAACAAGCAACGGGGGCCCAATTCACACTAGCACTCAATGTGGCCTTGGCCAATACACCCCAGTGACATTGACACCAAAATCCAGGAGTGTCAGGTTTACAAGGATTCAGGAATGATTCAAAGGCACACATAGCATTCCATATGTGTCAACATGATGAAGCAGCAAAAGAGACAAATGTCTGTCAAATTTATATATTTATTGTGGTTAACCCTCACAGATACTGTAGACAGTGCAATCATAATATCAAGGTCAGTGCATCCCTTGTGAAAGATGGGAACACATTTATCAGGGCACAAACCGACATGCTACAGAAAGGTCACTGCCTTGAACACAAATGAAGGGCATGAGATATAATGTGCATGAGGTGCATGTTGTGCACTGGCCAGTAGGCCCCCACCCCCCACCTGCTGCTGCATGGCTCAAATGTGTGACACACATATGAGTGCATGTAGACCGCAGCCATTGAATGTTAAGGACACAAACCACATCACCTGTTCCCCCTAACATAGCCATCAGGCAACACAGTAAAATAAGATATGTTGTGACAATGTTGTAATGTAAAAAACACTTTCAGAAAGCAATGTTACAACAAACACATAATGCCAGAGTGTAAAATCAGGAATGCTACAATGTCTAACCCCCCAAAAAAACCAAAAACCACAAGGAGCATATGCTAACAAGTAGCAGAGACACATGAACACAGAGAGGATAGAAAGCAAAGAAGTTGCAGAGATTACACCATGATGATGTCCCCTTGCAGTGTTTGTTGGTTAGACATTTTTTCAACATATAAAGCATGTTACATGGGATGAAGAATTGAAGGAGGACAATGGACACCCACAGTGACACACACCAAATATAATGCGCCAATGAGAGTGTCCATAATGCAGGTGATAAACAGGACCATGCAGGATTGCAATGCAAGGTGTGTACATACATGCATAGTGTCATGTCTGTATGATAAACAAATACAATAATCAGCATGTAATTATGGAAATGATGGGCAAACATCTTACAGTGAACAACACAGAAGCCATAGGTCCACATGCTGTGGCTCACAAACCTAGTCAGTCATAAGCACAAACAAAAACCGCAAACCAAGAGGATACAGGGAGGCCACACATGCATGTAAACACCCTTGGCCATTTCAAACATCATTCACAGATGGTGGCAGGCAGGAAAGCGTTTTTGTTACAAAACCTGTATCATGTCCAGGTGGAGGGCAGGTGGACATACATAATAGGAGCCCTCCATCTGTGCCCGTATGACACAAACATGGCTGTATGCTGTTGATAAAACAAACAGATGAGCGTTTCCTATGTGTCCTCAAACACACATGTCCAAAGGTCCACAAGTACACAATTGGCAAGGACTGAAGAACATACAGTGACAATGTCAGTCTCTGCTGCACACAGCGTCCAAAGATCAAAGTGTATGTACAATCCAAAAGGCAACATCAAAGGTCTCCATGCAAGCCTGGCCCTGCACAGTCAAGTGTCATAGTCCAATATGCCACAGTCCTTGAAAGTTCCTCTGTGTCCCTGCAATGAGCAGGACTTCCAGCCACAGCATGGCAGAAACAGTGCATTGTACAGGTCTGTCATGGCCAAAGCACCAGTCCCAGACCAATACTGTCCACCACAGGCATGTGTTATACTTTCATAAAGCAAACATCCAATGGCACAATTCTCCATAAACAATTCCATGGTGTCCTGTCCCACAACAGGTGTTTGATGCAACCAAATGTACTGTAAGAAATGGGTCTGCCATGTCTTCTGCCCTGTATCAGGATAAAATAAGTATGGTGTGGTTAGACACCTTGTAAAAGAAAATATGCATAGACTCACCCATCACAAAACACTAAAGAAAGGGATGCAAAGGCAAACATTACATGATGGCAACATTAAATAAACTGCAGATTGCAAATATCAGTAAATGTCTATGGAGACACGGGTGTCACATGGATATGGGTATGTCCATTTTCATGTCACACACACATCTCACTGCTACACACTATATGCATCTGTTTGTTTGAATAGAGAAGCAACATGACATGTACATGAGTCAAACAGTAACTCATCAACAGGTACAGCCAGAGGTAATCCAAAAATTACACAGCTGCAACATACCCTGTGTGTGCTTCATGTGTACGTCATCAGTTCGTTGAGGTAATCATCAGCCACATCAGGTCACAGTGAGGGGAGACAATGTCAGGCACACATGTTGAATTACCATGTAAATTCACTGTTGATGCATGTCCACATGATGGCGATATCTGAAATAAAAAACAGTTGCTCGATAGTGTTTCCTTGTAGACACAATTCTACTCCCAGCTCACAACACATTTTGACAATGTTGACAAGGTAAATAGCACTACGGTAGAGGTATCACACTCACCACTGCCCCCCAGGTACTCAGAGCCCTCACAGCACATGATAATGCACCATGCCTCCACACTGCATCACCGCACACTCAACCCATAAACACGCACCCACACAGTATGTGTTGGTCAACAGCACAGCTGTAATACATGGCCTGTATGTGCACAAGTGCAAATTTCTGGACATCAAGGGCCAGTGACATGCAGTGATACCTTGTTGATGGCTAATATAACAATCTTGGGTGAGGCAGCAAGTGTAGGTTTCCAACACAAGAAAGAAGTAAACACACATGTAGCTATGGTGTAAATATGCCATAAACAATGTTGGAGAGGACAGACTGGACACAAGCACATGGGGATATGTGTGACAACAGCAAGATATGGGTAAGGGGTGCTTATGGAAAAAAGATGAATCACAACATCTTCCCAATATGAAACATCACAGACAACATGTTGTTCCCGTGATTGCAGGCACACACAATGTACTGGTACATCCACCTACCCCTGACCACAACATCTTGGCTGATGTACAGTCACATGTCATTGATCCACACCAACAGCATCCTCACAAAGTATGCCCTGTGCATTGGAAAAAAGAAAAGGAAAAAAACATATGTCACATATAAGCTGTGAAACACACACTGCACCTCCCTGTCCCCAGCTGTCTGAACCCACAACATAACCTACAGACTGACTGTTTACTCACACACTGTACGTATCTCTCACATGGGAGAGGCAGCACGGAGGTGTCATATGCTAAAGAAAGGTCACACTAATTTCTCTGTTGCCTCCCTTACCTCTCTGTAGTTGTCCACACTTCTCAATAGAGATGTATGGTGGCACCATGTTTTTTCATCATACCAAGGTCACACTATTAGTCTGTGTCCCCCATGTTGCCACCAATACCCCCTTGCCATGTGTAGTTCTCTCTCAATGTTGTTTGTTACCCCACACTAAATTCCTGCAACACATGGAGTTAAACATTTTTCACCTCCTGTATCCCCTGACCAAATACATATTCCGCAGTGTACATCTCATACCACAAATAATAGTGACAGCTGTGTGCTGTTGATGTGCTTCAATACATGGCAATGTCAGTGCCACGTCTACCAAACAAAACCCCCATGTCTCTTTGTGACATGAGCATGATCGCTGCATGTCATCCCACTGTGTGACAGTGAGAATGTAAAACCACGGAAAACCTATATGTGCACCTGAAGCACAAACATTACATCCACATCTCAGTGTGTATGTGGATCAAACATCCCTGGCTAGGGTCAGCAAAGTATTATTTGTTGTTGAGTGTGCTCCCCTGCCCTACACACATACACAGCATGTACTGTAGCCATGTGTCCTATGTTGAGATAGCATCACCTACATATGCAAAGTTTCTCATGGAAATCTGCAAAAAATCAACATAAAACCACACACGCAGCGTATCATTTGCCTACGGTAACTCACACTTTGCTAATCAGACACGTCTCACCTCTGTATGTGTGTACATATGTAATACTGCTCCAAATGGCTATAATTTTGTAAAAAAAGGAACTAATGATATAGTCCACAGGCTCCACACTGCACAGGTCCCCATCCTTCACCATTGTCATGTCAGGGCTATCTGATGAAGTATACATGAGGCCGGACTGTGGGGTTTCATTTACACCCATCACACATAATCAATACCATAATGTGAAAGTAGTCATGCGCATGTGTACTGTGATATGTATGACATGTGGCACCACACTAATAAACTTGCAGACATAGCCAGATGACAAGAGCTGAACATCCATACAAGCACCTAAAAATTGGCCTCTAGAAACATACAACACGCAGGAGAGTTGTCCAGAATCATGGACCTTCCGTCCATTGAGAATACCGCAACATATGGCTGCCATCTTGCTGCAAAATCACCATCAAACCAACTAACTGCTTGTGCTCAGCAACTGCTAAGACAACCAGACACTAACTGGGAATGTGCTTCAGCCAACCTCCCAAGGGCGTATGAACACCCACCCACATAATCCTCCAACAGCTGGTGTTCTGGCCTGCCCACATGGTTAGTCACACACCCATGGCTATAGTTTTTACCTATGCTTTGCAGTCTAATGACATTGCAGTGTTTTATAAGAATGCTATATGATCTTGAAATTATACATTTACAAACATCACACACACAGGACAGCACATATATGTTGAAAAATATGCAATACGTACTAGAGAATATCTCTCCAATCAACCTCCGCCTGACTGCTGTGCCCTGTTGTGTGTCACCACTGGCACGTACAGGGGGGCATGGTGGTACGTCCTCAAGATCCTCATTAATCTCTGCAGGAATATTGTACCTGAGAGCAATGTTGTGCAGGATGCAACAGGCTATGATTATTTCTGCTACAGTGATTGGGTTATATTGTAAGGCCCCGCCTGTCCTATCCAGACACCTGAAGCGACTTTTCAATACGCCAAAGGTGCGCTCTATGACAGAGCGGCTGGAGGCGTGGGCCTCATTGTACCTCCGCTCTGCACATGTCCGTGGCTGACGCACAGGGGTCAGCAGCCAGGGGCGACATCCATACCCTGCATCACCTGCAGAAAAAAATGTCACATGTGAATTTTTGAACGCATGTTACCCTGAATCAACACATGTATAGATGTGAGAAACAAAGCAATAACACTTGCTGACATAACTATATGACAGCACAACTATGCATTTTGACAAAATGCCATATGGTGATAGAAATGGAACACATGGGCCATAGAGTGTGTACATACATGCCAAATAACACACAAGTCCCATTTGTACCTGTAAAGACCCTCTATGTGTGGCACATGTGTATTGTACTGCAGTTAGTGTCATTTTTTCTACAACCTCCAACCTTAGACTGTACCACCAATACACAGATCGCATGTGCCAAGTATATGTCAGCAAACTACCCAACACTAAAATGTAATGTGATGTGTTGCAGGCTCATATCAAGCACATGTATGCCATGCAGGTATGACAAGGTCCAAGCAATATCACCTATATTTCCAATGTTCTCCAACGTATACATATCAACGTTTACAAGGCTAGCACCATATGCTGTTTACTGCTGATCACCAATCATTCTAGTAGCCATCCTCTGCACTATCTCCATCATGTTACCAGCATTTTTAAGCTGAGGTCCACATAACTGAACACTGTAGCCCACTTGAGCTGGCAACAATCACATATACCGAGGCAGACTACCTCCCTGTGTATGTGCTACCAATATCTCTCAGTATGGATCCAAATAGCCCCCTTGCATTTGCTGTCACCTTTGCACAATGCTCTACCACATTAGTACCAGCACCTATAATGACACCTATGTCCCCCACATCTACAGTGTTCAAAGGTACTGCAAACCCTTGACTTTGTTTCTCCTCTGCAATTACTTAGGTCAAATGCATGATCATACATATGCAAACATGTCCTGCTATTTGTAGAGCTCATAAACATGCATCATACATAGCTACACAGACCCTCATGTAATCTACTACTGCCACGGTGAAAACCCCAGTACTTATTGAGTGTGTGAACCTCACACACACATGACAAGGGTTTGCTGTATAGGTTATACATAACTTAAATGTAACATGACATAACGCAACTACCTGAAATTGTACGGACACCACAGGTGGGTGGGAAGGGCACCAACACCCCCCACCCAGCCCATGTGTGGAGATGGAACACACCCACACCCACACATACTATTAGTAATCCAACACCTGGACACACATTTGCACACATGCAAAGTTATTTGTTCACCATCTGCAGGGTTTCATCAGATAATGTTAAAACATTTATGTCACATTTGGAATCAGTTTGCCAGTTACTCAACGTTTCAACTCTGGTAGTATTGTAAAATCTAAAAAGTCACCCTCTTTGTTTTAACATAAGGTAAGTTTTCAAAGGCACAGAGAGCTAATAGTGCACTATATAAGAGATGTTACTTAAACACATAAATAGATGCATTCATACATAAGTAATCCGGAAATACTCACCCAGCAATATACAGTTCCCATACTGCCCCTTCTCAAATTTTCTGAATAGTGCTGAGCGATGCAGGATATAGGAGTCATGGGTGGACCCTGCAAACCTTGGGACCACATTCAGAATATGCAGATTAGCATCACATACAACCTGAACATTCAGGGAATGGTAGTGTTTGCGGTTGCGGAACACCACCTCCCTGTCTCTAGGCGGGACCAGGGCAACATGTGTGCAATCAATAGCTCCCATCACGTGTGGTATCCCGGCTATCGCCTCAAAGGCCTGGTTCAGGGTCCCCCACTGTTGCCTATTGTGAGGAAGGCGTATGTAATTCCCCACCCGGCTGACCATGGCGCGCAGTACTTGGTGGAGACAGCGTGAGAAGGTTGGGCGGCTCATGCCACCCACTGCGGCCACAGATGACTGGAAACAGCCAGAGGGAAAGAAATGTAAGGCAGCAAGGAGCTTGACTAAAACCGGTATGGCATGGGACCGAGTAGTCAGGGGCTCGAGGTCAGGTCTCAGATCCTCATAGAGCTCCCTAATAGCCCTTGTGCTCAGTCGGTACAGGGAGATGACCTGGTCCTCACGCATGCCCTGGAGCTGGGTCCTGGGCCTGTAGATACGAGGCTGCCGAGCCTGCACCTCAGCACGCCTTCTGTGTCCTCCAAGTACACCACCTGGCCGGACTGCCCCTACAGCTGCAGGTCTGAGTTGCTGTGGGACTACACCCATGCCCTGTGCCTCAGCCCCATGGACACCATCTCCCCTGTCCTGCAACCGCAGCATCCGCCCACGTCTTCGGGCACAAGCGGCTACATAAATCCCCACCATATACCCCTCTACTGTGGCTAAACAAACACACACACACACATACACACACCTCCCTAGACAGTGTACACCTTACAATTAACACACCAAAATACACACACAATACAATGCAACACACTACAAACAACAAACTCAATCTGATGCACAACACCTGCCTTCCTCTCTCCGTATCTCACAACCAACCCACACCTCGCCTACCAAAAAACCCTCAATGTGGTTTAATTCTGTAGGCAGATTTATACTGGTGTTTGGATTAGCGTAATTTGCGCATGCGCAGTGCGAGGGCGCAGCTTGATAGCAACGCGCATGTGCAACAGTTTGCGCATGTGCGTCTGTGTGTGTGCGTTATGCATGAGCAACTCGTTACGCATGGGCGTTTGTCTATGCTCGCCGCGCATTAGATACAGTATGCGCCTGTGAAAATGTTTGGCCATGTGTGTGCGTCGCACATGTGCATTTTGTTACGTATGGGTGTATGTGTCGCATGTGCGTCTAAATTTAGAGATTAAAGCGCACATGTGCTAACACTTGCACATGCGCAACGCATTCAGACAAAGGCACCTTGACCAACGCACGGCCGTCCATGCGCGATAGAAAACACGCGCGGCACACAAGCAGCGCCGTCACACATACAGCGCATGCGCAACATCTCTGCAGTTTTCCAATTACCGCATTGTGTATGTAAACCCATTGTGAAGACTTGAAACATCTGAAAATGTAAGCCCATACCTCACTCCCAAACAACATAATTTAGCTATGCAGGTGACACAGGGGTGTGTGATGTACCTTTCAACACCCTGGTCTATTCATCTCAAAGGCACAAACCAAAGTCAACGTTTAATTGAAGGCAATACCAACACATACAGAACTCAAACTCCCCAATAATGTTTGCTGTTAAACACAAATGGCAAGGACCCAACACATGCTGTCTTTTGCTAGTGGACTCAGGGGCAAGAGATGGACCTAAGAACAGCTCTGCCACCTTAAACATACATGTAACACCACACCTTAGCAGCTTAAGTTACAGAGTGTGTTAAAGGGAGGGTTTACATACACAATGCGGTAATTGGAAAACTGCAGAGATGCCAGGCGTAGATGTACTGCACATCTGAACACCCATTTCATCTTTTAATATGCTTTCCTCAACCATCACATCAAAGTTACATCTGAACAAACGTCCATTAAATGTGTTCCGATAAAACTTTGTAGTGAAGGAAGGAGATAACACAGTGAAACACAGCAAGACTGTTTTACTTTGCATTGGAGCTACGTCTGGCATTTCAACAGTCTCCATTTGCAGCATAGTGTAGGGTAACCTCCCCTATCACACACGTTTGTTAATGATTTAAAAAGGTGTACTATTACATGTATGTTAATGAAAAAATAGCAAATGTGTGGTCCACGTAATGCACATGTGGAAGGCAGCGAAACATGGCCTTTGTTAGGATAGTGACATATGTATATTACTAAATATCTTTGTGGTCCCTCTGAGGTCTGCTCGTCGTGGTATTGCCAATAAACACCCTTTTTTTACAAAGTTTGTGGGAAAAAATCTACATGTGTTACTCAAACCAACATTGTAACCACCTGTCACAAACATGTCCACCTGTAGCTGTCCCCAACCTAACCCCACAACAGTGGTTGCCATCCCCTGTCTTATTGCATTTGCCTGTGAGAAGGGCATTTTTATATGATACACTATACGCACAGTGCTGCATGTGCTTGTCCATGGTCCCCAGGTGATGAACATTTGCAGTTTGCTGCATAGTTTGACCTTGGCAAGCACATGTTGCACTGTGATGATAGTATGACACAAGAACATATGCCCTACTCAATGGCAGACACACCCCATCAGGGGATTGGCAAAACAGGTGTAAGGGTATTGAACATGCAGCCCATAATGGACATATTGTGAGCACATGTGTTGTGACATGGAATGGTGTATACATGTGCAAGTTGACCATTTTGTTTTTTTTTAAATAAACAAGGTGTATAGGGCAAATAAGCACACATGTTCCCCAGGGACAGGTACATGGTGATCACAGACAGGTATGGGAGGGTGTAGGGGATCTTGCCGGCGGCATACATGCAGTGTCCACCCACCATCATGTATGTGCTGTCATCACCACACACGTATACAAAGTTGAAGTGCATAAACATATGTTTGCTGTGTGTGATTGTACACAATACAGGTGACTACAGTACCATGATCACCCATGAGGAGGAGGGAGAGGAGGAGGAGGAGGAGGGGGCTGAAATGTCCGCAGCACACATCACGGAGGAGCCAGAGGCTGCTGTGTCGGGGGGCAGCATATCCTCAGCCGAGGGGCCCGTGGAGGCACACATAAGGACCCGTACAACAATGGGTTCTCAAACAAGAGCCACAAGACAACCACCAAGGCAGGAGGAGTTTGGGGAGGATGTGCTGATGGCAGAGCTGAGAGCCCATGCTACATCTGCATGTCAAGATGCAGAAGGTGGGTGTTAACCATTGTTACCTCCAATGTTCTGTATGCTGAGTGTGCACAACATATCAGCTGTCCATCGTATGGGAGTATTGTAAATTTTGTCCACTCCACACAATGGGAGTCAAATTTATATAACGTAACACTAGATTAAACGTCAGGTTTCAGTATGTGCACCACAATGATTTTTAAGAAACATATCTTAGCACCTGTGGAATTGGGAAATACATAATAACATGTAAAGTTGAACACGTATGTGTTGATGTTTATCACAATTTGAGACATACTTTATGTGCACTCTGTCATAAAGTTTTTTTAAAAGCTCACCAGGGTCTGTGCACACACACATGCGCACAGCTGAGAGACAACAGTGGTGACCAAGGTCTGCCACAACCACAACACACCAACCCTTACTCGGTGTTTGGGGTGTCTGTGGTGGTTGTGAAAAAATACCTTAAACAGCTGTGACATGTGTGCCTCCCGTAGACGGTAGACATGTTAGACAACAAAAGGGTCTCACGTATGTTAGCTGATCTCATTGTGACACACATCAGAACAGCCTAAGGTACATTGACACCTATGGATGCAGACATAAGAGAAATACAGTTTGTGTTGCAGCATGTTATGAGTAATTACCTCAATACTACAATTGTAATAGCAACAGTCAGCCTCATCACAGAAGCACAGGCATGTGGCAGGAAAAACAATGCCCAATATTCCCTACTCCATGGATAATCAGACCTACCATACGCAAACCTAAACATTGTCTGTAATGCTACGTCACAAAGACCCCATACCCTAAAGTCTGCGTTGTAGGTGACAACCAATCATAAGATATGACATTAACATTTAAAATGGGTGCACACACCCATATTGCACAATGTACGTAAAGGATAGGGTCAATGGTCATGTAGGTATGGTTTGTGAGGCGTACAGGTCCTTGGGAACTCCCTATATGTACACAACAAAGGTAGGCTGCTAGACATACAGACAGGGCTATCAACATGTGCCAGTCCTGTATATATCTGACAAATGCTTTTACAAATGCAAGGGTTATGACCTAACCACCTGATCACACAGGTAAACCTGCGGCCCCTTTTGTTTGTGTAAAGAATATACCCCACACAGGTGACACCCCTGCTGCCAACCTAAATCGCAGATTGCCCCCCCCCCCCTAGCTCTGTCACTCAACACACATCCCTAGGGGTTATCATGTGTTGTTGTTTGCCCATCATAACCATGTCTGTGCAATCGTGTGGTCTGTACCCCTCTGCTGCACCATCTGGTGCTACCCATGCTCTGTCCAAAACCCACACATGTGTTTGGAGGTGTACGTGCAGTGTTATAAGAACCGTGCTTTGTTGGCACTAGGTGTATGTAAATCTCTGTGTTCAGAGACACATGAGGCAGCAATGGACATGCCCACGTAAGGTTGCTAGTGCTGGTGCCTCCACCACATCTCTCAGAGTCAATATGGAGTAATGTGTAACCTGTCCATGCTGCGAATATTAATCAAAATGTGGTGCCACCTGGCCTAGGTGTCCTCAAACAAACTCTGCTTCATCAATGCAACTCACCAGGTGTGGATGCTGTGCAGCGCACATGCACCACCCCCCTACACAATGGACATGTGTTTGCTATCTGTCCCAGGGCCTATTGTAATGTCTGCATTACGTGGGCGTGTATGCGCATCCAGTGGATATATGTGTTTTCCACCCACATCACATAACCGATCCATGTGCTGTGTGTGGCAGTGACATTCAAATCTCTGACAAAGTAGAATAGCAAATATTACCATGTTCTCACAAGAGTCTGTCTGATCACAAAGAAAAGG
This sequence comes from Ichthyophis bannanicus, assembly GCA_033557465.1. Taxonomy (NCBI): domain Eukaryota; kingdom Metazoa; phylum Chordata; class Amphibia; order Gymnophiona; family Ichthyophiidae; genus Ichthyophis; species Ichthyophis bannanicus. The sequence goes on along the minus strand of CM066035.1, from coordinate 387,505,624 downwards.
ATGTGCTATATGTGTAACATTGTTGCGTCTGATGTTTGTTTCCTCGAGATGGGTCTCATGGCCACCCTTTGTTACACCCACAGGCAATCGTCAGGCATCTGAAGCGATACGCAATTCACTTGACCTATTACGACAAGAAATACGGGAATTGCGGGAAGAGGTGAGGGCCATGCCATTAGAAAGAATTGCTGTGGCTTTGGAGGGCATGTTTGGGGTAATGCAACGATTGGCACCGCCACCACCACCACCACCATCACCGCCTCCACCACCGCCAGAAGCAGAGCAGGAGCGTGGACCACCAGGGGAGGGGGGATTGAGACGTGGCAGACGTGGGAGGCCACGCCGACGAACATAATAGTGTGAATAAAAGTATATGATAACATAGATGCAACGTGTGCATACAATCTTTGTCCCTGTACTCCCCTAAGTACTGTGTCCATGCATGTTTTGCGACTAAACATCTGACCTACAACCAAGCATTTTGCTGTTGTGTTGTTTGCACTGCCAGGTACTAACACACAGATGGAACCACATGTCAGGTGTCACCTGCGCAGAGTGTGTGCACTGGCCCTTGCCTGTAGCAGGCCCCGTTACACACAACCCGATGTTTTGTCTGGGGGACTGTTTAGAGTTTGCATGGTGACTGCTCACAATCATCATTATTTGCATACCCTTATACAGCAAACATTGATGGCATATGTGTGACCATTGGCCCTGGCTGGAACACTGATGACATGCCAGCACAACCCACCCCATGGCATGCATGTGGCATGGACAGACATGGGTGGCATGCATATGTAAGATGCAGATGACCACCAAAATATCTGTTGATGTCACGCCCACCCATGTGACATAGTTGTTTCCGAAATTCGTTTCAAAAGCTACATCTCCTACGCCTACCCAGGTGTCACACTCCCGCACACATGGATAGCCCCCCATGACTGCATGTTGAGCCAGTCCACGTATGAAATCCATTTCTACTTTCACTGCCTATCCTGGTCCCCACACATATCCCATGCTCGCATCCATAGTGAGTGTGTAACGGAAACCCGTGACCATTGTGTCCATAGACAAAATCAAACATTTATTTAACAATGTATAAAAACATTGGCAACATGCCAAAAAAAAACCACGCCCCTGTCTGTTTTTGGAACACAGCACAGCACAGGCCACATGTGGACGTCACAGGTGCCATCAATGATGCCTGTGACGCCCTTCAGCAGATGAACGTCGACATTGCAGCTGTGCAACATCGGCGTTCACCTGCTGAACAGCCCCCGTCAGACACCGCAGTGCATGGAAAACAAGATGGACGTCGCGTCTACGTCATCCACAGCCACCAGCACATCATGCATGCACCTGCTAGCACACAGACAAACATTGGCCGTGGTCTGTGTGCTGGCATGTGCATGTGATACGTTGGTGGCTGTGGATGGCACGGTGACACGACGATGCCCGTCCTGTGCTTCCGCCTGCAGTGTCTGACGGGGGCCCACAGAGACCTGTGCTGTGCTGTGTTCCCCTGCACCCACCACCCTACCTGCTCCCCTCCCCAAACTCCCTCCTACCACCCTCTCCGCCCAAGCAATAACACCCACTCTAACATGCCCAACATGCCCCCCTGCCCCCCTCCCCCGCATCCCCCCTCCATTGGACATCATCCCCCTTGTGGAGTAAATGGTGGGCCTCATCCTCCTCCTCCTCCTCGGTGTCTTCCTCCTCCACCTCTGTGTCCTGCTGCACCACCACCGTATCTTCATCGTCCTCCTCCTCCTCCGCCTCCTCAGACTCCTCCACATCCTCTGTCTCCTGCTCCCCCTCCTCCGGCACCTCAGCATCCTGCCCCTCCACCTCCTCTCCCCCTCCTCCTCCTCCTCAGTCACCTCCACCACCTCCCTCTCCCTTGCACGGCGGGTGGTGGGCCGTCAAAGGGTATGGGGCGAGGCACCCTGTTCGTCACTGCTGTGGTCTCCCTCTGTGAAAGATGACATACATTACGTCACGTCCATGTGTGTCACATAACACATGTACATATGCAGGCAACACACAGGCTGGTAGGTAAATGTGGCATTTTGAACTGGGAGTCATCCTTGGAAATACTCACCATCTGGTTGTTGTTCCGGCCCCCTGCTGTACCGCTCAAGGTATTCTGGATGGAAGTGCCGGAGTTCCCGAGCCTTCTTCCTCAGGTCCTCCACCTGTGGATATGCAAACATAGGTTGGGGTGATCACATTCCGGTGAACACTGGTATTTGGACAACATGGACAAACCTCAGTGTGACCACCATCTGTCAGCTGCCTATCCCCTGCTGTGTGTTTTGCACATACAGCATAGTTACACACCTGTAACAGTTGCTCAATGGGAAATATATGAATAGGGCTGCACATGTGTTATGAAGTGGAAACAATGGTCCGTATCTGGATTTGTCAAGGAGCGTCATAGAGAACACCAGCTAGCAACATTGCACAGCACCTACATGCTACGCCCCCCCCCCCCTATCACCACCTCCATACAACACATTGGTGGAATGGTGGGATAGATAGAGACAGACAGAGGGGGGGAGAGAGAGGGGGAGTGTGGGAGAGTGGGAGAGACAGGGAGGGTGAGAGAGGGTGACACATCCCCTAGAGGTAATGTTGTGTTTGCGCGCACCAACACCTTAGTGTCTGTATCATCATCTTGTACAGGTATGTAGGTATGCGTTTCCCATAACAGTGAGGGACATACTTTCCATTGGTGGGTGTCCATAGTCAGAGATGCCAGGGAGGTGTCCCCGGAGTGGCAGTGCCCTGTGGAGGGGTTCCACTTCCTCCCATGGATCTCCACCATCCCCTATGGGGTGTGCTTCAGAGTTGGCTATATATGGGATAGGTGATATTCTGCGCCCTGATCAAACATACGATCCCTGTATGGGTCTCCACCTGAAACCAGTAAAAAACGTGGAATGCAACGAAAGACGTGAAGTAATAAACCTTTATTTCTTTATCCAAAGTTCAGCCACCGGCCCGACACTGGCCGTGTTTCGCAAAACCTTCCTCAGGGGCAATTGATGGCTGTATGTTGTATAAAGATATTTCAGCGTTTGTGTGCTATGGTGCCATTTTGATTTCACGGCGGTTGGCCGGTTTATGTGAGGATTAGCACTATGCACTTTAAGAACATCGTGATTTTAGATGATAACCATTGCACAGGTTATGATGCTTTAGGCTCTCCTGTGTTTTAGTGGAAGAGCATTTTATAGTAATATCTTTATACAACATACAGCCATCAATTGCCCCTGAGGAAGGTTTTGCGAAACACGGCCAGTGTCGGGCCGGTGGCTGAACTTTGGATAAAGAAATAAAGGTTTATTACTTCACGTCTTTCGTTGCATTCCACGTTTTTTACTGGGTTCCTGGTGCACGTGGAATCGTGCTGGTTTTTTGGTTCCTTGTGGGTCTCCACCTGAGCCATAATGGCCCGTGAAGGTGTGAGATGCGCACCATGTAACTGCCCATCAGCTGTCGTCCACACAGGCAGGATGACCTTGAGCCCTGGAGGCTCCCATGGCTCTCACATTGTGAGTGTTGAGATGGACATGCACAGCGGATGGTGAGCCATGATAGAGGTATTTGAGACACTTTTAAAAACCTAAAGGAGACATGTCTCTGTGACACTGCTGTTCTCACATGGAATGGATCAGAGTGAGGGGATAGCTGAGGGGACCCTATGTGTAGCTGGGTCCCCTGCAAATAGTGAGCCAGCCCTCTCTGATAATTTACAGTTCCTTCCCTCCATCTGGGCCATGGGGCTATGGGAAGGTGAAAGGTAGATGCTGCTGCTTGATGAAATGAATGTACACATCCACCATAGGCATAACATGTGTATGTGTCCGCAGGGGGACCATATCATGTTGGATTCCTGTGTAGGGTGAACCTGCCACTTTAGCTTCCACCCCACTGATATGCCCTAATGACGTGTTGCCACTAATGTGTAGCACTGTCAAGGACAGAAGCAGTATGGACGTATTCTCCAGGGCCTCTGACAGGCCCCTCATAGTTTTGGACACAACAAGATTGCAAACGCATGCCACTAGAGGTGGTTCCAAAGGAGGGGTCAGTGGGGGCAGACACTACACCACGCGCGCTCAAAGTGTATGGGAGGCACCTGCTTGACCATCAATGGGTGGTGATGGTGCAGTAATGGCATTGCAGTTTTCACTGACTAACCTAATTTGAATACCAGTGTGAGGGAGGTGATGTTGTTAACCCCACACTGCGTGGTGTGGAACCTCACGGTATTTTACGCACACTTGTGTACACCAGCTGTATACTCCCTCCCACCTGAATGCATGGCCACGCCTTGTGTGCGGTTTCATGGGTGCAAAACGGCCATGTCACACATCCATGGTGAGGGGGTGGCATAAAGCATTCAGCTGTCCCAAACCAGGTTCAGGGAATTATGGACTGTGTGTGTGGATGGCATACTGTCCCCACACCCTGCGACTGTGGGTCTGTGACAGAGAATATGTCCATTCTGATGGGCATGTGACAGACATGGGTGTGAAGGGTTCCACACCTTGTGTGCTCATCATGGGCCTATTTGGATCATGTTGTCTCATTACGCCTGGGGCTTGCATAGTGTCATTGCAATCCACCAAATGTGATAGGGGACATATAGCGAGTCATGCCCCCAGCTGCTGAGACAGAACTCTTTGCTTGTCATCCATGAGCCAGAATGAGGGAACCGATTTTTGTAGCTGTGGCATGTGACACACCAGCAGAGCGGTCTATATCTGTTTTTCCCTGGTGTCTCACTGCTCTGCAGAGGTGGTACCTGTGTAGGGTCCATGTGTGCCGGTGCACATTACTACTGATTCTGTCTGAAAGATATTTGACATTGCCATGGAGATAAACCATTAAGAGATGGGTATGTTGCTCTGTGTCAATCAGACACAGTTTATGGGACTTTGTCCTATATGACAGAGAGGCTGTGACGCTTCCTTTCGCCACCTGGGACATGGCTACCTGATTGTCTGTGGGACATACTCGTGTGTTTCTCTATCAGGCCGCCTTGAATGTCTGGGTTGACAGGCTGATTGTTCTGAGCCCCAAAATGTCTGTGGTGTCATGACTCCCCTGGACCTCCATGTGGCTGTGGGTGAGGTGTTCAGGAGATGAACACCCCACACCACCTTGACTCCATCTGTTGTGATGGTGGGCAGAAGTGGTGTCAGTAAAACAGGTGACACCTGCCAAAGTTATGGTGTGTAACGTCCCCAGTACAGGGCCTGAGTGGGTGTGTCTGCACTCACTCTCCAATCTGAGTGACAGCCTGTTGCATGCGTCCTTTGGGAGATGCAGGAGCATTGGGGTGCTCCCAAAGCAGACATACATAGTGGGACACATGTAGCCTGGCTGCCATGTGCAATAAGTGCAGGAGCAGCTCTCTGTCCAGGAGCCGCATGACTTGTAGTGGCCAGGTTCGCAGTTGCACAATGCAAGGTGGGGGAGCCTGCAGCAGATGGGTGGTTGGCAGTCTTCTACCCTCCTGTGCTCATATGACCTCCAGCGAATGTCTGTGAGTCTGGAGGGATGCCCTGCAATCTCTGAGGCGGCATACATCTTGCCATACACGTGGTGTGAGAGAGCGAGAGTGGACCGTACCTGACTCTTTCGCTATGTCCAGTTTGTACAATCGTGCAGGTATGGTTATACACATATCTCCCTTGTCCTGGGAGGGCCAGCTCACCCAGCCATGCACCTTGTGCATAGTCTGGGTGCTTCTGCTGGCCTCAAGGGGGTGGGCTTGCCATTGATTGTGCCCTCTCTGAAAGGGGAAACCCTGTAGACCTGCGGTATATTTTGTGATTAGGCACAAGGTTGTGGTCATCCTTGTGAATTGTGGATGGGGGTAAGTCAGGACTGTGGGGGTATGGGGATACGTCAATTAGTTACCGGCATGTGTATATCCCTATGAAGCCTCATCTGGCCAGATCTGTGGGTTCGCAGATCTGTGTGTGACCTCATTTTGTCTGCGTTATGTTGAGAGAGGGGCATTAAAACTCAGGGGGCTGTTGTGTAGGTGTTCCTACTTCTACCCCTCATGAACTAGGTAACGCAGTATATCTGGGACCATTTAGGGTGCGTTTGTGGGAACTGACCTTCCGTTCTGTTGTGGGGAGGGGTGGCTGTGGGAAGGTGGACTGTGGCAACTTTTATGATGGTCAGAGTATAGGGTTGTGTTTGTCTGTCCCACCATCCGTTTATGCGTAGGCATTGACTTCAGGGGTTTGTTTACAGATGGTGTACATTGATGGGCAGGACATAAGATGTTCTTTATCAAGGATCCACAGGCGCTGTGGAGGTTGACGATGGTGTGTCTGATACAGCTTTGTGCCTGGCAAATGTGTTGGCTCTGTGTATCGGGGCCCATTTTAATCAGATTGTGCTGAGGGTGGTCCATGGTGGGCATATGCCTTGCAGCATCTTTTTGGTGTGCACATGGAGGTGTCATTGTTGGCTTTTCCCTTTAAAGGATTGCACAATTTTGGTCAGGCTGTTCAGGTTTGGCATGTGAGCATCCACCTCATTGGGTGTTTGCTGCCAACAAGTCACTGACAGCTTGTGAGGAGCACAGGGGGTGTGGCAAATGTCAACCTGTATATATTTTTATACTTCAACGACTGACAGCCAGTCACGTGAAACATAGCACCATGGGAATGGTGAAGACGCAACCTGTGCCGTCACACCACTCCAATGGTACCCTGTTGTGAAAAGGTGACTTTGTATGAACATGCCTGACAGGTGCAACATATACCCTTCCTCTGTCATACGGGAGGGGCAGACATATAAGTTACAGATGTTGGTGATACTTTAACACATACGGACCCAGATACATGCTTCTTGACATAAGCAAGGTTACCCACAGGGAGGTATGGCAGCCACGCCAAACCGAGGCATCTACGTTCCTGGGCCCCTGACACAACAAATAACAGCATGTCATGTGTGACAGTATATTCTCATCATAGTCTAACACCACACAATATGGTGATGCAGGGCCTATGTGGTTTGGGAGGCTGTGGATGCAGATCTCAGGGTAGCTCTTACCCTAACAGTATGCATGTGTGGAGGTTTGAAAAGGTGCATCCCATCCTTTCCTGTAGAGTATCCATTATGTTGTGATGTCCTGCCAGGGTTGACAGAACCGTTGGCGTACGTTAATCTGGGTGATTGTCATGATTTTGTGAGCTGTGTGTTGCTTGAGTTGCCACTGGACCGGTGTGGACTCACACTACTTGTCTGCACAGATCCTGGAGGGACATATCCTCAGCCAAAGGCAATAGACTCATGGGTCATGCAGGCCCCTCCTGGTGACTTACATGTGTACCCTCGGAGATGACACAGTCACCGGGCCTCTCAAAGAATTGAACATATCTTGTCACTGTGTGCTCAGGCTTTGTGTCTTCCTGGTAGTGAGAAGCATGGGTACCTGGATGACCTGCTACCAGTCTGTAACAGACTGCACCCATCAGCACTGAGGGGCCCACAGGCCATGCTGAGTCCAAAATTGGTGTTGGTTTCGGTGACACAATGTGTCTGGTATGGCTTGCCAAGGAGGACCTTGATGGCGCTACATACACACAGGACAGCATTTGTTGACCAGCTTCCTCTGGTGCAGTGACACTGACTATGCCTGGTATGTGTTGGCGGCCCAAGCCAGTACCCAGAAGCATGGGCTAAGGGGGTTCTGGCTAGGTTAAGGCCTGCAGACCTTGCTGTGGCCACAAAAGGCCCTGGAGAAAAAGGGGATCCCTCAAGGACTTTTCACACATAGTACGTTCCTCAGAGGCAACGGCAGACCATTACAATATTTGGATGGGGTAGGACCCTCTCAGATCCTGCCAGCTTTTGTTTAGGCTCCATGGGATGCACATGGGGGGGCACTTTCCTGGTGACATGTATGCCACCACAGCCATGTCAGTGTGTTTGTGGGATTTGAGCTTGCCTACTCAGGTTGGCCAACCACTCTGGTATGCCATGCCACATATCATACAATCAGACATTGCGTGAGTGGGCCCTAGGCATTCTTGACAGTAAACATTGTTGACATTGACAGATAAGATGTCTACACATTTTGAACAGGTGTTCACACACAAGGAGTGCTATGCCATGATGACAGTGTTTTTACGGACTATGTACAATTTGAGGGGAAACGTGCAAAGGACATTTTCACACAACTCCTGTTATGTTGTTTTGTTGTGTTAAAAACAGCTCCTAGGGATGGGAACTCGCATACAGCTTTGTTTCCTCAAGGGAAATGTCGGCACGCACAAACACAGGAGTGGCAAGACCATTGAGGTGTTTTGCACTCACAAGACCAATGACCTGCTGGTTTTCACTTGTCTGATGAACTGGGGAGCAGCATTTGGGAGAGACATAAAGACAGCACACAGGCGCTGTGTGATGCTCCCATATGCTTTCACAATGGTCGTTATAGAACAGACACACACAGGATGCAACATGGCAGACAATACCGACATGTGACAACTAATCCCTGCTTGTCCCTGTTGATTAGCTGTCCCCAGTGCCAAATGCATGCATCGCTGTGGCTCTTGCTCTGTGTGCAGTGACACCTATGTGCTTTGGCCGTGCCACCCTTAACGCACATGCCCATTCCCCTGTGGCACCCTTAACTGACTTTGGAAAGCCCTGCCACATTATGGTTGTCAGACACGATGACCATCCTTCTCAACCACTAACCCTGTATGTCTGATGTTCCTTACATTTGGGGTAACATTAGCATGACATGTTATCCAACACACACCCACTGGCAATATGCTATTCCAGCACACATGAGTGATGTGCCCATACATGCAACGTTTGTGGGGGGGCCCTCTGGACCTTATCAGGGGCCACGTCCATGACATGTGGCTTTGAACCAGTCCATGGATAGCAATGTTTGAAACAGTACAGGCGCTGTGTGACTTGTGTGTCATGACAATAATGGTAGTTACGTTTAACCTACTTGGGTACTGTTGCAGACAGTATACTGCTCATGGTGGACATGCATCTTTCACATTTGGGCCATCGGATGTTGTTATGTTCAACTTACGTAGAACATCGGTCATGATGGGTGGTGTGACAGCAAGCATTACGGGGCATGTGCCTTTACATCGCCACTGACCTATTACCACCTCTGCGAATGTGTTGGATTCAGTCTGTGGTGTACACCATGGACAGGTGCATGTATCCTTTCACATACATCTGTGATAATCATCTGCTAACAGGTGTGAGCAGTCTGGGGGCTGGCCAGATGTTTGACGTGACTCTACATGCATTGCTAGGGACATGGCTCCGTTACAGACCTTCAAAATTAGATGTAGTATTTAAGGGGTTTGGGTTGTGGTTTAGGCACATCCACATCTACAGCTATCTGATCATCAAGGTACATCTACAGTGTGTGTGTGTGTAGCTCAGTAACCCATGGACTGTAAGACATGTGTAACCTACCCAACATAACTTCGGAACATATGTGACAGACATACCCTCTGTTAGAGTCAGCTCTCGAGCCCCATGGGTGTTGTGTGTCCTACAGCACCTTAGCACCGAAATGCATCATATAAGCAGGGTGTTTCGTGGAAAACCATACACAGATATCAGGACTCCTGCAGATGGGGAGAATAGATTCAACAGCATAGGCACACTGCACCATATCACCAGGGTGGGTGAGGGCCCACTCAGATGGACTCCCTGTACTCCTGGGGATAGGGGGGATGTATCAAACATTAGTAAAATAACCCATAGCACCAGGGTGATTGAGGGTCCACTCTGATGGACTCTCTGTACTCCTGGGGATAGGGAGGATGTATCAAACAACATCAGCAAACTAACCCATATCACCAGGGTGATTGAGGGTCCACTCTGATGGACTCGCTGTACTCCTGGGGATAGGGGGGATGTATCAAACAACATTAGCAAACTAACCCATATCATCAGGGTGATTGAGGGTCCACTCTGATGGACTCTCTGTACTCCTGGGGATAGGGGGGATGTATCAAACATCATCAGCAAACTAACCTATATCACCAGGGTGATTGAGGGTCCACTCTGAGAGACACTCTGTACTCCTGGGGATAGGGGGGATGTATCAAACAACATTAGCAAACTAACCCATATCATCAGGGTGATTGAGGGTCCACTCTGATGGACACTCTGTACTCCTGGGGATAGGGGGTATGTATCAAACATCATCAGCAAACTAACCCATATCACCAGGGTGATTAAGGGTCCACTCTGAGAGACACTCTGTACTCCTGGGGATAGGGGGGATGTGTTAAACCACATTAGCAAACCTCCCCATCTCTGCAGGGTGAGTGTGAGTGTACTTTGAGGGGCTCTCTGTACTTCTGGGGATAGGGGGGATGTGTTAAACCACATTAGCAAACATCCCCATCTCTGCAGGGTGAGTGTGAGTGTACTTTGAGGGGCTCTCTGTACTTCTGGGGATAGGGGGGATGTGTTAAACAGCATTAGCAAACATCTACATATCTGCAGGGTGACTGAGGGACCACTTTGATGGCCTCTCTGGACTCCTGGGGATAGGGGGGATGTGTTAAATCACATTAGCAAACATCCCCATCTCTGCAGGGTGAGTGTGAGTGTACTTTGATGGGCTCTCTGTACTCCTGGGGATAGGGGGGATGTGTTAAACCACATTACCAAACATCCCCATCTCTGCAGGGTGAGTTTAAGTGTACTTTGAGGGGCTCTCTGTACTCCTGGGGATAGGGGGGATGTGTCAAACATCATCAGCAAATTAACCCATATCACCAGGGTGATTGAGGGTCCACTCTGATAGACACTCTGTACTCCTGAGGATAGGGGGGATGTATCAAACAACATTAGCAAACTAACCCATATCACCAGGGTGACTGAGGGCCTACTTTGATGGCCTCTCTGTACTCCTGGGGATAGGGGGGGATGTGTTAAACCACATTAGCAAACATCTCCATATCTGCAGGGTGACTGAGGGACCACTTTGATGGCCTCTCTGTACTCCTGGGGATAGGGGGGGATGTGTTAAACCACATTAGCAAACATCCCCATCTCTGCAGGGTGAGTGGGAGTGTACTTTGATGGGCTCTCTGTACTTCTGGGGATACGGGGGATGTGTTAAACAGCATTAGCAAACATCTCCATATCTGCAGGGTGACTGAGGGACCACTTTGATGGCCTCTCTGTACTCCTGGGGATAGGGGGGATGTGTTAAACAGCATTAGCAAACATCTCCATATCTGCAGGGTGACTGAGAGCCTACTTTGATGGCCTCTCTGTACTCCTCGGGATAGGGGGGATGTGTTAAACCACATTAGCAAACATCCCCATCTCTGCAGGGTGAGTGTGAGTGTACTTTGATGGGCTCTCTGTACTCCTGGGGATAGGGGGGATGTGTTAAACCACATTATCAAACATCCCCATCTCTGCAGGGTGAGTGTGAGTGTACTTTGATGGGCTCTCTGTACTCCTGGGGATAGGGGGGATGTGTTAAACCACATTAGCAAACATCCCCATCTCTGCAGGGTGAGTGTGAGTGTACTTTGAGGGGCTCTCTGTACTTCTGGGGATAGGGGGGATGCGTTAAACCACATTAGCAAACATCTTCATATCTGCAGGGTGACTGAGGGAAAACTTTGATGGCCTCTCTGTACTCCTGGGGATAGGGGGGATGTGTTAAATTACATTAGCAAACATCCCCATTTCTGCAGGGTGAGTTTGAGTGTACATTGAGGGGCTCTCTGTACTCCTGGGGCTAGGGGGGATGTGTTAAACAACATTATCAAACTTCACCATCTCTGCATGGTGAGTGTGAGTGTACTTTGAAGGGCTCTCTGTACTCCTGGGGATAGGGGGGATGTGTTAAACAACATTAGGAGACATTCCCATCTCTGCAGGGTGACAGAGGGCCCAATTTGATGGGCTCTCTGTACTCCTGGGGATAGGGGGGATGTGTTAAACCACATTAGCAAACATCCCCATCTCTGCAGGGTGAGTGTGAGTGTACTTTGATGGGCTCTCTGTACTTCTGGGGATAGGGGGGATGTGTTAAACAGCATTAGCAAACATCTCCATATCTGCAGGGTGACTGAGGGACCACTTTGATGGCCTCTCTGTACTCCTGGGGATAGGGGGGGATGTGTTAAACCACATTAGCAAACATCCCCATCTCTGCAGGGTGAGTGCGAGTGTACTTTGATGGGCTCTCTGTACTCCTGGGGATAGGGGGGATGTGTTAAACCTTCATTATCAAATATCCCCATCTCTGCAGGGTGAGTGTGAGTGTACTTTGATGGGCTCTCTGTACTTCTGGGGATACGGGGGATGTGTTAAACAGCATTAGCAAACATCTCCATATCTGCAGGGTGACTGAGGGACCACTTTGATGGCCTCTCTGTACTCCTGGGGATAGGGGGGATGTTAAACCACATTACCAAACATCCCCATCTCTGCAGGGTGAGTTTAAGTGTACTTTGAGGGGCTCTCTGTACTGCTGGGGATAGGGGGGATGTGTCAAACATCATCAGCAAATTAACCCATATCATCAGGGTGATTGAGGGTCCACTCTGATAGACACTCTGTACTCCAGGGGATAGGGGGGATGTATCAAACAACATTAGCAAACTAACCCATATCACCAGGGTGACTGAGAGCCTACTTTGATGGGCTCTCTGTACTCCTGGGGATAGGGGGGATGTGTTAAACCACATTAGCAAACATCCCCATCTCTGCAGGGTGAGTGTGAGTGTACTTTGATGGGCTCTCTGTACTCCTGGGGATAGGGGGATGTGTTAAACAGCATTAGCAAACATCTTCATATCCGCAGGGTGACTGAGAGCCTACTTTGATGGCCTCTCTGTACTCCTGGGGATAGGGGGGATGTGTTAAACCACATTAGCAAACATCCCCATCTCTGCAGTGTGAGTGTGAGTGTACTTTGAAGGGCTCTCTGTACTCCTGGGGATAGGGGGGATGTGTTAAACCACATTATCAAACATCCCCATCTCTGCAGGGTGAGTGTGAGTGTACTTTGATGGGCTCTCTGTACTCCTGGGGATAGGGGGGATGTGTTAAACCACATTATCAAACATCCCCATCTCTGCAGGGTGAGTGTGAGTGTACTTTGAGGGGCTCTCTGTACTTCTGGGGATAGAGGGGATGCGTTAAACCACATTAGCAAACATCTCCATATCTGCAGGGTGACTGAGGGACCACTTTGATGGCCTCTCTGTACTCCTGGGGATAGGGGGGATGTGTTAAATTACATTAGCAAACATCCCCATTTCTGCAGGGTGAGTTTGAGTGTACTTTGAGGGGCTCTATGTACTCCTGGGGCTAGGGGGGATGTGTTAAACAACATTATCAAACTTCACCATCTCTGCATGGTGAGTGTGAGTGTACTTTGAAGGGCTCTCTGTACTCCTGGGGATAGGGGGGATGTGTTAAACAACATTAGGAGACATTCCCATTGCTGCAGGGTGACAGAGGGCCCACTTTGAAGGGCTCTCTGTACTCCTGGGGATAGGGGGTATGTGTTCAACAACATTAGCAAACATCCCCATCTCTGCAGGGTGAGTGTGAGTGTACTTTGAAGGGCTTTCTGTACTCCTGGGGATAGGGGGAATGTATCAAACAACATTAGCAAAGTAACCCATAGCACCAGGGTGATTGAGGGTCCACTCTGATGGGCTCTCTGTACTCCTGGGGATAGGGGGGAATGTATAAAACAACATTAGCAAACAAACCCATAGCACCAGGGTGATTGAGGGTCCACTCTGATGGGCTCTCTGTACTCCTGGGGATAGGGGGGATGTGTTAAAGAACATTAGAAGACATTCCCATATCTGCAGGGTGACTGTGGGCCCACTTTGATGGAATCTGTGCACTGCTGGGGTTAGGGGGGATGTGTCAAACAACATGGTCTGAGAACCCCATATCTCCAGGGTGATTGAGGGCCCACTCTGATGGCCTCTCAGGGCTCCTGGGAATAGGCGAGTAACCTTTACCAACATTGGCAAATAACCCCATAGCTCCATGGTGTCTTACAGACCATGTGATGCTGATTTCTCATGCCCTAAGGTTTGGCCATATGTGTTACCCTGCAGATGCAGACCCCAGCATCATCACATGATGTTTCCAGAGCCTCCTTAGCAAGATCTATGGCCTAGCTGGGTCACAGTATGTTGTAGCACATCAACAGAAGCAGATTCTATGACTACAGGATGGCATCATGCCCTATGTGACCAAGTCCGCCAACACCTGCGTAGATGGAAAACTACTCAGATGTGATACATAAAGATGTGTACATGTGGTTTTAGCTGCTGCACTTTAATGTTGTAGACCACCTACACACAGCAGCAAGGACAGCTGCAATCACCCCTGTGTTTGTATATGGCTATTTTGACATGCTGCCATACACTTACCTCACGTTTGTTTTCCGCCACACGGTTGAAGCGCCTTGTGATGCGTTCCCAGGCCCTACGCACCTTTCCGGCGTCCCTTCCCCTGGAGGCCCCTGGGAAGAGCTTCTTTTGCTTGGGCCCTATCAGGATTGCCAGGTGTCGCAGCTCTCTGCGACTAAATGCAGGCTTCCTAGTGCGGGACGCCATTTTCTTGTCTGCACGTGTAGCCGCCGTGACGCACACAACTCAACTTCCGCATTTGCGCACATCGTTTGGCGCACATGCGCGGCGCATGGCTACGTGACCGAGATAGGCGCACAACAGCGTTCCGCATGGCTGCGTGCCATGAATATGGACATTGCGAATGCACGCAGCTTTCCGACACACTGTGTAGTGTGTGCACAACAGTATGTCTAATGACCTCTGCAGCCACACATAGCACCGATGTATCTCTCATGTTCAAAAGAACACTTAGATTATTATGGATTATTCTTCTTTACACAGTGTGGTCTTGAACCTATGGACACATATTCACTGATTGCTAGTGCATTGTCTGATGAGGTGTGCTATGTGTGTCACATAGCAGGTATTGGCATGACACTTATAACAAGGGGTGCTGACAAACCATTAGCATTGGCAAACAGACCCCCTGGAAATTTGGGTTTGTGTGTGCCTCTGGAGTATGTTCAGTCGTGTATCTTGATGTTTTCCCACAAGGATGTGGGGCTTGCCATGGTGGGGTGGGGGAGGCACCATATCTTAACATTGCACATGTACAATAGTTTACGTACAGAACATTAAGACGTGATGTATGTTGGCATGACACCTTGTTGCACGTTATCCTTTACTACGTGTGCTGCCATACAGTGCTGGTGGCAGAGGTGTAGCACAATGGTTAATGGTTGTTAGATGGACTGTTAAAGCTGGGCTCATGTGTTCCATTATCCAGAGGGACTGTGGATTACGTGTCTCAGGCAGCACACATTATTCCTCAGCAATGGCAATTTATACATAGTGCTTTCAATGTACATTGTTACTGCGTGCAGCATATATCTTCTTACGTTGCAACTGTGTTACTTGCAGCACTTTCCTTTATACATGACATATGTACTGCCAGGAGCAACACCCTTACAGTGCTATACACGTCATGTGCAGTGAGGCATTGTTCCTAATGTATCAATGCACCCGTGATAACCACAGCACACAGTCTGCAGGATTTCCTCCTTACCCAGCCAGACATCTGTCCTAGCTATAGAGCTGTGTCCCACAGCTCACCTCGCTGCCTGTGAAGCCAGAGGATGTGTGTTCCTGTCCACAGTGCGGTAATTTGTGGGTGCAGCCAATGCCAGATGTTTTAATGGAAATTAGTAGTGCCAGCTTTAGGCTCCACACAGTGCTGTAAGCCTCAGGTGCCCCATAAGCCACCTTATAGGGAAGCCTATGGTTAAAGCACTGCGATGGTTTGGCTGTTGAAAATACTACATGACATTACACACATAGTGGCCCAGGCAGCACCCATGTGCCCTGTCGAATAGTTGTCTGCATGTTAAAATAACCTGATCTATGTCTGGCCAGTTTGTGCAAAGTAAACAGCACTGATGCTGACTAGCACAGTATATGCAGCAATGTGCCTAAGTAAAAATGTTTGATCCCTAACCACACTAGGGATTTGAACCAACAAATGTTTGCTTCACAGCCATTGCATTCACCACTGGGCTACAGCTCTACATATGTGAGAAGAGGTCTGGCTGACTACAATATGAGGTATGCATAATGTGTGTTGCGCTTAACAGGGTAGGTGTACTCCACTCACACCCATGATGCACTGCACATGCAAAGCAGCAGTCTACACATATTCTAAGGATGGGGTGAGCACCCCCACAACACCTAGGCCTAGTGCTGTGTACAGACCTTCTGTGTTGCTGCTACAGAGTGCCTACAGACTGTCTCAGTGTGGGTAGCCTGTGCTCACCCTGAGGGTGAGGTGGCATGCACATCACCTCTCCTTGCTGAAAGGGCTATAGCTCAGGTTCCATGTGTGCCAATGTTTGATAGGTTGTTCCATCAGACACACCTACGGTACACCTCTGTTCATCTATATAACCCAGCCACATCTGCACTTTGTGGACTTGGATGCACATGGAATAGTGCATATCGTGTGTGTGTGTGTGTGAGTGTGAGTGAGTGAGAGAGTGAGAGCTGTATGGACACCTAGTCAGAGTGTGACAGCCCACCAAACCTGCCCTCTGAAACCCAGGATCCCCCAGAAATCTAATGCACATTCTCTATCGCTGCAACGGTGGCAGCGGGAGCCAGGGCCATCAACCTCAGTGCAGTTGCTGTTGGAGGAAGCCACAGAGAACCTTCTACACTTTTGTACGCATCCACACTTCAAATGCAGCCACATGCTAGGCCTTGAAACACCCCACACCACAATCTCACATTTTCCATCTGCGAGCATATTGGGTCTCCAGCTGCAGAACCCTGCAAGGTGTCCCAGACATACACACACTAACTGCAGACAGTCCGCTAGCCAGTCCACTGTGCATGCTACAGCAGGATATGTGTGCACCCATGACTAGGATGGGAGCACACCCAACAGACAGTTAACTCAGTGATTAGGCCCCAGAACTACAGAAGCCATATACATCACATGAGAGACCAACTATATGCAACAATTTATTTATTTATTTATTTTATTTATACATACATTTATATACCGCATCTTCCAAGGTTCAGTTGCGGTTTACAGTTGAACAACACTTAACAAAACAAGTTTGTTTTACAGGGAACGTCATATTATAACAGAACATATCTACAAGGAACATCAGATTTATATATAGTATATATGGTCTAAACATTGTGAGATAAAATAGAACAGGTTAACTATATACAGTTTTATGTATATATATACAAGGAGGTGAACGGATATAAGTTGTGAGGTTATCATATGTATGTGTTATCTGTATATGTTAAGGGTTTTTGCTTAATGTAGACCGATTGCTGTTTAACCTTTGTCTATAGTGGGTGTTAAGTTATCTATGTTATAGTTTATGGTGAACAGGTACGTTTTCAATTTTTTACGGAGTTCTATGATTTCCGTACATGTTCGAAGTTCCTCTGGGAGGGAATTCCAGATCATTGGGGCTATGTGGGAGAAGGCTCTGTTATTAGTTGCTTTATGGGCTCTTGTATAATCTTTCGGGATCTTTAGTCTATTTAATTGACCTTTTCTGTGTGTTGGCTTGGACGGTTCTTTATGTATTAAATTACAAAGCATTGTTGGGGCCATATCATTTAATGCCTTGAATGCTGTTATTATTGCTTTGTAGGTTATTCTGCTTTGAATAGGTAGCCAGTGGAGGGATGCTAGTACTGGTGATATGTGTTGGAGTGAATTAATTTTCAATATGATTCTTGCAGCTGCATTTTGCGCTAATTGCAATCGTTTGATGTTTTGTTTTGAAATTCCTATTAGTATTAGATTGGCAAAATCAAAATGTGGAGTTATTGTTGCCTGTATTATGTTGATAAAATCTTGTGTAAATACTAGCGGACGAAGTTGTTTGAGGGTTTTGAGTTTGAAATATATTTTCTTTATAGTATTGCTAATATGTGTTTCCATCGTAAGGTGCGTATCTAATATAACGCCTAGATATCTTATTTCATTTTTTATTTTGATTTCTTCGTTTTGAATTTTTATATGTGTTGGAGGGATGTAGGTTTTGTTCTTAGTCACAATTAGAACTTCAGTTTTAGTGTGGTTAATGTGGAGGTTTTGTGTTTTTAGCCACGTTGTGATTTCATTATAGCAGTCCGATAGGAGTTGTAGTGGTAAGTTGGGTATCGTGAATGGTATATACATCATAATATCGTCTGCGTATAAATGATACTTGACTCCAAAATGGCGGAACCTAGCCATGCCGTGGTCACTGCTGAGTCAGGGAGAGAGTGACCTCCCAGCAGGACATGCTGTGGACACCATGTCTGTGCAGGTGGTGGCCAGGCAGTACAATGTCCCAGACATTGCCCTATGCCCAGTGCAGTTGCATCCTGCTCATGCCACCCTGTCTGAGCTCTACCCACAGTGCCTTGCTCCTCATTATGCACATTGGCAGGCCAATAATGGCACAGTACTATCAGCTTGGTCTGCAGACGGTTTTGTAAAGCACCATACACTGGATAGACAAACACACACGCCCCACACCTATGGCAGCAATGAGCAGCTGAAGAGGTATTTGGCAGCCCTGGCAAACGCCCCATTACTGGGCACAGTGCAGGCATGGCTATGTTAGTCGGAAACGTTGCTGTCGTGCTTCAGGGTGCTGCACTCTGTCAGACACATGACCTTTCGCACATTCCACAGACATCAGAGAGATTGGTGTGATACAACTCATTGAGCTAATTGTGCTTAACATTCCCATTTCTATGTGCCAGGAATCATAGTAGTCTTTCGATATCTGTGTACCGTATACCCGTGATTAATGTGGCATTGCTAATGTATGCACATGCTAGTATTGGGCGATACACACAGGGCCAAAAATCCAGCCTCTGCATTAGACTTTGGATGATGGAGCCTGCAGGTGCAGGTGTTTCCAACCCTGTTGGGTGCTGCTTTAGGCCACAGGTTCACAACTACAGTCCTGATGGGCCAAACACTGTTCAGGTTTTCAGGATATCCCTGATAGATATGCCTATGATACCTCTGCATACCATGGGGCCAGGACCTGAAATTGCATGACACACATCTTTTTTGCAGACTGCATCCAACCTGAGGGATTTTTTAAGCTCCAGGACTGCATTTGGGGGAATCTGCTGTAGGGGATGCATATGTTTATGTGTTGTGTGTCATTTACGCAAAGATATGAGTGTTTCACCCACGCTTATGTCCTCCGCATTAAGGGTTCAGTCTTTACTATCATGTTTTCTTCAAAGTGTAAAATGTGGGTACTGGTATGGCAGGTGGCCCAGCTGGGCTTTCAGCCGGTGACCTTCTGGTCCATAAGGCACTGCCTGCATCCGCTGCACCACCATCTTAGCACTGATACAGTGTGTTCCCTGGGGTGTCTATGTCTGTTTCTCAGACAGGAACTGTATTTTGGGGTGCACTGAACCCACGTGAGGGGGATGCACCACCACCTGCTGTGAGCAGCACACACTGCCCCCTCCACCACCGCTATCCCTCTGGCAACATGCTATTCTGCACCATTGCTGTTTACATTGCACTAGCATCTTCATTAGGAGCAGCATGGAACCTGACTGGTGTTTGGCCCTCCAGGGCTGCCTTTGGGAGACTCTGCTCTAAGTACCACACTTTTACGGTGTTTGTGTTCATTGCTGGTCAATATATAAATTTGAGGCATGTTTCTGTTTCCAGGAATACCTGGCAGGCTTTACTACCATGTTTTCTACATGTGTAAAATAAGGGGATTGGGTTGGAGGCTGACACAACTGGGAATTGAACCTGTGACCTTCTGTTCTTGTACACACTGTCTGTGTGCACTGCACCACTGTGTCGTCACTGGAGATCAATGAACAAAATGTGCTTAAAGTACAAATTTATATCTGCCAGTTCGCATGGCCAACGTTTGATAGGTGCGTACCATATACCGAGGTGTAGGGTGGCAGTGCTAAGGTCTGAAACTGCCTCTCCATGAGACATTGGTCAATGGGGCCTGTGGGGTGGGGTGTGTGTGTGTGTCTGGCCCTGTTGGCTGCTTCTTTACAGCACAGTGTCCCAACTCCAGTCCTGGTGTTCCAAACAATGTTCAGCTTTTCATGCTGTCCCTCATAAGCTACATCAACATACCATGGGGGTTGGTGCATAGATATGCAGCACAGACATCTTTATTGAGGCAACATGTATCCTGAATGTTGTGGGGCACTCCAGGACTGCATTTGGGAGACTATGCTCTGGGTAATGCAGCTTTTTATGTTGTCTGTGTTTGGAGTGATAAGATATAGGCATATTAACCATGCTTATGTTTTCAGCAATACAGGATTATCCTTATTATCATGGTTTTGTTTTACAAAAAATGTGGACTGGATTGGTAGTAGCCCCAGCTGGGCTTTGAACCTGTGCCCTTCTGTTCCTGTACCCACTGTGTGTATGCACTGCACCACCTTCTTGCCACAAATATGCTGTGTTCCTTGGAGAGTCCATGACTGCACATCCAACAGGGCCTGTCTTGCGGTAGACGGTGCCAGCCTGCACAGGCCTAGGCCACTGTCTGCTATGGTTTGCAGCCACTGCCCCCTCCACCACCTGTAACCTTCAAAAAACATTCATACATGTCCCTATCTGGGAAAAACATATGACATGAGTGAGTTGTAGCACTCCATTACTCACTTTGAAGGACTCGGCTATAGGAAATGGCCATTGTTATGGTTTGAGTGCAGTGTGTGGTCAAATATAGGTGTTGGGACCATGCTTATGTTCTCTGTAAAGTTGCAGTGTGTGTACTATCACTATTTAGTGGTGGCTAAAACTATGGGGACTTGTTTGGAAGGCACCCCAAATGGGATTTGAACCTGTGACTCTATGGTCCTACAGACACTGGCTGTGTCCACTGCACCGACAATGCAGTCTCTGGAGATAGGAAACCTGGAAGCATGAGTCCGAAACACTGCTAAGCACAATTCTACTGTGGGCCCGTTTACCTTGTATGGGGACAGGGGTGCAATTACACCTCAAAAATGACCTCCACTAAAAGGGAACACACCCAAAACCTCGCTGGGGAACAGTGATATCAATGGACAACATGACATACACTCCCAAGACAACTCCATTACACTGCAGTGGATTTTGCACAAATCTACGGAGCACACACCCTTAAAAACACTTTATTCATTTTTTGGATGTTTCCATGGAGTATTTTTTATGGTTGCCCATTAATATCACTGTTGCCCTGCTTAATTATTATTTATTTGGGATTTTTTGTGGTGATTGTCAAGGTATATTTGCACTTTTGTTCTGTACACATGTATCACAGTGCTCACGTTTTGCATGTTTCCCTGGTTTTGGTTTACATTGCTCACATAAATGGTTTCTCTTCCCTTTAAATCGGCTCTAACGCGAGGGTTTCACTTGCGGTATTTTACATGCCAAAGTTGAGCCGCGCTCCTGTGCGGGGACACTCTCCCCTCCCACTCTCCACCCATTGACCCCGTCCCCCCGCCCCTCTGGCGCCTTCCTCCGCCCTCCGTAAGCGTTTCCCCGCCTGTATCGCACATGAGCGCCCCGCACACGTGCGGCCTCCCGTTAATGTGATGCACTCGCGTGCGCGGCGCTTAAGAGCTCTTAAAAGCATCATTAGCGGCCGCTCTTGTGCGCCGCGCACTCTCTTTAAATAGTTTTTGTTCATAATTTTATATACATAGTTCTGTCAATCGTTGAATCTCTGACTGTTATAATCTGTTCTATGTAATAATGTTGTTCATTGTAAACCACCCCTGATCTCTGGAAGGGGCGGTATAGAAGAAAATGCCAAATAAATAAAATAAATTTGATATACTGTCTTGGACAGAGTATGTGTTAAGGCAGTTTACAGACCCAACCATTAAAAACAGATAAAACAAATACTAAATTAAGAAAAAAAAGGAATTACAAATCAAAAATATGATAAGATTACAAACATTAGGAGGCAGGAAGGTAAATCTGTGACTGAGGATCACTTTGAGAAAAGCTATTGTTTGAAAATTATTCTGCTCTTAATGATTGTTCAAAGAGCTAATTTTTCAGACCAGTTTTAAACTTTGCAAGTGAGCATTCTCAACGCAAGCATTCAGGGAGAGATGGGGCCACACAGGCAAAACAAGACTGTCTTATAGTTTTATAATAGAGGACCCTATACAAGAGAATAATCAATAAATTGGCCTGGTTGGATCTCAGAGTACATGAGGGAATGTAAGGGATCAGAAGTAAATACAGGGGGAGACTAGTTTGGATCACCTGGAATGTAAAAAATCTTATTTTAAGCATTATTCTGTTACTAATTAGAAGCTAATGTTATTTCTTAATGTAACCCAGAGCAAAAAAAAATATATATATATTATTACCTTTTTGGTGCCCCAGGAAGGGTTGGTGAGAGCTTCGGGGCTGCCGGAGAAAGTCAGTCAAATCTTTTGTCAGCCTTAAAGGGGTAAGAGGTCCTGTATTCAGCCAAAAATGGCCACAGGGCTTGGAACCTCTCCTGGTAGTATCGGGGCACCAAAGGGGCCCCGGAAGGTAGACAAGGGCTAAGGGAGCCATAAAACTTAATTTAAATGCATTTTTAGCAGCCATTTTTACTGCAGTTCGCGGCCAATATTTAAAGTGTTGTGGCTGACTTCCCGAAGCTCTGGGGAAGCACTGGAGCCTCAGTTTTGATTAATGTAGGGAACCTGCATTAATTATAAAATGAAAAGTTTTAATCCTCAGAATAACCGTGTTTAAGGTTATGAGGTAACTTGAGTAGGTTAAGGAGGGATCTCTCTAGAGAGTCTTTAGTGAGCTTTGCTTCAGGTGAAAAGGGAACGTTGTAGTGATCCTCTTATCCTGCTGTCCTATACAGCAGTAACCTTCAACTACAATGCAAGATGAAAATAAATATATTACTAGTATCTAGAGATTAAACAATCCTTCTGTAGGTGTATATTACCACTCCGGTCAATTCGTCAATTGGACTAATTACTCTAAGTATCTTCTTGTCTGGAAAAGAGGCAGCTGAGTGGAGATATGATAGAGATCTATAAATTAATGAATGGAGTGGAATGGGTAAACATAGATCAATTGTTTCTGTCATCAGAATATAGAAAGACTAGGGGACAAGCAATGAAGCTACAGGGTAAACTATTTAGGACTAATAAGAGAAAATATTGTTTCACTCAACGTGTAATCAAACTCTGGAATTTTTTACCTGAGGATGTAGTAAAAGCTGTTAGTGTAGCTGGGTTTAAAAAAGGTTTGGACAAGTTCCTGGAGGAAAGGTCCATAAACCATTATTAAAAGGGGCCTGGGATATCATTGCTTGACCCAATACAAGCATTGTGGAACCTGTGTCTTTTAGGGAAACTGCTAGTTACTTATGACCTAGATTGGCCACTGTTGGAAACAGGATACTGGGCTTGATGGACCTTGGTCTTATCTACAGTAGTATGGCTTATCTTATGTTCTTATGTCTTGCTGATACCACTACGTTGTTGTTAAGTGCCATTGAATCGGTGTCAACTCATGGCAGCCCTATGGATAGTTGACCTAAACTGTGTTCAGTCTTCAGTCAGGCGGTTCATTGTTAATAGAGTGGCACACGTAGCTGCTGTTATTTTATTGATCCATCTCATTGCTGAACTTCCTCTTTTGTATTGAATTTCTACCTTGCCAAGCATGATATCTTTTCTAATGATCTCTCTCTTTGTATGATTTGTCCAAAATATGAAAGTTGTCTTCTCATCTGAGCTTCTAAAGAAAGCTTAGGTTTGATATCCTCTAGTACTGACTGGTTAGGTCTTCAGGCAGTCCAAGGTATACACAGTATTCTTCATCAGCATTATAAATCAAAAGCAACAATTTTCTTCCTGTATATCTTTTTCACTGTCCAACTTTCTCATCCATATGACATTATAGAAAATACCTTGGCTTGAACAAGTCAAATCTTTATATGGAGATAGACATCTCTGCTCTTGAGGATCTTGTCTAGGTCATTCATTGCCATTCTGCTGAGAGCAATGCATCGTCAGATTTCTTGACTGCTTGTTGTTTCTTTGTTGATCTAAGTAGGTTAAAGTTTTCAACTATTTCAATTTCTTCTCCATCAATGATGAACTTATTGATTTTGCCAGTTGTCAGGATCTTTGACTTCTTCACATTAAGGTGCAGGCACAATTTAAGACTATGGGCCCAATTTTCATTTAGGCAGGCTATGTGCCACATCGGCACATAGCCTACCCAATGACCCCCTTAACCTGGATTTTCACTTCTGCGGTGACAGAAGTGAAAATCTGGGATGGCTGGACACGCTGGCAGCTATCAAGATTAAGTGGTTGGCAATAATTTTTGATGCTACCTGGTTAGCTCCAACCCCTCAAAGATATGTGAGGAAACCCTCATCTATCTTTAAGGTGCCGAGGGCTAACCGGGTAGCATCAAAAATTGCTGCTATCTGCTTAGCCCTTTCCTCTGCCCCCACTACATCCCAAAATGACCCCGAATTGCCCCAATGCTAGCTGCATAGCATTTGGGAGTGTAAGGGATACACCTGGGAATTTTATAGGTACTATAAAATAGGTACTATCCATGTATTTGCCTTCAAAAATTCCCTGTTAAGGCATTTACTCGGGTAACTAGTGAAGTTACCCATGTAAATGCCTTTGAAAATCGGGCTCTATGTTCCTTGATCTGGAGAAGCAAATGTTTCATGTTGTCCTCACTTTCAGCCAGTAATGTGATATTATCAGTATATCGAAGGTTGTTGATGATTCTTCCGCCAATCTTCACACCTCAGTTGTCTTCATACAGTCCTGCTTCTCTGATGATTTATTCTGCATATAAATTAAACAGGTAGGGCAAAAATATGCAACCTTGTCATACACATTTGCTGATTTTAAAACATTCTTTTTCTCCTTGTCCCATTTGAACAGTTGGTTCTTGATCAATGTAAAGGTTGTGGAAGAGAACTATCAGGTGTTCTGGTATACCCATGATTCTTAATGAGGCACAGAGTTTCTCATGGTTTACACAGTCCAAAGCCTTATTGTAGTCAATAAAACACATATAAATATGCTTTTTTGTTTTCAAGCATCCATCTCATATCCACAATGATATCTCTCATTCCTCACCATTTTCTGAACCCTGCTTGCACTTCAAACAGTTCTCATTCCAGGTATAGTTGTAGTCTCTGCTGAATGATCTTGAGCAGAATCTTGCTGGCATGTGGGATCAGAGCGATTTTGTGATAAGTTCCACAGTCTGTCAGATCACCTTTCTTCAGTATTGATATAAACACAGATCTTTTCTAGGTAGTTGGACATAATGTTGTCTTCCAAATTTCCTGGCAGAGCCTTTTAAGCATGGTAACAGCTGCATCCGATTGCTGTAATACTTCAGTGGGAATGCCATCAATAAATAAATAAAATAAAAACCAGCCTAAAAAAGATGGGCTTTTATCCTAGATTTGAATAGGACTTGAGAGGGATCCTGATGTACCAATTCAGAAAGTCTTTTCCAGGCATATGGCACAGTATGGTAACTTATAGGTAGATCCCATAAGATGCACATCCAAAATGAAAATGGGCCCCGTTTGAACCTTATTCTACATCTGCGGGTCTATACATGTGCATGGGGAGGTAGATGTCTGGTGCAGCATGGGCAAAGCGCTATTTAGCCGGCCTATGCATGCATTTTGGTGCACGGACCGTGCACAGGTGCAAGCAGAGCCATGCGATATAATGGAGAAGCACCTCCCATGTCAATATTATGGGACATGGCTAAACATTTTGGATGTCCCCACACCCACCATATTGTGAAACGTTGCACATTTCGGATCCTGCCCATCTCCGCGATGGACCCGCAAATGTCACACCTCCTTGGTAAAAACATCATCTCCTAAGCTGCTCTTCACACTGACAGGAGTTTGCTGATGTAAATTAAACATACCTACCAGTGATAAATGACTGCTGCTGAAACCTAGACCATAAACCAGTCCTTTGTATGCCCTGAAAAGTGCTAGGTAATCCAATGCACCTAAAAATGTTTTAAGGGAATGTAAATATGAACATGTATGTCATGAGGTACCTTACATTAAATGGTACTTGGCATTATAAAATGGCCCAAATAATTCATGCCTTGTTCATCCCTACAAACACTCTTTAAACTGCTAAGGACGGACCCTTACGAAGAGCAAAAAAAAAACAAAATTAATATTGCAGTTCCTCAAAGGATGTATAATAAGGCTGAGTGACAAAGGTATGCCCTTTCGTGCTATGGCCCATAAGCGCACTCATTCTGCTGCTCTGCACTACCTTTTCTCTCTTATCTCTCCCTACACCCCTCCTCGGGAACTCCGCTCTTCTGGCAGATTGCTTCTATCTGTGCCTTTCTCTTGTATTTCCAACTCCAGACATCGCTCCTTTCATTTTGCTAATCATTATGCCTGGAACAAACTACTTGAATCTGTACATCAAGCTTCTTATCTGGCCCTTCTCTAATCCAGACTGAATGTTCAACTCTTCGTTGCTACTTTAGCATCTGATCCTCCTAATTTCCCTTGTAGGAAAAAGAGCCAAACGACGAAACTTGGAAACAGCACAAGCACTGGCAAGTTAAATGCAAGGCACTGATAAGGCAGGCAAAGGGAGAATTGGAGAAGAAGCTTGCTACGGAAGCAAAAATGTGTAATAAAGACTTTTTCAAGTACATTCATAGCAAAAAACCTGTGAGAGAGTCAATTGGTCCATTAGATGAAAGAGGGGTTAAATGGGCACTAAGAGGCGACAAGGCGATAGCGGAGAGAGTGAATGAATTCTTTGCTTCGGTCTTTACTGAGGAAGATGTAGGGATGTTACCCATGAATGAAGTGGTATTTAAAGGTGTGGAAGAATTGAAGGAAATATCAATACATAGGGAAGATGTATTACAACTATTAGATAAACTGAAGAGTAGCAAATCACCTGGGTCGGATAATATGCATCCAAGGGTGTTGAAAGAACTGAAATATGAGAATGCAGACCTGCTATTAGTAATCTGTGACCTATCATTAAAATCATCTGTAATAACTGAAGAATGGAGGATGGCGAACGTAACACCAATTTTTAAAAAGGGTTCCAGGGGTGATCCGGGAAACTACAGACCGGTGAGCCTGACGTCAGTACCGGGAAAAATGGTAGAAACCATCAAAAAGAACAAAATTGCTGAACATGTAGATAGTCATGGCTTAATGGGAGAAAGCCAACATGGCTTTAGACAAGGAAGATCTTGTTTTACTAATCTGTTATGTTTTTTTGAAGGTGTGAATAAACAGGTGGACAAAGGTGAGTCGGTTGATATAATGTATTTGGACTCTCAGAAAGCCTTTGACAAGGTCCCTCATCAGAGTTTTGGCAAAACTAAAGAGTCATGTGATAGGAGGCAGTGTACTATTGTGGATCAGGAACTGGTTAAAAGATAGAAAGCAGAGGGTAGATCTAAATGGCCAATTTTCCCAATGGAGAAAGGTGAATAGTGGTGTACCCCAGGGATCTGTGCTGGGTCTGCTGCTTTTTGACATATTCATAAATGACCTGGAAAAGGGAATAACGAGTGAGGTTATCAAATTTGTAGATAACACAAAACTATTTAAAGTTGTTAAAACCCAAGAGGATTGTGGAAAATTGTGAGAGGATCTTGATATATTGGAAAACTGGGCATCAAAATGGCAGATGAAAACTGGAAAACTGGGCATCAAACTGGAAAAATGAAAAACTGGATGAAAACTGGAAAACTGGAAAATTGGAAAACTGGGCATCAAAATGGCAGATGAAATTGAATGTGGACAAGTGCAACGTTATGCACCTAGGGAAGAACAACCCAAACTATGGTTACATGATGCAAGGTTCCACATTAGGAACCACCACCCAGGAAAAAGATTTAGGCTTCATTGTGGAGAACATGTTAAAACCCTTGGCCCAGTATGCAGTGGCATCCAAGAGAGCAAATAGGATGCTAGATATCATAAGGAAAGGAATGGAAAATAAAACAAAGGATATTATAATGCCTTTATATTGTTCCATGATGAGACCGCACCTTGAATATTGTGTGCAATTCTGGTCGCTATATCTTAAAAAGGATATAGAGTTATTAGAAAAGGTTCAGAGAAGAGCCACCAAAATGGTAGAGGATGGAAGGATACCCCTATGAAGAAAGGCTAAAAAGGTTAGGGCTCTTTAAACTTGAAAAGAGACAGCTGAGGGGAGATATGATAGAAGTCTATAAGTTAATGAACGGAGTGGAACAGGTAAATGTAGATCAATTGTTTACGTTATCAGAATATAGAAAGACTAGGGGACATGCAATGAAGGGTAAACTACTTAAGACTAATAAAAGAAAATATTTTTTCACTCAACGTGTAATCAAACTCTGGAATTTGTTACCGGAGGATGTAGTAAAGGCTGTTAGTGTAGCTGGGTTTAAAAAAGGTTTGGATAAGTTCCTGAAGGAAAGGTCCATAAACTATTATTAAGAAGGGACCTAGGATATCAGTGCTTGACCCAATACAAGCATTGTGGAACCTGTGTCTTTTGGGGAAACTGCTAGGTACTTATAACCTAGATTGGCCACTGTTGGAAATAGGATACTGGGCTTGATGGACCTTGGTCTGACCCAGTATGGCATATCTTATGTTCTTAGATGTGTCTTGTCCACAGCTCCTGAGATTGTAAGCTCTACTGAGCAGGGGCAGTCTTTTATGTGTATCTGGGCAGCACTGTGCATGCCTTGTAGTGCTATTCAAATGATCAGTAGTAGCAGTAGTATTGCCTTCTGGCTATGGTATCTGATTCCCACATATCTGGGTACTGGCATTTCTCAAAGCAGCTACCGGTATATCTGTTTCATTGTGGAATAGAAACATAGAAATATGATGACAGAAAAAGACCACATGGCCTTTCTAGTCTGTCCTTCCATATCAACAACTACAACAGTCCAATTTTTTCCTTTATAGATCCTCTGTGTTTGTCCCATGCTTTTTTGAATTCAGTTACTGCCCTAATCTCTACCACCTCCACTGGGAGACTATTCCATGGATCCACCACTCTTTCCGTAAAGAAATATTTCCACAAATCACTCCTGAATCTATCCCCCTTCACCCTCATCCCATGTCCCCTCATAGCAGAACTTGCTTTCAATTGAAAGAGGATCTCCCCCTGAATCTTTATGCCATGGAGGTATTTAAACATCTCAATCATATCACCTCTATCCCGCCTTTCCTCTAAGGTGTACATATTAAGATCCTTAAGTCTGTCCTCATATGCTTTATAATGAAGACCACTAACCATTTTAGTAGCCACCCTCTGCACCTACTCCATCCTGTTCACATCCTTTTGAAGGTGCAGTCTCCAGAATTCCATACTATACTCCAAATGAGGTCGCAGCAAAGACTTAAACACCCAAGCATCCTTATAGCTTTTGCCATCACCATTTCTACCTGTTTAGCTACTTTAAGAACGTCAGACACAACCACACCCAGGTCCCGCTCTTCTTTAGTGGACAAAAGTACTTCACCCACTATACTATATTGCTCCCTTGGATTGCTGCAGCCCAAATGCATGACCTTACATTTTTTAACATTAAATACCAGCTGCCAGATTCTAGACCATTCTTCATGCTTAACTAGATCCTTCCTCATGTTATCTACACTTTCATAAGAACATAAGAACATAAGATATGCCATACTGGGTCAGACCAAGGTCCATCAAGCCCAGTATTCTGTTTCCAACAGTGGCCAATCTAGGTCATACGTACCTAGCAGTTTCCCCAAGGGACACAGGTTCCACAATGCTTGTATTGGTTCAAGCATTGATATCCTGGGTCCCTTCTTAATAATGGTTTATGGACCTTTCCTCCAGGAACTTGTCCAAACCTTTTTTAAACCCAGCTACACTAACAGCCTTTACTACATCCTCCGGTAACAAATTCCAGAGTTTGATTACACGTTGAGTGAAAAAATATTTTCTTTTATTAGTCTTAAATAGTTTACCCTGTAGCTTCATTGCATGTCCCCTAGTCTTTCTATATTCTGATAAGGTAAACAATCGATCTATGTTTACCCGTTCCACTCCGTTCATTAATTTATAGACTTCTATCATATCTCCCCTCAGCCGTCTCTTTTCCAGGTTAAAGAGCCCCAACCTTTTTAGCCTTTCTTCATAGGAGTAGCCTTCCATCCCCTTTACCATTTTGGTGGCTCTTCTCTGAACCTTTTCTAAAATTGCTATATCCTTTTTAAGATATGGCGACCAGAATTGCACACAATATTCAAGGTGCGGTCTCACCATGGAACGATATAGAGGCATTATAATATCTTTTGTTTTATTTTCCATTCCTTTCCTTATCATACCTAGCATTCTATTTGCTCTCTTGGCCGCCGCTGCACACTGGGCCGAGGGTTTTAACATGGTATCCACAAGGACGCCTAAATCTTTTTCTTGGGTGGTGGTTCCTAATGTGGAACCTTGCATCATGTAACCATAGTTTGGGTTGTTCTTCCCTAGGTGCATAACCTTGCACTTCTCCACATTAAATTTCATCTGCCATTTTGATGCCCAGTCTTCCAATTTATCAAGATCCTCTTGCAATTTTCCACAATCCTCCTGGGTTTTAACAACTTTAAATAGTTTTGTGTCATCAGCAAATTTGATAACCTCACTCGTTATTCCACTTTCCAGGTCATTTATGAATATGTCAAAAAGCAGCGGACCCAGCACAGATCCCTGGGGTACACCACTATTCACCTTTCTCCATTGGGAAAATTGGCCATTTAGCCCTACCCTCTGCTTTCTATCTTTTAACCAGTTCCTGATCCACAGTAGTACACTGCCTCCTATCCCATGACTCTTTAGTTTTGCCAAAAGTCTCTCATGAGGGACCTTGTCAAAGGCTTTCTGAAAGTCCAGATACACAATATCAACCGACTCACCTTTGTCCACCTGTTTATTCACCTGTTTATGTCGACTCTATTGCAGATTTTGGTATCATCCGCAAAAAGGAAAACCTTACCCGACAGCCCTTCTGCTATATCACTTACAAAGATGTTAAAAAGAATTGGACCAAGGACAGATCCCTGGGGCACACCACTGGTAACATCCTTCTCCTCAGAGTGAGCCCCATTTACTTGTACTCTTTGTCGCCTCCCACCCAACCAATTTGTAACCCAAGCAGTAACTTTTGGGTCCATCCCTATGGTGCTCAGTTTGTTTATAAGTCACCTGTGAGGAACAGTGTCAAAAGCTTTACTGAAATCTAAATACACCACATCTAGGGCTCTCCCTCGGTCCAACTCCCTATTCACCCAGTCAAAGAAATCAATCAGTTTTGTCTGACAAGACCTGCCTCTGGTGAATCCATGCTGTCTCAGATCCTGCAATCCTCCCCTTTACCCTTGAGCCTGACAATACCACTTTTGCCCTTCACTAAGATATCTGAAAAATGTCTTATCCCCCCATTTATTGCATTGGCTATTTCCTCCTCTTTTTGAATCTTTGCTTTCCTGACTACTTTGCTAGCTTCTCTAAGGGGTATGTTTACTAAACTGCGCACTTGTGCGGGGCGCACTTGAACGTGTGAAAATGATGCACTTAAGTGCTCTTAAGTGCCCCGCACGAGTGCACGTCACACTAACGGGCCCCGCACACATGCGACGAACACACGCACGTGTGCGGTGCGGTACTGTGCAATAGAGGCGGGGAAAGGCGAAAGGAGGGCGGAGGAAGGCCCCCAAGGGGCGGAGAGATGGGGTCAATGGGTGGAAAGTGGGAGGGGAGAGGCTCCCCGCACAGGAGCGGGGCCGAATTTACAAGTAAAAACTACCGCGATTGAAACACTCGCTGTAGACTGCATTTAAAGGGAAGAGAAACCATTTCCGTCAGCAATGTACAGCAAAACCGGGGAAACCTAAAATACGTGAGCAGTGTGATACATGTGCACAGAACAAAATGTCAAATAAACAATGGAAATGACCACAAAAAAAACTTTAAAAATTATAATCCAGCTGGGCAACATTGATATCAATGGCCAACAATAAAAAACACTCCCAGGAAAGCTCCAAAAAAAAGGAATGATTTATGGAAGGGTCTACGGAGCGTAGACCCTTCCAAAAATCATTTCTTTTTTTGGAGCTTACCTGGGAGTGTTTCTAATGTTGCCCATTGATATTACTGGTGCCCAGCTTGGTTATGTTTGCTTTCCCCTTTTTTTGAGGTCATTTCTGAGGTTTATTTGCCCTTTTGTCACCATACAAGGTGAATGAGTCCACAGTAAAATTGTGCAGAGAAGGTTTTCTGAGCCGTTCAGTCAGGTTATCTATCTCCAGGGACTACACTGCTTCTGTAGCCACAGTGTGGTGTAGCAGACACAGCCAGTGCCTGTAAGACCAGAGGGTCACAGGTTCAAATCCCAGCTAGGGCTCATGACAACCCAGACCCCATTGTTTTACCCACCACAAAACAGTGATAGTCAGGACACCCCTGTATTGCAGAGCACATAAGCATGGTGCAAACACCTATATTTTACCCTACACCGCACACAAACCATACCAATGGCCATTACCTACAGCCAATTCCCCAAATACAATCCTGGAGTGCCACAACTCAATCCGGTCACATGCTTTTTCCAAGATAAGAACATGTCAGCATGTTGGCGGAAGGGTACAGGTGGCGGAGGGACCAGTGACTGCAAGCCACAGCACACAGTGGCCTAGGCCTGTGCAGTCTGGCACGGTCCACCGCAACAGGCATGCTCTGTCGCATGTACAGTCATGGCCTCCCCAGGGAATGCAGCACATCTGTGGCAACACAGTGGTGCAGTGCACACAGACAGTGTGTGCAAGAACAGAAGGGCACAGGTTCAAAGCCCAGCTTGGGCTACTGCCAAACCTGTCCACATATTTTTCCCACAACTAAACCTTGATAGTAAGGACAAAACTGTATAGCTGAGAACATATGCATTGTTAATACGCCTATATTTTACCACACCAATCACAGACACCATAAACAGGCGCATTACCTAGAGCAGAGTCTCCCAAATGCAGTCCTGGAGGGTCCCACACCATTCAGGTCCCATGCTGCCTCTAATAATGATGCCTGTGCTACATATCTATGCACCACCCCCATGGTATGCAGATGTAGCTCATGCATATTTATGAGGGACAGCATAAAAACCCGAACAGTGTTTGGAACACCAGGACTGGAGTCGGGAAACCCTGCCGTAAAGCAGCAGCCAACAGGGCCAGACACACCCACACACCCCCCCACAGGCCGCATTGGCCAATGCCTCCTGGAGAAGCAGGACATTGGGCCCTGCCTGTATCTCCCAATACTAGCAGTTTCAAACCTTAGCAATGCCACCCTACACCTGGGTATACGGTACACAGCTATCAAACGCTTCCTATGATAACTGCCATATATCAATTCCTACGTTAAGCACATTTTGGTCATTGAGCTCCACCATAACAATCATTCTGATGTTTGCGGTGTGTGCTGCAGGTCTGGTCCCTGACAGTGTCTACCACCCTGACAGTGTCTACCACCCCAACATATCCATGCCTGTACTGTGCCCAGGACTGGTGTGGTGGTTATGGCTGCTGACCTCATCTATAATAGCACAATGCTGGCATAGGTGTGGGGGTGGCTGTCTGTCTATCCAGTGTGTGGTGGCTGCAAACACCTTCCACAGCCCACACTGCCAGCAATGTTGCCAGTATTGGGCTACCAATGTGCATAATGAGGAGCAAGGTACCATGGGTATAGGCCGGACTGGGTGGCCTGGCCAGTGTGCTTCTGCACAGGGCATAGGGCACTGACTGGGACATTGTAGTGCCCGGCCACCACCTACACAGACAGGGTGACCTCAGTATGTCCTGCTGAGAGATCACTCTCACCCTGACTGTGCAGTGACCACTGCATGGCTAGGCACCCCCATAGTGCTATATAGTATTTTTCTTGTGTGATAGTTATGGGTTTTGTTTTGGGGCCCAGTCACTGATATATCTGCTTGCTGTGTATGCTGACATCCCAGTTCTAGGTGCATGCATCACCACTGGGAACATGCACTTTGGACTAACTAGCAGAGTGCTTGTAGCTGGTATGTGTCTTGCTGGAGTGGTTTGCAGGGTGCAGTGGCTGCTGGCTTGCTGCAGGAGAATAACATATAGTGGTGGGGTGCAGCTTACCATAACCTTGTCTAATGTCTGTCTGCTATTGTGTTTATGGATGTGTATAGAGCTGCATTGACTGCCCTGTGGGGTGTCTGTTCCTCAGCAGGACTGGGGTTGATGGTCCCCTCTACTGCCACCTTTGCAGGGAAGTAGAATGTGGATCTATTGATGGGAGACCATGTTTGCCACCCTCAGCCCTGGGGAGGAGGAGGGGGGTGGTGGTGGTGTTGGTGCAGGTACATGGCTCACCTGGGGGTCCATGAGGGCTACACCTGACTGAGACAGACAGAGATATCCATGATGTTTATGCAGAAACTACCTTTCTTACACATGAACACTGCCTTGGATGTCTGGCATAGCCTCCATCAGCTATGGAAGGTGTTGTGGACCTGGTCCTGGGCGCCTCATCGCACACTCACACTCACGCACAATGTGACTGTGTGTAGCTACTCTGTGCCAGTAAAACACCCGGTCCATACCCCCTACCAGGCCGAGGTGCTGTGTGGGTGCACCCGGTCACTTCCTCCTACCAGGCCAAGGTGCTGTGGGGGTGCATTCCCCATCTTGTGTTCATCTGTAGACATCTGATTTGCATGTGCAGTGCATCATGGGTACGGGTGGGCTAACCCTATCCTGGAGACCACAGCAGACTGTCTGTGTGGTGACATGCAGGCTCTCTGCAGCCAGCCAGGGGCTTGCTAGCAGCTATAGAGCTGTAGCCTAATGGTTACTTCACTGCCTGTGAAAGCAGAGGTTATGGGTTCAACCCACAGTGGGGTTATTTGAAAGGGTTGTCCAAAGCATTGTTTTTCTTTAATGTACATATTTTGATGCCAGCAAAAACACCCTCAGCGTACTGTACCCATAGGGTGCCTCTGAGAGCGCTTTATAGGGCACCCTATAGGGCACCTTATGGTTCCCGTCCATATAAGATGCACTATACATTATCCTGTGATGCAACTTATAGGGTGCCCTATAGGAGATATATTAGGGTGCCGTGGCGGACAGTGCACTTTATAATGTGCCCTAAGGAGTGCCATATAGGGTGCCTTTTACGGCACCTTCCATTACGGCACGTGAGGGCATGTTTGCTGGCAGCAATTAATAAAATACACATACGGTGCTGCAGGAACAGATATGTACATTGCAAAGCTGATGCCACAGCCAGCCTTACGTATTAGGCACCCTGGGGAGCTACCTCATGACCCCTGTATCAGCAGTCAGTGCCTTAACCATTGTGCTCCACTGCTGCTCCTCCATGCATGTCAGCGCACCTACGTATGCTTTTCATTCCTTAAACTGCACAGTGCTGCCATCAAAAACAGTACTCTGACCTTGCGGTACCTCATACAGCACCCTCTAAAGCGCCCTATAAGCAACATTCTAGGGTGCCTTGGCGGACAGTGCACTTTAAAATGTGCCTTATAGGGCGCCTTATGTTAACACGCTTTGAGGGTGCGTTTGCTAGTAATGATAATTAAACTAAAAATAACATGTCCCCTAAAGCACTCTTCCCCATAATATGCAATGCCTCAGCCAGCCTTTTTATTGGGCACTGTGGGGGGGTTTGAACTTCTGATCCCTGCATTATTGGTCAGTGTCTTAACCATTGCTTGCATATCTGCGTGCCGCCTTATGCCGTCCATTATTTGTATGCCTCCTAAAATATCACCTCAGCCATCGTCATTGAGCACAGTGGGGGATTAAACCCCTGATTCTTGCACCATTGGTAAGTGCCTTCACCATTGTGCTGTGGCTCTGCTTTTCTGCTTGCACATCAGCGCGCTGCTTATACCTCCCAGTATTAGAATGCCGCCAAAAACATCAGCGCTCCGCCTTATGCTGCCCAAAACATCAGTGCCCTGCTTTAGGCCGCCCAGTATTTCTCTGCCTCATAAATTAAAAACTCAGCCAGTGTCATTGAGCACTGTGGGGTATCAAACCCCTGCTCTCTGCACCATTGGCAACTGCCTTAACCGTAGTGCTGTGGCTCTGCTTTTCTGTCTGCACATCAGCGCGCCACATATGCCTCCCGCGCAGCTATCCGATGCGCATATGTCAATCACGGCTTTTCTTCTTCATGACGGAACGCCCACTCCTTATATGGCACCCACACACTACCGGGGCCTGCACTTTACCGGGGTTTTAGTAAACATGCCGCTAAGTTTTTCCAAATATAGATGCCTGTCTTTCTCTCTCTGTGATCTCTTGTATTTCATGAAGGCCTCCCTCTTTTTCTTCAGTTTTTCAGCTACCTCTTTCGAAAGCCATAGCGGTCTCCTTTTCCTTTTACCTTTCTTTACCATTTTAATAAAAAGGTTGGTTGCCCTTAAAATATCTCCTTTCAGTTTTGCCCACTGTTTTTCTACATCCCCCAGCTGTTCCCATCCCGCTAACGGCTCCCTGAGGTATTGGCCCATCTTGGCAAAGTTAGTCTTCCTAAAGTCTAAGACCCTCACCTTTGAATGGATTCTAACAGCCCTGGTCCTAATACTGAACCACCCCATCTGGTGATCACTGGGTGCAAAATGATCTCCTATTATAACATCTGAAACACTTTCACCATTGGTAAGCACCAGTATGGCCCCTTCACGTGTGGGGTCTGTTACCAATTGCTTGAATAGTTCTCCCTGTAGAGAATCCAGGATCTCTTTACTTCTAGATGATACTGCAGCAGGAATATGCCAATCAACATCTGGCATATTGAAATCTCCTATCAGTAGCACTTCCCCTTTCCTAGCAATGCTGCATATGTCTTCAATTAATTCTCTGTCCACCTCTTCCTCTTGTGAGGGTGGTCTGTATATCATGCCAATGCAAATAGATTTATCTTTCCCTCTTTCTAGTTTAACCCACAATGCCTTCTCTCTCCCTTTTAAGCTCTGTAATTCCAAAGCTTTAATAGTATTTTTTACATATAGTGCCACTCCTCCTTCCCTTCTTCCTACCCTGTCCTTTCTGAATAAAGTATAGCCAGGTATAGTTACATCCCAGTCATGGTTTTCTATGAACCATGTTTCTGTAACTGCCACTAAATCCAAGTCGGCCACTCCCACCAAAGCTTCAACATCAGGGATCTTATTCCCCATGTTATATGTTGGTCTGTATATATCCGGTATCTGTGGGGCAACCCTGTCTACCCTCACACATTCTGCTTTGTGGCACTGCTCCCCTGATCAGGCCTGTGTGGACATGGGAGGGGGTATACCTGTGTCATCATACCCGGGTAGCCAGCCTCCAGATATATCATCACTCTCACAAGCTGCATAGATCCTGGAATGGGGAAGGATGTAGGCCTCATGACACAATCTGGGGGATGTTGACACAACATTAGGCATGTCTCTCAGTGCATGGCACATCTAATGTATGGATGCCCTATCACTCGGATACCTGGTGACACAGCGGTTACCCTTATGGTCAAGATACCGGCCAGTCATTCATGGCCTCCCTGAATTGCAGATCAGCACACCAGATCCTGCCATGCTACCCCTAAACCACACACTCTCACTTGCAGTCACAAAAGACATCATTCTGCCAAACTGAACCTATAACTATACCTAATCACCCAATCAACTTGCCCTTGACCAAATTAGCTTAAGTTTATAAATAGCTCCATTGATTGTTTTTACCAGCCCAATGTACATAAATTTAACTCATATGTTGAAGATTTAGTTGATGTCTAAATTAGTCTATACTTGCATTTTAATATATTCATAAAGCTATGTTTGAGCTTGATGTAATACAGTGTGTGTATGCATACCTCTGTAGAGTTTTGCTACATGTAAACTGCTTTGAATCATGGAAACGTGGTATAAAAAAACAGAAAAAAAGATGAATTTCAAAAAAATAAATATTTTAAATAATGGTTTATATACCATAATAGCATGACATCCCAGGACTACACAAAATCACTCAAATACTAATCTTACAACTACAGTCTCAGTTTTCAGAACACAGGATTTGTTAGGGTCCCCTGGATTAGCTCTTTTAGCACAAACTGCACATTTCAGCATAGCCAGAATAAACATTATTGCTCTTCTTAATGTTTCTGTAAAGGCGTTTATTAATGTTTCTTTACCTTAAAACATTCCCTCATTTCTGATTTTTTGTTTTGCCAGACTGCAGTCACGCCATTTCAGCACATACTTGTCATTACCTTTCTTCCATATAGGTGAATTGAAGAGCACAGCAGAATACATGTATTTTCTAAACTCTGGCCTTATTCTACATTGCAGTAGAAATAATTGGGACGTCCGTGGGGATATCACAGAATGTACACAGGCCTTTACGGAATATGCTATGGCATTTCCATGGCTTACCATGCCCCCGTTCCACTCATTCCGGGAACATTCTGAGATACCCTGCTAGCACAACAGCAGGGTTTCAGAACGTGCACAACAGCAGGGTTTCAGAATATAGTCGGGGATGTTTATGGAGGATAAACATCCTCTCCACATGTACAAACCCCTTATTGGTGTTCTGGAATGACATCCATAGTGTATGATGGCAGATACAGACCGTTATGGTCCAACTAGGCTGCCCAGTAATATGGCTAGAATGGTTGTACTTGCCACTCCGTGTGGATCACCCCCATCTATGCCTTTCTTTAGGGTTCTACCTGCCACTCCAAGCAGGTCACCAATTCTGTTGAAGTATAAAAGATTAAGTTTGTTTTGATTTCAATATTTTTGCTATAAAGGGATCAAAACAAACTTAAATCTTTTTTACTTCAACAAATAGAGGGGTGGCCTGCATGAAGTGACAGCTACTATCCTAAACAAAGGCATAGAGGGGGGTGATCTGATAGAATGGCAGTAGATGAGAGGGTAGCAAAAGTGATTTGCCTGGGGGGTGTAAGGAGAGGTAATGAGGAGCTGTAGAATGGATGCATTTATAGATCAGTAGGAGAAATTTGAACTGGTTGTAGAAATGGATGGGGAGCCAATGAAGTGACTTGAGAAGAGGGGTTATGCCAGCATAGCAACATTGCCCAAAGATTAAGCTACCTCTCCTAAACATTATACCAAGGATGGATTCATTTTCAACAGATGATACATTTTACTTCTCTTAGATGGTCCTTTACAAATTCCTTGTGTTATAATCATTTGTAGTTGCCTTCAACAGATGATGGAAAGGCTTAATAAGGAATTTATAAAGAGAATGGGAAAAATATTTATTTATTAATTATTATTAATTTGTTTAAAGACATAAGAAATGCCATACTGGGTCAGACCAAGGTCCATCACGCCCAGTATCCTCAAGTACCTAGCAGTTTCCCAAAAAGACACACAGGTTCCAAAATTATATTGGGTCAGGCA
Organism: Ichthyophis bannanicus; assembly: GCA_033557465.1. Lineage (NCBI taxonomy): Eukaryota > Metazoa > Chordata > Amphibia > Gymnophiona > Ichthyophiidae > Ichthyophis > Ichthyophis bannanicus. The sequence goes on along the minus strand of CM066035.1, from coordinate 387,465,988 downwards.
GTGGATTTCCGGGTCCCCTTTAATAATGGTTTATGGACCTTTCCTCCAGGAAAATGTCCAAACCTTTTTTAAACCCAGATACACTAACAGTTTTTACTACATCCTCCGGTAATGAATTCCAGATTATGCATTGAGTGAAAAAATATTTTCTCTTATCAGTCTTAAACCGGTTCCACTGTAGCTTCATTGCATGTCCCCTAGTATTTCTACTTTTTGATGGTGTAAGGAATCAATCTACGTTTATCCATTCCACTCCTTTCATTAATTATAGTCCTCGATCATATCCCACCCTCCCCCTGGCATCTCTTTTCCAGGTTGAAGAGCCCTAATCTTTTAAGCCTCTCCTCATAAGGGTATCCTTCTATCCCCTTTACCATTTTGGTGGCTCTTCTCTGTACCTTTTCTAATTCCGCTATATCTTTTTTAAGATACAGGGACCAGAATTGCACACAATATTCAAGGTGCATTATAATATTCTTTGTTTTATTCTCCATTCCTTTCCTTATCATTCCTAGCATTCTGTTTTCTTTCTTAGCTGCCACTGCACACTGGGCAGAGGGTTTCGACGTATTATCCACGATGACGCCTAAATCTTTTTCCTGGGTGGTGGCTCCTAACCTTGCATCACGTAACCATTATTTGAGTTGTTCTTTACTAGGTGCATAACTTTGCACTTTTCCACATTAAATTTCATCTACCTTTTGAACGTCCAGTTTTTCAATTTATCAAGGTCCTCTTGCAATTTTTCACATTTGTTTACAGTATATTTGTTCTACTGCCATAAACTCCAAAAATTTGGTAGCATGGTGGTTTACAAACCATATTAAGCCAAGATGACCATCATACTTAGAAAAACTGATAAAAAGAGAATCTGTATGATCAAGCAATAAAAAGAAAAAAAAGCAGAACAGACACAAGAGGATGGGGGTTGAATAGGACAGCAATATTATCCATTAACATTGAAAATTAATATCACTGGAAAAATATGAAGAATTGTGAAGGAAGGAACAAGGTCCAGACACTATGCAGAAAAGTATTCACTGAGGGAATATAGGGGTACTATGCATTAATATATTCTCGTGGAGCCTGATCCCATAACGTGCACATTCAGTCCGCAGACACATCTAAATTTAAAATGGACCCCGTTTGAACCTAATTCCGCATCCAGAATTGGGGGTGATAGACGTGTTCAGTGTGGCATGGAAAAGCGCTATTCTGCCCGGTTGTGTACACCTCCAGGGAATGGCCTATGCATGGGTGCAGGCATGGACCATGCAATATAATGCAGATACACATCCCTGTCAATATTATCGGACGTGGGTAAGTGTTGTGGACATCCCCACACCCACTGTATTCTGAAAAGGTACGCATTTCGGATCCTGACCGTCCCCGCGATGTACCCATGGATGCCACGTCTCTTGGGTAAAACATGCATCTCCTATACTGCTCATCACAGACAGTAGATTGCTGATGCAAACTATACATAAATACCAATGAGAAATGACAGCTGCTGCAACCTTGACCATATACCAGTCCCCTCATGCCCTGAAAAGTGCTAGGTAATCCCAGTGCACCCTAATATGGTATGCAAGAATGTTAATATGAATATGTATGTCAGTACATACCTTGCATCAAAAGGTATGTGGCATTAGAAACCAGCCTCAATGATTCCTGTCCTGGTCATCTCTACAAACATGCCTTAAACTGCTAGGGATGGACCCTTACGAAGAGCACAAAACCCAAAATTAACATTGCAGTTCCCCAAAGGATGCATAATAGTGCTGAGCAACAAATGTATGCTCTTTTCGTGTCTATGCTCTATAAGTGCACTCATTCTGCTGCTCTGCATTACCATTCCCCTTTTATCTCTCCCTACACCACTCCCCGGGAACTCCACTCTTCTGTCAGATTGCTTCTATCTATGCCCTTCTCTTCTACTGCCAAATCCAGACTTCACTCCTTGCCGCTCCTTATGCCTGGAACAAACTACCTAAGTCTGTATATCAGGCTTCGTCTCAGGCCCCTATCAAATCCAGGCTGAGTGCTCACCTTTTCGTTGCCACTTTAGCATTTGATCAGCCAACTCAACCTTTGTTTCTTCCTTACCATTCCCCCTGGATGTATGCTGTCCACAGCTGCTCTGCTGTCTGTCTTGACTAGATGGTAAGCTCCGTTGAGCAGGGACCATCTTTTACGTGTGTCTGTACAGCACTGTGTACGCTTTGTAGTGCTATACAAATGATAAGTAGTAGTAGTAGTTGTGATAGTAGGGCCTTCTGGCTATGGCATCTGAGGTCCACCTATCTGGTACTAGCATTTCTCACACCATGTACACCTGTCCCATCATAGTGTATGTCGGTCTGTATACATCTGCTATCCATGGGGCAATCATTTCTGCCTTCCCACAGTCTGCTTTGTGGCACTGCTCTGCTGGTCAGAGCTATGTGGGCATGGGAGAGCAGATCCCTGTGCTATCTCACCAAGTAGATGGCACAGGGAAAACACCACTCTTGCAGCTCTCATGATCCTGGACTGGGTAGAGATGTAGGCTACATAGAAACATGATGACAGAAAAAGACCACATGGCCTATCTAGTCTGCCCTTCCATATCAACAACTACAACAGTCCCCTTTTTTCCTTTAGAGATCCTCTGTGTTTGTCCCATGCTTCTTTGAATTCAGATACTGTCCTCATCTCTACCACTTATACTGGGAGACTATTCCACGGATCCACCACCCTTTCCATAAAGAAATATTTCTGCATATCACTCCTGAATCTATCCCCTTCCACCCTCACCCCATGTTTACTCGTAGAAGAGCTTACTTTGAATTTAAAGAGGCTCTCTTCCTGTGCATTTATGCCACGGAGGTATTTAAATGTCTCAATCATATCACCTCTATCCCGCCTTTCCTCTAAGGTGTGCATATTAAGATCCTTAAGTCTCTCCTCATATGCTTTATAATGAAGACCACTAACCATTTTAGTAGCCACCCTCTGTACTGACTCCATCCTGTGTATATCCTTTTGAAGGTGTGGTCTCCAGAATTGCTCACAATACTCCAAATGAGGTAGCACCAAAGACTTATACAGTGGCACAATCACCGCCTTTCTTCTGCTGGCCATTCCTCTCCCTATGCACCCAAGCATCCTTCTAGATTTTGCTGTCACCTTTTCTACCTGTTTAGCTACTTTAAGATCATCAGACACAATCACGCCTATGTCCCGCTCTTCTTTAGTGGACACAAGTACTTCTCCCCCTATACTATATTGCTCCCTTGGATTTCTGCAGCCCAAATGCATGACCTTGCATTTTGTAACATTAAATATCAGCTGTCAAATTCTAGACCATTCTTCAAGCTTAGCTAGATCCCTCCTCATGTTATCTACACCTTCCTGGGTGTCTACTCTATTGCAGATTTTGGTATCATCCGCAAAGAGGCAAACCTTACCCGATATTCCTTCCACTATATCATTAACAAAGATGTTAAAAAGAATCGGACCAAGGACAGATCCCTGGGGCACACCACTGGTAACCCCCTTCTCCTCAGAGTGAGCTCCATTTACCTGTCCCCTTTGTTGCCTCCCATTCAACCAATTTCTAACAAAAGCAGGGTCCATCCCTTGGGTGCTCAGTTTGTTTATAAGTCGCCTGTGAGGAACAGTGTCAAAGGCTTTACTGAAATCTAAATACACCACATCTAGGGCTCTCCCTCGGTCCAACTCCCTGGTCACGCAGTCAAAGAAGTCAATCAGATTTGTCTGACAAGACCTGCCTCTGGTTAATTCACGCTGCCTCAGATCCTGTAATCCACTGGACTCCAGAAACCTCACTATTTTCTCTTTCAGCAGCACTTCCAATAATTTACTCACCACCAAAGTTAAACTAACCGGCCTGTAGTTTTCAACCACATCCTTACTTCCACTTTTGTGTAAAGAGACCACACATGCCTCTCTCCAGTCCTTTGGCACCACTCCCGACTCTGAGGCATTAAAAAGGTACAATCCACAGTCATGTTTCCCTGTGCCTGGCACAGCGGATGTATGGCTACCAACAATATCTGATCCTATTAGAGTACCCTATGTAAAAATAATCCAGAAGCAATTGGCATAGGTTCACTATGCCTAAATGTCAAAACATGTCCTTGTGAATAATAAGGGACCGACAGAATAAGAGCATTCAGCAGTGCAAACAGAACTAATACATGCTCAACAGCAACATCATTGGTCCCAGAAAATGTGCATTATGGGCATGCATTAGTATTCTTCTCACTGTTGAATGCCCTTATTCTGAGGGTCTCTTATTATTGACATTTAGCTATAGTGAATCTTCTCTGATTTTGACAGCCACATCACACTGGCACCTGATGACGCTGCGGTCAGCCATACCATCCAGGTATCGGCTAGGCTTTCATGTCCCCCCTGAATTGCAGATGAGCAGATCAGATCCCCCTATGCACCACTCAAACCACACACACACACAGACACTTTCGCTTTCTGTCACAAAAAATATGATTCTGCCAAAAAGATGCCCTGTACTTATGCATTACAGCTATGATGTAACTTAATATAATGGGATACCAGGACTACATATATGATCTCCATTTCTCAACTAAACAAGAATCTTTTCCATGCTCATACCCATACTTTCCCTCCATCGGCAGTCCCATTTTCTAGAACATGGGAACTATTAGGATTTCTTAGATTGGCTACTTTAGCACAAACAACACATTTAAGCATGGCCAGAATAAACACCATTGTTCTTCATAATATTTCTGTGAGGGTGTTTTTTCCTCACCTCTGCTCTCTGTACCATAAAACTGCATTTTGTGTTTTTCCAGACTGCAGTCACACCAGTTTAAAACATACTTATCACAACCATTCTTCAAAATGGGATGCATTGCAGGGAAGAGCTGAATTTTTTTCTAAGTCATGGCCTTATTCCACGTTTCAGCACGATTAACATGGACGTTTCCAGGAATAACTTAATAAGTGCACAGGCTTTTCCTGAATATGCTTCCTGGCACGTTCTGAGATCCCCATGCTAACGCCATGGACATGCATGACAGCCGTGTTTCAGAATATGGTGTGGGACGTTTTCAGCACATAAACATCTTTTCCAATCTCATCACCACTTCCTCAAACTCTTCCCGTCAACTACATTCCATTCTCCACTCTCTTTCTACCCCCCACTCCTCCCCTACCCCTCCATCCTCTCTCTCTACTCCTGACCCCTCCTCCCTGGCCTCCTATTTTGTCTCCAAAGTTCAGTCCCTCCGTCTTTCTTTCCCATACTGCCCTCCCCCTCTTTCCCCTCCCCCTCCGGTAGTACCTCTGTCTCCTGCCCCTCTCTCCTCCTCTTCCCCTACCCTCCCTCCTCTCTCACACCACTGGTCCACCTTCGAGCCTATCACCACTACTGTTCTTACTAAAGTCTTTTCTTCTACCCGAAAAACCTCCTGCCCTGCTGATCCCATTCCCTCACCATGGTTACTGGAATCTTCCCTTGCTTTATCCCCCTTTATTCTCTCACTCTTCAACTCTAGTCTTTCCTCTGGTATCTTTCCTACTCCCTGGAAGCATGCCTCTGTCCGCCCCATCCTTAAGAAAGGTTCTCTTGACCCCTCCTCTCTCTCCAGTTGGCGTCCCATTTCTAACCTTCCTTTCCTCTCTAAACTTCTGGAAAAATTGGTCTTCTCTCAGCTTTCCTCCCATCTTGAGGTTTCTTTCACTCTCCATCCTCGTCAATCAGGTTTTCGCCCGGGTCATAGCACGAAATCTGTCCTTCTTTCCCTTCTTAACAATCTTCACATTGCTCACGACTGTGGTTTTCTCTCTCTCGCTGTCTCTCTAGATCTTTCTGCTGCTTTCGACTTGGTTGATCATCGTACTCTTCTATCTCGTCTTCAGGATGCCGGCCTCTCCGGTTTGGTTCTTTGTTGGTTCCACTCTTTTCTGTCTAGTCGTTCTTTCTCAGTTCACACTGGCTCAGGGTCCTCTCCTTCCACTTCTCTCCCCTGTGGTGTTCCCCAGGGCTCTGTTCTTGCTCCTCTTCTCTTTAATGTGTTTCTGGCCCCTCTCGCTCTCCTTATTCAACAGCACGGTGTATCTGCCTATTACTATGCTGATGACATTTTTCTTCTCTTCCATACTGACTCAGCTGCTCCTGACATCACTGCCTTCAACACCTGTCTCTTCCATAGCTTCCTGGCTTTCAGCCAATTTTCTTCACATCAATCTCTCAAAAACCTCGGCTATCTGGTTCACCTTTGGTAATCCCCCCTTCCTCTCACTCCCTTGTTCTCTTCCACACCCATCCCCACTGTCTCTTCTTTGCGCTACTTGGGTGTTATTCTCGATTCTTCCCTCTCCTTCAAAGAACATATTTCCTCTGTTATTCAACGTTCCTTCTTTACTCTAAGACAACTTCGTGCTGTACGCCCTTTTCTCTCCCCCTCCTCCATGGCCACTCTTATCATTTCCCTCGTTATGTCTCGTCTTGATTATTGTAATGTCTGTCTTGCCAGGCTTCCCCAATCCCAAATTTGTCGTCTTCAACGGGTTCAAAACACTGCTGTCCGTGTCCTCTCTCATGCCTCGCGTTTTGATCACATCACCCCCTTGCTAATACATTTTCACTGGCTCCCTGTTACCTTCCATGTTCAGTTTAAAGTCCTTATTTATGTGCACAGGGTACTCCACTCTGGTATCCCCCTGTATCTTGCCAATCAAGTTCACCTCCATACCCCGCATCGGTCTCTACGTTCCATCCATGCCAACCATGTCTTTCTTCCCTCTCCCTCCCAGGCTCACTTAGAATACACCCAATCCTCAGCTTTCTTTTTTCTTGGTCCGAGGCTTTGGAATTCACTTCCTCACTCCCTTCGATTAGAAACTTCCTACCCGTCCTTTAAAGCTAAACTAAAAACTCATCTTTTCAGTTCTGCATTTAATCTCCCCCTTCCTGCTCCGTCCCCTTCTCCTTCCTAGTACTACCATGCCAGCTCCTTATCCCTTTCTTTCCTCCACCCTTCTGTATTGTCGATGTGTTTCCCCCCCCCCCCTTATGTTGCCACCTTTGTTCTCCACTCTGTTCTCTGTCTTCATCTCTTTTCTGTATGATTTTATGGTGTTCTCTCTCTGTTTCTCCTTTCGCAGCTCTCTTTTTAATCTGATTTTATGTATTGTGAACCGCCCAGATGCTAACCGTATTGGGCGGTATATAAAGTTTTAATAAACATAAACATAAACATCCCTGCTGCATGCACAAAACCCTTATTCATGCTCTGTAATGACTCCTTAAATAAATTTTGAAGCAACCATGTTTTAAGCATTTTTTTTTTCTGTGTGTCAGCTCTCTGTTCAAGTTTCAAAGGGGAGAGCATTCCATGATGTTAGAGTCCAGTAGGCAAAAGTGGAGCTCCAAATTCATTTGAATCGGAGTTTACAGTAAGAAGAAACAACCAATAGGTGAACTTGTGAAGAATGCAGGATTCATTGTGAACAATAGGGAATAAATAATGATGAGAGATTCAGTGGGCAACCAATGTCAAAGGAACAATGAGGTAATATGAGGATTTTGTATTTTATTCTACTTAATATATGGAATCAAGTAAAGATGTGACATGATCTGAGCATTTGGAGTAGTAAATTAGTCCACTGCTCTGATATTGGGTGGAAACCGCTACTGCGGCTTTGTAAACAAACCCCATAGTCCCCTGCTATTTGCATTAAGAACTAATCTATTTCTGATTAACCATTCTGCTATTTTCCTCTAAATGAGAAGAGAGGATATTTTGCAAAGAAGAATCCTAGGAAGCATGAATAATAAGTATTTCTATATCATCATTGTAGAGATGTACACTGAGGCCAAAGGTTTAGTGAGAGATGCAATGAATAAATTAAGTAATGTAGGGGATAGAATTGATCCCTTTGAGATCCTGCATTGTCAGGGAAATTCTTTTGAACAGACTTTGTTTAATTTCTCTCTAAATGAGCAAAAGCAGAAATATAATCTGAACCAGCCTTGGACAATGCAATAATAACATATTTTTCCACTCTTAACAATAAGGGACTGTGGTCTACTTGGTCATAGGTTTTCTAAGTACATATCTTTGAAAAACAAAATTCAAATAAAAATGCACCATTCCAAATTTGAAGAAAAATGTAGTTTAATAAACTATTTTTTTTTTGCCCAAATCATCTAACTGAATATTGAATGTTAGCATATAAAGGCCAGTTCAATTATCCCTCCAGTTTTCTGATGAGTGACCATGTCCGAGACTAAAACTTTGATTTTAGATTCTGAGCATTAATAAGCCATCCACATTTTGATGTCTGAATAGCTGACTTCAATAAAACAATTTACATCAAGTGTTGCCTCTTGATGTCTTCTCTTATCTCTTCTACACTTGCACTCTTTTACTGTAAACAAGCAATCCCAACAGCACCACTGTTAGATATAAATGTTTCCAATTGGAAATTTAAAAAACCCCAAAACAAATCTAAAATCATACCAGATGAGTCAGAGGCTGATGAGTTTCACCATGAGTATCAAAAGTGCTAAGATTAACAGCCATGAAGAATGTACTGCTGCTTTTTATCATGATGAGGCAAAGAAAAAGCAACTCATGAGTTACTTGGTGGTATATCAGTTACACTATAGTTCTTCTCCAGTTCTCTCTGTCATTGCCACAAATTTGATTTTAAAATTAAACACTATTTGAGCCTTTTAATCCTTTTCGGAGCACTTTGTTTTAAGTTACACGGCACAAGCAAATTAGACAAGTTGTGATTTTGTGCTCGAGAAGTGTATCAGCACTCTCTTTCAGCTCCTTCCTCTATATTTTAGGGGTATGTTTACTAAACTGCGGTAACGTAACAGCATCTACGTTAATGCACCTTAAGTAATGTTAACACACGTTAATGTTACTTAACGTACGTTAACGTCACATAACGTGCATAAACCTTACCGGGTGCATTAAGGACCAGTGAGGAGTGGAGAGAGGGCAGAGAGAAGGGGTCAATGGGTGGGGAGAGGCCCCTGCTACACTAACACATTGATCCTAAGGCCAGAACAGTACCGCGAGTGAAATCCTCGCGTTAGAGGTACATTTTCAGGATAGAGAAACCATTTCAGTCAGCAATGTACAGCATAGGCAGGGAGCCCAAAAAAGGTGATAGTAGTGCTACCTGTGCAGTAACAGCATAGTGGCCAGGTATGCCGCAACTATGCCGTAAATGGCCGCAACTATGCCGCAAATGGGCCATATGGGGCTCCATGCAGGAGAGGCAGTGGGTGCAGCCGGGGTGCAGAGGGGACTAGGCAGCCACCTATGTGGCACATAGGAACACAGAAACAAACCAGCAGCAAGACAGCATTTGACCATGGCCAAACATGCACATCAGTCTGTGCTCTACAGTGTCACATCCAGGGGACACATGGCCAGTAGGTACCCCAAACATCAAATAGGAAGCACAATGCCTGCAATGGGACAAGCAATGCAAATCTGGGGGTCACGCCTACAAGGGTCCTTGCACCTTCCACAGGCTGCGTCCAAAATAGACCAGACATCCAACTAAATGAACACCTGTTACTACAGCTCCTGGAAGGCAGTGCAGAGTGTGACCACACGCCATCTGAAACAGATGTACATCCAGTAGTCCAAACCGGGTACACCATACCCACACTGCATACCCTAGCCAGTCCATAGTCTGCTGGCATAACACTAGCTATCTACCAGGTCCACCCTAGCCAATAGCTGCAGGATCAACAACCTGACACCCAAAGCCAGCATCTTCCCATGTGGAAGGGACATAACAGTGGCAGGCGGAGATGGGGGGGGGGATGTGGGGATGTACAGGTAGGACCCATCACCCCAGAAGCAAGATGCTAGGCATCCGCCTACCTGTACAGTGGATGGCCTGGGACAGTGCAACATCATCACAAACAGAATATGGGCATGTCAGCATGGTGTGGGAGAGGGTGGTGATGGGGCAGTGACACCTGCCCTCAGGGGACCAAAGCCATGCACACCTCCAGGGCATCATGGACAGTGCAACAGACAGGGTCTGGAGGATGAAAGGCAAAGGTAGTCACTGGGACCACAGCCCTTCAGTGGGAGCCGGGTAGTGCAGTACACACAGATGGTGTGTCCTGGAACAGAAGGTCACAGGTTTGTATCCCAGCTGTGGCTTTTGCACAGCGCAGCACACCCTCATGTTTTACCTTACAATGCAGATAAACCATCAGAATGTGCAATCCCCAAAGCAGCGGCGAACAGGGCGACAAACAGCCACTCACACAGCCTCCACCCTCCAAAGCGTCATGGCGGCTCATGCTGTTGGCTACCGCACGGAGCTGCAGTTATCACCAGTGCACAACTACTTCCTGCTGCACAGTTGAGCAAAGTCAGCACTGTGATCAGGACCAGTGTGCCTGGCAGCCTTGCCAAACACCCGTATCTATGCATAATGATGCATTAGGAGAGTGTGTATGTGTATGTCCAGGCATTGGTTTGTGGCTGGTGATAACTGCAGCTCTGTGCTGGGGCTAACAGCCTGACACTCCATGAAGCTGGGATAATGGAGCCCTTGTGAGTGGGTGTCCGTACCCATGTGCACCACTGCGTTGGGGTTTGCCCATGTTGTTGGTATGGCTGCATTGTGGGCTAAAACTATGGGGAGATACTCTGCAGGATCCACAGATGTGACCTGAACCTCTGACCCTCTGCTTTTGGACATGCTAGCTGGGTATACTGCACCACACTGTTGCTACAGCAGCATAGTTGCCCCTAAGGATTTTTATTTATTTATTTATTTAACATCTCTTATATACCGCACTATTACCATCAGCGCGGTTTACATGGAACAAACATATACATACAGAAAAACTGTAATGCATTTTACAAGTAACAGGAATTTGAACTTGGTAGTAAGGGAAACTATATACACTATATAACTATATACAATAGTCTACCTAGTCTAAGGATACCCTTATGTTCCTCGGCCAGACCTCTTCTGTTGCACTACACACCACATACTGGTACAGGGCATGGCCTAGGTCCACTGCAGGCGGGTGCCACTGCTCCCTCCAGCACAATCACCCACCCCCTCTGCCATGCCACCATGACCATATGCTTTTGGTGTCGGTGGTGCGCCATCCCAGGCCATCCAGGGGGCAGGTAGGCGGATGCCTAAGGTGTGGCTTCTGGGGTAGGGGTGCCTACATAGATGTCCACGCTTCCCCCGGCACCGCCTGTCATTCTTATGTGCCCCTTTGGATACCTGCTGGGTAATGTCTCCTGGATGGGACACTGTGGGACACAGACTCATGTGCATGTCTGATCTTGGTCAGTTGCTGTCTTGCTGGTTTCCATTTTCTGTGTTCCTATGTGCCACCTCAGCAACCACCTAGTCCACCCTGTGTCCCAGTAGCCCCCACTGCATGTCCTGCCTGCAGCCCCCATGCCCCATTTTCACCATCACCATAGTGGCCTTTCATACCTGGACACTATCCTGTTGCTGCAAATGGAGCACTACTATCACCTTTCTTGGGCTCCCTGCCTATGCTGTACATTTCCGACACTTAAATAGTTTCTCTCTCTTGCAAATGTGTGCTAACTCCAGGTTTTCAGTTGCGTTAGGATTCCGCCCTTAATTTCTCAGCGTTAGTGTGAAAGGGGCCTCTCCCCACCAACTTCCCACCCATTGACCCCTCTCTTCACCCTCTCTCCACCCTTTTCTGGACTTACCATGGTTGGGAACGTTAAGGAGCATTATGTAACATTAAGGAGCCTTAACATTACAGAATGTAACGTTAAGGTGCTTTAAAGTTACATAACGCGCCTTAACGTAGCTGCTGCGACGTTACCACAGTTTAGTAAACATACCCCTAAGCAATGAAAGGAACAAATTTTATGTTGAATATGTCCTTTTCACAATGAACTTCACACTAAATAGAAAATTTACTTTTATTAAACCAAGGGGCATGTTTACTAATCTGCGTTAACGTTCCCGGCCACGTTAAGTGCAAAAAAGGGTGGAGAGAGGGCGGGGAGAAGGGGTCAATGGGCAGGGAGTGGGCAGGGAGAGGCCCCTTTAATACTAATGCAGAGGAATTAAGGGCTGAATCCTAACTCAACTGAAAGCCAGGCGTTAGCACACAATTGCAGGAGAGAGAAACCATTTCAGTTAGCAATGCACAGCAAAGCCAGGAAAACCTACATAAAGTGATAAGTGTGATACATGTGCACAGAACAAAAGGGCAAATAAACACTGAAAATGACCTGAACAAAATATAAAACAAACATAACCAAGCTGGCCAATAATGATATGAATGGGAAACATCAAAAAACACTACCGAGAAAGCTCCAAAAAAAGGATATTAATTTTGGAAGGGTCTATGCCCTGTCCCCATACAAGGTGAATGATCCCACAGTGAAATAGCGCTGATCACGGTTTCCCCTTGTTATTGGACAAATTTTCTATGGTAAGTACATGTTCCGCAACAGCAGGGTGGGCATGTCGGAATGGGCAACTGGACAGATGCTGGAAAAGGGGATGCAGAGGGCTGCAGGCAGCACATGCTGCGGTGCACAGTGTTGCCCAGGGTGATGTCTAGGTGGCCCATAGGAATGCTGAAACAGTAGAGCAGCCAGACAGCAACTGATGAGGGCCCAACATGGGCACGAGTGTGTTTCCCACAGTGTCACAGGGGATAGTATCCAGCAGGTACCCCCAAGGGCACAGAACATTGACAGGCAGTGCTGGGGGGAAGCGTCGACATCTATGCAGGCACCCCTACCCCAGAACCCACACCATAGGAAGCCACCTACCGGCACACTGGATGGCCTGCGACTGAGCACCACCAGCAGAAGGGCATGTCAGCATGGGGGCAGAGGGGTACTGGCGGTGGAGGGGGCGGTGGCAGCTGTCCACAGCAGACCATGGCCTAGCCCTGTGTAGGTGGGTGCCATGCATTGCAACAGACAGGCCCTGTCTGATGAACAGTCATGGTATCCCCAGGGACTGCACCATCTCTGTGGCAACACGGTGGTGCAGTACCCACAGCCAGTGTGTTCAGGAGCAGAAGGTCACAGGTTCAAGTACCAGCTGTGGTTCCTGTCAACCCAGTCCCCACATTTTACCCACTACTAAAATGTTGTAATAAAGACAGAACCTTTATTGCAGATAACATAAACATGCCTTAAACGTTTATATTTTACCCTACAGAGCACAGACACCATAAACATGCGCAATACCTAGAGCAGAGTCTCCCACCTGCAGTCCTGGAGGGCCAAAGACCATTCAGGTTTCATGATGTCTCTAATACAGATGTCTGTGCTGCATTTCTATGTGCCGCCCCCATGGTATGCAGATGTATCTCATGCATATTCATTACGGACAGCATGAAAACCCGAACAGTGTTTGGCCCACCAGGAATGGAGTTGTGAACCTCTGCCCTAGAGCAGCGGCCAACAGGGGCAGACACACCTGCACCCACAGGCTCCAGTATCCAAAGCCTCCTGGAGAGGCAGGATGTTGGGTCCTGCATGCATCAACCCAATACTAGCACTTACATACCCTAGCAATGCCACCCTAAACCTGGGAATACGGTACACATATATCAAGAAGTTGCTATGATTACTGGCAGATAGCAATTCCTAAGTTAAGCACAATCTGCTCATTGAGCTGTATCATACCAACCTCTTTGATGTCTGTGGAGTGTGTTTCAGGTCTGGTGTCGACAGTGTTCACCACCCTGGGGATTGACCCCAACAGTATTGCGTACCATAGCAGTGTAAGCCTGCCAATGTGCATAATGAGGAGTTAGGTACTGTGGGTATAGCCTGGACAGGGTGGCCTAGCCTGGATACATCTGCACAGGGCATAGGGCAATGGCTCGGACATTGTAGTGCCCGGCCACCACCTGCACGGACAGGGTGGCCACAGCATGTCCTGCTGGGGGGGGGGGTGTCACTCTCACCCTGACTGAGCAGTGACCACGGCATGACCAGGTTCCCCCATAGTGCTATGTAGTGTTTCTCTCAAGTGATATTTAGGGGTTCTGTTTTTTGGGGCCTAATCACTGATTTAGCTGTTTGGTGTGTGCGCTCACATCCTCTCCAGGAACATGCAATGTGCACTATGGACTAATTAGCAGACTGTCTGTAGTTAGTATGTGTATGGCTGGAACACCTTGCAGGGTGCAGCGGCTGGAGGCTTGCTGCTGGAGAATGTCAGATAGTGGTGGGGGGCAGCTGAGCATCTCCAGACCTACTGTCTGTCTGCCACTGCCTTATGAATGTGTACAGATTTGCATTGCCTGCCCTGTAGGGTATCCGTTCCCCAGCAAGACTGGGATTGATGGTCCCCCTCTACTGCCACCATTGCAGAGTTGTAGACTGTGGATCTGTTGGTGGGGGATCCTGTTCCCCACCCTGACCCACAGGGGTGGGGTGGGTTGGGTGGTGCTCATATAAATCCGCTTTAGGGTCTGCATACCACCCTTCATGTATTCTGTGACCATGGCACCCACACAGGATATGCACTATTCTGGGTGCATCATAGTCCACAAGAGCTAGACATGACTGGGGAATACAGATGGACATAGGTGTATCCTAGGTGTGTATCTGCAAGGACTACCTATCACACACTGACACTGATGAGGACCTGCAACACAGTCTATTTTGGCCATGCCATGTGCTGCAGACCTGGTGCTGGGCCCCCCCACTTCACCCTCAGGGTGAGCACAGGAACCGCATGCTGTCACGGTCTGTAGCTACTCTGTGCCAGTAACACACATGGTCAGCTCCCCCTAAAAGGCCGGGGTGCTATAGTGGCACATAACCCATCTTGTGATCAGACATAGGCTGCTGATCTGCATGTTCAGTGCATCATGGGTATGGTTGGGTCTACTCCAGGGGTCCCCAAACCTGTCCTGGAGGGCCGCAATCCTGCAGGTTTTTGGGATAGCCCTAATGAATATGCATGAGATATATATGCATTAGAGATATCCTCCCAACCTGACTGGTTTGTGGCCCTCCAGTACTGGATTGGGAGACCCCTGCCTTACACCTCTATCATTTAAGAATGTGAGTGTGCAAGGTACAGATGTCCTAGACATCAAAAGGGTAGATAGACTTTGTCACATTCCTCCTCGCTTCTCACCACCACCAAAATGTTGTCTATAAGACAACTTTTTGGTGGTGGTGGTGAGAAGCTGCAAGAAGAAGGACCCCCCCCCCACCCCCCACATTCCCACTTCCTGTCTCCCCCATTCTCTCCCAGAGCATCCCCAATCCTACGTCCAGGAAGGATAAACTGGGCAACGGCTACAAGTCTGCTCCTCCCTTCCTGTCACTGCCGAAGTCCACCAAACCCTGCTGGTGAGTCTGCGTGCTTCCTCCTCACCTCCCTTAACCATCCCCCTTTCTTCCCGTTGGCCATCCATTCCCTTCCCCCGACCAAGCGAAAGGATGGGGGGCTCAGCCAGATTATCCATCCCATTCCCCATTCGCTTGGAGGGGGTGGGAGCTGGGACACTTAACCTAGGCATTCACTCACCCACAAACCATGAAATACAGCAACACTCCCTGGAGAGGTGATTGCCAAACATTGCTTCAGCTTTTATTCAACATCCAAATATTTAACAAGAACATCTCAAAGTAAGTGATATTAAACTGTCCCAAAATGTTGGGCTAGACGGTGTCATCCTAGCCCAGAACTAGTCCATATTTCCAGATTTTTATCTCCCACCAACCCCCCACTACCCAGCCTGTGGTTACGCCAGACTGAGGCTTAGTACCACCACAAGGGAGTCTTAATATAACTGAGACCATCCATGGCGGTGACACCCATGCTGCATGAAGTCCCCTAGTGCTCCTATCCCTGTCTTCCTCCCTGCCCTTTTGAGGGATGGGGGAGAATGAATTAACCCAAAGGGGAGGTCAGCCACCTCTAAATCCCGCCAAGAGTAGAGACCACCTTGCATGTCTATGCTTCCCCCCAACCAATGCTGCGGCCTGAAATGCCTTACTGCACCCCTCCAAAATATCCTGGATTGAACTTATAAATATATCCTGACCAATAACCAACAAATGGACCCTGTCCAGGCAAAACAGCCCTAGACAATCAACTGTAATTAAGGCATATGCTATCACCAGCCCTGCAATAAATGGATGAACTTGGAGACCTCTGCATTCACTTGCTTCTGCAACTGCTCCACTGCTTGTGGTCAGAGAGCATCACAACAGAGGCACCTAGGAATTATCTGCAACCAAATAAGCATCACAGCAGGGATGTAAGACTGGATCTAAGTGTTTGGCTGCACCCATAGTAGAGCATTGCTTAGAGTTCTCCCACACCTTTTCGGATTTACATTGGCGGGTCATTGATTGGATCCCGCCACATCCTAGAGGGGGTAACCGAGAACAGCGATTACAGTGGAGGGAACAATATTGGATCTACCGTTTAAATACAGTGATACCATTGGGTCTAAATGTGGAATTGGATTGGTGGAGCCTTTTGTAAAGGTGACAGCTCAGGATTGTGACCTTTCATGAATGGGTTCCTTTGATGTGGGTTTGGGGGAGTGGTTTTCCTCCTCCCCCACCGACACATCATTGGTTGGTTGTGATTGGGTGTCTGGGTAGTCCATAGGAGGGAGGGGTTCCCTCTGATGCTTAGATGTTTTTGGCCAATCATGAGCTACGTTTTCGCTATATAAGGTTTTACCGGGAGGGAGGTGGAGTAAGGCAATACACCTGGGAGAAAGACCGCAATCACTTGATACAGGGCCCGGAGTTGGTCCGAAACATGCATGTCGTGACGTTTGCTGGCGCTTGTGGATGAAACAACACGGAGGGATAGTCCAGTCATCAACTACCTCCGGTTCCAGCACGGTTTGGAGTATTGTTGCCTTGAGTTAAGTGGGGTGTGTTTTGGGTTTTGATGATTACCTTCACCCGGTTCTAGGTGTGGGTTCACACAAATCGATTGTGAGAGCTGAGGTTCTCTTGAATAAAAGGGTTCTTCCAACACAGAGAGGTGGTTGTTCTCTCCCCGCCTCTCAGGTTGGTTATTCCCAACAAAAAAGGAGGAAACAGAAGGATAGTCACCAAAGTGGCATCTGGTTAGAATTTCAATGACTATTGTTTGAGGATTCTTTGTAGAGTCTTTGAACAGTTGAGGTTTTTGTTCATTTGTTAGACTGGATTAGGAACATATCCCACTTCATTTGTTGGATAAGATCAACCCCTTTCACTGCACCAAGATCATTTCCCCCCAAATTAACAAAGATACAATGGGATTGATTATATTGATGAGCATCCAGTTACAGGTAGCAGTTGGAACAACCGCATCCCTGAGAGGCCAATTCACTGAAGAAGCACTCCATGTTCTGTGAGGCCCAGATTCAGACTCCATTTGGATTCAGTTACTCTCTTCTGGGCCCAAAAATGAAGGAATGCCCATATAATTCAGACATTAAACGGACAGGCATTTAAACTAGTGAAAGGGGGTGACGGATGGAAAAGAACAAATTTAGTACGTCACTCCCAGCAAAAACATAATAACACTGGAAACAGCCACACTACTAACCATATATCAATGACAAGAGGTATGTAATACAAAATCCATGCAAAAAAAACAGGCAAACCAGTCAATAAATGCTGGAAAGCAATGAGTACAAATGCTTGAAGCCTAGCTAACAAAGTTCCTGACCTGGAAGCCCTAATGGTGGAAATGGACTTGGACATTGTGGCCATTACAGAAACATGGTTTAATGAGTTACATGAATGGGATATATCCATAGCTGTCTATAATCTATTTAGAATATATAGGAGAGGGAAACCTATTTGGTTCTCCAAATAAGTGGCTGCTCAAATAAAGGCAAAAAACACAGCTTTCACAAAATTCAAAAGCTTGCAAACAGAAAGGAATACAGGATCAAACTAAAAGAGACAAAAAGAGAAATAAGGAAAGCAAAATCAAAGGCAGAGGAAAAGATGACTAAAGATGTGAAGTGTGGGGACAAAACTTTCTGCAGGTATATTCGGGAGAGGAGGAAAATCAGAGGTGGAATTGCAGGATTCAGAAGTGCTGGGAACGGACTCGTGGAAAGTGACATTGACAAAGCGAAATTGCTAAACAAATACTTCTGCTCTCTTTTACTAAAGAAAATCCTGGAGAAGGACCACTTGTGACTCCCAATATAAAAATGGGAATGAAGTAGATACCACACCATCCACAGAAGATGATGTGTTAAAACAACTTGCAAAACTGAAAGTGGACAAGGCCATGGGACCTGATTGGATACATCCCAGGATACTGAAAGGGCTCAGAGAGGTTCTTGCAGGGCCATTAAAGGATGTTTTCAACAGATCTTTGGAAATAGGAGAAATTCCTCAGGACTGGGGAAGGGCTGATGTGGTACCTCTTCACAAAAGTGGTGACAGGGAAGAAGTGACAAACTACAGGCCGGTGAGCCTTACCTCGGTGGTGGGAAAAGTAATGGAGGCAATCCTGAAAGAGCGAATAGTGGATTTTCTCAAAACCAACAGGTTTCACGATCCGAGGCAACATGGTTTTATCAAAGGACGATCTTGCCAAACAAATCTGATTGAGTTCTTTGACTGGGTGACCAGAGAACTACATCAGGGGCATGCAATGGATGTCATCTACATGGATTTCAGCAAAGCCTTTGATACTGTTCCTCATAGGAGGCTTATCAATAAACTCAATAGTTTGGGATGGGTCCCATGGTGGTTAACTGGATCAGAAATTGGTTGACTGACAGACAACAGAAGGTGATGGTAAATGGAGCTCACTCGGATGAAAGGGTTCAGTCCTGGGCCCGACACTGTTCAATGTATTTGTGAATGATATTGCTGAAGGACTGAATGGAAAAGTGTCTTTTTGCAGATGACATGAAAATTTGCAATAGAGTGGACTCCCCTGAGGGAGTGGATAACACGAGGAAAGATCTACAAAACCTTCGCCAACTGCTGGACCACCCCCAACAGCCGACTACACTCCAGGGACCATGCCAGAGCTACCATGAGGAAATCATCCAAATAGTGAATCATAGAGTTGGTCTGGGCAGCCAGCCAGAATGCCCAATGGAAGAAGGAAGAAAAGGCCTCAAAACATGCACAGGCCACCCAACAACCCATGGGCATGCTCTTGTCGACATCATACTTTCCCCTGAAATGGAAGCCAAGCAGATAAAATGAGCTGGGATGAATAGGGAGGAATTGAAATGTGGACTCCACATCTGCCTTTGCCATCAACCCCCCCTTACCCAGCTCACTGCAGCAGGCCAATGGCGGAATCAAAGGACCCATATTGTACCGAACAAGGAACCGGGTCAATAAAATCATTCACACTGCGCACCACTGGATATGACAAATTGTGAATGAACCAATTCTTGCCCAGCTCCACTTTGGCACAACCCACAATGGGGATACCACGAGATTGTGCAACAGAGGATGCTCAAACAGACCTGCAATTCTGCCCAGTTCCAGCTCCAGCTCCTTCTGTAACTTACTGGAGACAATTCCCTACAACTGCTTCACTGAGGGAGCATTACGGGCCCGATGAATGGCAGTCCAAGTCAAAGCACAGATGTTGTCTATTCCTCTTGGAATTAGGAAAGCAGCTGCTTCAGAGTAATTGCAGCGAGACTTCTTCCAGCATTGAAGAAGCCACTGATGCTGTTTGCAATGTTGGGATCCCAAAGAAAAGGGCAAGGTGTCACTGCTGTTCCAGAGAAAAAGACAAGAAAAGCCATATAGTTTACACCTCCTGCAAGCGCAATGTTTGCAAAGAACATTCAGAAATTGTCTGTGTCTCATGCAAATGACTGTAGTACTTTACTGTGTTCATCAAGTGCATGCAAAAACTGCTTTCATGGCTAGTCTTCTTCATGTAATTTTATGATAAAGCATTAAATTTCAAAACATTTAACCTTCATATAATAAATAATTAATTCGGAATACTATTTTGTCTGTTTAGTTTAAAATTTTCATGGTTAACAATTAAAATTCGTTGTGGGGTCATTTATGACCCCAATGGTATTCAGTGTGTGCAAAAGAACTCGGTAATTCCAGGGTTAAGGCATGTTGGTAGAGATGACCAGGGCAAGAATCACTGAGACTAGTTCCTAATGCCATGTACCGTTTGATGCAAAGTATTTCCTGACATTCGTGTTCATTTTAATATTCTTGCATATTATATTGGGGTGCACTGGACTTATATAACACTTTTCGGGGCACGCGGGAGACTGGTATATGGTCTAGGTTGCAACAGCTGTCATTTCTCATTGGTATTTATGTCTAGTGTGCATCAGCAAACTACTGTCTGTGATGGGCAGCTTAGGAGATGCACTTTTTTCCCGTCCATGGGTACATTGCAGGGATGGGCAGGATCCAAAACCTGTAACATTTCAGAATATGGTGGGTTTGGGGACATCCAAAACATTTATCTGTGTCCGAGGCCAGCTGGATAGCGCTTGCATGTGCCTGCCAAACACGTCTAACTCCCCGACTCTAGCTCTGCGGGCATGTCCAGATCCATGGATGCAGAATTAGGTTTAAAGGGGCTGCATTTTTTAATTTAGACGTGTCCATGGGCTGGACGTGCACGTAATGGAATTGCGCTTTTAGTCTAATGTGTCTCATTGCCTTTCCCTACTTGAACTTTTGTCCTCAGCTGTTGTATTGTCTGTATTGATTAGACTGTAAGCTCTGACGAACAGGGATCATCTTTTACATGTAGCTGTGCAGCACTGCGTACACCTTGTAGTGCTATATAAATGGTCAGTAGTAGCAGTAGCTCGTGCTGCTGAATATCTCCATAGACTACCCTGGCAGTAGCCAATGTCAGCATTATCTAGTTTCAACTTTATACGGATAGCCCAATTTTCAAACAGTACTTTTCTGGACAATTTTTAGAAACATTCAAAGCAGTTCTAAGTTGTAAACTAGATTAGTGCCTGCTGAAAATTGTGCAAATTGAGATGGCAGCATGATTCGGATAGCACCACTTAGCCCGGATATTCATCAGCAGCTCCTATCTGGATCCTCTTTTATTTGGGATTTTCCCCTTTATCTGAAGTGAGTGTGGATGCTGTCAAATAATGGCACAATATAAAGAGAATATTGACATGTGAAAAGTCATAAAAAGATTGCATTCTTGAACAACTAGTTTCCGAGATACGCGTTGTGAAACTTGTAATGGGGTCACTTTTGACCCCATCGGTACTCCCAGGGTTAAAGAGCTAGGGATAGACCATCAAGAAGTCTACAAAACCCAGAACTAACTTTGCAGCTCCCCAAAGTATGCATAATATTGCTGAGCAACAAATGTATGCTCTTTTCATGCCTCTGGCCTATGAGTGCATTCATTCTGCTGCTCTGCACTACCACTCCCTTCTTATCTATCCCTACACCTCTCCCCATGAACACCACTCTTCTGTCCAATTGCTTCTATCTGTGCCCTCCCCTTCCACTGCCAAATCCAGACATCACTCTCTCCACCTTGCTATTCTGTATGCCTGGAACAAACTGCCTGATTCTATACATCAGGCTTCTTCCCTGGCCCCTCTCAAATCCAGGCCGAGCACTCACTTTACCAGTGCTGCTGTTGGATCAGATCTGTCTATTCTCTCTTGTGTTTCTTGACCATTCCCACAGTTGTATCCTGTTAACAGCTGCTGTGTTGTCTGTTCTGACTAGATAGTTCTGCTAAACAGGTACCATCTTTTACGTGTGTCTGTGCAGTGCTGCGTACACCTTGTAGCACTATACAAATGATCAGTAGTAGTTGTTGTAGTTGTATTATGACCTTTTGGCTATGGCATCTGAGGCCCACCTATCTGGGCACTGGCATTTCTCACAGCAGCTACACCTGTCCCATCATGGCATGTGTTGGTCAGTATACAACCGCTATCTGTGGAGCAACCCTGTCTGCCTTCCCACAGTCAGCTTTGTGTCACTGATACCCTGGTCAGGCTATGTGGGCATGGGAGGGGAGATCCCTGTGTCATCACACCAAGTAGCTAGACTCCATATATATCACCACTCTTGCAGCTCTCATTGATTATGGCCTGGTTAGGAAGTAGGTCGCATGGGACAATCTGGGGAATGCTGGCACTTCATCAGTCGTATACAGCAGATGTATGGCTGCCCTATCACACTCAATATATAAAAAAACCTCTGCACCTGGGGCGGAGCCTGATGTCCAGCGGGATGGTCGCATAACGCTGAGGCTCCCAAGAGGCCTACTCAGAATCCTGAATTAACACCGGACATTCTTGAATTTATGCTCTGATCTTACCGGGGCACATTGGTGAGATGGCGGGGACCAAACCTATGCGCCTGGAATTTGGATCTCCAGCGGCTTCTCACGGCAAATGCTCTAAAACTGAACCCCCGTCCCCGCAGAAGGGGCTGGCTGTACGCGAGGGCCCCGAAATGCAGCAGGAGATCCTCGCAGAGATTAGAGGGGTTAAAGACCTCGTGCAGTCAAACGGGGAAGCACTCCGAGCGCTGCGGGAAGACCTTGGTGTATTGCAAGGCAGGCTAGAGGGGCTCTCCTCGCGTCAGGACAATATGGAGAGCATATTAGACTCCCATGTGGTCCGGCTGTCCAAACTCGACAAAGTGGAACGTCAGGTGCGGGCCTTGCAGAAAGAAGTGGAAGATGGCAATAATAGAGCGCGCCGTAACAACCTACGACTAGTGGGCATACCGGAGGGAGCGGAATCGGGAGACATGAAGGAGTTTCTATATAAAATCCTCCCTTCTCTGCTCCAAATCACCTTTACCAAAGAATTGGAGATCGATCGCGCTCATCGTGTACCCACGAACATAACGCTCAACAGGAAGACCCCGCGGCCTATTATCTTTCGACTTTTGAGATATCAACATGTGGAGCAAATTCTCAGCGCCTCTCGGGCGAAGGGCCCTATGGAGTTTGAGAGCCATAAAATCTCCTTCTATCCTGACTTGGCTAAACCCACGGTTGACCGCCGAAAGCGCTTTCTGGAATTCCGGCCGAGGCTTCAACAATTACAAGCACGCTATGGCCTGATGTACCCGGCCAAGCTCCGAGTCACGCTGCACAATCAGACAAGAACATTTGAGGACCCTGATCTACTAGCGGAGTTTTTGGATGCTAAAGAAGCCGACTTGATGCGCTGACTTCCAGAGTGTTCCTACTAGTGTTCTCATGTCCGCTGTACCCGCCATTTTGGATTTGCCACGGTTCAGCAAAGAGGCTGTCGAGGGCGGTTTGTTGCCTTATTTTGATGATATTTGTGACCCGACTCCATCTACCCAGAGTAGCCTCGATGAATATCAGAGACAGTGTTAATTATGGACTCTGGTGTTTCTTTTCTTTTCATGTCTTTATCCTCCTCTCTGGGGCCTCCTCCCGCAGACATATGGTCGCCATATTCATTGGGGGTTTTGCTTCTTCTCTAAGTTACTTTGGTACATGTTTTTCAATATGGGGTGTATTGGCCAGCATACTCGGTGATTATGTCATTGCTGTACAGATTCTGCTTATGTTGTATGTTTTCAAGCGCCCTTATCTGAAATGTCTATTATCGATTGATGGCACCATGTAAGATTTTATCATTGAACGTAAAAGGCATCAACAACCCGATAAAACGGAAGAAAATCCTGAGCTATCTAAGTCATGAAGCTGCTGATCTGATTTTCCTCCAAGAAACGCATTTAAATTTGAAGGAAACTCTTAAACTCAGTGTTAAACCTTACATGGTGGCCGCCTATTCTCCAGCTGTTTCTAAGAAATGTGGGGTTGCCATACTGGTTAGGAAATCTCTGCATGCCACTATTATTGCGACTAGCTCAGATACAGCAGGCAGATGGTCCAGGGTTCATCTCAAGATAGGTAACCTTGAAGTTACATGTATATGCCTTTATGCTCCTAATGTAGATGACCCTGCCTTTTTTGCTACCATTGCTCAGGTTGCGCAGGCCTCTGCTAATACTTCATTGATAACACAGGTACACTAAAAAAAAATTTTTTTAAACTGCCTCTAATGTTTGGATTGATTTTTACATTTTTTGGTGCGCTGAATCCAAATCTGGTAACCAATTTGCTCCATCACGTACAGATTTTTTGCTACATTGGGTTAGCAGTTTGAGGTGAACGTTTCAGATTGAGTGCGATCGAGATAAAAGTTTCTTGGATGAATTCTTTATACTAATTGTTTAGTAGTTATTCAAATAAGAATAAAGAAAATTGTAACAAGGCAGCACATAAGAATAGAGTAATGTCAACAAAACACACTGTGATGGTAGCAAAATTGTCTGCACTTAAAACAGCCACATACATGTGCACAAACATTGAGCATATAAGAGCGAGGTTAGACACAAAGCAAAGCAAAGCAATGTGCAAAAAATGTTGTACAGGTATGTATGTAAGAATAGAAAATGCAAACCGCACCATTGCAATACATGAAGACAAACACCCGATGGTGTGAAAATAAAATTCTAATAAATGAGATCCGACACTGTGGTAATAACTAGCAAATTTTTATTTCAAAGTTTAGTAAAAACACGATATTTGTCAACACAGTTTAGATTTTAAAGTCATTCTTGGGTCAATCAATCTCCTGGTGGGCCCGTTTCTTCTTCTTCCCCCGAATGCTTCTCTTGGTGCGCTGCTTGGCGTATTTTTCATCTGGGGTTTCCCGCAGCAGCAACCAGCAGAAATCAGCCATCATAGTGGTGTTCCATCTTCCTTGGTACCTTCTCTCTGCGTCCTTGATGTCCTGGTGAAACCTTTCACCTTGTTCTTCACTGTACGCCCCCAAGTTTTCAGGAAAGTAGTTCACATGGGAGTGCAAGAAATGGACTTTCAGGCTCATGTTACAGCCTTGTTCTTTGAAGGCATTGAGCATCCTGGCAACAATATCCTTATAGTTCTCATCCCACCTGTTCCCCAAGAATTTGAGAACAACATCCTTGAAGGAATCCCAGGCTTCTTTTTCCTTCTCAGACATCGTTTCAGCAAATGCTCCATCTGAAATGAGTTTCCTTATATCAGGGCCAACAAACACTCCTTCCTTTAGCTTTGCTTCAGAAAGTCGGGGGAACTTTGAGCAAAGGTACCGAAAGCACTCACCATCTTTTGGAAGGGACTTGATGAATTGCTTAATGAGACCCAACTTAATGTGGAGAGGTGGTAAAAGAATTTTATCACGAGGTACCAAGCTCTCATGAAGAACATTTTTCTCACCGGGTCTCAAATACTCCCGAATTGGCCAGTCTTTTTTCCCCCAGTGTAGGTCGCGAGCCCGGCTATCCCACAAGCAAAGGAAGCAGGGATATTTGGTGAAACCGGATTGCTGCCCTAATAGCATGGATAGAATTTTAAAGTCTCCACAAATCATCCACTTATGCTCATCATAACGAATCTTCTGAAGAATCAGGGCCAAATTCTCATATTTTTCTTGGAGAATAACAGAGTGAGCAATAGAAACTGAAGCGAATGTGTTGCCATTATGAAGAAGAACACCTTTTATGCTGTCTTTTGACGAATCAATGAACAGCCGCCATTCAGCAGGATCATACTTGAGTTTAAACTTTTCCATCACTCCGTATATATCGTTGCAAAATACCAAATCTTCCTCTTTGCTGAAATACTTCAAAAATTGTGTCTCTCGGTTGCGGTACCAATAAAAAGTTGTTCCTGGTGACAATAGATTTTTTCTGTTTAAGCCGAGAACCTAGCAGTTGGGCAGCATCTTTTGGGAGTCCTAAATCCCAGACTAAATCATTCAATTCAGCTTGAGAGAAAAGTTCAGGTTTCGGATCTGGTTCAGTTTCAAACTCGGAAGTACTGGACTCATCGGGAAAAGCCATCTGATGAGTCTCATCATGATCAGAACCGTCCACACAAATATGATCCAAAGATTTTGGTGGTTCAGGCACAGGTACTTCGTTGCTATGAGGCATAGGCCTAATTGCCGAGGGAAGGTTGGGGTAACTTATTACGTTCTTATTTTTTAAGTTGTATCCCTTCACAATGCAAGAGCAAAAATAGCAGTCACTGCTGTGGTCTCTTTGTTCATGCCACATCATAGGTATTCCGAAACGAAATGCTTGTTTTTTACCTTTCATCCATAAGCGTAGATCTTCCTCACATGTCTTGCACACTTTGTGAGGAGCCCACGGTTTGTCTTGATCGCCTAACTTCAAACCGAAATAGGCGAAATATACTTTTTTAATAAATGCAGAAATGTTCCTCTGCCGCTTTTTCACGGTATATTCCCCACAAATAAAACAAAAACTGTCCGGAGAGTTGACGCAATCTCTGGCTCTGTGAGCCATCACAAATACACAGCACTGCAAACTACAACTGTAGTGAACCACTTCGGAATAAAGCTGGATTACGACTGAGCAAACAAAAGGTAATAATGAACTTGCAAGAAACTGAAATTTGACAGGAACGTTCATGTCGCAACCACCGTGTTTGAGCGAGCGAGCGAGCGAGCGAACGAGGCGAGGCGAACAGGAAAGAACATGCGCCAGCGCGAGTACTGGATTTAGCCCCCGCCTCCCAATTGTCCTGTTAATGTATAAAATGAATACAAAACACTCTAAAATATCATGAGGGAGTGTTTCTAGTTAGTTAACCATTACAACCTCTATTTTGGGCCAAGAAAATAAACTGCAGTTGTCTAAAAAGAAATTATGTGAACATTCCTTATATGGGTAAGAAATCTAATTTTGCAAGAAAACGTGACGTGATGGAACATTTTGGCTATTTTTCCTGGATTCAGCACCCCAAAATCTATAGGAATCAGTTGCAAAACTGGAGGCAGTTTTTTGGTAGTGTACCTGTGTAATTGGGGGGGATTTCAATTTAGTTCTCGATCCCCTGATTGACAAACAGCCGCCTAGGACGAGTGGTCCCCCCAAGAGCCACACTACGCTTACCTCTATGATCAAAGATCTTGCTTTAGTCGATCTATGGAGGTTACTACACCCCAATGAGCTTGACTTTACCTTCTTCTCTTCCCCTCATAAATCCCAGTCTCGCATAGACTTCTTTCTAATATCAAAACTGTTAGTTCCTCAGGTAGACAATGCAAAGATTCACTCCCAACATATCTCGGATCACGCTGCTATTTCTTTTCAATTACATACCACTGCGCCCCAAGGGAATCCGGGGGCCTGGTTTTTTGATAGAGCCCTATTAACTCAACCAGAGTTCCAGTTAGAAATTCGAGCAGCCATACAGGACTACTTTCACTTTAATCTACCCCAGGACACTGCAAACTGGGCTTGGTGGGAGGGTTTTAAAGCGGCCATTCGTGCAACGATCACTAGTTATCAAATTCGCCTGCGGAAACAACGCAAGCAGCAGCTCCTTATACTAGACCAACAAATCAAAGCAGGCGAACGAGTTCTAACTTCACGTACTGATCCATGCGTCTTAGTTCGCTTACAGCGTCTCCGTTTTCAATATAATGCAATCCTCTCAACTGCAGCTTCTCAGAGTATTGCACTTCAGCAAGGGACATACTACCGTGAAAGCAACCGAGCCGGTCGACTTTTAGCTAATGCCTTGAAAGGCCAAAAAGAAGCCAAACGCGTTGCGGCCCTTCGCGCCCCACAGGGAGGGGGCATACTGACCACAGACTCCGATATCGTAGAACTTTTTCGGGATTTCTATACCCGTCTATATCAATCTGAATGTGAGTTCTCATCTGAGACCTTTGAGCGCTTGTTTTCTGGTATTCAGCGGCCGACCCTTTCTGAAGCTGATAGGGATGCCCTGGATGAACCCTTCTCTACTTCAGAGATCCATTCTGCCCTAAAACGAACAGCCTCGGGTCGAGCCGCTGGGCCTGATGGTCTCCCGACAGAATTCTACAAAAAGTTCAGTGCAGATTTAGTTCCCTACTTAAAACTTTACTTTACTGCCCTTGCGGTAGATACATCCTCTTTGGGATCCTTTTCTGCAGCTAATGTGGTAGTTTTTGAGAAAGAAGGCAGAGACCCGCTGCTAACCGCCAACTACCGTCCAATCTCCCTACTTAATGCCGATTATAAGATCTTTGCAACGATCTTGGCTACCCGGCTATCTGACAGGATGGCCACCTTAGTCCATCCCGACCAATGTGGTTTTATACCCGGCCGCTCCACCGCTGACAATGCTCGGACCTTGTGCCATGTGCTATCCCGTGCTGCCAATTTAGACCACCCATGGGTGGGTCTTTCCCTAGATGCTGAAAAAGCCTTTGATCGCCTAGAATGGCCCTTCTTATTTGCAGTTCTCCGATGGTATGGCTTTGGGGAGGGCTTCCTCCGATACCTCCAAGTCATGTATTCTCAACCCGTTGCCAGTATTTGTGTAAATGCCATAAAGTTTCGGCCTTTTAATCTTCAAAGAGGCACGCGTCAAGGTTGCCCTCTATCACCAATGCTCTTTGATCTCGCCCTTGAACCCCTCGCCCTCCTTATTAGACAGTCCGCACGTATCCGAGGTATCCCCTTCAGTCACAGAGAGATTAAACTCTCTGCATATGCAGATGACCTTATGCTCTTTGTATCCCTTGATTCGGTTCCGGCTGTCTTGGACCTGATTGATGGATACTCGCAATTATCGGGCTATAAAATAAACTGGACCAAATCCGTAGCATTCCCACTGAACCGCTGGGTACATGAGGCTGACATGCGGGCCTTTCCTTTCCTTTGGCAATCCCGCATGGTGAAATATCTTGGCGTCCACTACTGTTCTCCTTTAGAAGACACTATTAGCTTTAATGCCAAGGAGGTAGTCTCCAAAGTCCGTGAGCTCACAAATCGGTGGTCTCCCCTATCCCTTACATGGTGGGGCCGCCTAGAAACCGTCAAAATGATGATAGTCCCTAAAGTGAACTATATTTTAGAAATGCTGCCCTGCTTCCTCCCGCTACACACCTACAAAGACATAGAGGGCCTTCTCGTCCGTTATCTCTGGCAGGGAAAACCACCAAGAGTAGCTAAACACAAACTACAGTCTGCGAAGGAACTAGGGGGTACCCGCTTTCCTGATTTTCTTAGGTATCATCAAGCCTTCCTACTTAAACAAGGTGCCCGATGGCTTGCTGCCTCAACAGACAACAGACCAGTTTGGCTTGATATTGAAGAGGAGCTAAGTAGCCCAATTCCGTTGATCCATCTCCCCGGCATGTCCCATCAAGTAGACCTACGCCATCCCCCAATGATTGTTGATACTCTTGCGGCCTTTAACACTCTCATTCTATCACTGGGTTCAAACGTATGTCCTCAGGACGGACTCCCGCTGTGGAATAACCCCAGAATTCAAGTCCTAAATAAAACGATTGCATGGAAACCCTGGTACTCTAGGGGGATCTGGACACCCCAACAACTCTTCTCTGCAGCTCGTTGGAAGACCTTTTCCGACTTACAAAAGGAATTTGCGTTACCAGCGAAACATTACTTTCAATTGATGCAGCTTCAACACTGCCTCAAAAGTGCTCAAATCCTGCCGCCCTCTGCCCCTACTGAGAACGGGCTATTAGAACTAATTCACTCTATTAGTAGTACACATGGGGTAGCCTCTAACTTTTATAAATTATTATGTCAGGGTACCGACACTGCTACTTGTAGAGCTCAACAAGCCTGGGAACGCGAACTGCAAATCACTTTAACCCCTGTGCAATGGAGCGTTTTCTGGAGCAAAGTGGTGCGGGTTTCCAGATCTGCCTCTGTCACCCAAACTCTCTTCTTTTTTGCACATAGATGCTTTTATACTCCAGAAAGAATAGCCAAATGGAACACCACTGCTAGGGACCAGTGTTGGTCTTGCCATACTGCCGTGGGAACCCTCGCTCATGTTCTTTATGAATGTCCTCAACTGCAGGTTTACTGGGGGCGGGTCTGGGATCGTATTCAATCTATCTTACACCTCCACGAGCCTCTTTCTTGGAAGATTGTGGGACTCCGCTCAGTGGCGGAGGTCCCCTCTCTTCCTAAGAAGGGTCGCTTTCTCCTTGATTTCATGCTGGGTATAGCCATATGTTTAATCACGAGGAATTGGAAGGATAGCTCTCGAATTACTGCCAATGAATGGTGGAACCTCGTCTGCTTATATAGTAAATATGAGCAGATATCTCGGAGAGCTATTCCTCATATCCAAACTCACTTTCGCTTGTCTAAATGGCAGATGCTCAATGATTATGTACACTCTGCCCATTGCTCCGACATGTCTGTTTAATGCATACTTATCATGTTTTAGCTCACCGTTAGGTTTTGTACCACAATAATGTCAGTACACGCCCGTTTTCGGGAATGATTAGTTTCTAGAGAAGAAGCAGGGGGGAGGGGGTGGTAGGGGTTTACTTTGGTGTATGTATCACATTCTATGTATGTATTTGTCTTTTAGCTGTATGTCTTCCTTTCCTTTGTTGTTATAAAACGAAAATAAAGCATTTAAAAAAAAAAAAAACCTCTGCACCACACCTTGAAAGTATAGAACGTAACTTTCCAAAGACTTGATAGATTTTATAAAAGTTAAGTAATATCCCCATTTACAAATACCATACACTGTTGGAATGGTAGCGGAAGGTCTCAGTACATATGGGCAGCCAATAGACTATCATATTATCATCCAAAGGACTTACAGCCCTATTAAAATCAACGATCTTTGTTTTAAATACCTGCTACCAAAAAGCGTAGGTAAAATAACTTCAGAGGATAATTCAAAAACTGTTGTTTAAATTGTAAGAAAGAAGTATTATATGCGCGGCGTTTTTCGGCCATAGACCATATGATTTTGGAAGTTCGGAAACATTGAGCTGAATAAGAATGTAAAACTCTGTGACATCTTGTGAGATCGTGCTGTTATAATATTTCCCCCTGAAGAAGGATTCGAAACGCACATAGCGGTGCCCTTTTGGTGGCGTCGGGGAATTCACTCACAAAAATATGAAAAGATAAGCACAATCTTGTATCTAAAATAATCTGTTTAAAGGAAATAACCTGTTTAATGAAAATGGTAACAATTGAAGAAAGTTCTGAGGGAAGAAATTAGTCAGATACCATTTCTTTAACGAAAATGATGAATGCTATAAGGTCGTTGATGCGATAAGGTGATTTGCTTTCTGTAATACAGAGCAACACCAGTGTGAGTCTGAGACCTGCATTCATTTTTTAGGAATATTTAAAATTCACAATGAAAAAATAAATAAAAGCATATAAAAAAAGGAAAAAAAATATTCAAAGTAGGAATAGTATTAGTATTTCCCTTAGGTATTTTTCTCAATATTTTGGAGGGCATTCAGTGATATAGTTGATTTTTACCCTCTGTTATTTTGACCTAAGCACTCATATTATAGAGACCACCAATAAACACATGGCTGCAGTGACTGGGGAAATCGAGGATCAAATGGAACAGTTAAAGGAGAAAGAGAAGGAGAAATCTGAGCTTATTGCACAAAAAATGGAACATATAGAAACACAGGTTAAAACATTACGGGAAGAGGTTAAGAAGACTAAGGAAAAGAAGTTGTGTCGGGATTATGACGATTATACTAAAGGATATGTCTACCCCTGGATGAACACAAAGAGAAAAGATAAATCTAGGAAAAAGCATGTCACTTTTGATAATACCTCTGATGAAACGGATTCAGTGGATTCCGGAGAGTACCCTCGGAAGAAGGATTTTCTGGTTGTCACCGAGAAAGAAGAGAAGAAGAAAAAGAAAGAAGGGACTCGACAGGTGACATCACGAGGGGAAGGATCCCGACGCAAACCACAAATTCTTTAGTGCTTAACATTTCCGGAGTTGATATACCGGCTGAACAGCTTGCCCTGTTGGAAAAAGGTTTATCTTTTGTTCCTTCTATACGCTTTGATGTGTTTCAGTTTCGAGTGGATCTCGAGCAACTCATTAGGAAACTTAATCTAAAGATGTTTTTTGGAAAAAGTGAATCTTCTGTAGTGAATGTGCCTATTACTAATCGGGCCCCGTTGCCTCTGAAGTCTAATTGGACGCCTCCGGGTCCTCTACACCCTTCTTTGGTGCTCTTTCGGATTTGATTTTGCATGATATACAACAAGCAGAATCTGCTCATTTTGGATCGAAAAATGTTATTAGTTCTAAGGAGCGAACGGTATTACTGGCTTTACAGTCTAGATCTGATATCGTCATAAGACGGGCCGATAAGGGTGGAGGAATTGTAATACTCAGCCGAGAACAATACTGCGCAGAGGCACTTCGCCAACTTATGGATACTGATGTATATCGAGTTTTAACAATTGATCCTACCGCAGCACTGCAGGAACAGATTAAAGCCCTAACAGATGGCGCTCTGGAGTCGCGCCTCATATCTAAAAAGGAGTACATGTATTTGAATTCACCGGATCCAACTGTGGTTAAATTCTATCTGGTCCCAAAAATTCAAAAGGACGCTGTTAATCCAGCAGGGCGACCAATTGTTTCCACGCGTAATTCTGTGCTAGAACCCTTATCGGTGTATTTGGATTCCTTTTTACGACCCCTGATGACGTCTATTCCAGCGTTCATAAAATATACTACTCATTTTTTGTGTATTTTGGAGGATCATCAACAATTGGCTAGTCTACCGGATGTCATTTTGGCAACGTTGAATGTTACTTCACTATATACGGTTATTCCCCAATTGCAAGCTCACACAGTGGTGATGGAAGCGTTGAGCAATAGAGGTGATTTATCCAGTGCCCAACTATGTTTTTTGTCTGAATTAACTAATCTCACCTTGCACAATCATTTTTTTGTATTTGAGCAGGTTTTTTATCACCAGACATCTGGGGTAGCGATGGGCGCTACGTGCGCCCCGTCGATCGCTAATTTATATATGCAATGGTTTGAGAATAAATGGTTGGAGGCCTCCCCCTATAAAGCTTCTGTGAAACTGTGGAAGAGATATATCGACGACATCTTTATCTTGTGGTGTGGTACCGCAACAGTGTTACAATCTTTTTTTGCCTGGCTTAATGACAGAGAAAGTAACGTTAAGTTTACGCTCACTTATAGTGCCAAGCAAGTTACGTTCTTGGATGTGCTGGTACAGAAAACCATAACTGGATGGCGTACCTCTATTTATCGGAAACAGACCGATAAGAACACCTTTTTGCACTATTCTAGTGCACATCCCACGCCATTGTGCAATAGTCTACCATTGTCACAGTTCATTCGGTATCGCCGCAATTGCTCGGACATTCAAGATTTCAAGACCTATGCCAGGGATCTAAAAAATCAATTCCAACAGAGAGGCTATCCCGATAGAATTATCAATAGGGCATACAAAAGGGCACTATATACTAATCGGGACCTGTTGCTACGCCCAACTAGCAAATGTGGGTTGGGGATAGATGAGCGGCAGGTCAATTTAATTACTTCTTTTTCCCCATATAGTTATTTTCTACAACGTAGTATTAAACGCCATAAAAATGTTCTTAACAGTATCCCGGGCCTTGAACAGTATCATGTCCGTTGTGTTTGGACGAGACAGAAGAATTTTAAGGAGCTTTTAAGTCCCGCGATTTTAAGATCTATGTCACTGAAGGGAGATACTGTGCAAACGGGTCATCGAAAATGTGGAACCTGTACGGTGTGTACGGTCACGGATGAGTTGTCAGAATTTAGCTATCATGGTAGATCCTACCGATTGCGAAACATGACTTCTTGTACCTCTACACAGGTGGTATATGCTGTTCGCTGCCCCTGTGCCTTATTGTACATCGGGGAAACTAGTCATACCTTTCGGGTACGTATGCTTGAGCATAAGAGCAAACTCAAATGTCAGCGAAGAGAAGCACCAATGGTGGAGCATTGTCTTCAATATCATCATGCTTTTACTGATTTACGCTGTTTTTGCATTATGCACATTACTACGGCAAGTAGCGGGAAATCCATTGAGCAGACTTTGTTATTCAATGAGCAACGTTGGATCCACAGATTGCGGTCAGTGGCCCTAGATGGGCTGAATGCCCGCGTTGAGTGGGAGGTATGCCTGTGAGAATGAGGCTGGCTGGGAGTTAACTGCTGTCAGTTTTAAATATGTTCTATAAAACTACTTCGCATGCGCGGCGTTCCACAACCATCAATGAGAAACTGTCTGTGAAAGGAAGTGGATCTTCTGGGTTTGAGGTGTAGTAATCTAATATGATCAACCTTCAGTGTTTTGTTCATTATTTTTATAAAGTTGGTAACTTATGAACTTGTTTCGTATATTGTTTTAGTGCTTTACAAGATTCCCCTGACGAAACCTGTGAGGGTGAAACGCATTAAGAGGCGCGTCTGTCAGCGTTGGGAAAATTCAAGCTCAATCCGTCCTGAAAGCTAAGCACTTCTTTCTTATAATTTAAACAACAGTTTTTGAATTATCCTCTGAAGTTATTTTACCTACGCTTTTTGGTAGCAGGTATTTAAAACAAAGGTTGTTGATGTCAATAGGGCTGTAAGTCCTTTGGATGATAATATGATAGTCTATTGGCTGTCCATATGTACTGAGACCTTCTGCTACCATTCCAACAGTGTATGGTATTTGTAAATGGGGATATTACTTAACTTTTATAAAATCTATCAAGTCTTTGGAAAGTTACATTCTATACTTTCAAGGTGTGGTGCAGAGGTTTTTTTATATATTGATTATATCCCTCTGGCAAAAGAGACCATTTATTGAGTTGCCCTATCACACTGCCAACAATATCTGATCTAATATAGAGTACACTATGTAAAATAATCCAGAAGGAATCAGCATAGGTTTCCTATGGTTAAATGTCAAAACATATCTCTGTCAATAATAAGGACCCTCAGTAGCAACACCATTGATCCCACAAAATGTGAATTATGGGTGTGCATTAGTGCTGTTTGCACTGTTGAATGCCCTTATTCTGAGGGTCCTTTATTATTGACAGGGATATGTTTTGTCATGTAGCTATAATAACCCTCTCTGTATGGATGACACTGCAGTCATCTATACCAGGGGTGTCAAACTCCAGTCCTGGAGGGCCGTAAACCAGTCAGGTTTTCAGAGTATTCCTAATGAATATGCATGAGATATATTTGCATGCACTGCCCCCATTGCATGCAAATATATCTAATGAATATTCATTAGAGGCATCCTGAAAACCAGACTGGTTTGTGGCCCTCCAGGACTGGTGTTTGACACCCCTGATCTATACAGTCTAGTCACTGGCCAGGCTTTCATGTCTCCCCTCCTTTTTGTTTTGCTGGCCATTTCTCTCTCAGTGCGCCAAAGTATCCTTCTGGCTTTTGTCATGCTTTTTCTATCTATTTAGCAACTTTAAGATCATCAGAAACAATTATACACAGGTTCCACTCTTCTTAAAAAGAATCAGACCAAGGACAGATACCTGTGATACACCACTGGAAACATCCTTCTCCTCAGAGTGAGCTCCATTTACCTGTACCTTTTGTACAGAGTGAGCTCCATTTACCTGTACCTCCTACTCAACCAATTTCTAATCCAGTCAGTCACTTCAGAGTCCATTCCTTAGGTGCTCAATTTATTTATAAGTCATCTGTATGGAACAGTGTCAAAGGTTTTACTGAAATCTAAGTGCACCACATCTAGAGATTTCCCTTGGTCCAACTCTCTGGTCACCCATTCAAAGAAATCATTCAGATTTGTCTGACAAGACCGCCTTTGGTAAACCCATGTTGCCTTGGATACTGCAATCCACTGGATTCCAGAAACCTCACTATCCTCTGTTTCAGCAGTGTTTCCATTAATTTACTAACCACAGAGGTCAGACCAACTGGCCTGTAGTTCTCAACCTCATCTTTACTTCTGCTTCTGTGTAAAGGGACAGCATGCTTTTCTCCAGTCCTTTCAGGCACTCAACTCTAAAAAAGCATTGAAAAAGTCAGACAGTGGAGCCACTAGAATTTCCCCAATTTCCTTCAATACTCTCATCTGTATCCCATCTGGCCTCAACGCTTTGTCCTCTTTTAGTTTAGCTAGTTCCTCATGAACAAAGTCTTCTGAAAATTGTTCAAGATCCCCTTCACTTCTGTTCCTATTTGTGGATGTTTTCTGAGATCCTGCTATGGGCGCTTCATCTGTGAACACAAAACAAAAATATTTGTTAAGCAATCCTTCTTTCTCCTCATCAGCTTCAACATGTTCCTCCTCTTCATCCTTGAGTCTGTCAATACCACTTTTGCACTTCCTCCTCTTGCTAATATATCTGAAAAATGTTTTGTCCACTCATTTTATTGCATTGGCTATTTATTCTTCTTTTTGTATCATTGCTTTCCTGACTACTTTCCTGGCTTCTCTAAGTTTTTCCAAATATTGATGCTTGTCTTCCTCTTTCTGTGATCTCTTGCATTTTATGAAGGCCAATCTCTTTTTCTTCACCTTTTCAGCTACTTGTTTGAGAATCATAGTGGCCTCCTTTTCCTTTTACATTTTACATTTATTTACCTTTCTAACAAAGAAGGTTTGTTGCCTTTAAAATATTCCTTTTTCAGTTTTACCCATCGTTTTTCTACATCCCCCAGCTGTCCCCTTCCCACTAACAACTCCTTGAAGTATTTTCCCATCTTGGCAAAGTTATTTTTCCTAGTCTAAGTCCCTCACTTTTGAATGGACTTTATCAGCCCTAGTCCTAATATTAAACCACACCATCTGGTGATCTCTGAATGTGAGATGATCGCCCACTATAACATCAGAAGCTTTTTCCCCATTGGTAAGCACTAGTAGAAGAGGACTTGTTGCTCACTCTTAGGCAACTGGTTGTTCTACACAGACATTTCTGTGTACAGTTCAGGGTGTAGAAGGAGGAGGGATGCCACCTTGGTGGTACCAATTTTGTGGATATCGCTGCAAGCAGAAATGGTTATTATAGAGAGCAATGCAAATAAGAAAGTTCACTTAATTTCAAGGAAGTATCTGTGAATCAAGTCATTCTTCACTGCCAGGCCCTGCTCATGGGGGTGGTTAGTTGTCCTTATGGCACTTGGTCTGCTTTGGCATACATCCCTAAGGAGTATATTGCCTGTGGTCAAATGCCAAATTGGGTAGCATGAAGTAGACCATGAAGATTTCATAGATCTTACATGGAGATGAGGAGTAGGGCTGCAAAGGAGCTCTTCCTCAAGTCTGTCCAGGCACTGTAAATAGGTTTTGAGAAGGACAGAGGTTCTTCCCATGACAGCCTTTCCTTGTGGAATCTTTAGCAGGACTCCTCAGTTTTACTTTGGGGACCAGAGAAGAGAGTCATCAGCCATGCTCTCTGTGAATAGCTTCTAATCTCCAGGAACAAGCAGGAATGTAGTCTTCAATTATGGGTATCGTTGGTACTGACGGAGCCTGTGTGGGAATGCTCCCCAGCGTCCAATAGGAACGCTATTGGGAGCATCCCTCAGCACATGCGCGCTCCCTTCACACCTTTCCAACTGTTCCTCTTCAGTTCTTCATTTTCCACGGAGCAGACAGGACCCTGTCACCGCAGAAAATTCTGTCTTTAAAATTGTTTTCTTGTGGTCGCGTTTGCTTCCGCACGACACCTACTGGTACCGCTGGTTCTTTTCTCAAAAGTTTTATACTTTTAACTGTTTCTCTTCAGAAACCTTTCTTTTTCGGTGCTAGGCGCCATTTTGGGCATTAGGCCTCATATTCCTGAAACATGGTTTTAAAAAATGTACTAAGTGTGGCGGTACTATTTCTGTCACTGACACCCATGATTGGTGTCTTAAATGTTTAGGGCCTGAACATTATCCATCTGAATGTCTCTCCTCTATGGGGATGACTAGAGAGGAAGACAGAACTGGGCTGCAAAGCTCGGTACTCTCTTTTCTTCAGATGCCAGATCCATTGCATCGACATCTTCATGAGCCTCCTCTTCCTCCCATGGATCTCAGGTAACTAAACAAAAAAGCCGGTCCTCAA
The DNA here is from genome assembly GCA_033557465.1 of Ichthyophis bannanicus. Taxonomy (NCBI): domain Eukaryota; kingdom Metazoa; phylum Chordata; class Amphibia; order Gymnophiona; family Ichthyophiidae; genus Ichthyophis; species Ichthyophis bannanicus. The sequence goes on along the minus strand of CM066035.1, from coordinate 387,428,040 downwards.
AAGGGTAGCTCTCCTGCTAAGCATCGAGAGGCCATTGGCATTGCTCTTGAGGGAACCACATTGGCAAAATAGCCCCGGCAGGAGGCTTCAGCTTCCAAAACATCAAGGGGGCTCCAGGATGTTCTCAAGGCCTCGACCTCGCAAGAACTACTGGTGCCATGCTCAGGGGTCCCGGCCATTTTCACCGGTATCGATACCCAGGCATCGGCAGCGTCGATAGACCAGAGGTTCCTCCCTATCAAACGCAGCATTGCAGCTCTTCTCACAGCTGCGGTATTGGCCCCGGTGGGAATTCTTCCCACACCATCTTTGGCTGGAATCGACAGATCGGTACTGGATCAACTCGGTACTGACTTTGATCGATACCGGGACCGTGCTTTGCAAGAGCATCATGGTCAGGAATACTTTGAATCCTCTGATTCTGAAGACTCTGACAATTCTGCTGGTACCAGAGGGTTTCTCCCGGAAGATCCCTCGTCTCCTCAAAGCAGAATATCACCTCCAGAGGACATGTCTTTTCAGGATTTTATTTATGATGTGGCCAAGGGCCTTTCAATCACGGTAGCTCCTGAACAGGAACCCAGAGCAAAGGAATTGGAAATTCTCCAGTATTATTTAGAAGGAGGCAGCCACTCTGCCCATCCATGAAATTCTGCATAACATGATGCTCAGAATGTGGGAGACACCTCTGACTACATCTCCTCATTCTAGGAGACTTGATACTATGTATCGAGTCCCGCCATGTCCTGGATTTCAAAAGACTCATCTGCCACACCATTCAATGGTGGTGGAGTCAGCCATGTGTAGTATGAAAAGTGCAAAGAGGCATGCATCCAATCCCCCAGGTCGTGAATGTAGGACTCTGGACGCTTTTGGGCGCCAAACCTTTCAGACTTCTATGCTTTTAGCTAGGATAAGTTCATATATACTATATATGGGAATGTTCCTCAAAGAAGTTACAGGAGACTTGGAGCTTATGAGCCCACTTCTCCCAGATGACAAGAGACAAGACTTTCTTGCTCTAGTTAAGCATGCTCAAGATGTCTCCAAGTTTGTGAATCGTGCAGCCTTTGACTGCTTTGAATGCATCAGCAGAACTTCTGCTATTGCCATTGGGGCACGACGGATTGCCTGGCTTCAGGCATCAGACTTGAAGACTTGGGTACAGGACAAGTTAGGCAACATTCTTTGCATGGGAGAGAATCTCTTTGGCAAGAACTGGCAGGAAAAGGCTAACGAGTTAGAAGCTGACAGTACAACTCTAGATAGAATGTCAAAATCTACAGCCATTCCAGCCAAAAATAAGCCTTATAAAAAACCCTATTTTGGCAAAAAGAGGACATTTTATCCTTCCTATACCCAGCAGAGTCAAACTCAGGGTCAGGTTGCCCAAAAGGGACAAACTAGACAGCAAAAGAAGCCAAAAGGTCCGAGAGCCCAACCAGCTCTGCAGGTTCAGCCCCCTCAAGGGCTTTGACTCCTTCCTAGAGAGCTTAGCTTTCCTGCCTCCGAGGGATCCCCAACCCCCCAATATCCTAGGCAGGTTATGCCACTTTGCCAACAAATGGCATCAGATAACAGCAGAAGATTGGAAGAGTCCAATTGTATGGCCTGTCCATTGTAGGAGAGGGGTACAAGCTCCATTTTCACAGCATGCTCCCTCTTACAATTCTAAGGCAATTCAATTCTCAAACCTCCACAGACAATCTGCTAGATCACGAGGTCTCAACACTTCTTGCCCAAGGGGCAATAGAAGAGGTACCCATTCTTCAATGGGGTGCAGGGTTCTACTCCCCCTATTTTCTTATTCCAAAGAAAACAGGAGGACACAGACCCATTCTAGACCTCAGAGAATTGAACAAATACCTGTTCCAAGAGAAGTTCAAAATGATTTCTCTAGGAACTCTTCTGCCATACACTCGTACCTTCAAAGGCAGGATTGGCTTTGCTCTCTAGACTTAAAGGATGCATACACTCACATTCTGATCCATTCAGATCACAGGAAATTCTTACGATTCCTTTTCAAGGGAAAACATTTCCAGTACAGGGTTCTTCCCTTTGGTCTGGCTTCAGCACCAAGACTATTCACAAAATGCATGGCAGTAGTAGCTGCATTTCTGCGAAACCTGGAGGTATTTGTCTTCCCTTACTTAGACGACTGGCTCATTCGAGCCCCTACAGTTGCAGAGACCAGCACTGCACTGTCTCGCACAATGCGAATCCTCCAATACTTGGGGTTGGTAATAAGCTTCCCAAAATCCCAACCGGTTCCTTCCCAATGCCTAGAATTCATAGGGGCCTGTCTAGATACCAGACAGGCAAAGGCTTTCCTTCCACAGGCCCAGTGTCTTCGCATAATGCAACTAGCTTCTCAAGCAGCAGGGAAATCCTCCCTAACTGCTCGGGAGCTACTACAGTTGCTGGGACATATGGCATCCACAGTTCATGTAGTCCCATATGCTCACCTCCACATGCGAGCAGCTCAGTGGACTCTATCCACACAGTGGACACAGGCCACAGGACATTTATCAGACAAAATAGTAAACTCTCAACGACTAATTTTGTCCCTCCAATGGTGGCAATCACTAGAAAATCTGACAGTGGGGTCTCCTTTCCAGCAACCCCTTTTTCAAGCCAACCTAACAACAGATGCATCACAGGTGGGTTGGGGAGCACACCTGAATCATCTCTATACCCAGGGCACCTGGACTCCACAGGAGGCTGGTCTACACATAAACCTCCTGGAATTAAGAGCAATCTATTTAGCTCTTCGAGTATTCCATGCCCAGCTCAGCTACAAGACAGTCCTAGTCCAGACAGACAATCAAGTAGCCATGTTCTATGTGAACAAGCAGGGCAGGACGGGCTCTCTGTCATTATGCAACGAAGCTGTACGACTGTGGGCCCTCGCCAGAGAGTATCAAATTCACCTTCTAGTGGTATATCTGCCAGGTATTCAAAACCTTTGGGCAGAGAAACCCAGTCGGGTACTGCTGCCTCATGAGTGGTCTCTCCACCTAGACCAGGTGGCAAAGATTTTTCATCTCTGGGGCACTGCAGACTTAGACCTCTTTGCAAGTCCACTGAATGCCAAACTTCCCCGGTTCTGTTCCAGGATTCCGGCTCACAATTGTCAGGCAAGGGATGCCTTCCTCCTTCACTGGGGTCAGGACTTCCTTTATGCCTTCCCACCCATTCCCTTCATCACCAAAACACTCTTCAAGCTTCAGAGAGACAGGGGTCGCATGATTCTCATAGCGCCATGATGGCCACGCCAAGCGTGGTATCCCCTGCTTCTACATCTCTCTCAAGCTGCACCTCTGGAGATAGGGCATGCTCCAGATCTCCTTTCCCAAGAGGACGGGATGCTATGGCACCCAAGTCCCCAGTCCCTGCATCTCATGGCCTGGTTGCTGAAGCCTTAGATCTCCAGGATTTCAAACTGTCCCAACAGGTAAAGGATATCCTTCAGGCTTCTAGAAAACTTTCCACAAGAAGATCTTATGCCTTCAAGTGGAAACGTTTTACTATATGGTTCTCCAAGAAGGGATTAAACCCCCTTGTCATACCTTTAGAATCGATACTAGAGTATCTCCTTCACTCATAGAATTCTGGTCTAAAGACCAATTTGTTAAGAGTCTATCTTAGTGCAATTGCAGCTTCTTATAAGCCTCTGAATGGACAACCAATTTCCTCTCATCCACTCATATCCAGATTTATGAGAGGTCTTCTGTTGACCAGACCTCCCTTAAGCCACCACCGGTGGCATGGGATCTAAATCTAGTTCTCGGGCAGCTTATGAAGCTGCCTTTTGAGCCTTTAGCCACTACAACCCTTACGTTTTTGACCTGGAAGGTCATTTTCCTAATTGCAATCACCTCTGCACGTCACATTAGTGAACTGCAAGCTTTAGTGGCTAATCCTCCTTATACTAGGTTTCACCATGATAAGGTTGTTCTTAGAACTCATCCACACTTTATGCCAAAGGTGGTTTCGCCTTTTCATTTAAATCAATCAATTTATCTTCCTGTATTTTTTCCGAGGCCTCATGCCTCTAATGCAGAAAGAAACCTTCATACTTTGGATTGTAAAAGAACCTTAGCCTTTTACCTACAGAGAACACAGCAACATAGAAAGTCCTCGCAACTTTTTATAGCTTTTGACCCTAGTCATTTGGGAAAACCAGTCTCCAAAAGAACTTTTTCTAAATGGATTGCCCAATGCATATCCTTTACTTATGAGAGTAAGGGTCTTCCTTTTCAGGACCATGTGACAGCTCATAACGTGAAAGCCATGGCAACTTCCATGGCTAATCTCCACTCTGTGTCTATCGATGACATTTGTCAAGCAGCCACCTGGGCTTTGGTACACACCTTCACAGCCCACTACTGCCTGGATAAAGCCTCCCGTCGGGATGCCTTCATTGGCCAAGCTGTTCTTCAAAATCTCTTTCAGACCTAATTCAACTCCTACCCACCAGCCCTGGTGGAATGCCAGAGATCCATGGGAGGAAGGATTCCTACCTTTCTAGGGTGGCACCTTCCTGGGGCCATCTCCCTGGCATCTTCAGCTAGGGCATCCCCATATGTGAAGACTACATTCCTACTTGTTCCTGGAGATAGTGTAGTTACTCACCTGTAACAGGTGATCTCCGGGAACAGTAGGAATTTAGTATTCACAACCCACCCACCTCCCCTAGGAGTTGTCTCTCTATCTCTTTGTCTCTTTCCTCTCTTCCCCTATCCTTTCACTCAGCTACAAACGTAACTGAAGAGGGACAGTTGGAAAGGTGGGAAGGTGGGAAGGCAGCGCGCATGTGCTGAGGGATGCTCCCAAAATCATTCCTATTTGATGCTGAGGAGCATTCCCGCGCAGGCTCCATCGGTACCGACGATACCCATATGTGAAGACTAAATTCCTGCTGTTCCCGGAGATCACCTGTTACAGGTGAGTAACTGCGCTTTACATGAGTGAATAAAGGAAGATAAAAAAAATAAATGAGTGGGGTAGTAGTTAGTTTTCAGGCTGATATGCATTGCTGGGACTCTTCCTCTGGTTGGTCATATGTTGTGTCTTAGGAATAAGAGGCATCTGTGGAGAAAAAAGAGCAATGTTGAGGTTTGGAATATGTTTGTGAAAGATTTGTTCACTCTTAAATTTGTCATATATTCTAGACTTGGTAAGAATGTAGGCATCATGACAGCAACTGGTGGAACTGTCAGAAACATCAGAGATAATACCTTTGGCATTCTAGATCACCTGTATGTTGAAGGATTAAAAGGACTTTCTGTTGTGGTAGCTGCTCTCACACCATTAAGGTGGTCTGTTGGCCACATATATGCTTCTAACATTGATGAGAAATTAACTATTTCATAGAATTCATAGTTTGTTATCTCTGAAGCATATCCTAATGAAAGCAAGATATTCAGCACAATATATTCAGCACTTTAGCTTAGAAGGCCCTTAGAAAATGATGGATACTGAATGGGATAGCTTATTGGTTGATGCTGGCTGTGACCACAATATAAAATGGAAGTTCCCCATAATCAAAAATGAAAGGACTGTGGTGACATTGAGGTACACTGATCTGTATCCCATGTGACCACCTGTAGAGGAGGCTCTAATTGATGGCAGAAGGAGAGATTGGTCTGCTTTTCAAAGCACTGCTCTTTGGAAACTCGATACTGGGCTTGAAATTGCTTTGGTAATGATGCCTCCTTCCAGTTCTCCTCTGTGACCCCTGCTTTCTGTGAATAAATGCTTGAAGAAATAACTAATTGATGCCACTTATTCTGAACTACCTACTGCAAGTAATTTGCTTTGAATTACTACTGGAAAGCTGTGAGAAAAATACTGCTAAATAAGTAAATAAACAAACTACCGACTAATAAACTAACATACAAACTCTGATTTTACTATCAGGAACTGTAGCAGATATTGTCAGTAGCAGATACATACACATGAATAAATACTAGGTATGTCTAGGGATAACTGCTACCCTCCCCTTTCCCAGGATTCAGTAGGACAACTTGGCAAACAAACCATGTGATAAAACAAGAACCAACCCTGTGTTTATATATAAATTAGACTTTATTACTGATAGAAAAAATGATGTAAAAATCAGCATAAATTTGTTTTTGGAGGTAATATGTTATGCAGCCCTATGTTACAATTACCAAGAGACCTAATCTCTGCTTCACGAACCAATGTCACTGATTCACTCCGTACTCAGATGTACAGTATATCATCTGTTTGTCTAAGCTAGCCCCGACCTCGGGGGGGGGGGGGGGAATTAAAGACCAGTACCTTCGCTCTTGCCAGAATACCTGTGGCTGGATCCGAGAAATTGTCTCAGGAATGGCACAAAGTCAAAGTATGTCCACCAGGAAGAGGGGCAGCACCTGCCACGTAGATAAGCGTAGCGACCAAGGCACAAAACGTAGGCAGTACACAAACTTTTATTGGTCCTTATATGATTAAAAAAGGGGGGCCAAACCCAACACAGGCCGTAATTCGTGGGTACTTCATCAGGGGTGAGGCACACCACAAACTACAAAACAAAAAATAAATATAATGATAAAACAAAATAAAAACAATACAACATACCAATAATCATAAATACACAAGTAATTAGTACCAATTTAAAAACAATAAAAGATAAAAAAGAGGATAAAAAGAGTGAACATGAACAATCATAAACAAATGTATTACAAAAATAATCTATTGCACCACATAAAAAGTCATATTCACGTTACTGAAAAAATAAATAAATAAGTAATAAAAACAAATCATGTAATGTTATTAAATAAATAAATAAGTAATAAAACCAATCATCATAACAGTTATAATAACAGAACATATGAACAAGAAATAATTAACAATATGATGAGGAACAAGCAAAAACATAGATACCAATGAACAGTCATGAAATCATATAAAAGCATGAAAGGAAAGTATGCATAACTATTAAAACAATGAAACCATAAAAACTTTAAAGAGGAGAAATCCAAAAAAGGGTGTAATCCATGTATCACTCAAATAAGGGGGTTAAAAGTCATTTGCTTTGGCTCAATTTGGCCTCATTTTATAGTATTTTGATGGTTTTATATTCACCATGTGATATTCATTGTTCTTAGTTTCTTATTTATTTATTTATTTGTTTTTATTAGTTTCATCGTTCTACAGTACACGGTTCATTTACCATCTCACAGTAGATTGTTTGTCCTGTGCTGTTTTAATTCCTGGTCCAAGGTAACTTGGTTTCTTTTTCGCTCCTGTTTCTCTGCTAGTAGTTCACATGACTTTTAACCCCCTTATTTGAGTGATACATGGATTACACCCTTGTTTGTATTTCTCCTCTTTAAAGTTTTTAAGTTTTTATGGTTTCATTGTTTTAATAGTTATGCATACTTTCCTTTCATGCTTTTATATGATTTCATGACTGTTCATTGGCATCTATGTTTTTGCTTGTTCCTCATCATTATTGTTAATTATTTCTTGTTCATATGTACTGTTATTATAACTGTTATGATGATTGGTTTTATTACTTATTTATTTATTTAATAACATTACATGATTTGTTTTTATTACTTATTTATTTATTTTTTCAGTAACGTGAATATGACTTTTTATGTGGTGCAATAGATTATTTTTGTAATACATTTGTTTATGATTGTTCATGTTCACTCTTTTTATCCTCTTTTTTATCTTTTATTGTTTTTAAATTGGTACTAATTACTTGTGTATTTATGATTATTGGTATGTTGTATTGTTTTTATTTTGTTTTATCATTATATTTATTTTTTGTTTTGTAGTTTGTGGTGTGCCTCACCCCTGACGAAGTACCCACAAAACACGGCCTGTGTTGGGTTTGGCCCCCTTTTTTAATCATATAAGGACCAATAAAAGTTTGTGTACTGCCTACGTTTTATGTCTTGGTCACTACAAAGTCAAAGTATGGCAGAGGTCCAATGTCAGCTGAGATGAACTGCGTGGTCACACCAAGCTGCAGGTATGTGGGAGTGATTCACTCCATCCTGAGGTTTTGCCCTTGGACACCATCTGACTTTCCAGCCAGAGAGACAGGCAAGCACACAAAGTGCAGAGAAAACAGTCTATGTCAGAAGTTAAAGTTCCCAGGTATTCTGCAAGCCTCTGTGCCTACTCCGGAGTGTTGTAGATGTGTTCTAGGCTGAGTATGTGTCCTAACTCTCCGTGTCCAGCATATAATTCGTTGTCCTGATGGCCCAGTGATTGGCTGGTCTCAAATCCTGTATGACATCTTCAGCAAATCCGGTAAACAAAGATTCATGGTGCGAAAGTTACTAGTATACATTTTTGAAAATGCTAGTACCAGTAGCACAGTGAAGGTCTCAGCAGTGTTCTTCTGCACGTAGTCAGCTTGAATAATACTTCTGCTGCAAAGTGCATAAATTTGCAGAATTGCTTGATCTGCAAGTTTTAATGCTGAGTTATAACAAAACAGGAATTTATCTTGTTTAATTCAGTCTTTGGTTCCGAGCAGGCCTCATCTTGCAACAGAAAGCCATGCTATTGGTTCAGACATTAGTAACCGTGGCAGGCCGCATCCGGTGCCCTAAGCCCATCCTTACTCACCCCCACCTCTCTCAGCCTTCTCACCCCCTCACCCACCCTTTTCCCCACCCTTACAAATTTCACAGACACGATTTTCTTATTGGAAGTACCAACCGGTCGCAGCTTTATTATATTTCAAACAATTAACTTTACAATATCAAACAGTTCTGTAAACAATCTCCCCCCAGCGGAGTGATACCCCCCCAGCCATAATTAGCAAAGTGGGGTCGCATCCGCTCCGGCTGTGTCCGACCACTGGCCAATTTCCTACCACCCTTTCCCCGACCTCGCCATATGACTAGCAAAGGCCAGCAGGGCTTATCCGGGTCGGGGGCACCCCGCCCCCGCCCAAGTATGACCAAACGGCTCCGGGCCCCGGAAACCTCCGGGATCCCGCCACCGGCACTGGCATATTAATGCCCTTGTGCCGCCCCCCCAATGCCCTGCTGCGACCAGTTAGTATCCCTGTGTAAAACACCTTCCAAGGCCTCTTGCCAATCATTCAACAGTAAATCTATACCCACAGGGGACAAATGAACACCATCAATCCTGTACAACCCCGTACACGCCACTTCCACCCACGGGTGAAGAACTTGAATCCCACCTTGCCCAATTAACCACCGTCCTATTTGACGATTTATTTTTGTAAGACCCCGCGACCAACGCCGCTGGGCCGCACAAACAGGCCTTGGAATAATGTCTGACCAAATTAACTGGATTCCCGGGAACATACGCAATAACATAGTTAAATCTTTTATAACAATTCTGATGAGTTGCTTACAAGTCCAGGTAACTAGGTCGTTGCCACCTAAATGCAACAACAACAGCCTTGGCTTGCCCCTCACTCGCTCATGGTGCCGGAGCAAAGGCAGGAGCTGAGACCACCTCAACCCTCTCTCACCCAGCCATAGCAGCGACACTTGAGCAGGATCCAGCCCCAGATTAGGCCCCAATGGCCGCTCAGCCGCCCGCCGGCCGGCCCAGTACATGAAAGAGTGCCCGATCATCCAACAGCTCTGGACACTCCCTCCTGCAACTGCAAAAGAAAAGAAGAGTTAATCCATATCAGGTCCCCCCCCCCTTTTTTTTTTTTTTTTTTATAGACGAACATAACCCCGGAAAGCCTGAGAACGCCACCTCCCAATACTCTGAATGTCCTGCTGCGACAGGCCCGCAGCAGCAGCGCTGGTAGCCGCGCCAATACGAAAAGAATGAGCTGCATAATGTTCGGGGGGCTCGCCTACAACCTTCAATGCCAACCTCAGAACTGCTACCACCTGAAAACGTGTAAGCAGTCGCCCGTCCGCATGCAGAAACAACCCCCCAACTTGCAATGGGCGTTCCCGTAAGAAAGCACGCATGGCGCTCACCGGACAAGTGTGAAACCCTGGAATCTCACTCAGCCGGACCCACAAACCCTTGCCTTGCGGATCAGTCTTGGATTTTGCCAACCACATTCGCAACTGCCCTTTCTCAAAGCAAACATGTTGACGCTGTAGAATCCCCACATCTCCCCCCTTTGATGATCGCGCCACCAACTCCCCCATGCGAAAAGCCCCAAAAAATGCCAAAGTAAAAACTGCTCGAAAAAGCGTCGCCTCATACTGCGACGAGGCCACCACCGCTAAGGACTTGCATATTCTTTCTAGTAAATCATGAGTGATGGGACGCCGAGCATCCAGGTGTACAGGTGCTGCTCGACCCCATCCTTGCAAGAGCCGACGGGCTAAGGCACCCCCTGACGGGAAGTCCCAGCCCACCGCCTTCACGAAATACTCGAAACCCGCCAAATGACTACGCACTGCCGAGCGAGTCACTCCATTCTCCTTAGCCCATACCACATATTGTCCTAGCAACTGAGCTGAAACCGGCCCAAACTGCCAACCCGAGCGTTCCAAAAATTCCACCACCTTCTGACATCCTCGCCGATACGCTGCCCATGTACCAGCCGCTACAGAACACCGCAACAAGTCTTTCATCCCAGACGGCCAAGACTCCATAACTTCCAAGGGACTGCACCTCCTTCTGTATCCGCTTGTGGTGCCAATCGTCGGAATTGCTCGAACTTGAAACGGGAAAGAGAATCAGCAATGGCATTAGCATATCCTGGAATATGTTGAGCTTTCAGGTACACATTTAACCGCAAACAAGCTAAAATTACTTCCCTCATCAAGTTAGCCACCAAAACACAGTGCGGTGAATAATGGTTCACCACCTGCACTACAGCCTCATTATCACACCACCACAAAACCTTTTTGTTACAAAGTCTTTCCGGACATAACTCTAATGCTACTAAAATGGGAAACAGTTCTAAAAAAGTTATATTACTAGTAAGCCGTGACTCGAACCAGGACTGCGGCCAACGCTCCGCACACCAAGCCCCAGCGAAGTAAATGCCCAAACATATGCCCCCTGCCGCATCTGTATACAATTGCAAATCCGCACTACTGAGCTCCGGTTCCATTAAAACTGTGGTCCCATTAAACTCCTCCAAAAAGACCTGCCAGATCCGCAAATCCGCCTTAATTGACTTCGAGACCCTCAAATGATGATGAGGCTTACGCACCCCCGCCGTAGCTGCTGCCAACCGCCTCAAAAATACCCGGCCCATCGGTATCACCCGACAAGCAAAATTTAACGAGCCTATCAAAGCTTGCATCTCCCTCAGCGTCAAGGATGATGATGCCAGCACATTGGCCACTAACACCCGCAATTTGCGAATTTTATCTTGGGGAAGACGTGCCACCAGTAAGTCTGAATCGAGCTCAACCCCAAAAAAAGTGATCCGCGTAGTAGGACCTTCCGTCTTTTCTTTTGCCAACGGTACCCCCAATTCCTTGGACAAATCCACAAAACCATCCAGCAATACACGGCATTCCTCAGATTGTTCCGACCCGACAAATAAAAAATCATCCAAGTAATGCACTACCTGCGCTATACCCACTTTACGTTCAATTGCCCACTGTAGAAAAGTACTAAACTTCTCGAAGTATGAACAAGAGATGGCACAGCCCATGGGCATGCATTTATCAAAATATATACCATCTTCAAAGCAAAAACCCAACAAGTAGAACAACGCAGGGTGCACTGGAAGCAGCCGGAACGCAGACTCAATATCTACCTTTGCCATCTGCGCCCCACGCCCAGTGGATCGTACTAGGCTCACTGCCTTGTCGAACGACGCATATCGCACGGAACAGAATTCCCGTGGAATATAGTCATTAACCGAAGCTCCTATGGGGCTGGACAAATTAAGTATCAGCCGGAATTTCCCCGGCTCCTTTTTCGGTATTATACCCAATGGAGAAATTACCATTCTTGCGAATGGCGGACTGACGAATGGGCCCGCTATCCTACCAAGCAACAATTCCTCTGCCAAATTTTCCTTCACCACCGACGCGAATCGCTTCACTGACACTGAATTCCGCCCCGCCGACCCCCCCACCTGCCCACACACTGGGATCACAAAACCATAATTAAAGCCAAAATATAAAGCCTCCCTATCCTTTTGTCGAGGGTACCGGCCCAACCACGCATTCAATACTTGCACTCTAACAGGCGTGGGGGCGAGGGCAAAGAACCCTGCATTACTTTGCGCTAGAAGTAGGGGGCTGGGAGATCCCTTTTTTGACACATTTGACTGCTGAATGCGCTCCCCCGCAGAGGGAACAAACGTGGCGAAATTTGCAGTCTGGAAAAGGGCACGAGGTCTTGTTGAACCTCCAACAAACGTCGCCTGTCCCATTTCCCCCTGTACGCTGTTGTACGAGACTCGCTCCCCCACGAAAGGACCGACCAGTCCCAACCCCACTCGCGACTGCACCTTTAGCCCCTCCTCCGACACTAACCCTGGCCGACATCTGGGTCAACCACAAATTAATGTCCTGCATTCCCCATGACACAAGTCTATTCTCTTCCATCTTGTCTCTAAATTTCTCATCATAGTTTAACCATGACCACCCTTCATGTGTCTGCGACGCCTCCAAGATTGAATCCGCGTAAGATAAAAGCCTCTCGTATTGCCCCGGGTAATGCTGTCCCCAAACACTAGTCAAACGCAAAAAAGCACGTGTCCAATTGACCACATTTCGTGAAACTTTCTTAACATGCCCCGCCTTCTCATCCTCCTTACGTTTCTTCTTGCTTTCACCAGAACGTTTGCGACCTTCTAGCAACCGGAAAATATCTATATAACGCCGCTTTTTAATTTTATGCCTCAACTTCCGTGGAACTCCCTACCATAATTCTGAAATTACCACTGTTGAAGGCAAACCACCCTCTGAACCCCTTCCTAAAACCTTTTTATCACCCTTCCTCCGCCAACACGTGCTATCTTCTGATGACGTCAGCGAAGAAGACGACACCGAGGATGAAGCGGACGAAGAACTGGACCTGCGACGCCGTCTACAGGAATGTTTTCTTTATGCCGTCCTTTTTGCTTTCTTTTTACCACTCTCCCTACTCTTCTCACCCGAATCTACCTGCAACTCACCTGCAACACCAGTCGCAGACGCAACCACCTCCTCCGGACCAATATCTACTGTACTGAGCTCAGCATCCCGCTCTCGTCCGCCAACTTCTCGAACCGCACCCTCACTGGACATCCCCCGCTGCTGGATCAAAGTCGAATCCACGCGTTCTACTTGCCGCTGTCCACTGTCGGCTCTTCCTGATAATGGTGTTGGACCCTGTGGAGACATAATAAGAAAAAGAGGGGGAGGGGGAACAGGAGAAGACCACCCTGGCTGCCATGCATCCAACCATTCAGCTTGAGAGGAACCCTGCCCACCCCCCAACCAGTGTCCCCATTGCGAGGGACCACTCCAAGCCCCATAGGTACCATGGCCCCTCTGAACACTCTCCCAGGACGCCCTGTCTCGAGGATTTATGGTATGTGCACCCACAGGCATAACCATAGGTCCTAATCCCAAATTCCCATAACCCCATACCCCTTGAGTTAGACACCCTTGCTCCCGCTCATGCCCACCCTCCACTAAATCAGCCCCATCCCTAACAGATCCGTGCTCATTTAAAGCTGCGGGCAGAGACTCAGAATTAGCCCCCACACCTCGTACTTGAGGCTGTCCTCGCCTAGCTTGCCCCTTCGCTCTGGATCCTGCAGCCCCTTTTCCCTGCACTGATGACAACCCTTCTCCCCGACCTCGTTGAGGCGTCTTTGCTCGAGGCGGCCTCTGACTGGCAGTTCCTCGATGCCCCCGGCCCCCACCACTACCCCCCCTCCCAGCAAACCTACCCCTATTACCAGCTTGAGCACCCCTTGCCTGCGCAGCCCTATTAGGGCCCACTGCCCCAGCCCTCACTCCACGTGCCATTCTACAACGGAGCACAGGCCCCTATCAAGAATGCCTGGGTAGAATAAAGTTCACAGGTTTTTTTTTTTTAATTTATTTTTGATCTCTTTGCCCCCAAAGGTCCCTTCTCACCCTTCTCAAATTGAGCCCTCAGCTGACAAGACCTCCGTAGCACAACGCCGAAGATCCCACGCCAAAATTCTCAACCCCCAGCAAAACCCCGCTCAGGCTCCGAGAACTTACCCGGCTGCCCCAACTACCGTATAACACCTGCTTCCTCGCGCTGCCCCCGATTTCACGCTCACCAAACGCCGGACACGAGAAGCCTTTCTGTCTCCAAAACCGCCGCCGAAAAGGGGGGAGCATAAACCGCTCCTACCTTATAACCCCCTCTAACGCCGGCAGCTCTGATTGGCTCCGCTCTCTCCATCTGCGGAGCCAATCCCTTTAAAAAATGCTGCCGGCGTCATCATCCTCTGCACGCTCGCTCCCTCTTTCCTCCCCCCCCCCTTTCCTTTCTTCAGAAGCCGGAAGGAAGGCCGGGACCGGGCCGACCGCCCGGTTACCGGCGTCCTTCGCGACTCCGCGCTCGGACTTGAATTTTCTGAAGAGGTACCAATTCTACAGAACATGGACACACTCAAAAACACATTCACCCATTCCCACAGGCAAAGGAAAATGCCCAGACAAACATCTAAACAAATTCAGAGAGAGAGAGAGAGAGCAGACAGAATAGGGGTGGTGTGTGAGAGAGAGAGAAATAGCAGAGGGGAGAGATGGAAAGGATTTTTTTAAAAATGAAGAGGGTAAAAGGAGAGATGGGATGAATGATAGTAGAGAATAAGAACACAGCCAGTCCCAGAGTTTGTTCAAGGTGTTGGCATCCTAGGCAAACCTTAAGCCTTATCCCCCATTGCTGTCAGAATCTTTTATTTAGCTTTGAATGCCATGTTCTTTGCTGCTCCCCAAAACACTGCTGACCTAGATGACCGTCTAGTGTGCCTAATGGTTGGCCCGGCTCTTATTGAGAAACTAGACAAAAAAGTGGGGACAGACCTCTACAAAAAGGTCCAAAACAGCAAAAAACATCTGGGGTAAAAAGAATTGCCACAGAAAGTGTCTTATTAAGCCTGACAACTACACATAAATTGTATCAATTACATATGAAATCAGCAAAATATAAAATCATATCAACAAGGATATAAATATATGGATAAATCTACATGAAAAGATAAATATAAACCATATCATGTTGTTATTTAAGCATAAAGGAGGATAAGAAAACAAAAAGAAGGAAAAAAGACAAAATTATATCAGACATATCTATGAAAAAAATATATCCAAGCATACATTCAAAATGCATTTCTAGAATGCATATAAAAAGTATCCTATAAAAATGCAATTGTGTTTACATAAAAATATGATTAATACATATTTAAAATGTCACCACAGACTCTCATGCCACCCAACATGACATTCTGTGTTTGAAAATCAAGTGCAATATAATTCAAAATTTCTCACATAATTGAACTACACAATAACACAAATTTTGCCTGTAAAATGGACCAAGAAAGATCTGAACAATATTTTGTTAAAAACAGCTCAGAATGAAAAATGTGTAAATATCACAGAGCAATATAAAAACCATTCAATGAAACTTCAGTAAAAGGCACTGCTACCTTTTAAATCTCAACTCACAAAAATGCTTATAAGTCACATATTTTATATAGAATTGTGATATTATAAGTACTGGAATTAAGATATTTTTATTAATATCACACTATTCTTTATTTATGAAGCAACACCATTAGTGCCACACATCTTCTCATGCTGACCAAATGTCAGTCAAATCAGTGGAGGTGGTGCTGTCTTTAAATTTGCACGAAAAATTGCACTACCTGATATGCAATGCAGTACAGCTGTAAATTATGCAGCAGTCTGTTTTCCTTTTTCTTTTTTAGTGATTAATTTAATTTAAATTCATTAATAGTGATGCCTTCAAGCTGTATCTCTTTAACCCAGTAGTACTTTAAGTCCGATTTGGCATTTTGTGATGGTATGTTGTGAGATGACGGGTAAGCATGTAAGTCACTTTCATTTTTCATGCAGGGCATAGCACATACAAATTTATTGTAGAAGAGATTGATATTGCAAGTTTTTCTGTCATCTATTTCAGAAACATGGATATGGTATTTTGAGGACTTGTGAATATTATTTTTCTCCTGTCTGATTAATGTTCCCACAGTTTCAAAAGGGAACAGTGCCATTTATTGAATAGTTTCATTGAATGGTTATTATATTGTTCTGTTATATTTACACATTTTTCATTCTGAGCTGCTTTTAACAAGATATTGTTAAGATCTTTCTTGAACCATTTACACTTTTACAAGCAAACTTTTTATTTAAAGATCAATTATGCGAGTAATTCTGATATATATTTAGCCTTTAGCCCCATCTCTACCAGGCAACTAGAGAACATCATCACAGACCTTAATAGCACCACCTCTCCACTGGACCCATGCCATTCTCATGGATTAAAACCTCCAAAAAAGAGCTCATACCACTCACCCTGCAGATTATCCAGTCATCACTGACTCTCACATATATGCCAAAAACCCTGAAGCAAGCATCCAACAGACCTTTACTAAAATCTCTCACACTCAACTCAGCTGTTCCTCTGCATATAGACTCATATCAAGCATCCCATCCCTTGCCAAGATCATTGAGAAGGCTGTCAAAGTATAAATGCAGGATTTTGTGGAATCCCACTCTCCCCTTGATGAGCACCAACATGGCTTTAAAACTTTCCAGAGCACCAATACTCTACTGCCATTCCACCTCAACACTCTAATCACAGACAATGAGAAAACCACATAAGGCTTCATCCTAGTATTTATAGACATTTTTGCAGCCTTTGACTCAGTCATACATGCCCAGCTCATATCACACCTTCATGACATTGGCCTAAGAGGAAAAGCTCTACAGTGGTTCCAGTCCGATCTTTCAGACCACTCACAACAAGTCAGAGTTGGACCACAAACTTCAAGACCCTTCAAACTCCTCCAGGTCTTGCCACAGGGTTCTGCTCTATCATCTTTGCTTTTTAATCTCTTTATCTCATCCTCCTGCAAGGTCATCAACCCCAACAAGACAGAAGTCCTACACATCACCAGGTACCCCTCCTTTGCTCCACCAGATAAATAAACCTTGCAAACCTCATGCTGTAAGTAAACAACAAGTGAAACATCTGGGGTAATTCTGGACCAGAACCTGAACTTCAACACCCACATCAAGCACGTCACCAGAGCAGTATTGCGACACCCACCGGCTGGGCCAAGAGGCTGACAGCTGATAGGCGGCCTTACTGTCCTTTAGAATAAAAGTTCTTTACTCTGTAGGAATGAATTGTAGTTGAGGCAGGTGGTAAGGCTTTGCAAGATTTTTATTATTTATACAATGGGTATTTTCCAAGGCACGCGGAGGTTCAAAACACAACAAATGCACTAGGATAACTTCTCCAAATGAAAGGATGAACACAGGAAAAACCAGGAGAAATGAAAAACAAAACTTTTCTTCTCTGCTGTTCTCTGCACTGCTCCGTGTGGTCACACACTATACTGCAGCAGAACTAAACACAGCTGGTTTCACTTTCACCAAACAACGTCTTCACAAACTCCGTTACTCTCAACCCTGAATACAGCACAGCATTGCTTTCTTCTGAGTCACAGGTAAAAGCTACCTTATTAAAAGGCTTTTAAAACTCTCTCCTGTTTCTCTTTCTTACTGTGGTATTCTTGTGAGTCAAACAACAGTCCATTGGTATAGGAAAATCATCACATTCAGGCAAAGTGGTCTCTATCTGCATTTCCTCAATGCCATTAGAATTACCAAAGTCTTTCTCATATGTGGGGACTTCTTTTAGCTTTTCTCTCTTTAGAAACTGGTGGAAGTGATCCCACAGCAAGTCAGCCTTTCCAGGTGTTTTGGTACTAGGGGTTTGAATCCTCTCACTAGTGCTCCTAACTTAGAAGCTTCACAAACGTCAGAGTTATCTGGTCTGGAGTTTGCAGCAGGTACTAGGCTTTCAATCCAATGTTTCACAGTAGAGGGGGAGGGTTCTAGCTCCTGCTCAATAAAACTAGCCTTTATCTCTTTTGCCAATTTATCAGATATAAAATGGTCAGTTTTACCTTGAGGCTGTTTCTCTGTGTCAGCACTGGTGCTCTTTCCACCTCTCCAATCCTCCCAGCTGTAGCAATTGTTTAACTGGCCTGCACGGCTTCTCCAATTGCCTGTGCTTTTACCTTTGAAAGCTGGCTTTGTCCGAGTGCGTGCCTTTCCCTTGGCACCTTCTCTCACACAGGCTGTTCTGCCTGGACTCTCTGGTCTCAGACTCTGGTCTTGGCTTTCTCTTGCCTTCCAACTGGCTCTCTGGATATTTCCCTGACCAACTTCTTTGTGGGTTCTCCAATCGGTTCTCCAATCGGTTCTGTCTCCAGGTCTGTCCTCCTCAGGTCCCTCCTCAGGTCTCCCTTCCTTCCCTCTGCACGTGGTTTTTAACCCTGGCTTCCTGCTTCCTTGTGACCAATCAGAACGGGGGTTAGTCTCCACCCTTGCACTAGGGCGTGGTTTGCTTCCTACAGGGAACTGCCTTTTTCTCTAACATAGGCTGAGTTTTCCTTGTAGCTGTGCATTGTCATCCGTTTCCATGGGGATTTATGGATTCTCTTCTGTGTCCATGCTTTCCACCAAGCTTTCCCCATCACAGATCCCTTCCTTAAGATATCACGGGCTGGCTTTGTAACATCCGCACAGCTCGTGATCCGACTGAGGGCATCAGCATTTTGGTGGAGTCGTCCTGCTCTGTGCTCCACATGGAACTCAAATGGCTGGAGCGCCATATACCAGCGCGTTAAACGCGCATTGTGGTTGTGCATCTGGCTGAGCCACTTTAGTGGGGCATGGTCTGTGATGAGCGTGAATCTTCGGCCTGTCAGATAGAAACGTAAAGTATCCACGGCCCATTTTATGGCCAAACACTCGCGCTCAATTGTAGAGTACTTAGTCTCTCCAGTGACAGCTTGCGGCTAAGAAACATGACTGGGTGTTCTACCCCATCATGTTTCTGCGAAAGGACTGCGCCAAGGCCGGTTTCAGATGTGTCTGTCTGAACTATGAAGTGTTGACTAAAATCCACACCCCACAACACTGGGCCCACACACAATTTCTCCTTCAACAGAGAAAATTCTCCCTCAGCTTCCTCCGTCCATTGCAGCTTGTTGGGTACATTCTTCTTTAACATATTTGCCAACACCGCGCTCCTTTCTGAAAAATTTGGTATAAACCTTCGGTAATAACCGACTAACCCCAGGAAGCTGCGTAACTGTTTCTTGATAGCTGGCTTGGGGAAAGTCTTAACACTTTCGATCTTATTGGTAAATGGCTTCACTAGGCCCCGGCCCACTATATGGCCTAGGTATTTGACCTCCTGGCCACCGAACACACACTTGTCCGGATTCAAGTTGAGTCCTGCTTCTCTCATCACCTGCAGGACTGCTGCCACTCACGGTAAGTGCCGGTTCCAGGTATCACTATGGATTATTACATCATCCATATAAGCTACAGCGTAGGCCTGGTGAGGTCTCAACACCAGGTCCATGAGCCTTTGGCATGTAGCCGCAGTCCCGTGCAACCCAAAAGGCATCCACTTAAATTGGTACAGCCCCACAGGCGTGCTGAAAGCGGTCTTCGGTCGGGCATCCTTTGTCAGTGTCACTTGCCAACATCCCTTAGACATATTGATCGTGGTCAGATATTTGGCTGGTCCCAGGCGATCCAAAAGTTCTTCTATGCGAGGCATAGGATAGGTGTCAAAGCGGCTGATCGAGTTAACCTTCCTGAAATCGATGCAGAACCTGAGTGACCCATCCGGTTTCAGCACAAGAACAATTGGACTGTTCCAGGGACTGTGGGACTCTTCGATCACCCCCATGCTTAGCATTTCCTGGACCTGGCGCACCACCTCTTGCTTTTTTGCCTCGGGGAGCCTGTACGGCCGTTGTCTTACCACTTCTCCCGGTGGTGTCAGGATTTCATGGGCTACCAGATTTGTTTTCCCTGGCATCAGGGTCAATACATCTTGAAATCCAGCCAGCAGTTGAAACAAATCCTGTTTCTGGGCCCATGAAAGGCTATCCCCGAACCTCAATTTCGGATTCCCCTTACAATCTTCTAACTGGGGTCCGAGGTCTTCCTCCATCTTTTCCTCCACTGCTGCCGACAATCCCTCCAGGCTAGTGCCTCCTGTAGAGCCGAAGCTTCCGGCACCCCGGGTCGTTGTGGATAGGTGGGGAACCTCTTCTAGAGGGGGAAAACCAACCCTCTCGCAGATTATCTGCGCTATATACGGTCGCCAGTAGAAATCCTGAAATCTTGATTTCCAAAATTATACATGAGCACCTTCACTGTGCCCCTGAAGTCTGGGTCGATAACTCCAGCTCCTATGTCGAGGAAATATTTCCAGGCAAGGCCAGAACGCGGGGCTATGCGTCCATAGCAACCCATGAGGAGTTCTAGCTGTAAAGCTGTGTCTACCAGTGCTTTTCCTTGCTTTGGCACAATCGTATCCTCAGCGCTCTAGAGATCATACCCAGCAGCGTTGGCAGTGGCTCTTTTTGGTGCACGTGCATTGGGGTTCATTTTAGCATATCTTAACACCCATTTTGGCTTCTCTGTAGATGCTTCATTCCGGGCACAGGTTTTACGCTCTTGTTTTCTAGGAGCTTCAAACAAAGGGCTAGGAATCATGCTCATCTTCACCTTTGATTGTGCTAGGGCGTCTACTCGTGGCGTCCTAGAGGTAGCTGCCTCTTTTTTAAACAAGTGCTGTCCCAAGCCTTTGCTTAACTGTGGCCAATCTTTCCCTAGTACCAATTCATGCAGTAACCTAGGTACCACAGCTATTTGCATATGTCTACTCACGCCTAAGCCTTTCACTCTCAGACTATAAACTGGGTAGCTGGAGATACCTCCATGTATACAACGGATTTTTACCTGAGTTATGGGCTGAATTGCTGTGTTCCCACTTTGGGCCTCAATTTTTCGCCATAGCACTTTGGATAGCATGCGATGTTGAGCACCCGAATCCAAAAGCGCAGTGGTTGCAATCCCCTGTACTTCCACTGACAGGAAGAATTTTTCTTTCTCCCTAGGCTGATACTCCGCTATCAATGCAGTTCTCACAAAGCAATTACGTTGGATATGTCCTTCTTCCCCACATTTATAGCATTTCCTATGAGAGACATAACCTTTTGATAAGGGTTTATACATTTCTTTCACATTATCAGTATTCCTTTTCCTCCTTTCTAATACTCCTCCTACTGCCACCAGGGAGGTACTGTCGTGACTATGGGCACTTATTTCTGCCTCCATAAACCTCTCTGACAGCGCTACTGCCTCCTGTGGGGTCTTGCAGTTCTGGAGTATGAGGAAGGTTTTTAATTGTTGGGGTACAGCATCCAGGTACTCTTCCAGTATAAGACTGTCAATTATTGATTCCACAGTCTTACCCTCCGGAATCAGCCATTTATTCAGCAAGGTTCGGACTCTATGATATAGGGCCTTTGGCGTCTCGCCTGCCTGCAATTTTACAGCCCTCAATTGGCGATGGTATACTAGAGGAGTGAGCCCCAACCTCTCTCTAATTACCTTAGTGAGCTCACTGTAATCACTAGCAAGCATGGGTGGCATAGCCCGGTAGGCAGCGAGGGCCTCCCCCGTGAGAGATGCGGCCAGGCGTATGGCCCACTGTTCCTGCGGCCAACCACTAAGGTGCGCCACCCTCTCAAATCCCTCAATAAAGTCATCTATATCGTCCCTTGGTGTAAGTTGTCCAATACTGAATGCCCCACCAGCCTGCAAGTCCAACTTCAGAGAAGCAGCTGGTGTACTGGAACTGGATGACGTGGTCTCTGGTCAGGTCTTCTTCTTCTGCTCGGCCAGGTAAGCCTCCAACATTTGTAGCAGCGGCTGTTGTTGGGCCTGTATCCGTGCAGCACTCTGTTTCTGCGCTTCCAGGGACAACTCCACCTGGCGCTCAAACTGGAGTGACATTAACTTCAATACCTCCGGTATTTCGTGTGCCATCTCGGTTACCTACAAAACACTAACAACCCAAGAGCGGGACCACACACACAAGAAGGTATTCCCCTCTCTTTTGTTTTTGCTATTTTAACACTACGGCTAGTGCTTGCACCCGTGCCCTTGGAATCCTCAACCGACCCTCGGCTTGGTACCCAATACCTGGTGTGGGTGAAGCTTCACGCTTAACATCTCCAATGGTCAACCGTAGTCTCCTGGGCACTGTGAACCTGCTTTCTGGACCCTCGTCAGCTGGGCTCCTCAGCAAAGCTTCTCCTGCAGTGGAAATCCTGAAGCAATATCCTTGCGCACGCGTGGAAAAAAAATCCTAAATACTACGCCACCTTGCGACACCCACCAGCTGGGCCAAGAGGCTGACAGCTGATAGGCGGCCTTACTGTCCTTTAGAATAAAAGTTCTTTACTCTGTAGGAATGAATTGTAGTTGAGGCAGGTGGTAAGGCTTTGCAAGATTTTTATTATTTATACAATGGGGATTTTCAAAGGCACGTGGAGGTTCAAAACACAACAAATGCACTAGGATAACTTCTCCAAATGAAAGGATGAACACAGGAAAAACCAGGAGAAATGAAAAACAAAACTTTTCTTCTCTGCTGTTCTCTGCACTGCTCCATGTGGTCACACACTATACTGCAGCAGAACTAAACACAGCTGGTATCACTTTCACCAAACAACGTCTTCACAAACTCTGTTACTCTCAACCCTGAATACAGCACAGCATTGCTTTCTTCTGAGTCACAGGTAAAAGCTACCTTATTAAAAAGCTTTTAAAACTCTCTCCTGTTTCTCTTTCTTACTGTGGTATTCTTGTGAGTCAAACAACAGTCCACTAGTATAGGAAAATCATCACATTCAGGCACAGTGGTTTCTATCTGCATTTCCTCAATGCCATTAGAATTACCAAAGTCTTTCTCATATGTGGGGACTTCTTTTAGCTTTTCTCTCTTTAGAAACTGGTGGAAGTGATCCCACAGCAAGTCAGCCTTTTCAGGTGTTTTGGTACTAGGGGTTTGAATCCTCTCACTAGAGAACAGTCTCTGCAGTGCCCCTAACTTAGAAGCTTCACAAACGTCAGAGTTATCTGGTCTGGAGTTTGCAGCAGGTACTAGGCTTTCAATCCAACGTTTCACAGTAGAGGGGGAGGGTTCTAGCTCCTGCTCAATAAAACTAGCCTTTATCTCTTTTGCCAATTTATCAGATATAAATTGGTCAGTTTTATCTTGAGGCTGTTTCTCTGTGTCAGCACTGGTGCTCTTTCCACCTCTGCAATCCTCCCAGCTGTAGCAATTCTTTGACTGGCCTGCACAGCTTCTCCAATTGTCTGTGCTTTTACCTTTGAAAGCTGGCTTTGTCCGAGTGCGTGCCTTTCCCTTGGCACCTTCTCTCACACAGGCTGTTCTACCTGGACTCTCTGGTCTCAGACTCTGGTCTTGGCTTTCTCTTGCCTTCCAACTGGCTCTCTGGATATTTCCCTGACCAACTTCTTTGTGGGTTCTCCAATCGGTTCTCCAATCGGTTCTGTCTCCAGGTCTGTCCTCCTCAGGTCCATCCTCAGGTCTCCCTTCCTTCCCTCTGCACGTGGTTTTTAACCCTGGCTTCCTGCTTCCTTGTGACCAATAAGAACGGGGGTTAGTCTCCACCCTTGCACTAGGGCGTGGTTTGCTTCCTACAGGGAACTGCCTTTTTCTCTGACATAGGCTGAGTTTTCCTTGTAGCTGTGCATTGTCATCCGTTTCCATGGGGATTTCTGGATTCTCTTCTGTGTCCATGCTTTCCACCAAGCTTTCCCCATCACAGTATACCACTACATCAAAATTCTGAGGAACCTCAGACCTCTACTTGACCATACAGGTTTCAGAAATGGCTGCCAAGCACTCATCATCCCCATCTTTGACTGTGCCAACATTGTCTATCAGGGTCTACCAAAATTCTCAATCCAACCAATGCAGATTGCATAGAACATAGCAGCCAGACTCATTTCAGGCAGCACTCACCTCAGTCATTTAACACCAATATAGAAGCAATTACACTGGATCCCCATCAACGGCAGAGTGAAATACAAAGTTGCACTTTCAAGGCAATCGTACAGATATCAACTCCTACACTGCAGTCACTACTTGTCAAAGCCCAATTCCAGACAGCGCACAGAAGTACTAACAACACCTGCCTCACAGTACCTATGACATTCACCCACACCTGTGCCTCCACCTCCAACAGAGCATTCTGCTTTTATGCAACAACCATCTGGAACTCTCTCCCCCTAGACCTTCACTCCCTCTCAAACATTGGAGACTTTCACCGCACGTTAAAGACACTTCTGTTTCTGGAGTATTTTGGCTCAGAGACTTTGGCCCCCCCCCCCCCCCCATTACCCACACCATAATCCAACCTGCCCCATCAAACCATGGACTATACCCACCTTCAAATATATGACATAAAGCAACCCACAAAATATGCCCACCCTACAAACATGACATAGAGCAGCCCACAGCTCTTGTTCCTGAGCCTTCTCCTTGCATACTTATCCTGTACTGTTACATTGCATCATAGTGTCCTATAATTTACTTTGTACAGTTACATTGTTTAAATGTTCAAGATTTTACATTGTATGGTTTTAATTTTTAATGTGTTCCATGTAAAATCCACATTTTCCAGTAAAATTAGTTCTATGCAAACCACCCTGACTATTAGATATAGTATAAAAGAATTGTTAAATAAAATAAATAAATAAATACATGCATATTATTATACTACACTTGATTTTTAAGCTGTACTGGATGGCATATCTACCAGGGTACTGAAAGAACTCAAAAATGAAATTGCAGAACTACTATTAGCATGTCATGTTGGGCGGCATGAGAATTTCTGGTGGTATTTTAATATGTATTGATCATGTTTTATGTAAAACATGATTGTATTTCTGTAGGATACTTTTTATATGTATGCTATAAATGCATTTTGAATATATGCTTGAATGTAATTTTTTCATGTGTATGAAATGTCAACCCTTTCTCTTGTTTTTTATTTTATCCTCCTTTATGCTTAAATGACAAGATATGATGTGCATGTATCTTTTTATATACACATTTTTATATTTATATCTTTGTTGATATGATTTTAGCTTTTGATGATGCCTTACATCATTGATACAATTTATGTGTTTAGTTGTTCCTGATTCAGGCAGATTATGCCAAAACACAGCTGTGTCAGGCTTAATAAATCACTCTCGTTGGCCATTCTGTTTACCCCTGCTCTTTTTGCTGTCATGATAATAGATCAGGGAATGCAAAAGACAAACAAATCTTCCCCAGCAAACATCTTATCAAGCAGTAGTTTTTTCTTTGTTTGTTCGTTTTTAACAAGATTGTGGGAGTTTGTGTGTGATTTACAAGAGATATAAATGGTGATGTTTAAATTTAGCACTTTGTACTTGTATGATTCTTTCAAAATACATGAATCTCTCCCTTGACATTAAAAATTTGTGTCACAATGTATATACATGTTAACTAGCAGAATCATTTCTACAATTGCCATTTATGGGTCATTTTACACATGCAAATCCACTATTTGTCATGCATAAATAGCCCCTAAGCCTTCTAAATTTGCCTACAAAGGGCTCTAAATTGAGGTCAATATGGATAAATTATATATTAGAGGTAAGCATTAGGAATGTACAATAGTTTTTGTATAAGTGCAAAAATCAATGATAATCACAATTTTCAGTTCAGTTTGCAGGCCCAATGTGATATTGTAACACATAAAACAATATAATCATGTCAATGCAGACCCCAGGCTGCTTCTGACAGTATATTGAAGTGAGTTTCCCACAATCACAAAGAGAACAAGTAGGTTTCAAACCCTGTTTTGTTACTTACTGAATCAGGGCTCTAGCCATTAGGCTACACCTCAATACCTTT
Source organism: Ichthyophis bannanicus (assembly GCA_033557465.1). NCBI lineage: Eukaryota > Metazoa > Chordata > Amphibia > Gymnophiona > Ichthyophiidae > Ichthyophis > Ichthyophis bannanicus. The sequence continues at coordinate 387,402,057 of CM066035.1, read as the reverse complement.
TTGAATGGCAATGTCTAGAATTAAAGAGACTACAGGTCCCTGCCTGCAATGGCTGAAACCCAAGACATGAAACAACATGGCTGGCACATTCGGAGACAGTGGTGCACCATACCTAGAGTCTGCCTACAGCTGCAAACATGCAGTACATACTGCACTGGACACTCGTTACTATAGCTGCATAACAGCCACACAGCTGCAGAATACATGCCTTGTCAAAAAGCCAAACCGCAGACGAGGTCAAGATGCCCGTCCCTCCCCTGTATCTCCGCCATCAAACAACAGCTGTATTCAAAAGTCTTCTGCACCATAGTGTGTAACTAATCTCTGAGGCAGCACATGTGCAGGACATGTAGTATCTTTTGACATGTTATACACTACAAGATATGTACACCTGCACATATATCTAACTCAAACCACATTCAGACCATCCTGCCCCCTTCAGGTGGACCATGCACATGTTTACCATCATCATAGAAAACAAGCAGGTACTGCTGCTGGAGCATATTTAGAACCATATGGATACACAGCCGTGGTATAGTCAAGTGAAAGTGGCCTTTCAGCATGAACAGATGTGTGCACTTGGGCCATGCCCATGACAGACCGATGCTAAGATGACTCAGTGATTGACCTTACCTCTGACTCATATACATCCTGTTGAAACCGTTCCATTTTAGGTAATACCCAGAATCCTCTTCCCCTCATTATGTACCCTTTTATTTTGGACTTGGGGACAGTTTATGCAATGCAAGACACTGTGGAAAGTGGGTCAGAGACAGGCTGCGAGTGCATGCTGACCCACAGTGGCCTATGCCTGTCACATACCCAAACATGGTGTCCCCCTACAGTATTGAACATAGTGTCATGCTTGTACTCCCATATAATGTCATGTCCCAAGCCATGGACATGCACATGCACATGCATTCTCCCATGCTGCAGACATTCCCCCCCCCCCCCAGGAGCATATGGAAATATGGCAGGTTGGACATGGGGTTGGATGCTGGAACAGTTGCTGGTGACACATATGCCACCATTTCCTGCCTCTTTGCACTCTAACAACATCCTTGGGACTTTCACATTTGGTGCCCATGGGGAGCCAGTAAGGCTGTCATGCAAACCCTCTGATGTAACACATGCAGACACTGAGTAAGTCTGCATAGCTTTTGGCCATGTAAACATAGGCTTTGGTCAGCAATGTCAGCTACGAAGGGCACATTCTATACATGTATAGGACTGTTCTCCCCACCCCTACCCCCTTCCCAACATTCACCTCCAGGCACTGCCTTCCCATATGTTGGCAGGCAATGCAGAGACCTGTATGACATCCTATGCCACATTTCAGCAGGTATCAAATACAAACACCCCATGCCCTCTAATAGCAAAATAATGACCAATCAGGTGAGATATAGAGGAACACAAATCATGTACAAAACAAATATTTTTGTCAGGTGTGCTGACACAGGAGGAGTGATGGATTTCACTCTCCCCATTGTAGCAAACCCTTTTAATAACTTATTGAATGAAAAAAACTTCACTTATCTGAGGCTGCAAACAATAGTCTTTTGAAAGAAGAACAAGACTGTCCCAAGTGCGACGTGGCGCATTTTGGGTAAATGAAAATCCTGCTTCAGGCAAATCGGGAGCAGACGCTGAACAAGGTAATAGCAACCATAATAAAATGAATAAATATCAAATTATTTTATACATTGGAGAAAGGTGTTTGACGTCAAGAATTAAACATAGCCAACATTTCAGCAGCTGGCAGTGTGCATGCACCATTCACGGTCACTGGCCCACTTTCACAACCAAGCATACAGGTGTATTTGGACTATCATTTGGGGTAATAGGTAATATACTGCTGAATGCTTTGGCCAATGATCAGTAGACAGTGTTGAGATGGTGTTTATTGTGTGCAAATTTGCCTAATACTGATCTGCCTGTATGTGCATACACTGCATGGAGCAAAGAGTCCCCCAATTGCACTCTGCAACTGTAGCATGGAACAAGAGCAACGTGCATGCAGGTAAATCACAGAATCCTTCCAGTGTCACCAACTAAGTGAATGAATTGGACATTCACAGAGATCAGCCCTCCACTTGAGCCTAGTTCCCTCTAGGCTGCAGCTTAGCCAAGTGGCCTGACAATGTTGCCAAGGATACAGATGTCATGGCAGTTGGCATTAATCTAGCCTCTTACCTGTGCTAATGGGTGTGTCCTGAGGCCTGGAGGCTCAGTGAGGGGTGAGGGATTGCAACACACATGCATTTGTCCCTCCTGCTCACTCCAGTCAAACAAGCAGGTGATTTGGGAGCTGCAGAACAGTGTCATGTTGGAAGTACAAGATAAGTATAGGGGAATGCTGTGGGGATGGGTCTTGATGATGCTGTAACTGGGAATGCATTAAAGTGTCACAGCCACAGGTTGCAACTACTTATTGAAAACTAACCTTCTACTTGTAACTGGTGTCTCACACAGTATGTGGGGTTGCTACCTAGCTGACCTGCAGCATATTGTTTGCACAGCGATAAATCCTGGGCACCATATGCATTGCTGCAGCTCCCACTCCTTTGGAGACGCACACATGCATGACACCGCTGTCCAAAAGTGGTGCAGGCTGGCATTGTTACCTGCCCCTTAGTCCTCCTTTGATGCTCCATCATTGCCAATGCCTGCTGAGTGTGCATGTGCTATTAGTGCGCTCTGCAATGCTCATTCAGTGTGCCGGTGCTATTAGCATCCTCTGCCATCCAGCCATGGGTGGTGCAGTTTCTCAGTGTGGCAGATGAGTGCCTAGGCTCATGATAGATGAAATGTTAAAGGCTGTGCATGCTAATACAGTTCTGGAAATATAGCATAAATTTAACACACAGCAAAATGTCAGGCTGGTTTTGAACCCATGATCCATCTCTCATATACAAGCTGGCCATGTGTTTGGAGTCACCTTGTGGGTTTATTCAGCAATCGGTATATATGTAGTCATTGTCAGGATTCAAGGGGGCAGTCATTGGGGTATGCCTATTTCTGCTTAGATCTCTGCAAGCTCTGTGCCACACTTGTCTCACAAGGTATGTTTGGCAGATGTGGGAGAGAGTCATCTAATTAGGTCTGTATGTTGCACTGCCTTGCTATGCTGCTGGTTCAACTGAATTTTATATTGAATCTGTCCAGTCAAAGGGCCAGACCATGATACATGAACCCACACATTCCAGACCATGGGTGTCCCAGCAGAATGACCAATGTACCCATTTCCTGGTGTGTGCTTGTGGGGCATTCATGGAATAATCTCATGTTTTGCAGACCACCACAAGTAATCTGTATTCACATGTGGCTCAGATGATTGTAACCAAGTATTTACTTGTGGTGGGGATTATGGTCATCATTTGGCAGGATGGTCATTTTTCCTCTGACATGGGCTATTATCATATTACATAGTTTTCCTGCCTCAGTGGCATATTTTTTACCCCACTTGTGCATATCCACTCAGTATCCCAGGGCCAACACATCCACTTGACCAACTAGCTGGGTGCCAGGTTCCACCGATCATGGTGGACAGCATGAACATCAATACCTCCCTTTCTGCCATCGTGGCACAGTCGCCACTTCAGTGCTGCAGGCGGCCTTATTGAGATTGCAAAAATACAGCTAGTCACACCATTCCACTCCTGCCCGCAGGGGATGTGGGCATGCATGAGGCTGCCTGGTGCTGCGTGGTATCTGCTGTTGACATGCTCACCATTCCACTGACAATGGCAACTGCAGTGTTGCACCTACACATAGGGCTGGGACACAAATTTTGTCAGCAGCTTGCTGCAGCCACTGTGACCACCACCCCCACTCTCACAGAATGATAGCATGGCAGCAGTGGGGGTGGCACAACCTCTTTTTGACTGCATAAACATGTATGTGTGCTGCCACTGTCACAGTAGAATCATACCAGACTTCACAGATGTAACCCTAGGCAAAAGCCTTGTCAGCCTAGTGGACCCACCAGCCCTACTGCATCACCCATGTGACACTTCCTTTGCCATTTTGGCACCAACAACACCATGCTGTTGCTGCCAATGGAGCACTACTATCACTAATTTGAGAACTATGGTAGGAGGAGTACATTGCATACATTAAAATAGGCTCTTTCCCTTCATAAATAGCCCTTACCACAAGCTTTCATATGGCGTTAGGGTTCCAGTGCCAGGAGCTGTAACACACGGTAACATTAACCAGCATTAAAGGAGCACATGCTATCCCCTCCCAGTCTCTGCCCCATTAACATCCACTCTCTATCTTTTTTTACTTTAATGCTAGGGGACCAGTTTCCACACGTTAATCCAGTGTTATCAGCACTTTCCACAGCATAACTCCTTGCTGGCCTCCCTCTGAATTATTTCTCCTCCCTTCAATCTGTTCAACACTCTGCTACATGGCTAATTTTCCACCAGCCTCATCATGCTCATATTACCCCTCTTCTCAAGTCACTTCATTGGCTCATTATCCATTTCTGCATCCAGTTCAAACTTCTCCTGCTGACCTATAAGTGCATTCACTCTGCGGCTCCTCACTACCTTTCCTCCTATCTTTCCCTACACCCCTCCTTGGGAACTCTGCTGTTCTGGCAAATCACTTCTATCTGTGCCCTCCTCTTCTATTGCTAACTCCAGACTTTGCTCCTTTCACCTTCCTGCTCTACGGTATATGCCTGGAACAAACTATTGAGTCTGCACATCAGGCGCCTTCTCTGACCCTTTTCAAATCCAGGCTGAAAACTCACCTCTTCAATGCTGCTTTTGAATCTTGACTGACCTGATCTCCTTCTTGTTTCCTTACCATTCCCCCTAGATGTATCCCATTGTCTACAGCTACTGTGCTGTCTGTCTTGACTAGATTGTAACCTCTGATGAGCAGGGCCCATCTTTTACATGTGTCTGTGCAGTGCTGCATACATCTTGTAGAACTATACAAATGTCCAGTATTAGTAGTAGCAGCAGCATTAACCGCTCATGGATGTAAATAACGCCTGTTAACTGCTGCTCTATTCCCTTAAAGCTCTTTAGTAAACATACCCCTTGGTGTAATGGTAATCCAGGGCAGCACAGGTCTTCTGGGTGGGGCAGGCTGCTATAAGACAGGCAATTCCTTTCCCAAAGAGCTTGGAATCTAGTCCAGTAGGAACATTAGCTGTACAAACATATCCTTTCCCTTTCTAGTCTGTTGAAGACTGTGAGCTGGCAGGCAGGGTAACTAAGCACTGCCGGATCTATCCTATAGCAGGCAAGTAACTCTGGGGTCAGCATCTGAGGCAGCACAAATGGGGTGATGGTATTCCATGGCAACATAGACCTGATGGGAGGAGAAGGTGCTAAAAAACAGGCAGTCCCAACCCCAAAATGCTGTATATCATAATGTTTGAGAAGAGTACATTTGGAAAATTAAATTTTATTAAATTTTATTTATATCTCACCTATCATAAATTTCTAGGCAAATTCCAATGTTACATTCACAGTTAAAACACACAGTTTTATACAAAGGTTATGTAAGATAAATTGAGCATAAGTTCAGAGCTATTTATCCATGGTGGGAAATAACATGGTTTTTAGATTGTTTTCTGGATGTCAGGTAATATGTTTCAGTGTTCTATTCTGTGGGTGGTGTGTTCCATAATTGGGCTCCAGCCACTGAAATTATTCTTCTTGTTTTTAACAGTCGAGCTATTTGAATAGGGGGTAACATAAATGTATCTTTATGACTTGAACATGGATTTCTTGATGGATCTAGATATTTCAATATGTCTACAGCTGGGATTGATCACATATGTTTATTTTGAACATGAGTAGTAGACATTTAAAATGAACTCATTGTTGAATTGGTAACCAGTGTAGTTCATTCAATGTAGAGGACATGTGATCATATTTTTGAAGATCAAACAAGTTGCCCATTCTGTGCCACTTCAGTTGTCACTGAAGACTTAGGGGTATGTTTACTAAACTGCATTAGTGTGATTCGCGTTAGGAGCCGCGGTAGAGACAGAAAACCCAAATAAGGACATGGGCGGTACATCGTTACCAATAACGCGCGTTACCAGGCGCCATAAATTAACGAGCGCTACATGGCACGTTACCACGCGTTAATCTTAAAAAGGCGTGCAGGCAAACAAGCACAGAAACAGAGCTGTAGCACAATGGTTACAACACTGACTGATGGTACAGGGTCATGGGTTCGATCCCCCAGTGGGCCAAATGTATAAGGCTGGCTGAAGCATCACCCTTTACATTTAAGTAGTGATTGTTGAGGCATTTGACTTGTATTTTAATTAGTGCTGCCAGCAAACACACCCTCACAGTGGCATAACCTAAGGTGCTGCATAAGGCACCCCATGACGCACTCCATAGGGCACATTATAGAGTGCACTGTCCGCCAAGGCACCCTATAATGTCCCCTATAGGACACTGTGAACAAAGCCCTGGCTGGCTGCAGAAGGACTGCACGTCACCACACAAACTGTCTGCTGTGGTTACCAGGATAGGGTTAACCCACCCGTACCCATGATGCACTGCACATGCAAATCAGCAGTCGAGAGATGGGCACAAGATTGGGTATGCACCCCCACAGCACCTCGGCCTGGTAGGGGGAACAGACCGTGTGTGGTACTGGCACAGAGTAGCCACAGACAATCACATTGTGCGGGTACTGTGCCCACCCTGAGGTTGAGGTGGGGCGCCCAGCACCAGGTCCATAGCACCTCTCATGGCTGAAATACGCCATGCTGCAGGTCCCCATCAGTGTGTGATAGGTAGTTCTGTTAGACACACCTAGGATACATCTGTGTCCTTCTGTATTTCTCAGTCATGTCTAGTCCTTATGGGTGATGATGCACCCAGAATAGTGCATATCCTGTGTTGGTGCCATGGTTACCTGCTGTAGGTGAAGGGGGGGATGTATGGACCCATAGGCAGATTATGTACCACCACACAACCCACCCTCTGGGTGGAAAACAGGATCACCCACCAATAGATCCACATTCTACCTCCCTGCAATGGTAGCAGTAGATGGGACCATCAACCCCAGTCCTGCTGGGGAACAGACAGAGCAGTACACACCCATAATGCCATAGCAGACAGACGGCAGGCCTGGAAATGCGCAGCTGCCCCCCACCATTATCTGACATTCTCCAGCAGCAAGCCTCCAGCCGCTGCACCCTGCAAGGTGTTCCAGCAAGACACACACTAGCTGCAGACAGTCTGCCAGCTAGTCCATAGTGCATAGTCCTGGAGGAGAGGCATGTACCCAGAACAGGGATGTCAGCATACACACCAAGCAGATAAGTCAGTGATTGGGCCCCCAAAAAAACCCCATAAATATCACATGAGAGAAATGATATATAGCACTATGGGGGAACCTAACCATGCCATGGTCACTGCACAGTCAGGGTGAGAGTGACCTCCCAGCAGGACATGCTATGGCCACCCTGTCTGTGCAGGTGGTGGCCAGGCACTACAATGTCCGAGCCATTGCCCTATGCTGTGTGCAGATGCATCCAGGCCAGGCCACCCTATCCAGGCTATTCCCACGGTACCTTGCTCCTCATTATGCACATTGGCAGGCCAATACTGGCAACAGTGCTAGCAGTGTGGGCTGTGGAGGGTGTTGGCAGCCACCACACACTGGATAGACAGACACACACTCCCCACACCTATGCCAGCATTGTGCAACTATAGAGGTGTTGGGCAGCCCAGGCCACCACACCAGTCCTGGGCACAGTGCAGGCATGGCTATGGTACGCAATACTGTAGGAGTCACTCCCCAGGTTGGTAAACACTGTCAGACACAAGACCTGTAGCACACTCCACAGACATCAGAAAGGTTGCTATGATGCAGCTCACTCAGAAAATTGTACTTAATTTAGGAATTTCTATCTGCCAGTAATAATAGCAACCTTTTGATAGATGTGTACCATATTCCCAGGTTTAGGGTGGCATTACTAAGGTATGCAAGTGCTAGTATTGGGAGATGCACGCAGAGCCCAAAGTCATGCCTCCCCAGGAGGCTTTGGATAATGGGGCCTGTGGGTGCGGGTGTGTCTGCCCCTGTTGGCTGCTGCTTTACGGCAGAGGTTCCCAACTCCAGTCCTGTGGTGCCAAACACTGTTCGGGTTTTCATGCTGTCCCTCATGAATATGCATGAGATACATCTGCATAGCATGGGGGTGGCGCATAGATATGCAGCACAGGCATCTTTATTAGAGGCAGCATGGAACCGGAATGGTGTTTGGCCCTCCAGGACTGCATTTGGGGGACTCTGCTCTAGGTAATGTGCATGTTTATGGTGTCTATGCTCTGTAGGGTAAAATGTAGGTGTCTTGGGCATGTTTACGTCATCTGCAATAAAGGTGCTGTCTGTATTAGCATGTTGTAGTAGTGGGTAAAATATGGGGACTGGGTTGGCAGGAACCACAGCTGGGACTTGAACCTGTGACATGCTGCTTCTGAATACACTGGTTTTGTGCACTGCACCAACTTGTTGCCACAGAGTCAGTACATTCCTTGGTGATACCATGACTGTTCGTCAGACAGGGCCCGTCTGTTGCAGTACACGGCACCCATCTACACAGGGCTAGGCCACGGTCTGCTCTGGGCAGTTGCCACTGCCCCCTCCACCACCAGTATCCCTCAGCCACCATGCTGACATGCCCTTCTGCTGGTGGTGCTGGTGGTGCGCAGTCTCAGGCCGTCCAGTGTGCGGGTAGGCGGCTGCCTATGGTGCGGGTTCTGGGGTAGAGGTGCCTGCATAGAAGTCCACGCTCCCCCCCAGCCCCCCCTGCCAATGTTCCGTGCCCTTGGGGGTAGCTGGTGAGTACTATCCCCTGTGCCACTGTGGGAAACACACTCGTGCCCATGTTGGGCCTTCAGCAGTTGCTGTCTGGCTGCTCTGCTGTTTCAGCATTCGTATGGGCCACCTAGGCATCACACTAGTCCGCACTGTGACCCAGCTCCACCACAGCATGTGCCGCCTGCGGCCCTCTGTATCCCCTTTTCCGGCATCTGTCCAGTTGCCGTTCCGACATGCCCGCCCTGATGTTGTGGGACATGTGCACGCCATAGGAACCCTGTCCGATGGTGGGGAAAACCCTGAGCAGCGCTATTTCACTGTGGGCTCATTCACCTTGTATTGGGACGGAGTATAGACCTTTCCACGATTTATATCTTTTCTATGGTGCTTACTCGGGGGGGGGAGGGGTTGATGTTTCTCATTAATACCACTATTGGCCAGCTTGGTTATGTTTTTTTTTTTTCAGTTTGTTGAGGTCATTTTCAGTGATAATGTGCCCTTTTGTTCTGTGCACATGTATCACACGTATCACTTTTTTTAGGTTTCCCTGCCTGGGCTGTACATTGCTGACACAGAAATGGTTTCTCTCTTCTGTAATGTGCATTTAACGTCAGGTTTTCAATCGCGTTTGGATTCAGTTCTTCAGATCAGCGCAGTAGTGTGAAGGGAGCCTCTCCCGCCCACTCTCTGCCCACTGACCCCTTCTCTCCACCCTCTCTCCACCTTCTGCAGTGTTTTACTGCACCGCGGAGCTTTACAATCGTTAATGTTGGTTAACGTGCGTTATGTAATGTTAACGATTGTTAATGCATCATAACACGCGTTATGATGCGTTAACGTTACATAACGCGTGTTATGTAACGTTACCGCAGTTTAGTAAACATCCCCCTAAGATCAACATTGGTAGGTAGCAATTCATAGGTATACACATGAACAAGCAATTTGCATACATTATTTAATTTTTAGGCACCCATATGAGCTCAAGATGCATATCCCTAAAAGTTAGTGTGATAGCTGATGAGTAACCATCGGCAGATGAAAGAGTTATAGAAATAGTAGCTGATAACTACTAGTGTCGATGTTAACCCTCAGCAAGGAAAGGTAATTGAGAGAATGAGAGTTGCCTTGGGCTTTTATCTGCTCATCCGCAGTCAACCCAGCACCAGTAACAGCTGCATCAGCATCCAGGGACTCAAGAGAAGGAAACCCACAAAAAAGCAAAGAGAGACACATTTCAATGCTATGGAGGATTAATTTTGCAGAATGTTTTCATTGACCATAAGTTTAGGTAAGACAATGGATCGGCTTTCAAATATTGCCATGCAATATCATTTGGAAAAATAATATCCATTAGTGTTGGTTATAGGGGATGTCAATGCTATTTACTAGTGCATTTGATTACACTGGACTGTTCAATAGTTAATTGGTTGAATCTGACTGATTAAACATCCCCCTACCTCAACTAACTAGATTTGTCCCTCTAAAATCACAAAGAACATAAATTTAGCTAGATAAAATAGTGGTAACTCTGAATGATTTTCATAGTGGAATTTTGATTTAACCAGTAAATGCAAATTTTCATTGCTAACTGATTAAATTTAGTTAGAGAATTTTGAATATATGCATAGCTGCCTCAATCTAATTGGACATGTTCAGATAGGTTTAAGTGCATTTTCAGCAGCAAACCCGCTGAACTGAAAATTAAACCAAAGATAATAAAGTGAAATTAAACTCTTTCATGAGTTGATGGGTATGCAGTTAACGAGTAATTGGTAATGCATTCACTACACGCTCAGGCCCATGATTACGGCTATCACGGGGGCATGACAATTAATGCATGCCTATTTTTGTGCCTACAGCCAATTGTTATTAAGATTCCAAATGGGGACGTTAGTGATGGAGAGTGAGCATGGGGAATACATCTCAGATTGCTTGGGGGCCTATCACGTGTTAATCCTCAGTGTTGCAGTTAGTGTGGGTGCATTTACTTCCATCTTAATAGGTGAAAGTAGTTGCACCCCCAGATAACAGTGCCATATGTTAACTGTTGGCGATATGCTGATCACAGTTACTGCAGCGATTTTGCAACTAATGCATGCTAGTTTTCACGCTAAATACAAGATAAGTGCAAAAACCTAATACACTCTACTAAAAGAGCTGCAAAGAGTTTGTATAAAAGTCTACAACAGTTCTACACAGAGCACTTAACATTTGCTCTACATTTGTACAAGCCAACATTTAGGAATATTGGTTGTGATATTCTGATATAGGAACTAATATGAAAGTGCTTTTGAGGATAAAAAAAAAACATTTTCTAGTGAGATTTTAATTATTGATCAACTTGTAATTATATGGATGGGAAAGCATGGTGGATTACTAAAAACAGCATATACTCAATGCACTTGGGGTTGCAACAGCTGAACTAGACTGGTAAATGAAATTCCTGAGCTTTAAGCATTACGTTTAAATAACCAGAACTAACAATATCTGAAAAGTGATTATTGTGAATAACTAGGACACTGATAAATTGCAGATCTCATTAGTAATATTAGTTTGTATTTCTATGGCATCTTAAAAGCTGGCTGCACCTCTCAATGACACATCTATTAAGTGAAAGAATTGCTTTCATGGCTATGTTTCCCTTTTCACCTACCTCTACATTCACTCATTAGGGATGGTTCTTTAAAGTAAAATCTGAAAGCATTTATTCCACTTATCACATGTCATCAATTTTTCTTGCCTGTGGTACCTTGAACTTTATGGTCTGGATAGGCATATTTTTTAAAATAGTAATACCTTAGTCCTATTTCAGTTTTCATGCTGGGTAACCCAGGGTTTTTTTCCATGATTTTCTTTGGTTTCTTGCCTGCATTTCCAACAGTGTGGCCTGAAGGCAAGAAACCAAAGAAAATCATGGAAAAAAAAAACCTGGGTTACCCAGTATGAAAATTGAAATAGGACTAAGGTATTACTATTTTAAAAATATGCCTATCCAGTCCATAAAGTTCAAGGAACCACAGGCAAGAAAAATCAAAACAACAAGGATCACGATATTCCAATTGTTAGACGGTGGATAGGTGGGTAAAACAGGCCAAAAACCATGTAAGAGTGCCAAACGCAGGTAAACCATATCTTGAGTGACATGTGCATGCACGAATATTGATGCAGCCTACTATGGTATCACCATGTATTTGTGGGGGCGTAATGCTGCTGGGTGTGGACATCCCCAGACCCAAAGATAGTCATACGTATGTTCCCTCAACATCAGGCCAATGGATAGCTCCACCTCCACAGGAGAGAAATTTTGCTTTTGTGTCCTCTTCATGGCTGCAGTCAGGTATATTAGGCCTAACTGTGCATATTTAAATCATACCCGGGAATGATGTGACCTATCCATGGACCTATCCTTGTAAATTAGGGTGCTATGCAGCTATAGGTAGCCCCACCCACACGCAATTCACTGCTTCATAGACACATTTAAAATTATCCAACATACCACTTAAAATAGGCAGTGATTCTATGCAGCTGCAGTGGAGATAACTGGTTATCGCTGTAGATGTGGATATGCATCACCTTCTAGCCCCTCAGCCATGCCATTGGAAAGCTCCTCTATGTCCTTCCCATCTCCTCCACTCTCTGGCTCCTCAATGTCTGTCTCCTTCTCTTCATTATCCCCTTCATCCTCATCCTCCTCTCCGTCCTCCTCCTCCTCCTTCTTTTCTATGTCTTCCTCCTCTTCTTCCTCTTTTCCTTCCTCCTCTTCCTCCTCCTCTTCCATTTCTTTCTCCTACTTGTCCTCTTATCCTTTCTCCTCCTCCTCACTATCCTCTGACCTCCCCTTGTTGCCCATGCCCCATGCCCCCAGACGTGGGGGGATGTAGCATGCATGGTAGTGGGACTGGAGCTGGAAATGGCACCCTACTGCTAATTGTTTATGATTTATTCCATTTTTAATATGCCACCCTTTGCCAGGCAGACAGAGCGATGCACAATTCAAAAACTAAATACATAAAAGAAAGAGGAAAAGAAGCAGAGGAATCAAGGACCTAGTATCATTTTTCCTTTCCATTTTCTTCTTGAGGCCACAACTTAGTTAGAGAGAGTTACACCTAGAGCTTATGTAAAAATGTGGTCTTTAAGTAAGCATTTAAAGGTAGAGAAAGAGGGTTCTAACCTTACCTGGGGTGGCAAGGATATCCAAAGGGCTGGGGCTAAGTAGAAGAAAGCAGATTTGTGCATTGCATCATGTTCTGCACAAGCCAACGATGGGAGAACCAAGTGGTTGTCCTGTAGCAAACCTAAGACAGGCTGGGGGATGAATGGGATGATTAATGAGGACAGGTAGTGTGGAGCATTATTATGAAGGGACTTATGGGCAAGTGTAAGGAGTTTGAATGCTATCCATTGGGGGACGGGTAACCAGTGGTGCTGCATGAAGAGGGGTGTAACAAAATTGTAGTTTCTAGCAAGAGTAAGGGTGTATATGGCAGTGTTCTGTATCAATTGGAGACATTTTATCTAGTGTTGTGGGAGGTCAACGAAACAGACGTTGCAATAGTTAATTTTGGAGATAACTATACAGAGGAGTAAAGTGGTTAAAGCGGCATGATCAAAGAATGGACGAAGAGCATGGATACATGACACAGAAAAGATAGTATGGTCAGGTGGGAAATGTGTGTAGAAAAACAAAAAGGAAGGTATTAATGCTATTGGAGAGGACCCAAGGATGGCAGCCAAAGATGGGGTGGTTGTTGAACCAGTCATCCAGGTAGCAGTGGTCTTGGCTGGATTAAGCTTTAAAGAGTTGGCGTGAAGCCAGGATGAAATGGAATTAAGAGCAGTGTTGATGTAGGAGAGATCAAAGGAGATGATATCCCATGTAAAATCATGTCCGTACATGTGATTTTATATGCCATATCATAGCTACATATTGTACAGTCACATTGTAAGGAGTGCACATGCTACCTCGCTACACTAACACATTATCCATGGCTGTGGGACTACTCCCTTCCCCTCTCCATACCCTATCCTAAGGTTCACTGATCTGCTTCCATGGTTTTCTGTACCACTGTTGAGCTGCTGACTCTCAAATCAACCTCTCTGACATGGAATTTGCTCCGGGAGTCCAGGCCCATATCACTGCCAGCCTAGCTGACATTGCTGACTGTATGTCTCAGTGCAGGTTGCTATTACACATAGCAACCTCCTACCCCCTCTCCACTGTGTCTAATATTGATGTTTGTCGCTCTGCTAACCTCATTCCTTGTCTACCTTCCTCTGCCTTCCCTTCCCCCGCAATTACTTTTACTCCAAATGGCCTTGTTAAATTGCCGTTCCCTCCGGTCTAAGTCCGTGCTTATTCACGATCTTATCTCTCAGCACTCTCTAGACATTTTGTTTTTGACGGAGACGTGTCTCAAGGATGGGGAGGAGCCTCTCCTGAACCGCTGTCTCCCCCCTGGCTTTTCCTTCTCTGCGGTGTCCCGTCAGGGTCGTTCCGGAGGAGGTGTTGCTGTGATCCACCGCTCCTCCCTCCCTTTGCGTGAAGTTCTCCCTTCTTCCTTTCCCTATCAGGAAGTCCTCCTCCTCCATTTAGAAGTTTCCCCCCCTCTGTATATTCTTCTTTTCTATGTTCCTCCCCCTCTGTCCCCTGCTTTGTGGGACTCTGTTCTTTTAACTCCATCAGAAGCCTCTCTTAAATACCATCATGTTTTGCTTCTTGGTGATTTTAATGTTCATGTAGATTCCCCTTCCTCTCAACGTGACCTCTCCTTTCTCTCCCTGCTTTCTGATCTTTCCCTCTCCCAGCATGTCCAGCTCCCTACTCACGCAGCTGGCCACACCTTAGACTTAGTTTTCTCCCGTCACCCCTCTTCCTTTGTTCCCTCCTCTTTCTCCTCCCAGCCCCTTCCCTGGTCAGACCATTATTGTTTATGTTTTGTCCTTCCCTGTCCTCTCTCTCCTTCTCCCCCTTCTTCCCCTCTACTACCCTCCGCTCGCTCAGCTCGTCATCTCACCCCTGACTCCATCCAGCTCTTTCCACCCTCGGACACTCTTTTCCCTAAGGACTTCTCTCTGCTTTCTGTTGACCTTCAAGCCCAGTGCTGGGACTCCTCTCTCTCCACTGCTTTGGATAGGATTGCTCCCCTGCGCCCTTCTTCTGTAGTCCGCCACCGCCCCAATTCCCCCTGGTATCTTCCAGGTTTTCATCTTCACCGCTCTTACCTACGTTGGGCTCTCCGCCACTGGCGTAAGTCCCCCTCACCTGCTACTCTTTCTCATTTCCGTTACTGTCACTCTCACTATCGCTCCCTTCTGCACTCCGCTAAGCGGGATTATTTTTTCTAGGCGTATCTCTTCTTCGGCAAACTCCACTCGTCAGCTATACCGCATCCTCCATTCTCTCTCTGCACCCTCCTCGTACCCTGCCGCTTCTCTTCCTGCTATATCCTCCTCTAATAACCCCATACCTGATGCTTTGGCTTCATTTTTTGCTGGCAAGGTCCTTTCCATCCAGCAGCTTTTCCCCTCCTGTCCCCCCACCCCTCTCTCTCCCCCTCCTCCTCTTTCCCCTGTTCCCTCCTCTGCATCAGTTTCCCCTACTGTCCTTCCTCTCTCATACTGTTGGTCTGTATTCCAGCCCATCACACTCTCTGAACTTTCTACTGTTCTTTCTTCCACTCGGAAAACCACTTGTCCGTCCGATCCTATACCTTCTCACTGGCTTGCTGAGCCCTCTTTGGCTCTCCTCCCTTTTGTTCTTTCCATCTTTAACACCAGTCTCTCATCCGGTACTTTCCCCTCCCACTGGAAGCATGCTCTTATCCGTCCCCTCCTGAAGAAACCTTCTCTGGATCCTACCTCTCCCTCTAATTGGCGTCCCATCTCTAATCTTTCCTTTCTCTCTAAACTTCTTGAACGGGTGGTTTTCTCTCAGTTATCTTCACACTTGGAGGATTCTTTGGTTCTTCACCCCCGTCAATCTGGTTTTCGTCCTGGGCACAGTACTGAATCTATTCTCATCTCCTTTTTTAACGAGTTGCATGTTGCTCATGACCACGGTTCTATCTCTCTGGCTGTCTCACTTGATCTCTCTGCTGCTTTCGATGTCGTTGATCACCGTACTCTCCTCTCAAGGCTTCGCTCTATTGGTCTTTCTGGTTCAGTCCTTCGCTGGTTTCACTCTTTTCTTTTCAATCGGTCTTTCTCAGTCCTATCAGGTACAACTTCATCCTCTCCTTCACCTCTGCCCTGTGGTGTCCCTCAGGGTTCTGTATTGGCCCCTCTGTTTAACATTTTTCTGTCCCCTCTTGCTTTACTTATCCAACAGCACGGTATCTCTGCGTATTACTACGCAGATGATATCATTCTTCTCTATCACACTTGCCCTCTCTCTCCCGATATTGGTCCCCTCAATGTCTGTCTTTCCGCTGTTTCTTCCTGGTTTTCTGAGAACTTTTTGCATGTTAATCTGTCTAAGACCTCTGCCATCTGGTTCACTGCTGGTGCTCCTCTTCCCACTCTTGCTCCCTCTCTGTCCGTTGGGCCTATCCCCCTTGTTTCCTCTATGCGATATCTTGGTGTTACCCTGGACTCTGCTTTAACTTTCCAAGAGCATGTTTCCTCTGTTGTCCAGCGTTCCTTCTATACACTGCGTCGACTTCGTGCTATCCGGCCTTTTCTTTCTTTCTCTTCCATGACCACACTTCTTCTTTCTCTTGTAGTTTCTCGTTTAGACTATTGTAACGCTTCCCTGGCTGGCCTTCCTCTTTCACAGCTTCGTCGTCTTCAACTGGTCCACCATACTGCTGCTCGTCTTTTGACCAACTCTTCCCGTTCTGCTCATATCACTCCTCTTCTTATTCGTTTACACTGGCTGCCTATCCCTTTCCGTATTCAATATAAGGTTCTGATTTTTGTTCAAAGGGCTTTGTACACCGGTGTTCCTCTTTATCTTTCTGATTTGGTGCACTTCCACTGTCCCTCCAGAGCACTTTGGTCGATTCACGCTAACCGTCTTTTTCTTCCACCCCCTTCCAGGACTCATCTTGAATCAACACGTTCTTCTGCCTTTTTCTTCCTCGGCCCCCGCCTTTGGAATTCTCTCCCCCTTGCTCTACGTTTTGAGTCATCCTTTAGTACTTTCAAGGCTTCCCTCAAAACTCACCTTTTCTGTACTGCTTTTGATATCCCTTCCCTCCCTGCCCATAGCTGATTGGTCTGTATCTCTGATTTCCTTATTCTATCCTCTGCTGTCTCTTTTATGAATAATTGGCGTTCCTTTCTGTTTCTTCAGTAGCCTTGTTTTATTGTGCACCGCTGTATGCCTTTTTGGTTCAGGCGGTATAAAAAGTTTTATAATAAAGATAAAGATAAAGGAAAAATGGAGCCTCTCATCTTGGCCCCTGAAGCCACATCCCCCCTTTCCCCATTCCTGTGGAAAATGCTGTGCTCATCTCCTTTTCCTCAGCTCACAACCTTTAGGTCATAATGCACTCCGCTCAACTTCTGCATACACATGCAACTGATAGCTGCAGTCTATTGCTTCCTTCTCTGGCACATCATTGCAATTCGGCCCTTCTTCTCTGAATACACTACTATGACATGGTTCCACTCTTGGGTACACTGCTGTCTACACAACTGAAATCCCCTCCTTACTGCTGTCCCCAAGTGTCATCTCTCTCCCCTTCAGTCTCTTCAGGATTTAGCTGCATGCCTCATTGTCCAGCAGTCCTGTTGTGGTCATCTTACCTCTCTTCTCGAGTCACATTAGTGGCTCCCTGTCCATGTCTATATGCAGGTCACAGTTCTCCCACTTACCTATACATGCCTTTATTGTGCTACTACTCACTACCCTTCCTCTCCTATCTCTCTCTGTGACACCCTACCCCCCCCCCCCCCCTTGACACACTGCTCTTCTGGCAGGTCACTCCTATCTGTACCCTTCCCTACCACTACTAACTCTGGACATATATCTTTACACCTCAATTCTCATCATGGCCATAACTGACTATGTGTTTTGGTGCATCAGGCATCATCTCTGGCCCTTTTCCATTCTGGACTACAAACTCACTTCCTCGAGGCTGCTGTTGGATCCTTCTAGGACCCTGCTCTCCATTACATTATTGTGTACAGCATCATTTGGGCCTTGTCACACTTAACATAACACAACAATAGGAGTAGTAACGGTAGTTGTGCGAGTGTGAATGCATGTGCATTTGATCAGTACAGAATGCAATTTCCCAGTGCCTGTACCTCCACCCATCATGTGCGCCTGTCAGTGCAGGCAGATATATGGCACCTTAAGAGCCCTTGCAAGAGGGGCTATGACCTGGGGATTGGGAGTATAGGCTGTGGGAATACAGACACTCCTTCCACAGCACGTAATGGGTGGATGGTAGGGCATGGTCTGTGTTGGGCACACATATCTATCATGCATCAGATCACATGATGGTCTCCTGTGCATGGCTGTTTTGAGCAGTGTGGCGGCTTGTGGTGCCCCTGTATCTGGCTCATGTTCCTCTATGTCTTTTGAGCACCTTCTCGAACACCCTCTCCAGCACCTAGCATCACTATCCCTCTGGGATAAGGCCAGCTTTGGCAGGTAGTTTGGGGCATTGCTCATATAACCAGGGGGGACAGTGTTTAATTCCCGCAAGGACTATGAACCATTGGCCCTTGCAGTGCTGACTCCCTTCAGTGGAGAGATGTTCCAGTCTTGCATTAGACTGCAGTTTGGGGTTACACAGATACTGCAATTGGGTCTGGATTCAGGGATGAAACACTGGATACCCTGTCTTTTTTTCTGACCCATGTACAATTCTATCACCACCTGGGTGTCATTCCTCTCAGAAGTTGCTTATGAGACACAGCCATTTGACCCACATGTCGGGCCCTGCTCCCCACCTCCTGGCTGTTAGGTGTGGATGTGTGGTGCCTTGTCTGATCTCGTAAATTGCACACCAGTCACTGGATAGACCCTTCACAGTGGTAGTGTCTGATGCAATGGAGATGGGATGTGTATTGTGCCAGTGTGCACTACACTGTACACCATGGCAACACACTGATCCTATGTCGATGGCAAACAGGTATCTATTGCGAGGATTAGCAACTGCTGGAATCTGGCTTCTGTGCTTGGCAGACCCATTTCCTGACTCAGTCGGCCATGTTGTCTGGTCAGAGTGGGGCCTTATTTGTGCCAAGATGGTACCATTGGAGGGCAGATACATGGTATACTGGGTGGAGAGCTGTTGTCATGTGTTACAGAACAGAGTTGCTTGCATGACTGCTGGTGACAGGAATGCCATCAGGGAGTGAGGCTGGAATGAGTATGGCCTGCAGGGCATGTGGCAATGTCGCAGTAGACTCCGACTCCTGGTGCAGCCATCTATCTGCATGTAGTTCAGTCATGTGGGTTTACATTCCATGGATGAAGCTAGACTCACCTGCCACAGTTGCTACTTCCTCTAGGAGGCACTAGATTAGGTCCAGGTTCCAGCACATCATAGTCCGTAACCTGTATTTCATGGCCTACAGGGTCCACCTCACACCTAATTCAATATGGGAGAGATACATAACATCAGGAGTGGCTCATTTGGATGTGCGCACCACCTGGGGCCTGTATCCCCCTCCCCTCATGTACACACTGCACCCAACAGCCTCCGCCTCATCTATCCCACTCTGTACCTTCTTGAATGCTGTCTCCCATCCCTCCACCCCTGCCCCTGCAGTCCCCTGTGTAAGCATAATCAATTGCCCTTCGGTTTTGAGGCCCATACACTTAGGTTGCAGGCCAAATGACACACAGCCTCTCTGCAATCACTTCCTCCTCCTTTTCCACACATATCTGTACCCTGCCTCTACACTGATACTTCCCTCCCCTTGCCCTCACACCATCCTCAAACCTCTGCCACATTCTGTTCACCATTAGCCTCTTGAGCTCTCAGGCAATGGCTTCCCTCTCTGTGTAGCTGCCTTTGTCACTTGCTAGGCCCAGCCCATGACACTCCCTCCCCCCTCCCATGCTTCCCATATCAAAGGGGCACTTGTTTTCTTCTCTGGCTGATGTTACCATTTCCTTGCATGGGGCCATACAGGTGTCATGAACACACGTCACTTTGGCAACATATGTCTCTTTGGGCTGCCACATAGCTGAGGTTAGCATTGAAAAAAATAACAGTTGATAGAGTGGATATCCTGCACATTTTGTTGGTTATATGCTACTGCATGAAACTTGAACTTGTTTTCTATCCATTTGGCAGCATTTTTCCTCTAGGATGAGCTATTGTATCTGCTTAGTAGATGGCTGGTTGATTGTTTGCTATAGTGACAGCCCTGGCCATGACTCTAATGTGCAGGATTGTGTGACACTGCAGGGTTGGCTGCAGTCTCCTCCCAGTAACTGTTCTCCCTTCATTGATGGATATCTTTTGAGGGGCAGCCATGAGTTGTGGGTTTCAGGGCCATCACTTCCTGTATGAGTTCCCCATATGGGGCATGGGCTGACAGGTCTGCAGCTCTTGGACCACGTCAAACACATTCTTACTTTCTATCCTAGACAGTCAGGCTTTCACCCCTTGCATAGTATGGAGACAGTCATCACAGCAGCCCTTAACAAGATCTATAGGGCCTGTGACCAGGTCAAAATTGCTATTGCTATCTTCTTAGATCTGTCGGCCACTTTCAATTTAGTTCATCACGGTCTGCTTCTAACATGCCTTTATGATACAGGTGTCTGCAGCAGGTCCTTTCTTGGTTCTTTTCATTTCTGCATGAGCGCTCCTGTCAGGTCAGGATCCATAATGACACATCATCCTTTCGAGAACTTCTTTGTGGTGCCCCAAAGGAGTCAACGCTCCTGCCCTTGCTTTTAACATCTTTGTAAGCCCTCTGTTATCCTAATTCAGAGTCTGGGTATCTCCAGTTATGTCTATATGGATGACATCCTCCTTTTGTTTTCTAAAGATAGTTTCTCTTTGACTTTCCTATTTTTAAAAATGGCATTCCTTTACTCCATGATTTATTTATTTTTTATTGTAAACTGAAATGCTTGTTTGCAGATATTACGGTATATCAAATAAAGCATTCATAAACATACTGTATGCATGCAGGATCTGTCCCTAGCATTGCCAACACAGCACGAGAGCCACACCCAACACATATCATGTCCATTCATAACTTCTGGTGCCCTTCCTCAAACTGCTACTTTGTTTCCCTCTTTCTCTCCATGCACTATGTGGATATTAGCAGTCCAACAGTGTCATGTCAGGTGACTTGTGGGTCCTTCCATGGACTTGTAGAATGACCCTTGCTCCATATGTCTTGCCACCATTGCCACATGGCAATATACTGGCACTACAGCTGCTAAGAGGTATGGTCATTGGCCCTACATGGATTTGGTTTGTTGACCTGAGCAATGTAATGGCACATTGGTGTGCCATAGTTGCATGATTGCACTCACTCTATGTTGTGGTACCACTGCAGCTGCTACTAGCCTGCCAACTATGATGCCCCTCCCCCACCCACTGCCTGCCACAGCAGCAATCAAATCTCCTTCAATATACATGTGGTCACTGGAGATTGGCCTTGCAGTAGCCCCTGGGGTACAGAACCCCTTCCCGCCTCAGCACCATGCATGCCAAGACCTCTGCCACCTCCATGCTAACATTTTCCTTTCTTCGGGACACCATTTTGTCAATAACCACTCCACAGGGAGAGGAGCGCTTCCTACTCATGGAGTGTGCCAATGGGAAACTGTACAGTGGTGCAGCGGGCATTGACATGCGGGTCTCGTGGTACCCATGTATAGGAGTGTGCTATCATACAGGTACTACTGGGGCATATTCCATGCTGCATGGGTTTCACAGCAATAGCTGTGTAAGTACTCAGCATCCTGATACTCTGTGCATAGTCTGCCACACCGGTGACCTTTTACGGAATACACGGTTAGGACACCAGTGTGCTATTGCCCTTCATATATGGGCATTTTGGCGGGTTGCCTGGGTTTCTCCAATATGGATGCCCACTGTCAGATCGCATAACAGGGGTCTGTGTGTTGCCTGCTGCACAGCCATGCCGCCTTATGTTCTATATTTGTCCACATGTCCTCTGCCTTTCTCATGATTCAAGCCTTTCTTGAGTGTGTTTTTCAGCACATTTTGGTGCCTTTCCAAATATGGGGCCCAAGATGTTCACCAATGTATTTAAAATGAAAAATATTCCCTTTTGTATTTATTACCATCCCACTGCTGCTCTGATGTACTGAATTCTTGGTATTGCTTTAGAGAATCAATGGAATTCAATCTGAGAGAGTTACTTTGAATGCATTCAAACCTGTATGTTGCGTAAATCAGTAGTCCTATAGTTTTTTAAGAAAATCAAAAGTGAATGAAAGAAAGTCCTCCCTAAAAATTCAAGTTTTATTTGAACAATTTGATAATGTTGAATGTGACTTTTCTCTGCATAGACCTCCATAGCCATTTGACACATAATTATCTTGCAGTACTAGTGACCTCTATATCTTATTTGTGGACCTGCTTTCAAACTACAAACGTTCACTTGTTGAAAGTGTTCTGCTTTAAAGGACTCCAGGCTGGAAGTTTTTCCAGGATTCAAAGCATCAGCCTGACATTTCTTCAGCATAAAGTCAAATCTCTTTCATAGAACCTCAGCTGTTTTATGTAGTCAAACATAAGTGGCTTTTTTTCAATTCATTTGAAATACAGAGAAGGAGTGACTTTCAATCACTGTTATCCCATTTAGTCCCCTTGGATGGGGCCCATTAAAAGATGGGGGGAGGGGTGGAAAGTGAGGATCCAAGGGTGCTCTTTTACTATCTGGAACAGTTAGTCTGCAGGGGGGAAAGTGAGACAGAACAGGCACCTATCTCTGTTCCCATTATACCGGCAAAGTGTGCACTAAAAAATACCTGAGTGAAAAAACCTTGCATGCTTCTATCAGTTATCATCATGGTATAGTATTATACAGTTCAAGGACAATACTTGCAAGGTACCCAGAGTCCTCACAAAAAAACACAAAGGAAACACTCTGATAATCCAAAGAAGAAAAACACAAGAAGAGGACAAACCGGGTCAATATGTCCACGAAGTAGATCAATAAACTTTATTACTGATCCAGCATGACTGTGTTTCAGCCAATTGCCTGCATCAGTGGTCATATATAAATATAAAATTATCATACAGGATTTATTTGCAAACTTTTCATGCAAGAGACAATCAATATATCAAAAACAGCAAAATTAACAGCATAAGACTGGCATATCGCCAGGTACAGCAACCCATATAGTTTGAATAGTTTAAGATACTATATAGCACTGGACAGGCATTTAGGATTATTGTAACTAACATGACTGGTCCCATAGCAGCTATAGTTACAACTTTATAGCATAGCAACTCAAAGAGTAATAGAAGTCCCTGGGGAGGAAATTAGTGAAGACCACGGTAGGTGTTTGGACTCTGCCTGGTGCATAACCTATCCAGAGCTAGGCACCTATAATTGCCACTGTTTCTTTGACTTATATATCGAGAATTTTAAGTGAAAAGGTGAGCATTTATGTAAAGGTGAAAGAAAATGCATATATGAAAGGTCAGTACAAAGTTATTAACAGGAACCATTTCTTGTTCTCCGACCCCTCCCCTCACTGCTACCATTTTACTATTGATGTGCTCCTCCTAAATGGTGCATACTATGGCCCTCCTCCTTCCCCCCTCCCAAGATGGTCCAGGAAGGGGTTCAATAAGCATGGAAGCCTGAGAAGCAGGCTGTGGGACTGGGCAGCTCCTCAGGTGGTAAGCAGCAGGTGGTGCAATAGGAGCCAGTTGGTCGCCCTGCTGGACAAATGATGGGCCTGCTTGATTTTGATTCTGCTCAGCTTGACATTGGCTTGATATTTTTTTATGCCCCCCCCCCCCATGTCTACCACCATTTAGCAGCTTTCTATAGCTGATGCAGCTAAGAGTATTTATGCACATACCATTGTGTTTTTATGCTCTGAAAAGTGGAGAAGTAGCTTAATAGAGCAATGGGCTGATGACCAGAAAAGCCGAGGTTTAAATTCCACTGCTGCTTGTTGTGACCTTATATAAATCACTTAACCTTCTACTGCCTGAGGTACAAACTTAGATTACAATCCCTTCTGGGACAAGAAAATAGCTACAGTATTTGAATGTAACTCGCCTTGAACTACCACTGAAAAGACATGAACTAAATTCAATATAAAAGTATAAATGTCCCCATATATCTACCAAATGAAAATTGTAGCACTTTCCTGGTTGCCTTTTTAGTATACATGTAAGTTGCCACTCGGTGGTCTTTTGAATATTGGCTCAATTAATTTTATTTTAGATCTATCACTATGGATGTAGATATATATATATATAGATAGATAGATAGATAGATAGATATAAGTGGGGCCAGTTTTCAAACAAATTGTATTTGTACAAAGTCTGGAAATTTTCCTTTTAAAATTGACTTAGGAAAACTGCATGAGAAATCTGTACCTACTGTTTATGCAGGTAGTTTTTCCATGAAATCCTGCTCACAAGCTTTTGGAAATCCATCCAACCTCACCTCCAGGAATGCATCCCCAATGTACACATATTTACTATATGTGTCTGCCTCTGTGTTGGGTAATTTCTATTTTATGGATTGAAATGCCTTTAAAAATTATCATCTCTCTCTTTTTATTTATTTCTATCTATATATGCACATAGACATAGATAGACACACATCATACACATAGAACAAGAACTGCATTATTTCTGTATAGGTCAAAAAGACTAACAATCAATAATGAACAATAAGCACAAAGAAAAGCCAGAGAGAGCGAGCGAGAAAGAAAGAGAGAGAGGGTCTGCAAAATCATACAAAAACATAACATACACTACCATCTATACACAGACGACGTTATGATATACTCTTCTATCAACACCACAAACCCAGACTTATCATTCATCACCACATGCATGATAGAAGCAACCGAATGGCTAGCACAACACAATTTAACTATCAACTACAAGAAATCTGAAGCCCTCGTAGTCATATTCAACCCACCAAACAACATACTAATTGGAAATTATCCAATCCCAATTAAGAATGAGGTAAAATATCTGGGAATACACCTGGACCAGAGGCTCAATTTCCAAGCCCATATCAACAAAACCATCTCTAAAGTCTACTACAAAATTAAGATCCTACAGAACCTATGACCCATATTAGAACCAAACCGCTTCAGAACTGTCTGCCAAGCAATAATCACCCCGCAGCTAGACTACAGCAATATGATGCTCCTTGGCTACCCAAGAGCACAACCCACACCTTGCAACTGGCATAAAATACTGCTGCTAGATTAATTACTGGATCAAAGAAACATGAGTATATCACCCCCACCTTAAAAGACCTCCACTGGCTACCTATCAGATCCAGAATAGAATATAAAGCCATAATGATGACATACAAGATATTAAATAACCAGTCCACTCAATGTTTAAAGAAAATCATCAAAAGAGTCCCAAACACACATTGAAGGAGGATGTTCCACCAAAACACCCTCTCAACACCAACCATACCGTCTGACTCTTCACAAAGATTGCTTCACAGAACATTTGAATACTATAAACCTCCACTATGCAACTCACTCGCACACCACCTAAGAGATATTACAGACTTCACCGACTTCAGAAAATATCTAAAAGCCTACGTTTTCAACAAGCACTATAACAACATATGAAACACACAACTACCGGATTGAAATCCCTACACAACTGCCCCATAACAAGATGTTGTCTAGCTTAGTATCTAGTGCTTGTAAACAGAGCCAGCCCGTCCATTGAGCAAGAATGTTGTTTGCACAAGGCCCCGCGTTTCAGGGGGCCCGGCGCAAACAACATTCTGCATCAGCCCAGGTAAATTAAAAAAAAAAACCCCTGTCTGTTGCTACCGCTGCCGCCGTGGCAGTGGCAGAATCAAGTGTCCCGTGCCCTCCCCCCCCCCCAACCGCCTGACAGAGCCCTCCCTGCAGCATCAGCTCCCTCAGAGCCGGCTTTCAGAGCCGCAAAGGGAGAGTTTCTCTCTCGCGGCTCTGTTAAGCACGCCGGCGCTGATGGGAAACAGGCATTTCCCATCAGCCCCAGCAGGCTTAAAAGAGCTGTGAGAAAGGGAAACTCTCCCTTTGCGGCTCTGAAAGGAGAAAGATTAGCATGTTAAAGCAGATGTAGAGAGAGAATGGAAAAAAAACTAGAAGAGAGAAGAAAGGACAAATGGACAGCAGACGATGGAGAGTTAGCAGAAGACACAAAGAAACCAGAAGAAAGTGGCTGGAGCAATTGCAACTGAAAAAAAAATGCACAAAAGGTAGAAAAATACCTCTTTATTTTGAATTTATTAACTGGAGTATGTCAGCTCTGGGAAATGTGCATCATTAACGTCTGTGCTTTGTTTAGTACAAGAGGAAATTAATTTATCTACAGTGTTGTTGTACATTCCAAGTTTGGCTTTTTGGGGTTCTTAGTTTAATTATTGTCTACATGTTTCTAACTTGTGATTCCTTGTTTAATGATGATCTATGTTCTGCATGTGTAACTGAGCTGAGGTATTCTGTTTATGTAATTCCTATTTGACATTGCCACTTGTTCTCTTTCCCCAGTAGGTCATTTATTGTTATTCTCTGAAATGTATTGGTTTAATATTTGCAGTGTTGCCTTTTGATAGGTAGAGTATGGTGCTTTGTGAGTCCTGGTAGTGCTGTTAGGATACGGCGGGTTTGCTATGGGTTCTAAATGGGCAGTGTTTGTAGTAGTTCCTAATTTGCCTGGAGGTTAGCACTGGATTATAGTAATGTAGAAATCTTTTAGTCTTTCTTTATCCATACACTCATTAAGAGGCATGTTTACTAAAAGTTAGTGTATGGTAACATTATGCAAATATTTATGCAAATGAGGCCCTGCACCAAGTCTCCGCACATGGTCCCGCATCCCCCCTTGGGCCACCCCTGCTTATAAATATTTATAGCATTGTAAACCGTTAAATGTAAATAGTTCTCATACCGTTCCTTGTAAGACTTGTTCTGTTTGACTGTAAACCGCTTTGATAAATTTAAAAGAGGTATATAAGAAATGTTAAATAAATAAATAAATAAATAAAAGAGAGCGAGAGAGAGAGAGAGAGAGGAAGATGTAGATCATGGGTGTAGTATGGGGGTGAGAGGAGCAATACTCCTTCTAACTCTGTAGCTAATTAAGCATCTGACTGTGGTGCCTCCCTCCTTCCCTTGTATGTTTTCTCTAAGCTCCCCCCCACACAGACAGTCAAGTATCTCTCTTCATGCAGGCGAGGTGACAGCAACAGTGATAAAGAAAATGAAGAATAAAACTTGCTGCCTGCTGTGGAGCCCATGCACTGTTTATACTCCCCCATATTTCACATCCAATAGGATATGTACGTCATAGGGTCAGGATGCGGGAGAGTGTTCGTAGTGCATGGGTTGGAGGGATTCGTGGCATGTGGCAAAGAGAGAAGAGATGGCAGATCATGTGAGAGGATGGGAGAAAGAGAAAGAAAGGATATATTGCATCACATGGGGGGGAGGTGTTGGATCACATATTAGGAGAACAGGGGAGACATTCTGCCCCTCCCCAGTTCCTATAAGCAGCCCTCCCACAAATATCTAGTGCATATGCGTATGTGCACATCATACTCTTAAGACTAATCTTACTCTGTATATATGTATATATATGCTGCCCGCTCTCCCAGTAGGTATAGTCATATGCTGGTGGCTCTAGATATTATATTGGTCAGTATCTATTGTTTTTCTGTCATGCTCATACACATTGCTGCCCCTTGGATGCTGATGCTCTAGGCAACCATCTGGTTCATCTTTGGACAGTGCTGACCATGGTTATCTATGATGGTATATGTGTGGGATGGCTCAGGGCTGTTAATGGTGTGGGAAGAATACTGGCCTTACTGATATCATATACAGTATTTTAGTCATGTATGCACATGAAGGACTGTAAAGGGGGGCTGTTACTTCTGGAGAGAAATCTGAAATTGTGAGTATATACTTCTGGGAATTTTTCTGAAAGGAATTTTTTTTTCTTTTAAAGCTAATTAATCTGTGAACCCACTATTTTTTTTGTTAAATCAGTCAGGGCCTAGTAGCAACAGTTTAAGATTCAATTTAAAAACACAGAAGAGAACTTTCTGGTTACCTTTCATACCCAGTAGACAGCTGTAGTTTAAATTTCATAGTCACTCAGGGCCTAGCATCAGCAAAGTACTTTTAGTTTCAAATTAAAACACAGAAGAGAGCTTTCTGGTTAAATTTAGAATCCAGCAGAGAGCTTGTAGTTTAAATTTCATAATAGGTTAGAGCCTAGTAGCAGCAAAGAGCTATAATTTAAATCAAATCAGAATATAGTTTTCCTCAGCAGCACAGGACAAGGTACTGTGTAGCAGCCCTTTTTTAATAAGTGTTATATCCCTCCCTCCCTCCCCACACCCACCCTCCCCTGGGAAAATCACAGCTTTATAGGTACTTGCACAACTTAAAAGACAGGAGGTGCTCTCAGGTGAAGCTCATTACCCAAATCAGTCATACACCAAGGACCTGAGATTAATTAAGCTTCAGGTGAACAAGGTATATTAAACTTCTTAGGTACAGTTTTAGTGGTATAAATATCCATTGCACCCTTTAGTACATATAGAACTTAAAGATCTAAACACAAACTTAAAACTAAGATGCAGACAGCAGTCCAGCAGCGGGATGTGGGCTTTCCAGTCTTTTGCATTGAGTGTCACATGTATGATTTTCTCCCAGCTGGTGAGAGGTCTTACGTGTGCACTAGGTGCAAGGAGCTCTCTGCTCTCAGGGAACGAGTCCGTTCTCTAGAGGCTAGAGTAGCAGACTTGGAAAACATAAGACAGACAGAGAGGTACATAGACGAGACCTACAGGGATATAGTCCTGAAGTCCCACCTCCAGTCTGGCAGCATCCCTGTTGCCATGGAGGAGAGAGGTCACGTGACAGGAGAGCATCACCCTGGTGTGGCAGGAAGTGATCCTGTAACTAGGACCTGTCCTCCAGGTGATGTAAACCCCTCTCGCACCGAGGAGGTTTCTCCAGGGCCAAGTGCCCATGCGGGAAGGGTTAGGACAGCAGTTATAGTTGGTGATTCGATCATTAGGCATGTAGATAGCTGGGTGGCTGGTGGACGTGAGGATCGCCTGGTAACATGCCTGCCTGGTGCGAAGGTAGCGGACCTCACACGCCACCTAGATAAGGTCTTAGATAGTGCTGGGGAGGAGTCTGCTGTCTTGGTACATGTTGGTACCAATGACATAGGAAAATGTGGTAGGGAGGTTCTGGAAGCTAAATTTAGGCTTTTAGGTAGGAAGTTGAAATCCAGAACTTCCAGGGTAGCGTTCTCCGAAATGCTTCCCGTTCCACGCGCAGGACCCAATAGGCAGGCAGAGCTCCGGAGTCTCAATGCGTGGATGAGACAATGGTGCAGAGATGAGGGGTTCGGATTTGTTAGGAACTGGGGAACATTCTGGGGAAAGGAGGGGCTCTTCCGAAGGGATGGGCTTCACCTTAACCGGGATGGAACCAGGCTGCTGGCATTAACCTTTAAAAAGGAGATAGAGCAGCTTTTAAACTAGATAATAGGGGAAAGCCGACAGTCGCCCAATAGCGCATGGTTCGGAAGAATGTATCCTTGAAGGATACTACAAAAAGCAGAGAGGTTCCAAAAAAGAGTAAAGTAGCCCAAATGCCCTCGAGTATGGAGCAGACAGAACTTAAAGATCCCAAATTACCCATGTCTACCAATAGCCAAATTAATATGAATAAAATACAGTCTCTAAAATGCTTGTATGCAAATGCTAGAAGTCTACAAAACAAGATGGGAGAGTTAGAATATATAGCACTAAACGAGAGGTTAGATATGATTGGAATATCAGAGACATGGTGGAAGGAGGACAACCAGTGGGACACTGTGATACCTGGGTACAAACTATATCGAAATGATAGAGCTGATCAAATTGGTGGAGGGGTTGCGCTCTATGTTAGAGAGGGCATTGAGTCAGAAAGGATTAAAGTTTTGCAAGAAACAAAATTTGCTGTAGAATCTCTATGGATTGAAATTCCATGTAAAAAGGGGAAGGCGATGGCAGTGGGGGTGTACTATCGTCCGCCTGGCCAGAATGAACAAATGGATGATGAAATGCTCAAAGAAATCAAGGAAGCTAGCAAATGTTACAGTGCAGTAATAATAATGGGTGATTTCAATTACCCCGGCATTGACTGGGTCAGTGTCACAACAGGACATGCTAGGGAGATAAAGTTCCTAGATGAAATAAATGACTGCTTCTTGGAGCAGCTGGTTCATGAACCGACCAGAGGGGAAGCAATATTAGACCTAGTCCTTAGTGGAACACCAGATGTAGTGCAAGAGATAAGGGTGTTGGGGCCACTTGGCAATAGTGATCATAGCATGATCGCCTTTGATTTAATTAGTGGAGGAGGGATAGTAAGGAAATCCACAGTACTACCCTTTAACTTTCGAAAGGGAGACTATGATAGAATGAGGAAAACAGTTAAGAAAAAACTAAAAGGAGCAGTTGCAAAGGTTAAAGACGTACATCAAGCTTGGGTGTTGTTGAAAAATACTATCTTGGAAGCCCAGACCAGCTGTATTCCACGCTTTAAGAAAAGTGGAAGGAAGTCCAAAAAATTGCCAGCATGGTTTAAAGCTGAGGTCAGAGAGGCTGTTGTTGCCAAAAAAGCATCTTTCAAGAAATGGAAAAAAGAGCCAAATGATGAAACCTGGAAACAGCACAAGCACTGGCAAGTCAAATGCAAGGCATTGATAAGGCAGGCAAAGAGAGAATTTGAGAAGAAGCTTGCTGCGGAAGCAAAAACGCGAAATAAAGACCTTTTCAAGTATATTCGTAGCAAAAAACCCGTGAGAGAGTCAGTTGGTCCATTAGATGATAAAGGGGTTAAAGGAGCACTAAGAGGCGACAAGGCGATAGCGGAGAGACTGAATGAATTCTTTGCTTCGGTCTTTACTGAGGAAGATGTAGGGATGTTACCCACGACTGAAGTGGTATTTAAAGGTGTGGAAGAATTGAAGGAAATATCGATACATCGGGAAGATGTCTTACAACTATTAGATAAACTGAAGAGTAGCAAATCACCTGGGCCGGATGGTATACATCCAAGGGTGTTGAAAGAACTGAAATTTGAGATTGCAGACCTGCTATCAGTAATCTGTGAACTATCATTAAAATCATCTCTAATACCTGAGGATTGGAGGATCGCCAATGTAACACCAATTTTTAAAAAGGGTTCGAGGGGTGATCCGGGAAACTACAGACCGGTGAGCCTGACATCAGTACCGGGAAAAATGGTAGAAACCATCATAAAGAATAAAATTACTCAGCATATAGATAGTCATGACCTAATGGGAGACAGCCAACATGGCTTTAGACAAGGAAGAACTTGTCTTACTAATCTGTTATGTTTTTTTGAAGGAGTGAATAAACAGGTGGACAAAGGTGAGTCGGTTGATATTGTGTATCTGGACTTTCAGAAAGCCTTTGACAAGGTCCCTCATGAGAGACTTTTGGCAAAACTAAAGAGTCATGGGATAGGAGGCAGTGTACTACTGTGGATCAGGAACTGGTTAAAAGATAGAAAGCAGAGGGTAGGGCTAAATGGCCAATTTTCCCAATGGAGAAAGGTGAATAGTGGTGTACCCCAGGGATCTGTGCTGGGTCCGCTGCTTTTTGACATATTCATAAATGACCTGGAAAGTGGAATAACGAGTGAGGTTATCAAATTTGCTGATGACACAAAACTATTTAAAGTTGTTAAAACCCAGGAGGATTGTGGAAAATTGCAAGAGGATCTTGATAAATTGGAAGACTGGGCATCAAAATGGCAGATGAAATTTAATGTGGAGAAGTGCAAGGTTATGCACCTAGGGAAGAACAACCCAAACTATGGTTACACGATGCAAGGTTCCACATTAGGAACCACCACCCAAGAAAAAGATTTAGGCGTCCTTGTGGATACCATGTTAAAACCCTCGGCCCAGTGTGCAGCGGCGGCCAAGAGAGCAAATAGAATGCTAGGTATGATAAGGAAAGGAATGGAAAATAAAACAAAAGATATTATAATGCCTCTATATCGTTCCATGGTGAGACCGCACCTTGAATATTGTGTGCAATTCTGGTCGCCATATCTTAAAAAGGATATAGCAATTTTAGAAAAGGTTCAGAGAAGAGCCACCAAAATGGTAAAGGGGATGGAAGGCTACTCCTATGAAGAAAGGCTAAAAAGGTTGGGGCTCTTTAACCTGGAAAAGAGACGGCTGAGGGGAGATATGATAGAAGTCTATAAATTAATGAACGGAGTGGAACGGGTAAACGTAGATCGATTGTTTACCTTATCAGAATATAGAAAGACTAGGGGACATGCAATGAAGCTACAGGGTAAACTATTTAAGACTAATAAAAGAAAATATTTTTTCACTCAACGTGTAATCAAACTCTGGAATTTGTTACCGGAGGATGTAGTAAAGGCTGTTAGTGTAGCTGGGTTTAAAAAAGGTTTGGACAAGTTCCTGGAGGAAAGGTCCATAAACCATTATTAAGAAGGGACCCAGGATATCAATGCTTGAACCAATACAAGCATTGTGGAACCTGTGTCCCTTGGGGAAACTGCTAGGTACGTATGACCTAGATTGGCCACTGTTGGAAACAGAATACTGGGCTTGATGGACCTTGGTCTGACCCAGTATGGCATATCTTATGTTCTTATGTTCTTATGTTCATACATGCCTACATATGTGCATAAATTATCTCTTATACACCACGTATGCATATACAATACTACCCAGCATAATAGTCTGAATGTTAATTGTGTGGCATGTACTTTCACTGTG
The DNA here is from genome assembly GCA_033557465.1 of Ichthyophis bannanicus. NCBI lineage: Eukaryota > Metazoa > Chordata > Amphibia > Gymnophiona > Ichthyophiidae > Ichthyophis > Ichthyophis bannanicus. The sequence goes on along the minus strand of CM066035.1, from coordinate 387,369,274 downwards.
GCTGTAAAGGGCGGAGTTTGGATAGTGAGTGGTGTGAGCAAGTACATGCACCGACAATAAAATACAATCATTTATGTACACACTTGAAAACAGTAGGCATGGTCATTTATAACAACTCCAGGGCTGGTTTGATCTCTGCTACTTTAAGGTAGTATTTTGCAGACAAGTATGTGCCCACTTGTCTTTGCAAATTAGTGTTAATTCAGGCACATTAAAACACGCTGTTGACTAGATGTCCTGTTATAAAATGACCTTCTTTATCTGCATGACCACTCTATCCTGCTCAAGTCACACAAGTCATTCACTTGTAGACTAGAGGCATAAAGATGCACATTAACCTATGCACAAAATGTATGCCAATGCTAGAGCAGGTGGAAATGGCCATGCCTAGATTGTTCAGAAACAAATATAAATTAGACTATTTTATCACTTACATGTGTAAATGTAGGGTCTGTGTATGCTTCACCCAAGCTCCACCCCTGTGCATGCTTAAACTGAAAGTACTCACAATAGTACTTACATGCAAACACAGAGAATAGAAACCACCTAAAGTGTGCATGTAAGTGCCTATTCCTGCACATAAGTTCTTTAGACTATGGATTTATGCATGTTATTAGCTTGTAACTTTCCACGTGCCCCTTATAGAATCAGTTCCTAAGTGCAAAACTTAATACATGGTAAGCACAAAACATATGTATTAACTATTGAAGTCAGCAAATGCACACAGTTAGTACTCAGGCCCACAATGAATGCATTTGCAGATTGTGGTAGTGCATTTAACTTGAACCCCAGTGCTACCCAACCCGCCCCCCCCCCCCAAAAAAAAAGAAACAAACTTTCAACCAAGTCCTCTGACCCCCAATGCAAGTCCTAACCTCCGATCCAATGTCTAATCCCCATCATAAATTGCAGCTCCCCCATTCCATTCCCCCCAATCACAAGCCCTGCTTGATCCTCCCTCACCCTCTGGCCCCTCACACTTACCCAAAGGTATCCTTGGTGGTATAGTGGAATGGAGTTTGAATGATCCCATTATGTTCCTAACCCATTTCCTCTGGAGTTCAAAATGATAGCTCTGAAAGCTTGCAGTAGTCTCATGGTACTATTGCTATGGGTCAATTTGTGTTAAGTGTGCCCATGCTATCGGCAGCAGTGACAGTAAATGTGCAGTAATGTACCATGTGCTTTGAGTACTCTCCATGATCAACTCCATAGGTGTCAAACTCTGGCCCGCGGGCCAAATTTGGCCCGTAGTGTAATTATATTTGGCCCGCGAGGCTATACCAAATGACTACTAGAGCTAGCCCGCCGGTATTATACAGCGCATTCATTCATCGCTAATACTACAAATCCCATAATGCCTTGCTGTTGTTTTGGCGCATCAATCAGGACAGGTCCCAGAAACGCCCTCTCCTGTGTGACAGAAGTCATAGCGATCTCAAGCTACAACTGTCACTGTGGAACCCCTTCCCAAAAATGGCAAAAAGAAAGGCAGACAACAGGAACTTTCTGGACAGGTGAGAGACAGAATATTTGTTTACATATGTAAAAGACAGACCTGTTTGTCTGATTTGTGGAGTCAACGTGGCTATAACTAAGGAGTATAACATTCGACGACACTATGAAACAAAACACCATGACAAGTACAAGGACCTGGACATGACTCAAAGGAGCCAGAAAGTGGAGGAGATGAAAAGAAGTTTGGTTTCACAACAGAATATGTTCAAAAAAGCCACATCACAAAGTGAGGCTGCTGTAAAGGCTAGTTATATTGTGGCAGCAGAGATCGCAAAATCAGCCCGGCCCTTTAATGAGGGAGAGTTTGTGAAAAAGTGCATGTTGAAAGTTTGTGACATCGTGTGCCCAGAGAAAAAGCAAGCCTTTTCAAACGTGAGCCTGAGCAGAAACACAGTAGCTGATCACACATGTGATCTTGCCACCAATCTGTATGACCAGCTTTTGGAAAAGGGAAAAGATTTTGTTGCATTCTCCCTTGCTGTGGATGAGAGCAGCGACGCATCTGATACTGCTCAGCTGTCAGTCTTCATCCGTGGAGTGGACTCAAATATGTGTGTTACGGAGGAGCTATTGGGATTCAAATCAATGCATGGCACAACCACAGGAAAGGAAATTTTTGAGGAGGTTTCCAAATGCGTAACTGAAATAAAGCTGCCGTGGGATAAACTCGTGGGATTAACGACAGATGGTGCGCCAGCGATGTGTGGTAAAACAAGTGGACTGGTGGGCAGGGTCCAGGAGAAGATGCAGGAAGAGAACTGTGCAGGTGAACTAACTGTTTATCACTGCATCATACATCAGGAATCATTGTGTGGCAAAGCCCTAAAGATGGAACATGTTATGACCACAGTAACACAAGTAGTTAACTTTATAAGAGCCAAAGGTCTGAATCACCGCCAGTTTAAGTCTTTTCTGGAGGAGTGTGGTTCGGAATACGCAGACGTGCCGTATCACACAGAGGTGAGATGGTTAAGCCGAGGAAAAGTACTGAATAGATGTTTTGAGCTGCATGAGGAAATATGTCAGTTTCTGGAAAGCAAAGGGAAGGACACAGCAGAGCTTCGGGAGAAAAAGTTTCTGTGTGAGCTGGCCTTTCTGTGTGACATCTCGAGCCATCTCGATGCGCTGAACCTGCAGCTTCAGGGGCGGGGGCGCATCATCACAGACATGTACGCTGCAGTGAGGGCTTTTAAAACTAAACTGTGCCTGTGGGAGAATCAGATGCTGCAAGGAAACCTTGGCCATTTTCCCTGCTGCCAAACCATGAAAACGCAGTTCTTTACCAACTTGTTCCCATGCGCACAGTTTGCTGAAAAACTCAGTGTACTCGGCGCTGAGTTTAGCCAGCGATTTGCCGACTTTGATGTCCAGAAATGTAGGTTTGAACTGCTCAGTAATCCCTTTGCAGTTAATGTGGAAAACGCACCAACCAACCTCCAAATGGAGCTAATTGAACTCCAGTGTAATGACACGCTGAAGTCAAAGTATGATGCTGTGGGCGCCGCCCAGTTTCCACAGTTCATCCCTGACACAATGCCTCAGCTCCGCACCCAAGCTGCTCAGATGCTCTCCATGTTCGGCAGCACTTATCTATGTGAGCAACTTTTCTCCTCGATGAAGATGACCAAAACATCTCACAGGAGACGTCTGACTGATGAACACCTTCGCTCGATACTGAGGATTTCCTCAGCTCAAAGCCTGAGCCCAGACATTGATGAACTATCATCCAAGAAGAGATGCCAGGTATCTGGCTTGGGCACATCAGATTAGATCAGTGTGCAGCAAACTGAGCAATAATTAACGTTTTCTTTATGCACTTTTTCTTGCTACTCCAAGACATGGGCTTGAATGGTTGATTAATTTTATTATTGTTATTTTATTTTAAAAATTATTATTTATTATTATTTAAATCTTATTTAATAAATGAATGTCATTGATGTTTTTTTTTTATTTGAAATTGGTTTTTGCATATCTGAACTATTAAGTTATAAATTGTATAGTAATAAGTGTTGCTTCATATTCAATGTTAAAGCAAATCTTGTTTGAGTCCATATTAAAAGGTTCATTTGTTCAATGCTGGCCCACGACTTTGTTCAAGTTTTACATTTTGGCCCACTGTGTATTTGAGTTTGACACCCCTGATCTACTCTGTCCATAACCTGCCTTGATCCCACCAAACTCAGGATAAGCAGTTAGAACATGATTTTACTGTGCAGTTGTTTTTAGTACATGGTAGCATTTAGCACAGGGCCACTCTAATGGTTAATGCAAACTAATACCAAACTAACTGCATACCACACTTTAGTAAATATCCCCCTTAATATTTATTGAGAATACTACAAATCAAAACATGGATTCCAACTTAAATACAGTCAATAAAATATCACAGAAACCTAATGAGGGGATTGTTAGAAGATCCGTCCAAGTGCAATCTGGGAAGTCCAAGCCAGAACGTCTGAAAACAAATGTAGGCACATCCAGGTGCAGACATAATTTCACAATCCTGGACATGCCCAATAGGGATGTCTGCAGGGGTATCTACTTAGACATCCCCAGAACCATATATCAGAACTTGGACATCTAGCATAGCATAATGGTGAGAGTAGTGGGTTTGGAACAGGGCAGCCAAGGTTCTTATCCTACTGCTGCTATAGTTGAACTTGTGCTGAGCAGTGGGGATTATAGAGTGCTTTCCTCTCTACACACTCTGGATGTTTTTCAGCCTAAACAAGCACTTTTCAGATGCTTGTTTGGCACTATATATGCCTCGGAGCGGATTTAAATTTAGATGTGATGCCGGGCATCCATGACGTTTCTGTAATCAGGTGGAGATGTCCTGGTCCATGGGAATGTCTTAACCACACCTCTGTTCAGATTTGGACATCCTCACACTGGGAGCAACCCTAGAGCCATCTTCTGAAATGTCTCTGTGCTTTGGACATCTCTATGCCCATTTTCAGATGTCCAATTCACAAGCAGAGCTTCTAAAATCTCACTCGATGAACCCTACATTAAGGTCATGAAAGCATGTATTCAGCATTCTTGGAACTCACCTTTCAATACCTCAAGCAACCTCAAAGTGACCATATCCCACAGTGAATGGCATAGAGATGCTTATGACTTAACACTAAATTTCATCTATAAAATCTCTCCAAAAGCTTAAAGATCTCAGTATGTGTACTTTAGATGAAAGGCAGAATAGATGAGATATGATAGAGATGTTTAAACACCTCCATGGCATAAATGCACAGGAGGAGAGCCTCTTTCAATTGAAATTAAGCCCTGCAATGAGGGGACATAGGATGAGGATGAAAGGAGGTAGACTCAGAATTAATATGTGGAAAATTTCATTAGGGAAAGAGTGGTAGATGCGTGGAATAGTCTCCAGTTCCAGTTGCACTGCCAAGAAAACCCAGACACTGCTGGGTCGCCAAGAGTCAGCATTGACTCGAAGGCACACATTGCATTGCATGGAAGGGCAGGCTAGATACATATCATAATGCCTCTGTATTGCTCCCTGGTAAGATCATGCCTTGAATATTGCATGCCATTCTGGTTGCCATATCTGAAATATTATAATGGAATTGGAAAAGGTACAGAGAAGGGCAATAGGAAATGATAAAGGGGATGGAAGTTTACCCTTATGAGGAAAGGCTTAAAAGGTTAGTGCTCTTCCATTTGGAGAAGAGACATCTGAGGGGAGATATAATAAAGGTCTATAAAATAATGAATGGAGTGGAATGTGTAAATGTGAATAGATTATTCCTTCAAAATCTACAAAGACTAGTGGACATACAATGAAGCTACAAAGTAGTACATTTAAAATTAATTAGAGAAAATATTTTTCCACTTAACACATAATTAACTGCTAGAGGATGCAGAAAAAACTGATAATGTAACTGGGTTTAACAAAGTTGCACAAGTTCCTGGAGGAAAAGTCCATAAACCATTATTAAAGTGAGCTTGGGGAAATCCACTGATTATCCCTGGAATAAGCTGCATGAAATCTATCTACCTCTGGAATCCTGCCTGGTACTTGTAACCTGTATTGGCCAACCTTGGAAACAGGATTTTATGCTTGATGGACTGTTGGCTTGACCCAATATGGCAAATCTTATACTCATTGTCTCTTCCAGACATGACTTAGGTTCCATTTAACAATCACTTTCCCACCTTTCTACATGTTTCATGTCTTTGTGAATTATAATATATTTTACTGAGGAGCGTTAAGGGGGCAAAAGTGCCATTAACAGGCATTATTGGCACCCATAAAGTGCCAATAAAGCTGGATTAATATGCAGAAACAGATCCACTAGTGTTAATGTAAAAAGAGGTGGAGAGTGAGCATTAATGGGGCAGAGAGTGGGCGGGGATAGCGTGTGCTCCTTCAATCCCAGTTTGTGTTACCATGCATTAGAGCTCCCAGCGCTGGGAACCCTAATGCCATCTGAAAGCTTGCGGTAAGGGCTATTTCTGAGGGGTGAGAGCCTATTTTATGTTTAAATCTTTTTATTAATTTTAAATATATTAAAACATTAAAAGCAGCTTACATATAGAAACATTGTAAATAACAAACATATTGAAACATTGTAAGCAGCATACATATTAAGGCATAATAGACAACAATATTATATCCCACTACAGGGAATAACTATTACCTTTTTATCCCCCTACCTCTTTTGCCCACTACCCCACTTCCCTTTTCCCCCCCAATTCCCACCTCTCCCTCCCCCCCACTCCCACCCTTACCTTCAACCCCCCCTTCTCTTTAGCACTCTAGTCCTAATTATGCCAACTTAAATTACTAAGATAAAGTTTATACCAAATTACACTGTTAAAATATCATTTCTTGCCCTGGCCGACAACCTTTCAAGATATGGAGACCAAGTCATCAAAAAACATGCTCTTCTACGAACATGTTTTCTAGAAGCCTCTCCCTCCCATAATACCAGTTGATGTAAAACATTCCTCCATTCCCAATATTCTGGACCTCCAGATTCTCTCCATTTTCGAAGAATACAATGCTTTTCAAGCAGACATTTTCTTATTAATAATCTATTCCCTGATGAAAAAAGTCCCTGAAAAGGAGCATCTAAAACAGCAAACCCCGAGGTTAATTTCAATGTCTGCCCTAATATGCTCATTAGAAATTTTTGAATCCCATTCCAAAATTTCCTTACTCGTTTACATGTCCAGAACATATGCCCCAAATGTGCCCGCTCCATTCCACACCACGGACAATCACCATGTTGAGCAAAACCCGCCTTCCATGCTCTATAAGGTGAGATATAAGCAATATGCTCCACCTACCGTAGTTCTCAAATTTGTGATAGCAGTGCTCCATTGGCAACAACAGCATGGTGCCCCATTATAAAGTGCACTATGTTGTTGGTTACAATTTGGTTGTTTCCTAGGGTATACAGCTGTGATGTTTTATGACTCCACTGTGAAAGTGGCAGCACATATACATGCTGCCATAGTCAAAAAGGAGTTGTGCCACCCCCACTGCCATCATGCTGCCAGGTCAGCATGGTGTGAGGGTAGGAGTGATGGCCGCAGCAGCTGCAGTCTGCTGCACATGAAATCTGTATCCCAGTCCTATGTGTCAGGTATAAGGCTTCAGTGGAATGGCAAACATGTCAGCAGCAGGTACAGCAGAGCGCATGGTGATCCCTCCCTTTAAAGGTCTAAGACAGCCGCATGTGTGCCCACATCCCCTGGTAGAGGGCAAGATCAGCATGTTGTGAGCAACTGCATTTGTGTAACTTCAATAATACCACCTGCAGCACTAAAGTGGAGGTTGTGCCATGATGGCAGGGAGGGAGGGATTGGCGGGCATGATGTCCTCCATGACTGGTGGACCCTTGCACTCGGCTAGTTTACCAAGTGGATGGGCTAGCCCTGGGATCAGGATGCTTCCCACCTGCGCATATGGAGGTGGTAGAGATGAGAAAACACAAGGAGGAGCAGGCCTCCTGCAGGCAACACCAAAAGACACAAGAGGCAGGAGACGTTGGATGAACTAATGAGTCTTTTATTGGTAAGGACCCCAACGCGTTTCGACAACGCCTTCCTCAGGGGAATTAACACGTTCAAGTGCTTAATGACAGCACTGCTTGCAGTATCTATTCTTTAAGTTGAATCTTTAAGTCAAAATAACAGGAGCTCGTCCTGCACACCGCACCCTTTGATGTGCGGTGTGCAGGACGAGCTCCTGTTATTTTGACTTAAAGATTGTGCTCACAACGTTACTCCAATTGATCGACTGAGTTTCTATAGAACAAACGGGTTCGTTTAACTCTGCCGATTCAACTTAAAGAATAGATACTGCAAGCAGTGCTGTCATTAAGCACTTGAACGTGTTAATTCCCCTGAGGAAGGCGTTGTCGAAACGCGGTGGTAGAGATGAGGACAGTATCTGAATTCAAAGAAGCATGGGAGAAACACAGAGGATCTCTAAAAGAAAAAAGGGGACTAACGTAGTGGTTGATATGGAAGGACAGACTAGATAGGCCATGTGATCTTTTTCTGTCGTCATGTTTCTGTGTTTCTATATGTGCATGTGGGGGGAAACATACACCACTGAAGCAGGAAGACTGTAAGATCTGAACAGTCTCCACTGGGGATTTAGAAATAGGAAAGTGTCCTAGTACATATAATATGAAGTTTGTATCATTTCCTCCTCAACAAATTTAGGGACTGATTTACTAAGGCTTTTTTCCGATACTGGGCATGTGGAAAAAGCTTAGTAAATTTATTTATTTATTTTATTTTTATTTATTTGTGCTTTTATACCGCTTTTCAGGAATCAAAGCGGTTTACAATAAACTCAAGAAACAAAAGCAGAAGTTACATTAAACAAGATAGGTAAAGAGCATAAAAACATAAAAAAAGATAAAAACTACATTATCAACTTTGTATAGAAAGTAATGGAATTACAGAATCATGAAAACTGAAATAAATAAAGACTGATTAAATAATAGACTCTACAAAATAATCCTTAAACAAAAGAGTCGTTAAAAGTCTGTGAAAAGTGTTTGGATCCTTAGCATCTTTTAAGACTTGAGGTAGATTCCATAAAATTGGTGCATAAAGGGAAAAAGCTCTATTTGAAATGGAATATTTGCATGTTCTATAGTCGTTAGGTAACACTAGAGAGTTTTTATTTCTGCTTCTCTGAGGTCTGTTTTCAGGAGAGATTAGATTAAAAAAAATCAAAGAAGAGTTGGCTTTGAGGGGGTAATATTATAAAGTCTTTTCTACATGTAAATCCTTATATAGGAAAAATTGTGTGACTGCATGTGCAAGTAGAATGTATGTGCACAGGATATAATCTCAGTTTAAAACTAATTACTGGGGGAAATGACGTCAACCTAGCAAATGATAACTGCACCTTGAATATTGTATGCAATTCTGGTCGCCATATATTAAAAAAGATATGGTGAAATTAGAAGAGATACAGAGAAGAGCCACCAAAATTGTAAATGGGATGTAATTCCAGAGTTTGATTACACATTGAGTGAAAAAATAGTTTCTCTTAGTCTTAAATGGGTTACAGTGTAGCTTCATTGCATGCCCCCTAGTCTTTCTATTTTTTGATGGCATAAACAATAGATCTACATTTATCTGTTCTACTCCATTCATTAATTTATAGACCTCTACCATATTACACCTCAGTTGCCTCTTTTCCAGGTTGAAGATCCCTAATCTTTTAAGCCTCTCCTCATAGGAGTAGCCTTCCATCCTCTTTACCATTTTGGTGGTTCTTCTCTGTTCCTTTTCTAATAACGCTATATCCTTTTTAAGATATGGCCACCAAAATTGCACACAATATTCAAGGTGAGGTCGCACTATGGAACAATACAAAGGCATTATAATATCCTTGGTTTTATTCTCCATTCCTTTCCTTATGAGTCCTAGCATTCTATTTGCCTTCTTGGCTGCCACTGCATACTGGGTGGAGGGTTTCAACGTGTTATCCATGATGACACCTAAATCTTTTTCCTAGGTGGTGGTACATAATGTGGAACCTTACTTTGTGTAACCATAGTTTGGATTGCTCTTTCCTAGGTGCATAACTTTGCCCTTGCCCACATTAAATTTCATCTGCCATTTGAACATCCAGTCTTCCAATTTATCAAGTTATCTTGCAATTTTTCACAATCCTCTTGGGGTTTTTTTTGTTTTCTTTTAATTATTTATTTATACAAATTTTACAGTTATACAGTAAATTTACAGTATAAAGAAAAACAAAAAGTACAATCATAATATTTTAAAGCAAACAATAAAAGTACATCAGCTTAAGGAAAACAAAGCAAGGGACTAATAACCAAATGGAAAGAAATCCCTACCCAACTTGACATCCTGTTGAGACTACTCCCTTTCCCCAGCTGAAACACATAAAAGAAATCAGTAAGCTAGGAAATCAATGTGCCTTTTCCTTTTCAAGAATCAATTTTTCCAATTCTGAAGAAGACAAAAATACAAATTTAAAATACCCTAAGGTAACACAACATTTACAAGGATATCTCAAAAAGAAAGTCGCCCCAGAGCAAGAATTCTGGCTTTAAGCGCAAGAAAAGCTTTTCTACTCAACTGTATGGACTGCAACACGTCAGGAAAAATAGACACCCTGTCCCCACAAAACGCCATTTCTTTTTTCTTAAAATAGGCTTTAAGAATGGCAACCGTATCCTCCTCAGAGGACAAGGTCACCATTAAAGTAGCCCTAGTAGAAATATCATCTTGCGTATCTTCTAAGAAAGCAGTCAAATTAAAATTGAAAGAGACCAGAAGGACATCCCCTTCTTTGTCTGCAGTGCCAAACACAATTTTAGAAGAAAGATAATAGCATTTTATGACAGAAAAAGAGTCAGCCTGCGGAAGAAGAGTGTCCTTAAGGTACTTCCTAAACAAAATTAAGGGGGACAACATAGAACAAATAGGAAAATTAAGCACCCTTAAATTCTTGCTCCGTGACAAATTCTCCAGATTCTCAAGTTTCTGGAGTAAAATGAAACTATCCTTCACATTAGCCAATTGAAACTCTGTAAAAGATTTAACTTGGGTATCCATATTCATCACCACGGAACTAAAGGCCCCAACCTGAAAATCTATAGTTTGAAACTTAACAACTGCATCCCTAGTAAATTAACAAAGTGAGGGAACAGTCTCAGCAAGAACACGTTCAGTTTGAGAGACAACTTGCCATATATCCAGAAGTGAAATCGTGGACACCTGAGAGTCCTTAGAGGGATCAGCGGGCTCCTCCCATGAAACCATCTTGGGGTGCTCACTGGGGGACTCACGCTGGTCTGAGGCTCATTGGATAACTCCAAAAACCCTGGGGAAAACGAAGGAGTTCGCTCCACTGAGCTCAAACTCGCTCCCTCGGCCGAGGGTAGAAAGGGCACAGTACCTGAGTTAGTTGACCATGGCGTGTAAATCACATGCTTTTCGATAGATCCCACTTGAGATATGACCACCGAAAGTTTCTTCTTTCTTTTCCCTCCGGGCATTACCACTCTCCAACCGGCCCTGCTCCAACTGTGCTCCTAAGGGGCTCACAAGGGGCAGGTAATGGCCCTTTGGACACACCCCTTAGGAAACACCCAACAAGAGTGCCGATGGCTAAGTGCCATAGTAAGGCATGAGATCTTTAATCGGGGCCCAGAGATGACGTCAGCTGGGCTGCCCCACACAGGTTGGAGAATCTCAAAACCGGCACTCTCACCCTCCGCGGGAACCGGGCTGCAGAGTGAACGCTCCCAAATGAAGCACACTGTGAAGATCTTTTATCGGGGCCCAGAGATGATGTCAGCTGGGCTGCCCCACACAGGTTGGAGAATCTCAAAACTGGCACTCTCACCCTCCACTAGAACCGGGCTGCAGAGTAGACGCTCCCCAATCCTCTTGGGTTATAAGAACTTTGAAGAATTGTGTGTCATCTTCATATTTTATTACCAAACTCATCATTCCCATTTCCAGGCCATTTACGAATATGTTAAAAAGCATCATACCCAGCACAGATCCCTGGGGTACCTATAAAAGAACAGAGGCCCACTCAGTACCGGGGCTAAATGCTATGAACTGTCTGCACATTTCAATGCACAAAAGATGATATTGCTAGGTTAAGAAGACATTTCAGATAAGATTATGGTATTCAGAAATAAAAGTCTTTACTGAATAAAGGTTTCTCCAAATCAAACACCTCATGATAACATATTTAGATGCAGCTAGACAGCATACAAGCTCAGAGTGAAGAATAGGTCTTTAATTCTTTCTTTTTATACCCTCCTTTTTTTCCATTCTACTGTGGGTACACTATACAAGCTTACTGGGTTCCTTGACTCCCCAAGGACCCTTCATGGATTCTGATACTCCTGTAGTCTTGGTTATAGTTTTATGAGCTGGGAGGTTCTTGTAACAAGAGAAAGTAATTGGTATTAGACAGAAATGAAGAAACCACAACTGATCAGCTGAATTCTTAAACAGCTTTTCATATGCACTGAGCTTACTATTACATTTACCCAGGAGGCAGTATGAGAAGTTAGTACAGAAGATAAGCAACAGAAGGTTAAATGCCGAAGCTCAGTGTAAATCTGATACAACACTTAACATGCATTTTGGATTTCAACTGATTGAATATACATTCGGTGCACAGAACAATGCACAATTTTCCCATTGCAACCGTATAACTATTTCTTCCCTGAAAATATGGCAAACCACTTGGTGACTTTGCAAAGGAAGAGAAGTTCTCAGTAGGGATGCAGAGCCACAGTGTTAGCTAACAAGCACATGCACAGAGAGTTGCATACATAAAAGATTTCTTTGTTTCTTGCCTTCACATAAACCAAATTTGAATAGTGCAGTAACAGAGAGGGCAAATGTAGTTTATAATTTTACATTATGCCATTCCTGGCAAGGATAGAGTATGACATTGTCGAGTAATAGATACTTGCAAAAGAGAAAGAAGTCAGCTCCAACAGAAATTTTCCCAGTTTCTGTTTCCAGTCTAGAAGTAAGGAGAACTATTCAGGCAAATGGTAACAGAGTCCACACATGAAGGGGCCATACCAGACTTAGTGCTTACTAATGGGGAAAATGTTTCTGATTTTATAGTGGGAGATCATCTCGCATTCAGTGATCACTAGATGGTGTGGTTCAGTATTAGGACTAGGGCTAATACAATCCATTTAAAAGCAAGGGTCTTAGATTTTAGGTAAATTAACTTTGACAAGATGGGACAATACCTCAAGGAGTCGTTAGCAGGATGGGAACAGTTGGGGAATGTAGAAAAACAGTGGACTAAACTGAAAGGGGATATTTTAAGGGCAACCAGCCTTTTTGTTTGAAAGGTAAAGAAAGGTAAAAGGAAAAGAAGGCCGCTATGGTTCTCAAAAGAAGTAGCTGAAAGGTCAAGATAAAGAGGGAGACCTTCATGAAATACAAAGGAAAATAGACATAGGAAGACAGGCATCTATATTTGGAAAAACATAAGGGTATGTTTACTAAAGAGCATTAAGGGAGCAAGTATGCCGTTAACACCTCAGCATCCTTGCATCCTTAATGCTACAAAAAAGCTCCATTAAGGAACATTAAAGGTTCCTGCAGCATTAAGGGAACAGTAGGTGGAAAGTGGATGTTAATGGAGAAGAGAGTGGCATTGACAGCAGGTGGTCCCTTAACGCCTGTTGTGTTAGCACCCTTTAACACTAGTAACCCTAACGCCAAGTAAAACCTTGCTGAAAGGGAGTATTTTGAGGGGAGCGAGCCTATTTCAACATCTGCAATGCCATGCACAGACAAGGGGAGCCCAAGACAGTGATGATAGTTCTCCAATGGCAGCAACAGCATAGTGCCCAAGTATGAAAGGGCATTATGTTGATGTGGCAAAAGGGGTGGCATGTGGGTCATGCAGTGGGGGTTGCTGGTACACAAGGCAGCTGCCCAGGTTGCACATCTGTGATGTCCGTCATGATCCCATAGTGACAGTGGTGGCACACAAACATGCTGCTGCTGTGAAAAGGTGATGCGCAACATGGAGTGGTCCAAGGATCCCTGGCACCCTAGGCAGAGACCCCGGCCGTGCCCCCTACTGCCATTGATGCCAGCTCTAAAGGAAGAGGCTGGTAGTGTCAGCAGCTGTACCTCTACAGGGGGGTTGCAAAAAGCAGCCACCCAGGGAAATACCACTTCTGCAGCTGTCTGCCTCCCCCCAAGATGTATCTGCAGCTGGCAGGGATGGGGTTATGCCTGCAGCAGTTGATTGGGGGAAGCAGCATGGCCGCTCATGTGTGCCTAGGCCCCTCCATCTGGAACTGGTGCCCAAGGCACACACCGAAGCAGCATAGTGGATGGGTCAGGACTGTGCACCACCCCCACTGACAGAATGCTGGGATGTCAGCATGCTGTGTGGGTGTTGGTAGCGGATGCAACGGCAGCTGCCTGCAGCAGGCAAAACCCATGTCCTGGTCCTGTTTTTTGCTGTTCACATTGCAACATGTGCCAAGGTTTGTCTAATGGGAAAGATGTCATCCCCAGGGACTACTGCATGCATATGGCAGCTCTGTGGCTCAACCCACAAAGCCAGTGTGTATATGAGTGGAGGGTGACAGGTCCAAGACTTGGCTGTGGATCATGCCCTTATGAGTAAACTTTCATTATCATATATGTGTTAAAAAAAGTATTTAAAAATATAAAAGTTAGCATCCCTCAAACTCCAAATCGTCATATGTCGGCTAATAGCAGGAAAAAAAACTCAACAAATCTAAATCAAAACAGACACAAAGGGGAGGGGGGAGGCCTGGTGACACCTTATAAAGCTCTTGTCCTCCAGTGGTAGTTTCTCCTGCTCTTTTTGGCTTCTGTGGTTCTGCAGGGGAGACGCCTCCCTTTGCCCATTTTTGGCAACACGGGCACTGCATTGCAATGGAGCAGTGTCAGATGTGGTACTGGCAGCATCACCCCCTCCCCTGGGAGGCAGTCTGCCTCACATGGGTCTGGCACACTGTGGTGCTCCAGTGGTGCATCCCCCACCCCAATCCTCCCAGTCCCATGTGAGGGCCACCAACTGGCGTAGGGCACCAGCGGTAGTGGCCTGGTAGCCGCCATTTCCCGCATCAGATGCAGTTGCACCTCCTGGTGGTGCTGTAGACTCAGTTGGTGATTGCTCAATTCCTCGAGCTCTGCATGCCTCTCCTGGGCTGCAGCATGCAGCTCCTGCCATATGCCGTGGAGCTCTGACTGGATGCCCTCAGTGCAGGTCAGCAGCCGTGCCCCTCCTGTAGCAACTCCTAGTCCACATCATTAATCCTCCATCCCCCGGCTCTTCCTATATGTGGAACTCCAACTCTGCGAGGGGTGGATTAACTCTCCACAGCTCATCGTTAGCCATGTCAGCCTCTGTGGCTGGTGCTGTATGCTGGCTGCATAGTGGGGTCATCATTGGCAGGAGGGCGATGCTCCCCTCATCTCATCTGTCCCTGACTGGGAGGGTTCAGCCCTGGGCTAGTCAATGGGAGTGCAAGGGATACATAGGTTAGTGATCTGCAGAGCAGTGTGGGAGTTGTGGGGGCCCCAGCACCACAGCACAATGGTCAGGGGGACCCCTGAGGGCCACCATCCCAACCCCCCAACCACATAAATGAACAGACAGTCTCTTCAGGGATGGAACCGTGGTGTAGGCACACATGCGCATACACACATGAACAGTGCATAGGCCACAAAAGTCAGGGAGCCTGCCAGCCTTCATAGCCAACCCAAGATCAAACATAGGATGTCATCTGGGCACCAACCAAGGTGCCCCCAAGCACAAAGAGTATAGGGGGATGTACCATTGCACTTCATGTGTACCCCAGGGGATGTGACAGGTGACAGGGCCAGGGCACCCGCACACAGTGGATGTGCCTGCTGTTTGTACCAGCTGTAACACACACACACCACTATGTTCACCAGTGTGAGGGGCACACACTAACATTCTCACTCTTCTCTCCCTGTGCAGGTCTGCCACACCATTGCCATGGCGGACTGGACCACAGACAACCCTGATGTCCAGGAGGTGCTACCAACAGGCTGTGGCTGTCAATGTTTGCCAATGGACACCACCACTGGGCCCATTCCCATTGACCTAACTGACCACCATGACTGAGGAATGGTGGACTGCCCTGGCACCAGCACCAGCCACACTGTCTGGGTGACTGCACCCTACCACTTCCCGCCACCCCAGCTGTGCTGTTCCTCTGCCCCCACAGGACCAGGTGTGCAGGAATAAGCCACCGTACAGATGCCATAGCCATGCTTGATGTTCGTTCCCTTCTTAAAACACATCTTTTCTCCTTAGCTTTTAATGTTTCTCTATGAATTTCCTCTGACCCCCCTCTTCTTTCTCGATTGCTGTCCTTACCTCTTGTCTCCTGTATCTCTCAGATTATTGTAACTTCTTTTTCCTTTTCTATTTCATTATTATTTTTGTACTGTAAATTGCCGCAATGTAATGGGGGGCGGTATATCAAATGTAAGTAAACAATAAACAATAAACAGAGTCCCTGCCACTGTACCACCAACATGACTGCCATAGACAGCCTGGCATTGCCACAGCAGCTATCAGTGGACAGGGTTGGCAGTGCACCAACACATACTATACTGCATTGTGCACATATGACACTGAGGCTGGACATGGGTGTGAATGCAAGGGGGTGGTGTGAGACCCGTGGCCCAGATTGCCTGTGCCATGCTACCGTGAGGGGCATGGTGGTGATGGCACACCTGTGACCCAGCATAGACGGGGTGGGCCACACACAACACTGTCACAGTCACTCACAGAGCATGGGGCCTACACCACTCAGCCTCTGTGAGGTGGAAGCAGAGCTATTGAAGCCGCTGACCCCAGTGTCGGAGACTCGTCCACAAACAGGAGGACCTGTTCCTCAAGGGTTCTGAGTCTGTGCTGGTGCTTTGGTGGCAGCTTGCTGTTGTTAGCCCTCTTCTCCTTTGCAGCCTGCCATACCACCTGCTACTTTTTCATGATATCCTCCACATCCTTGTTGTGGTGGTGGACAGCATTTACCCTCTTAGCTATGTCCCTCCAGGCCATCTGCTGCGTGCTTGTATCCTCTTTTGCAAAGAGTGTGGCCTGACATTGAATTATGAGTCCTAGAGCCATGGAGGTCTCTGAGGGTGTGAAGTTGATCTTCCTGGTGCACTTTTGGTCCTTACGCACTTGGTTAGCCATTGTGCTGCTCAAATGCTATGGTGTGGTAGCTTACCTTCATATCCCTTTTCAACATGCACGGTTATGATGCCCAGGCAGACCACACTCTATCCAAACCCATATCCACTACCCGTGCATCATTTTAACTGCTGCACTTTCAAACATCCACTTCTGGGTTTGCCGTTGTATGCCATCCTATCCGTACAACCTGACAACGAGAGATTTCAATATGCAGGGACCACGCTGCAAGGTAAGTCATAGGCAGTAAGGGCCGGGAGCCATATATGCCTGCTTACCACAGTGCCATGGCAGCGGCGGCATGTTTCTCGGGTACATTACTCAGCTGTGACGCCTGGGGGTTGACTGGGTATGCACGGGTACTCCGGCAGCTTGCTACATGGGTTTGCCAGTATATACCATACACTCTCATCTGCCTAGGTATTTGAGGTGTTCTGTTATTATGCAGTTATTTCAAAATCACCTCCTTGTGCTTGCTCTATTATGGCACATTACGTGCCTGCTGCTATGCTTGCTTTGGCTCTCATTTTTGAAGCTTGCCCATGTAGATGCTGCCTGATTGATGAGTCAAGCTCTTTTACTGAACGGGTATCTTTAGCCAGGTAGGGCCTGCATCACAGCCTTGTTCAATATTGGGGCCTTTGAATCCAGACATTGCTGTGCAGAGAGGTGTGGAGGTGTAGCCTACCAATTAGTGCAATGTTTCCATAAGCAAGAAACAAGGGTTCAAGTCTCTTGGGCAAGCCACTTAACCCTCCATAGCCCATGTTCCCTGTAAAATAGTTATCTCCAAGTTATAATGCCCTGTTCAATGTAATTTCAGTTTGTTCAATGTAAACCGCACTGAAGCAGAATAGCGCGGTATATAAGAGAATATAAATAAATAAATACATAAAGTCATGTTTGCTTGATTTGGGCCTGTGTGCTACACAGGTCATTTCCCTGCCTGTAACAGTCCAGGCTATGCTTTGACTTGCAGACACATCCTTCTACTTTGTTATGCATTCTGGCCACACTTTGGGTCAGCAAACATGCTATTCCCCATCATGCTCTTCTGAGAGCATGTTTTTATTATTTCTGCTGCAGCTCATTGCAGGAGGTCAGACATGTTCACCCTGCAGATTTCAATCACCCACTTGGAGGCATGTCATAATGGTCATGACAAAGGCTTGGGGACAATGATACCAGCGTTCGAGGCCCACTAGTACTCCTTATGTGACATTTCAGAATGTGTTATTGTCACATTTTATTCCTGTCACAGCTTTCATGGACTGATAACACCTCTTTGTGACCCTGATCAGGTCACTTAACCCACCAATGCCTGCTAACTGCAAATCCATAAGTCCCTGTTTATCATCAGACATTACCAATTCATCGGTAAAATGCACCCTGACGTGACTGCACTGATACAGCAGTATACCAACTGGCAATTGCATGCATGCAGCTATAATCTACATGTGAGACATGAGTCTTGCATGACATCATGACTATGACAGTACAGCTTTGCCTCCATCACATCTCTGCAGTACATGCAGACACATCCCACACCTCAGATAGTCACCTGCAGGTATCATCTCATGTCCATATGTGCCCCATTTGCCCAGTTTGGATGACACCTGTCTAGTTATCTACACATTTGCCTGGGGTGTTGTATGGTGGTTGTGTGGCTGGGACAGGTATGAGACCCACATGTCTGGTACCAGGCCTTCCACGTGGCACTGACACACATTTTCCCACACAGTACAAATACGTTGGGGCATTGGGGATGGCACCTACACATATTGGTGCTGTCAGTCCATACCACCCTCTCCTCTGCCACCATCCTTCCTTCAACCCTTCACCTCGGTCAGCTGTGTGCAGTCATGTCTTCTCATGCAAGCTGCTACACCATGGGCTACACAGGTACTCTTTCCCGCATTTTGGCTCTTCACACACACCTCTCCTGTGCCTGATCTGCACATCACCACTCCTGCTCTATCCTCCTTTCGCTGCACACACCCTGCCACTTCTGATTCAGCTGGGGGACACATGTTCCCTATCCTATGCCACACACTAATTGTGCTGTTTTACCTTGGCACTCCCCAGTGCATCGGTACAGCTGCCTCCCACATGCTCATCCATATTACTGGTTGCCACATAGTGTGCCCATGGATCTAGCATGTCCATCAGCTCCCACCTGTCTGTCCATCCATCATCTTTACATTGACTTTCCTTGGTACTCCCTTATCAGCGTTAGGGTGACAGCCATTTTTGAACTAAGATGCATGCTTGACACCTTAATGCCCGATGTCCTGTTAACACATGTTAACTGGCCCATTGTGCCCTTACCACCAGAACACATCCTACCCACCCAGAGCCTTTTTCACATGTAACATCCCTTATCACTGTCGTTAATGCCTACTACCTTAGTGCCCTTTAATAAACATACCCCTTAGAGAAGCTAGAAAAGTAGTCAGGAAAACAAAGATAAAAAAAGAAGAAGAAATAGCCAATGTAATAAAATGGGGGAACAAGACATTTTTCAGATATGTTAGTGAGAGGAGGAGGTGCAAAGGTGTTATTGTCAGACTCAATGGGGAAAGGAAGGAATATGTAGAAGCTGTTGAAGATAAAGCTGAATTGCTTAACAAATATGTTTGTTCTGTGTTCATAGATGAAGGACCAGGAGCAGAACTTCAAGAAGGGAAGGGGATCTTAAATGATTTTCAGAAGACTGTGTTCATGAGGAACCAGCTAAACTAAAAGTAGACACATTAATGGGTCTGGATGGGATACATCCGATAATATTGAAGAAACTTGGGGGATGTTCTAGCGGCTCCACTGACTGACCTTTTCAATGCTTATTTAGAGTCAGGAGTAGTCCCAGAGGACTGGAGAAAGGCACATATGGTCACTTTACACAAAAGTGGAAGTAAGAATGAGGTTGAGAACTATAGGGTGGTTAGATTCTATGGTTAGTAAATTAATGGATGCACAGCTAAAACAGAAGTCTCTAAAATCTCACCTTGGCGAAAACCAAGACATGCAACAACATGACTGGTACAGTCTGAGATAGTGGTACACTATACCTAGGGCTTGCTTACAGCGGTGCACATGCACTAGTTGCATAACAGACACACAGCTGCAGACTACATCCTTTGTTCAAAGGCTAGCCACATGTGAGGTAAAGATGACCTTCCCCTACTGTACCTCCAAAGTCAAACAACAGTGCACACAGAGGTCCATTGTTCCACAGTGTGACACCAACCCCTGATACAGCACATGTGAAGGGTATGCAGTACCTTCTCACCTGCTGTATACTGCAAGATAGGTACCCCTGCACATACATCTAACAGAAGCCACATTCATGACCCCTGTGGCTTATCACTGACCATCCTGTCCTCCTCAGGTGGCCATACACACATCTACCACCTTCATAGATAAAGAAGGTACTGGGCAATGCTCCAGTGATCACAGTTACCACTATGACTGCAATTAGTGCCCTGGGTGCTGGTATCAGTTAGTCCCTCTATTTATGGTTTAGGCACTTGATATACCACTCTTTACCCTGTGCATCAGTGCAGTTTACAAACTATCAGGCACTTTTTTATTCCCTCATCCCTGAATGGCTCACAAGCTAAGTGTACCTGAGACAATGGATGGTTAAGTGGCTTTCCCAAGGGCACAAGGAGTGGCCATGGGATTATAGACCCCAGTCCTTCCAGCCTGAGATTGCATGTCCCTATGTGGGAATTGAACCCCTGGCCCTGCAGCCTGAGGTAACCTGTCCCAACCACTGATGCACCGCACAGTCTGAGCACATAAATGCAACTGATAGCCATGTGGAGAATGCAGCGATCTAGCACATCAGCACTGTAATATGCCACATGACTCTAGTCATATGTGCAAATGACCTCTTTCTGCAGTCACCCTAATTGTGAGGGATGGCACATATCACCTGGTCCCCGGAGCAAGCCCTGTAACATATGGACTCTCCAGGTTCGGAAGCAGATCTCTATCACTATCAGTGTTCTTATAGGTATTGTCAGCAGCGTGTGATGCTGGTCACTTGGCATTCTCTGGTACGACCTGTCTCATGTTGGCCATGTGCTCTCCTATAACATCTCATGTCACTGCCTAAGGCTGCAGCTGCTGTTGGCAAGGATCCCAAATGCAGTGAGGGTTGTCTTGGCAGGAGGGGGGAGGGGGTTGCTTACACGAAGCAGAAAGGTCTGTCTAGACCATAATTACCAGCAGCCCAAAAACAGCTGTTAGCCTCACATCAATCCCAGGCAGCCTGCATATTTTGGACATACCATTTTGTGCCTAGTCTGCTAGTGATCACACACTGCATGTGTTGTCACCCCCCCCCCCCCCCCCCGGTAGCCGGTAGCTGCAGGGGCAGGTTGTGCATTTAAATCAATTGTAGAAGTAAAAGACTCTTTTGGGCCAGGTGCACCTTGGTCCTTTTAGTCCTTTCTCCTTATGGAAATGAGTTGTGGATGCCAAGTAGAGGGTAAACAAAAAGCTTTTATTTCCCTTTTAGCACTGAGGTTCACTAAGTAACAAAAGTAAAGTTTTCCTTATTTTCAGATTTGTGCCAAAGTGTTATTAAACAAGTAAAACTGTTACAGGCTTCACAGTTCCTTGTAGAATATAAAGGGTTTTCTAAACTTCAGAGTGAAACAAATAAACCAGCTCCCCTTTAGCTCAAAGTAAGCAAAATCATTGTTAGTGCATGTTCTGGTAAACTATGGGAAATAAGATCCCTGAAGTTGAAGCTTTGGTGGGAGTGGCTGACTTGGATTTAGTGGCAGTTACAGAAACATGGTTCACAGAAAACCATGACTGGGATGTAACTATACCTGGCTATACTTTATTCAGAAAGGACAGGGTAGGAAGAAGGGGTGGAGGAGTGGCACTATATATAAAAACTACTATTAAAGCTTTGGAATTACAGAGCTTAAAAGGGAGAGAGGAGGCATTGTGGGTTAAACTAGAAAGAGGGAAAGAGAAATCTATTTGCATTGGTGTGATATACAGACCTCCCTCACAAGAGGAAGAGGTGGACAGAGAGTTAATTGAAGACATACGCAGCATTGCTAGGAAAGGGGAAGTGCTACTGCTAGGAGATTTCAATATGCCAGATGTTGATTGGCACATTCCTGCTGCAGTATCATCTAGAAGTAAGAAGATCCTGGATTCTCTACAGGGAGAACTATTCAGGCAATTGGTAACAGACCCCACACGTGAAGGGGCCATACTGGACTTGGTGCTTACCAATGGTGAAAGTGTTTCTGATGTTGTAGTGGGAGATCATTTTGCATCCAGTGATCACCAGATGGTATGGTTCAGTATTAGAACTAGGGCTGTTAGAATCCATTCCAAGGTGAAGATCTTAGACTTTAGGAAGACTAACTTTGCGAAGATGGGCCAATACCTCAGGGAGTCGTTAGTGGGATGGGAACAGCTGGGGGATGTAGAAAAACAGTGGGCAAAACTGAAAGGGGTATTTTAAAGGCAACCAACCTTTTTGTTAAAATGGTAAATAAAGGCAAAAGGAACAGGAGACCGCTATGGTTTTCGAAGGAAGTAGCTGAAAAAGTGAAGAAAAAGAGGGAGGCCTTCATGAAATACAAGAGATCACAGAGAGAGGAAGACAGGCATCTGTATTTGGAAAAACTTAGAGAAGCTAGCAAAGTAGTCAAGAAGGCAAAGATTCAAAAGGAGGAGGAAATAGCCAATGCAATAAAATGGGGGATAAGACATTTTTCAGATATATTAGTGAGAAGAGGAAGGGCAAAAGTGGTATTGTCAGACTCAAGGGTGCAGGGGGGGAATATGTAGAAGCAGATAAGGATAAAGCGGAATTGCTTAACAAATATTTTTGTTCTGTGTTCACAGATGAAGAACCAGGAGCAGGACCTCAGAAAACACCCACAAATAAGAACAGAAGCGAGGGACATCTTGAACAATTTTCAGAAGACTGTGTTCATGAGAAACTAGCTCAACTTAAAGTAGACAAAGCGATGGGACCGGATGGGATACACCCTAGAATACTGAGGGAACTTGGGGACGTTCTAGCAACTCCACTGACTGACCTTTTCAATGCCTCGTTGGAGTCGGGAGTGGTGCCAAAGGACTGGAGAGAGGCTCATGTGGTGCTTTTACACAAAAGCGGAAGTAAGGATGTGGTTGAAAACTACAGGCCCGTTAGTTTAACTTCGGTGGTGAGTAAATTATTGGAAACGCTGCTGAAAGAGAAAATAGTGAAGTTTCTGGAGTCCGGCGGATTACAGGATCCGAGGCAGCATGGATTCACCAGAGGCAGGTCTTGTCAGACAAATCTGATTGATTTCTTTGACTGGGTGACCAGGGAGTTGGACCGAGGGAGAGCTCTAGATGTGGTGTATTTAGATTTCAGTAAAGCCTTTGACACTGTTCCTCACAGGCGACTTATAAACAAACTGAGCACCCTAGGGATGGACCCTAAAGTTACTGCTTGGGTTAGAAATTGGTTGGGTGGGAGGCGACAAAGAGTACAAGTAAATGGAGCTCACTCTGAGGAGAAGGATGTTACCAGTGGTGTGCCCCAGGGATCTGTCCTTGGTCCGATTCTTTTTAACATCTTTGTTAGTGATATAGCGGAAGGGCTGTCGGGTAAGGTTTGCCTCTTTGCGGATGATACCAAAATCTGCAATAGAGTAGACACCCAGGAAGGTGTAGATAACATGAGGAGGGATCTAGCTAAGCTTGAAGAATGGTCTAGAATTTGGCAGCTGGGATTTAATGTTAAAAAATGTAAGGTCATGCATTTGGGCTGCAGCAATCCAAGGGAGCAATACAGTATAGGAGGTGAAGTACTTTTGTCCACTAAAGAAGAGCGGGACCTAGGCGTGGTTGTGTCTGATGATCTTAAAGTAGCTAAACAGGTAGAAAAGGCGACGGCAAAAGCTAGAAGGATGCTTGGGTGCATACGGAGAGGAATGGCTAGCAGAAAAAAGGAGGTGATAATGCCTCTGTATAAGTCTTTGGTGCGACCTCATTTGGAGTATGGTGTGCAATTCTGGAGACAACACCTTCAAAAGGATGTGAACAGGATGGAGTCGGTGCAGAGGGTTGCTACTAAAATGATTAATGGGCTTCATTATAAAACATATGAGGACAGACTTAAGGATCTTAATATGTACACCTTAGAGGAAAGGCGGGATAGAGGTGATATGATTGAGATGTTTAAATACCTCCGTGGCATAAATGTTCAGGGAGAGAGCCTCTTTCAATTGAAAGCAAGTTCTGCTACGAGGGGACATGGGATGAGGGTGAAGGGAGATAGATTCAGGAGTGATATGCGGAAATATTTCTTTACGGAAAGAGTAGTGGATCCGTGGAATAGTCTCCCAGTGGAGGTGGTAGAGATGAGGACAGTAACTGAATTCAAAAAAGCATGGGACCAACACAGAGGATCTCTAAAGGTAAAAAGTGGACTGTTGTAGTTGTTGTTATGGAAGGACAGACTAGATGGACCTTGTGGTCTTTTTCTGTCATCATGTTTCTATGTTTCTATAGCTCTGGGAGTGACTCAAGGTTTCCGCAACACAAATAGAGCAGTCCATTAATTCCTCCTGTGACAATGCTTCTAAATCCCCAGGCTCCACTTGCATGGGTTCCAGCTCATCTGTGCTTTCTCCTGTATTTGAGCTCTCCCTGGCTGCTATAGTGTGCAAATTAGTATTTCCTTCACCTATCCTCCAACTGGGCTGTTCAAGGTTTTTCAAGTAGGAAGCATGGCTTGTTCTTAGGCCTCTATGGCGTGGCTTCCAGAACTCCTTCCTTCTTTCATTCCTCTCAGAATGGTTATCTGATTCAAAAGCCCTTCTAGGAGCTAAGTCTCTTTTTAGAATTAAAGTACCACTGTACCTTGGCTTTATGAAGTCGGTGCTGCTGGTATTTTCCTTACCAGGTACCCTCCCTTGGATACGGTCTCCTTCACAGACTGTTTCTGTGAGTCTCCTGGGCACTGCTTGTCGTCCTGAAGCTTGGGACGGCCAGGTAACGAATCCAGGCCTCTCTGCTTCTCAGTATGTGGGATTCCACTGTCAGGACCTTTCCTTCCAGTACCTTTAAGTTCCTTTTTCAATCCTTCTGGTGAGCTCAGGCCTCCCTCTAGGCATGGAGTCTCTCTCCCTTGGATCCTGGCTTCTCCTGGAGTCTCTCTCCCTTGGATCCTGGCTTCTTCTCCTCTTTCTCCCCTCCTTAGTTTGGCTGCAGTTCTCTGCTTATAAAGCCGTTCTCCTCTTGAGTTTCCTGGCCTGCTCTTCAGGTGCATCTGATTAGTCCCTGCATAATCAGTACTTGGGTGTGTTCACTCAGCCTCTGCAGGTTCATGCCTGCTCCCTCTAGCTGTGTTGCTATGCAATTGCAGCTCCTGCAAGTCAGCTGCTTTGTGAAAGACAGCGTTTTTTTTCCAAATTCACAGCTTCACTAGCTTCGGCCCTATCACAGTGCACATAACCACAATGGCTTTGTACAAACAGCTTGGACAACCTGCAGCCTGGATAGTGACTGGACCAACATAAAACAAACAGCTCAACTATTACAACAGTTTTACTCTATAAAGCATCATGTGCATACATAGCCATGACATGGTCACTGCTCGGTCAGAATGAGAATACTCAGTATGAACAGAAAAGTGTACCCAGGCCATGCCCGTGGCAGACCCATGCTAAGAGGTATAAGCCATGTGTAAACCGCTTTGTTTTAGGCAATACCCAGAATACTCTGCTCCTCATTATGAACCCTTTTATCTTGGAGCTGGGGACAGTTCATGCAATGCAAGGGACAGTGGAAAATGGGTCAGAGACAAGCTGAGCATGCATGCTGGCCCACAGTGCGCTACATCTGTCACATACACAAATCCAGTGTCCCTGTACACAGCTCTGAGCAGTGAGCATTGAACCTAGTTCCATGCCTGAACTCGCATATAATGTCATGTCCCTAGGCATGGATGCTCAAAACCTGGTTAGTGCAGCACATGCACTCTTCCATGCTGCAGACGTAATGCCCCTCTCCCCCCATGGCAGGTTAGACATGGGGTTGGATGTTGGAACAGTTACTGATGGCACATATGACATCATACCCTGCCTCTTTGCACTCTAACACCATCCTTGTGACTGTCAAATTGAATGCCCAGGGGGAGCCAGTGAAGCTGGAAGTCTGAATGCACCATTCAGGGGTCAGTGTCCCACTGTGCCAATCAGGCACACAGGTGAATCTGGACTCTCATTGGGGTAATAGTGATATACTGCTGGATGCTTTGACCAATGATCAGTAGACCATGTTGAGGTGGTGTTTCTTGTGTGTGAATTTGCCTGATATCTACCTCATTGTATGTGCATACACTGCATGGAGCAAAGCTTCCCCTTGCCTGCACTCTGCAAATGCAACATGGGACAAGTACAACATGCATGCAAGTAAATTGTAGATTCCTGCCAGTGTCACCAGCTAAGGGAATGGATTGGACATTCACAGAGGCCAACCCTCCCCCTGAGCCTAGTTCCCTATAGGCTACAGCTGCACAAGGGAGGCTGACAGTGTTGCCATGGATACAGCTGTTCTGGCAGTTGGCATTAATTTGGCCTCTCACCTATGCAAATTGGTGTCCTGAGACAGGACATGATACATGAACACACACATTGCAGACCATGAGTGTACTAGCAGAATGACCAACATTCCCGTTTCCTTGTGTGTGCTTGTCCGGCAGTCATGGAATAATCTCATATCTTGCAAATCAAAATAGCTTCTTTGGATTCGTATGTGTCTCAGATCTTTGTGACTGACTGAGTACTTATTTAT
Source organism: Ichthyophis bannanicus (assembly GCA_033557465.1). Taxonomy (NCBI): domain Eukaryota; kingdom Metazoa; phylum Chordata; class Amphibia; order Gymnophiona; family Ichthyophiidae; genus Ichthyophis; species Ichthyophis bannanicus. The sequence goes on along the minus strand of CM066035.1, from coordinate 387,342,696 downwards.
GGAGGGGTTACAGGTTCATGCATAGATTATGGATATCATTTGGCAGGTGAAGGGGCCAGGTGGGCATTTTTTCTCTGACAATGACTGTTATCATGTTGCATGCAATTCCTACCTCTGTGGCATATTTTTCTCCCCACATGTACATATCCACTCAATATGGGTGGGTAGAGGGTATCCTGATCCCAGGACCAGCCCATCGACTTGGAAAACCATCCGGGTGCAAGAGTCCTTTGATCCTGGTGGACAGAATGCCAGAGGTTTCTTACCTCCCTGCCATCGTGGCATAGCTGCCACTTCATGCTGCGGGCAGCCTTATTGGCATTGCACACATGCAGGTAGGCACACCTTGCCACTCAAGCCCTCTTCCACCAGGGATGTGGGCACATGTGCTGCTGTCTTAGACCTCGGAAGGGAGGGATCACCGTGTGCTCCACTGTACTTGCTGCTGACATGTTTGCCATCCCACTGACAGTGGCAACAGCAGCGTTGCACCAGACACACAGTGACAGGACAATGGTTTGTCTGCAGCAGACCACAGCCTCTGCCACCGCCACCTCCCCTCACACATTGCTGACATGGCAGCATGGTGGCAGTAGGGGTGGTGCAAATTATTTTTGACTGTGGCAGCTTGTATGTGTGTTGCCACTGTCATAGTGGAATCATACCAGTCATCACAGATGTATACCCTAGGCATCGGCCTTGTCACCCTTGTGAACCAGCCAGCCCCACTGCATCAGCCATCTGACACCATCTGTGCAAATTTGGCACCAACAACATAGTGCCCTTTCTTAATAGGACACCATGCTGTTGCTGCCAATGGAGCACTACTATCACAGATTTGAGAACTCCGGTGGGTGGGGGACACTGCATACTGTACATTGAAACAGGCTCTCTCCTCTCAGAAATGGCCCTTTCTATGATATTTTAGATGGTGTTAGGGTCCCCAGTGCTGGGAGTTCTAATGCACAGCAACACAGCTTGGCGTTAAAGGAGCATACCTTATCCATACCTACTCTCCGCCCCATTAATGCCCACTCTCCACTTCCTTTCACCTTAATGCTAAAGGCCCCACTTCTGAACATAAATCCAATGTTCCTCTATTTTCATCTTTTTGATAGTGGGACCTCTTGCAGACCTGCATTCAGCATGGGGCTTGGGAAAGGCATTGAGGTGAATGGATCATTACATGTTTGTTTTATTTTGACAAAAGCTCACAATTGAGAAGCAAATCATGAATGATTGGCTCTTCTTTATCTGATTTCTGTCTAGATTTCTTTTGTTATGTCTATATTGTAAGCTCTAGAGAGCAGGGACTATCCCTAACATGTATCTGTACAGTGATATGTATGGTTAATAGTGCTACAAAAATGAAAATAAAAAAAACAGTTATAGTGGCATCCTCCATGAACGTTTACTGCCAGGTTCCAGATATTGCTGACTTTAGAGTGACTTTTTATGTCAGAAAGAGAATAAATAGGACTTAAATAAGACTGGCAATTCATTCCTCAAAAGAATAAAGGATCTGACCAAAATCCCTCACACTCTCATTATTGACCTATTTTCCTTTATTCAAATTTCTAATGAGTCTCCTTTCAAACTCAGGATAGCATATAACCAACCCTCCTAATAACTATATAATTCAGTTCCTTTTATTTCCTTTACATGGGAGAAATGATTCATGAATCTTCTGAAATGCTCTGAAGCACAGCAATGACAGATTCAAAGAAATTTGACTTTTGGATTAGGCTGCTTTTTGAATAAAGTAGAATTTCTGCATGGTAGTTTTATTGCTTATGTAGAAGAAAAGCTCAACAAACAAATTGTAGGTGAAACCTTTTTATTGGGAAATTACATATTTGTGTGACTACAATTTATTTGCTGATCTTTATTTCTGATTATGCTGCCAAATGGATATTAAAGTCACTTTCATGTAATGGTAGCACTACCATAGAAAATCAATTTAAATGCACAACTTCTCTTCCAGGTTTCACAGAAAAGGCCATTCTTCAAAACATTTGCACATCTCAAGACAGCCACAAAGTGCATTCGATTGCATAAATTTGCTTCTGCCTGAGACAGAGCTAAAGGTATTTGCATGTTGGGAGTCATGCAGTACTCCAACAATCACTGGTAATTTAGCTGAAGGCAAGATTCACACAAGCTCAATCCTTGATGAAATGCAAATACTGAAGTGACATTGGTATTGAGCTTGTCTCATGCTAGTCCACTAAGATTAAAACTTTTCAATTAAAACTGTTTCTTTTTTTTTTAGTGGTAGAAGTATGACTTTGCAAGAACAACTCTAATTTGTTTTTAATTTATTGATTTCTTAACCGGCTTTACATAAAAGGCCACCTGTGTCAATTTTGTCTGTCTGCAAGTTAAAACTATCTTTTACATGGAAAGTAGTAGTCTGTTGGCATTTGTCCAGCAATGATATGGGTTTTGGGTAGCAAGGTAACACAGAAACAGGGGGTGCTATAACACATGCGGTTTTCGGTGGGAATGGAGTGGGAAATATATGATGTTACAGCAGGAGATCAATACTGTTTACCAAATATCCCAAATTTCTTACTCCATGTATTCATTTGACTTAGACACCTCCCCATCCTCTCTTACCTATTCTCTTACTTTGGGGTATGTTTACTAGATGGCTGTAAAGGAGCATGTGTGCTGTTGGCGCCTGCTGTGCATGTGGACACTTAGTAGCAGGGGCGGCTCAAGGCAATCTGCCTTCTGAGGCGAAGGATGAGATTCCCCCCCCCCCTACATAGAGGGGGTGGGGCTTTTTCAAAACTCCAGTCAGAGACTGAACCAAACCAAAAAGCGGATTAGATTATATGGAGGAAATGCAAGATGTTTGCACACCAAGGAACTAAAAGAGAGCGAGAACTACAGCACAGTTTATAAAACAAAATTATAACTCATTTTTATTTTGTTGTTATAAACTGCATTATGATTATTGCTTTTTCTTTTTCAACATATATTTTGCAACCACAGAACCCCCTTCAACAGTGGTTGCAGAGCAGAACCAGGACATTCACACACAGAACTCAATATCTTAAAAAGAAAATCTGATTCTGATCATCTCACTAACAACAACAGCAAACATTCTCTAGTACCAGGCATATTGTGAACTAATACAAAACCCTACAACAAAGTCACTGAGTATCTATAGAGCAAATCCTACCATACCATACCATATCAGCACCAACTTCCAAAACTCACATAAGGAGCCTACCATAAAAAGTGTCACTGTAAATACTACAGTGGGCCCTGGAACATTCATACATCTATTTGAAAAGCTGAACAAGTCAAATTACTACAGTACAATATAGATCCTTACATACAAACTCCATGTTAACAGAACACCTGGCCTCAGTCTCACACACAGAACACAGACCTTCATCAAGTTCAGAATAAGTGACCACAATCTAAAGTAAAAATAAAAATATGTAGACAAAATTTAAACTGAAACTCCAAGAAGCCAGACTCTTCAAGCAGTGCAACATAAGATAAATAAGATATGCAGTTCCCCCATAGAGTATCAAAAATAAAGATAACACAATGTCCAATCACTAAGATGAAATAAAATTATTTTTTCTACCTTTGTTGTCTGACCATTCTATCCTGTGATCATGCTGGTTCTGATCTGAGGCTTCTGCTTTCCTGTCTTCTCTTAGCTCTATTTCTATGGTCTATGGTCCATCTGCCATTTCTTATCTCTTCTTTTGTTTTCTTCACTTCTTTTCATCAGCCTATTTCCAGTCCCAGTAACCCTTCCCAGTATCAACCCCTTTCAAGTCCTCCCTCCCAGTACCTTCCAATGTCAACTTGCATTCCCATGACTGCCACTGGGGTCCATTCCCTTCCAGTCCCCCTCCTTCCCCACTGTCCAGTCCCTTCTAGTCCAAATACCATGGCAGCCCCTCTCAGCATTCACTTCCAATTCCATTCTCCCATCACCTCGCATAAGCCCATTTGTATACCTAGCCCCCAGTTTTCTTCCAGGGCCAGCAGCTCTATCCTCCCCTCCTCACCATCAGCCCATTCCCTGTCAGCTCACTTCCAGTGCTAGTCTCCCCTCAACCCCATTACCAGTGCTAGCCTCCCCTAATCAGCCCATTACCAGTTCTACCCCCCATCAGCCCATTACCAGTCCTAGCCTCCACTAATCAGCCCATTTCCTGTCCTAGCCTCCCCGATCAGCTCATTTCCAGTACTAGCCCCCCATCAGTCCATTACCAGTCCTACCCCACCCCATCTGACCATTACCAATCCTAGCCTCCCCTAATCAGCTCATTTCCAGTGGTAGTCCCCCCTCAGTCCACTACCAGTGCTAGCCCCCCTAATCAGCCCATTACCAGTCCCAGATACCCCCTCGATCAGTCTATTCCAAGTCCTAGCCTTCCCTAATCAACCCATTACCAGTCCTAGCCCCCCGATCTGCCCATTACCAGTGCTAGCCCCCCATCAGTCCATTAAAATCCTAACCTGCACTGTCTCTCCCCTATGTCCAGCATTTTTTCCCTCTGTCCAGTATGTCCCCCTATCTCTCCCCTTTGTCCAGCATTTGCCCCCATCTCTCCCCTTTGTCTACTACTTATTCCACTGTCTCCCCCCTTTGTTCAGCATGTCCCCTGTCTCCTCCTTTGTCCAGCCCTTGTCCCCCTGTCTCCCCCTTTGTCCAGCATGTCCCCATCTCTCCCTTTGTCCAGCACTTGTCCCCGTCTCCCCCTTTGTCCAGCATGACCCCTGTGTCCCCCTTTGTCCAGCATTTGCACCCCTTTGTCCAGCATGTCCCCTGTCTCCCCCTTTGTCCAGCACTTGTCCCCCTGTCTCCACCTTTGTCCAGCACTTGTCCCCCTGTCTTCCCTTTTGTCCAGCATGTCCCCTGTCTCCCCCTTTGTCCAGCATTTGCCACCCCTTTGTCCAGCATGTCCTTTGTCTCCCCCTTTGCCCCACCTGTCACTCGCCATTGTCTTTTCTTGTTGTCCTCCTACTGTTCCCATTTCCTCCGCCTGCACCTCTCATCCGACGGCGGCGGGGGCACTCTGGCTGTTTTAATTTTAGATTTTGCCGCTTCTGCCCTGCCTCTGCCTTCCCACCATGTTTTGTTTCCTCAAGAAATGCTTGCATTTAAAAAAAAAAAGTGGTGGGTAAGCAGAGGCAGGGCAGAGGCGGCAAAACCTAAAATTAAAACAACCTGAGTGCCGCCGCCACCACACAAATCAGCCTGATTGCTTGCAGTTGCAAGCGATCAGGCTGATTTGTCCAATGCCGGCGGCACTCTGGCTCTGCTTTAATTTTCGATTTTGCAGCCCCTGGCCTGCTCTGTCTTCCCGCATGGGAAATCAGAGGGTGCAAAGTCTAAAATTAAAACAGATCCAGAGCGCCGGCGTCAGGAGTGCTGTCTCTGTCGGACTGCAGCCTGAGCACCTCAGGCAGCCTAATGGAAGAACCGCCCCTGCTTAGTGGGTGAAAAAAGGCACTTTAGCATACGCTAAAGGCACCAGCAGCATAAGGCACGCTTTGGGTGAAGAGAAGGCGTGCACAGGGCAGAGAGTGGGGGTAAATGGGTGGGGAGTGGGTGGGAACAAGGCTTACTCCCTTAACGCAGGCACCTTAATGGCAGGAACCCTAACACAATTCAAAACCTGGCAGAAAGGGTGTTTTCTGAGGAGAGAGAGACTATTTTATGTCTGTAATATGATGCACAAACAGGGGAGCCCAAATAAGTGATAGTAGTGCTCCATTAGCAGCAAAAGCATAGTTCCTAAATACGTTGATGGTGCAAATGGGGCAAAGGAGGTGGCACATGGGTCATACAGTTAGGGCCGCTGGTACACAGGGGAGACCATGCAGCTGCCTAGATGGCACATAGGAACATAAGACTACAAAATATGCCAAACTGTGTGAGACAAAGGTTCATCATGTCCAGTATCCTGTGCCCAGCAGTGCACAATTTAGGTCACAAGTACCTAACAGTTTCCCCAAAAGACACATAGGACCCCCAATAACTGTAATGGGACAAGCAGTGCATAAATCAGGTCCTCTGTAGCAATGGTTTATGGACCGTTACCCAGGAACCCTTCCACACTTTTTCAAACCCAGCTACACTGACAACCTTTACCACATTCTGCAGTAATGGATTGCAGGGTCTGATTATGTGCTGAGTGAAAAAAAAATATTTTCACCTAAAAGACCCAAATGAGTTACATTTTAGCCACATTAGCCCTAGTCTGTCCACAGTCTGATGGCATAAAAAAGTGACCTACGTTTACCTGTTCCACTCCAGTCATTAATATATAGACCTCTATCATATCCTCTCTCAGCTGTCTCTTTCTCAGGTTGATGAGCGCCAACATTTTAGTCTCTCGACAAAGGGCTATTCTGCCATCTGCAGAACCATCTGTGATGTTGGTCATGATCCCATAGTGACAGTGGCAGCACACAGTCCTGCTAGTGCTGCAGGAAGGCAGTGTACTACATGGGGCAGTCCAAGGGTCCTGGCACCCCAGACAGAGACCCAGGCTGCTTCCCCCTCCCCCCGCTGCTGCAGAACCCAGCTGTGGGGGAAGAGGCAGATAGTGCCAGATGTTGTAGGCTTCAGGTAGATGGAAAATGTAGGTACCAGGGGAAATACCACAGCAGTGGCTGCCATCCTCCCCCCGAGATGTATTGGTGGCAGGTGGTGATGGAGCCCCTGCATAGGCAGCTGATGGGGGCGGGGGTTGCATGGCCATCCATGTGTGCCCCTGCACCCCCATCCAGCTGTTGTGCTCAAGGCACCCAACAAACCTGCATGTTCAACATGCTGGGACTGTGACCACCACCACTGAAAATGCATGGACATGTCTGCATGGTGGGGTGTTGTTGGTGGCGTGGGAAGTGGCCCCAACCTCTAGCAGACAAAGGTCTTGTCCTGGTCGTGTGCACCATACACATTGCAGCATGTGCCAAAGCCCAGATGAAGGGAAACATGTCAGCAACAGGAGCTTTTATTCCCATAAGGAAGAACTATGGTGCAACACACACAGTTGGTGTATATATGTGTGGAGTATCACAGGTTCAGGTCCCTGCTGGAGTTTCTGTATTGCATCTTCCTGTGGGCAAGGTTTAGCTGACAGTGTACGTACAGCTCCAACATATAACAGGGTCAGTATTCTTTGAGAAATAAATAAAGTCAACTAGAGACCTTTACAAAGAGGCCTTCTACATAGGGGGCAAGAGACCTGTGAATCATTTTAAATAGGTATTAAAGCCAGGGAGCAGGTCAAAAGGCCATTTTGAAAGACTCCTATCCAAGCAAGAACTGTTAATCACACAGGACGTTGGTCACAGCTTATCTTAGAAGCATAGGACAGGTCACTGTGTAGCAGCCCTCTTTTAATAGGTCTTATTTCCCTCCCTCCCTCCCTACCCAACACCTACCCACCCCTGGGATAATCGTAGCTTTATAGTTACTTACACATCTTAAAGGAAAGGAGCTGCTCTCATGTGCAGCCCTTTATCCAAATCAGTCATACATTAAGGACCCGAGATTAATTAAGCTTCAGGTGAACAAGGTATATTAAACGTATTAGATACACTTTTAATAGTAGAAGCATCCACACCAACCACCTGGCCAGAATGAACAAATGGATGATGAAATGCTCAAAGAAATCAAGGAAGCTAACAAAAGTTACAGCACAGTAATAATAATGGGTGATTTCAATTACCCCGTTATTGACTGGGTCAGTGTCACGGCAGGACATGCTAGGGAGATAAAGTTCCTAGATGAAATAAATGACTGCTTCTTGGAGCAGCTGGTTCATGAACCAACCAGAGGGGAAGCCATATTGGACCTAGTCCTTAGTGGAACACCAGATCTGGTGCAAGAGATAAGGTTGTTGGGGCCACTTGTCAATAGTGATCATAGCATGATCACATTTGATTTAATTAGTGGAGGAGGGATGGTAAGGAAATCCACAATAATACCTTTTTAACTTTTGAAAGGGAGACTATGATAAAATGAGAAAAATAGTTAAGAAAAAACTAAAAGGAACAGTTGCAAAGGTTAAAGATCTACATCAAGCTTGCGTGTTGTTGAACAATATTATCATGGAAGCCCAGACCAGCTATATTCCACGCATTAAGAAAAGTGGAAGGAAGTCCAAAAAACTGCCAGCATGGTTCAAAGGTGAGGGCAGAGAGGCTGTTGTTGCCAAAAAAGCATCTTTCAGGAAATGGAAAAGACAAATGACGAAAACTGGAAAGAGCATGAGCACTGGCAAGTTAAATGCAAGGCATTGATAAGGCAGGCAAAGTGAGAATTTGAGAAGAAACTTTCTACGGAAGCAAAAATGCATAATAAAGACTTTTTCAAGTATATTCGTAGCAAAAAAATTGTAAGAGAGTCATTTGGACCTTTAGATGATAGAGGGGTAAAAGGGGCAGTAAGAGGGGACAAGGCTATAGCAGAGAGACTGAATGAATTCTTTGCTTCGGTCTTTACTGAGGAAGATGTAGGGATGTTACCCATGACTGAAGTGGTATTTAAAGGTGATACAGCAGAGGAATTGAAAGAAATATTGCTATACCAGGAAGATGTATTACAACTATTTGATAAACGGAAGAGTAGCAAATCATCTGGACCGGATGGTATACATCCAAGGGTTTTGAAAGAACTGAAATATGAGATTGCAGACCTCCTATTAGTAATCTGTGAACTATCATTAAAATCATCGGTAATACCTGAAGATTGGAGGAACGCTAATTTTCAAAAAGGGTTCCAGGGGTGATTCGGGAAACTACAGACCAGTGAGCCTGACGTCAGTACCAGGAAAAATGGTAGAAACCATCATAAAGAACAAAATTACTCAGCATGTAGATAGTCAAGGCCAACATGGCTTTACTGTAGACAAGGAAGATCTTGTCTTACTAATCTGTTGTTTTTTTTAAATTTTATATTTATAGCATTTTTACAAATTAAACAAAGAAAGTTCAAACAAACCCTTCTTGGAGCAAAAGGGCAGATACAATAACAAAATCCATTTTACAAGATTACAAGAAGAAAAAATACAAACATAAATACAAACCCAAAGTACCGGCCCACCCTAGCCCACAAAAAAGAGGGGAGATATCATAATCCTAAATTCCACCAAATATGCAAAGAATAAGGACAACCACTTAATCCGGGTAACTAAATTAAGAGAGTACAGTTAAAGAACTAATAGAGGACTCTAAACGATGTGCATTAATGAAAGCCGTCAATTGGGAGGGCTCATAAAAAAACATAAGAAACTGAGTGATATTTCACTAAACACTTCCAAGGATGTTTTAAGAAAAATAGACCGCCCAACTGCAAAACACCAGGGCATAACAGGAGAAAATCCCTGCGTCGTCTCTGGGTTACCTTAGCTAGATCCGGATATATGCATACCATTAAACCCCGGAACAAAAGGTTCCTCTTGCGAAAGAAAAGTTTAGAAAGCCACTCTTTGTCAGAAAGTAAAGCAAACGTAATTAACAACGTGGAAGGTAACTGAGATTCATAACCAGATTGTTCCAATAAGTCTGTTATATTTAGAATATTACCCTGTTCCTGGTCCCCCCCCCCCCCTAAATTAACCAAACCAGCAGTTAATTTCGCCTTAGGCAAAGAGTAAATTTTAACCAAAGGCGGAATCAATTCCGGGGAGACTCCCAAAACATCCACTAAATATTGCTTAAACATAATCTGTTATGTTTTTTTAAAGGTGTGAATAAATAGGTGGACAAAGGTGAGTCGGTTGATATAGTGTATCTGGACTTTCAGAAAGCCTTTGACAAGGTCCCTCATCAGAGAATTTTGGCAAAACTAGAAAGCTATGGGATAGGAGGCAGTGTACTATTGTGGATCAGGAACTGGTTAAAAGATAGAACGCAGAGGGTAGGACTAAATGGCCAATTTTCCCATTGGAAAAAGGTGAATAGTGCTGGGTCCGCTGCTTTTTGACATATTCATAAATTACCTGGAAAAGGGAATAACGAGTGAAGTTATCAAATTAGCAGATGACATAAAACTATTTAAAGTTGTTAAAACCCAAGAGGATTGTGGAAAATTGCAAGAGGATCTTGATAAATTGGAAGACTGGGCATCCAAATGGCATATGAAATTTAATGTTGGCAAGTGCAAAGTTATGCACCTAGGAAAGAACAACCCACATTATGGTTACACAATGCAAGGTTCCACATTGGGAACCACCACCCAGGAAAAAGATTTAGGAGTCATCGTGGATAACATGTTAAAACCTTCCACCCAATGTGCAGCGGCGGCCAAGAAAGCAAATAAAATGCTAGGTATCATAAGGAAAGGAATGGAAAATAAAACAAAGGATATTATAATGCCTCTGTATCGTTCAATGTTGCGACCGCACCTTGAATATTGTGTGCAATTCTGGTCACCGTATCTTAAAAAGGATATAGCATTATTATAAAAGGTACAGAGAAGAGCCACCAAAATGGTAAAGGGGATGGAAGGCTACTCCTATGAGGAGAGGCTAAAAAGGTTAGGGCTCTTCAACCTGGATAAGAGACAACTGAGGGGAGATATGATAGAGGTCTATAAATTAATGAATGAAGTGGAACGGGTAAACGTAGATCGATTGTTTACGTTATCAGAATATAGAAAGACTAGGGGACATGCAATGAAGCTATAGGGTAAACTATTTAAGACAAACACGAGAACATATAACGTGTAATCAAACCCTGGAATTTGTTACCGGAGGATGTAGTAAAGGCTGTTAGTGTAGCTGGGTTTAAAAAAGTTTTTGACAAGTTCCTGGAGGAAAAAGTCTATAAATCATTACTAAAAAGGGACACAGGATATCAATGCTTGACCCAATACAAGCATTGCGGAACCTGTGTCTTTTGGGGAAACTGCTAGATACGTATGACCTAGATTGGCCACTGTTGGAAACAGGATGCTGAGCTTGATGGACTTTGGTCTGACCCAGTATGGCATATTTTATGTTCTTATGTGCAACCACCAAGGAGATGGCCAGCAAGGGTGGTAACACCCACCAGCAGCAATGACAGGCTCCACTATCCACAGCTGGTTGGATGCTAATAGCACACAGTCAGGGGCGGCCCAAGGGGGGTGCGGGGCCATGTGCGGAGATTCGGTGCGGGGCCTCATTTGCATAAGCGGCCTTATTTGCATAAATATTTGCATAATGTTACCATACACTAACATGTCTCTTAATGAGTGTATGGATAAAGAAAGACTAAAAGATTTCTACATTACTATAATCCAGTGCCAACCGCCAGGCACATTAGGAACTACTACAAACGCTGCCCATTTAGAACCCATAGCAAACCTGCCGTATCCTGACAGCATTACCAGGACTCACAAAGCACCATACCCTACCTATCAAAAGGCAACACTGCAAATATTAAACCAATACATTTCAGAGAATACTGGGGAAAGAGAACAAGTGGCAATGTCAAATAGGAATTACATAAATAGAATACCTCAGCTCAGTTACACATGCAGAACATAGACCATCACCAAACAAGGAATAACAATTTAGAAACAGGAAGGCAATAATTAAACTGGGAACCCCAAAAGCCAAACTTGGAATGTACAACAACACCATAGAAATAAAACTATAAATTAATTTCCTCTTGTACCAAACAAAGCGCAGACGTTAATGATGCACATTTCCCAGAGCTTTCATATTCCAGTTAATAAATTCAAAATAAAGAGATATCTTTCTACCTTTTGTGCATTTTTTTCAGTTGCAATTGCTCCAGCCACTTTCTTCTGGTTTCTTCATGTTTTCTGCTAACTGTCCATCGTCTGCTGTCCATTTGTTCTTTCTTCTCTCTTCTAGTTTTTTTTTTTCCATTCTCTCTCTCTACATCTGCTTTAACATACTAATCTTTCTCCTTTTGCTCTTTCCTCATTCCTATTTCATCCACACAAATTTTACCCCTCCATCCTCAATCCCCACTTACTCTCCCAATACCCGGCCAATTGTAGATTTTTCATCCCTCCCAAACAAAATATTTTTCCCCTCTCCATTTTACTCTCCCAGCCCCATCCCATTCTAATCCTCCCCCAACATCAGCTCCCTTCTAGTTCCAGTCTCACCCAGCATCCATTCCCTTCTAGTCCCTGCATCAGCCCATTTCCAGTCCTAGCTCCCCCATCCATTTTTAGTCTGAGTCCCTTCATCAGCTCAATTCCAATCCTAGCCCCCATCAGCCCATTTCGAGTCATTTCCTAGCCCCACCATCAGCCCATGTCAAATCCTAGCTCCCCTCCACTCAGCCCAATTCCAGTCCAAGCCCCCCATGAGCCTACTTCCAGTTCTAGCCCCTCCATGAGTCCATTTCAATTCAAGCCCCCACCACAGCCCATTTCCAATCTTAGCTCCCCCCAACAGCCCATTTCCAGTCCTATCCTAGCTGCTCCATCAGCCCATTTTCAGTCCTAGCTCCCTTCCCTCACAGCCCATTTCCATTCCAAGCTCCCTCCCCATCAGCTATTTGCAGTTCAAGCCTCCCCTTCCACTCAGCGCATTTCCAGTCATAGCAACCCCCCAACCCATTACCAGTCCTAGCCCCCCATCAACCCACTTCCAGTCCTAACCCCCATCACCCCATTTTCAGTGTAAACCCCCCTATAACCCATTACCAGTTCTAACCCCCCATCAGCCCACTTCCAGTCTTAACCCCATCAGCCCATTTCCAGTCAGCCCCCCATAGCTCATTGCCAGTCCTAACCCCCCCATCAGCCCACAGCCCATTACCAGTCCTAACCACATCAGCCCACCTCAAGTCCTAACCCCTCCCCATTGCCCCCCATAGCCCATTACCAGTCCTAACCCCCCCCATAGCCCATTAGCAGTCCTAACCCCCCATCACCTCATTTCCAGACAGCCCCCATCAGCCCACAGACCATTACCAGTCTTAACCCCCCCATCAGCCCATTTCCTGTCCTAGCCCCCCCCCAAAGCCCATTACGTCCTAACCCCCCCAATAGCCCACAGCCCATTACCAGTCCTAACCCCTCCCCATCAGCCCATTTCCTGTCCTAGCCCCCCCTTCCATAGCCCATCACCCCATTTCCAGACAGCCCCCATCAGCCCACAGCCCATTACCAGTCTTAACACCCTCCCTATAGCCCATTACCAGTCCTAACCCCCCCAACAGCCCACAGCCCATTACCAGTCCTAACCCCGCCCCAGCAGCCCATTTCCGGTCCAAGCCCCCCCCATAGCCCATTACCAGTCCTAACCCCCACATCGCCCATCACCCCATTTCCAGACAGCCCCCTTCAGCCCTAAGCCCTTTTCCAGTTTTAACAACCTCCCTATAGCCCATTACCAGTCCTAACCCCTCCCCATCAGCCCATTTCCTGTCCTAGCCCCCCCCCATAGCCCATTATCAGTCCTAACCCCCCCATAGCACATGACCAGTCCTAACCCACCATAGCCCCATTTCCAGACAGCCCCCAGCCCATTGCCAGTCTTAACCCCCCCCCATGCGCGCCCATTACCGGTCCTAACCCCCCCCCCCCCCCCACACCGGCTTATGGCAAAATTTAAAAAAAAAATGGCTCTGGCTGCTGCCGCTGCTGCTACCACCGCGGCAGCGGCAGAATGGAGTGTCCCACGGGGCCTTCTCTGCTCGTTGAGCCCCTCTGCAAAGGCTTTCAGATTCGCAAAGGGAGAGTGTCTCCCTCGCGTCTCTGTTAAGCCCGCAGGGGCTAATGGGAAATTTCCCATCAGCCCCTCGCGTCTAAAGGGGCAGATGGGAAATTTCCCATTAGCCCCTGCCGGCTTAACAGAGACGCGAGGGAGACACTCTCCCTTCGCGAATCTGAAAGCCTTTGCAGAGGGACTCAATGAGCAGAGGAGGCCCCGCGGGACACTCCATTCTGCCGCTGCCGCGGTGGTAGCGGCAGCGGCAGCAGCCAGAGCCAGCTTTTTTTTTTTTTTTTTTATGAAATTTAAAAAAAAGCAGAATGTTCTTTGCGCGGGGCCCCCTGAAACGCGGGGCCCTGTGCAAAAAACATTCTTGCTCAATGGACGGGCCAGCCCTGCACACAGTAACAACATGTGGTAAGGCCAAGGCATGGTATTAGTGTCTGCAAACAGAACACACGTCAGTCCATCAGTCCTTGAGCTGACATTGAAACAGATATGTCAAGCAGGAATGACAACCATATCCACTTTAGCACAGGGTGCCAATGAGAGTGTGAGTGTGAGTGTGTGTGTGTGTGTGTGTGTGTGTGTGTGTCTCCCCTTTGTGCTGTGGCTTTCTGCACTGCACTTTGGCTCACATTGTCTGAGTTATTCCCAGCCTGTTTGGAAAATATGAATAAGTTGATGCAGAGCATTGTGGATATCGCCTGAAATAGCACAGATTGGCCTGGGTGTGTCTGCCACAATGGTAGAGTAATTGCTGAGATGCTATTGTGCCCATCTGTCACGTGCATTGCCTGGGTGGCCACTGTATGACATGCTGAGATGGCACTCTCACTATGACCAAAAGGTAACCCTGGCACAGCTATGTATCCACTTAGAGCTATTATAATGTCTAGCTCCTATGATGTGGATGCATTTTCTGTCTGGAGATGCCAATCACTGAGCAAACAGGTGGGTATCAGTGCTGAGTATCCCAAGGCAAAGTGCTCGTGGTCACACTATGTGCATACTGACCAGCAGACCAACTGCAGTTTGTTTATGTTTTGATGATACAGCCCAGTGAAGGGCAGCAGGAGCAGTCTTACTGCCTGTGCTATAGTCAACTGTTAGTCCTCAATAGATGGGGTAGCAGTGGTTCATGGCCTACTCATTGGGATACTAGCAGGGCAGTAGCCCCACACCAGCCTATACACCACCTGCTGCAGTGGCTGTCCATGGCAACAGCATTTTGATACAGGCCACTAACCTGCACTGTTATCAGAAGGTTAGTGTCCAACATGGGTAGAACACAGTGCACTGCTCTTACTGTTGCCTACATCATGGAGAAAACAAAGAGAAAAAAAAAAGCATAACACACTGCAGACAATATCTGCCACACACTAGCAGTGATGCAGATCTGCAGCATAGCCAGCAGCAATCATTTCTAACAGTGCAGGTTCAGTGAACCATGTGCTGGGCACCCTTCCTCACCCTCATGGTGACAGCTGAAACTGCTCTGCAGCATGGCTTGCTGTTGCTATGTGCATGTAGCACACACAACCAATGTATCTTACTGAGCTAATATTTATTTATTTATTTAAAAGGATTTATATACCACTTTATCCTATAAATCAAAGCGGTACACTGATATGCTGTATCAGTGCATTCTTCATTGGTTCTTCAGCTACAGACCGCTGTTTTGCCTGTGCAGTGCTTCATAGGTAGTGGAGAGTCCAACGTGTACTGGCACAGACAGCAAACAGTTTGATCAGAGATCTGAAGGCTCTATGTAGAGCTGTGTGCAAGTGTAGCCTACTGGTTGATGCAATGTTTTCAAGGTCAAGGGATTGATTCCCACTTGTTCATTTTGTGCCTTGGTGTGCTTGCACAGTCCTGGCTCTGCTGTGACCTGCAGACAATCATTCTTCTACATTTCTATGCATTATGGCCACACGTTGGGTAGCCCAATATGGCATTCCCCGTCATGGACATCTGTGAGCATGGCTTCAGTGATGTATACCCAGCAGATGTCTGGGTCAACTGGTATAGATGTGTTTCTGTTTTGCCATCATTGTGACCTCCTAGCTTTATGTAAAGAGGATATATCTCATATATTCAGGCACCTAACACTCATTGCATGGCCATCCCCTGCACTGTTCTGCCATCTTGCAGTTGCACAGGATGAGGCACCAGTCCCATCCGCACAAATGTTGTTTCATGTACCCCATGGCACTGCTACTTTTCGTTCATACACACCAAATGCTTTTGGCCTGTATGATACCATTCATCCACCCACCACACACAATGCAAATTCTCTGCTTGGATGATCCATGAGACAGCCCTGCACCCACAATTTGACCGTAGGGGAGATTCATGGTGGGGCAGCTTACTTGTACTCGGGGTTCATTTACAGCATTTAGCCATATCAGGCACATCTCTCTTGTGACTTCTCCACATGTGCACTCATGGGCAATCATCCCTTTGTTGCCAACATCAGACACATGCTGCCTCCACCCAGACACTATTCTGGCCTATAGCATGCTACACACTGACAGTACATCTGTATACAT
Source organism: Ichthyophis bannanicus (assembly GCA_033557465.1). Classification (NCBI taxonomy): domain Eukaryota; kingdom Metazoa; phylum Chordata; class Amphibia; order Gymnophiona; family Ichthyophiidae; genus Ichthyophis; species Ichthyophis bannanicus. The sequence goes on along the minus strand of CM066035.1, from coordinate 387,326,468 downwards.
GTCCACACCTCACAGACTCTATAATGTAGGTTATGGTACAGTATATGCTTTTAGGTGCATCTAGGACTGCATGCCTGTCACAGTGCCCCCACCTGCTGCACACCTCTGCTTACTCCGCTGCCGCCACCACCCACCCATGACACAGCCAACACCCACACTGACCATCATCACTAGGCAGCCGCCTATCTCACCTAGTGAACAGCATTGGCTTGATGTTTGGTCAAACATGCTCATCATACATACTGCCACATTGCCAGGCATCACATGAATCAACTCCATCAGTTACCAATTGTGCTTGCATCCATACCTTCTCCAATGGCTTCCCTGCCCCCCTTTCAGCATTTCAGTGGCTTTTCTGCATTAAGGTACATGCCAGACACCTTCCCTCTGCATGTGCTATTACCACACAGTAAGTGTCCACTACCACCCCTTAATGTCCTATTACGACATGGTAAGTGTCCACTAGCACCCCTTAATGCCGGAATGCTTCTGACACACCCATGAGTTAGAGACCTGATGTTCTTGGCCGGGAGAAAAGCTAAAACCAGCTTTGAGCTGGCATTAACTTTGCCTTGGAATACTGTGCCTTGCAGTGATTAACCTCAGCTTAATTAGCCTCTTTAATTGATTACAACTCTTTTAATGCTTCCTAATAAGTGGAATGTTGGAAAGAATTATACTTCTAGACACAATAATGATCCAAAAGGGGACTGTAATTCAACAAATTTGCCATGCTAGGAAAAAATGTGAATAACTCGGACAAAAATTTGAAAACCAGAAATTTTGGAACTGGCCTCGAAAAAAACAACTTTTTTCTATGGGGAACTGATACCACAAATGCATGCTACCCCCAGGTAGTGTGCTTTAGTAAACATTCTCCTAAATATATTACTTACTAGCCACTATTAGGATAATCTTTGCAGCTTCCCTCTCTCTGCCCTCCCTTCATCACTTTAATGTATGAATGTTATGGGCCACGTAGATGAATTTTCAGCCTCATCCTATCCAAATAGCAGCTGAAACCCATGGATGGGCAGTTATATATCCACTAGTTTCCAATGAACATAAGAAAATAAGACCATAAGATATGCTATACTGGGTCAGTCCAAGGTCCATCAAGCCCAGTATCCTGTTTTCAACAGTGGAAAATCTAGGTCACCAGTACCTAGCAGTATCTCCAAAAGATACAGGTTCCTCATTGCTTGTATTGGGTCAAGTAGTGATATCCTGGGTCCCTTTTAATAATGGTTTATGGACCTTTCCTCCAGGAACTTGTCCAAACCTTTTTTAAACCCAGCTACACTAACAGCCTTTACTACATCCTCCGGTAACAAATTCCAGAGTTTGGTTACACGGAGTGAAAACGATTTTCTCTTATTAGTCTTAAATAGTTTACCCTGTAGCTTCATTGCATGTCCCCTAGTCTTTTTATATTCTGACGATGTAAACAATTGATCTACGTTTACCCATTCCACTTCATTCATTAATTTATTGACCTCTATTATATCTTCCCTCAGCCATCTCTTTTTCAGGTTGAAGAGCCCTAACCTTTTTTAGCCTCTCTTCATAGGAGTATCCTTCCATCCCCTTTACCATTTTGGTGGCTCTTCTCTGTACCTTTTCTAATAATGCTATATCCTTTTTAAGATACCGCAACAAGAATTACACATAATATTCAAGTTGTAGTCATACCATGGAATGATACAGAGGCATTATAATATTTATTTAGTTTTATTTTATTTATTTAATCTGTTTTTTTATACCGCCTTATCCTGAAATCAAAGCAGTTTACATTATACTTCTAACTCAAACAGGATACATTTAAATAATCTTAAGGTACTTAATAGGCTAGTAACCTATTTACAGGTTGCTTAACTTATTTACATTGTTTCAATCAATTTACAGTTGAGCAGGGCTGTCAGTGGCTGTTCTAATGTTCCAAAGAGTCTTTGGTCAGAGCCAGTGTGCTTCGAGAACTTAAACAGTCCATTGTAGTAGACTCACCTCTACTTTTGTTCATCTTTGTAAGTGTGGTGGGAATTGCACTTGAAACTCAAACAGGATACATTTAAATAAGCTTAGGGTACTTAATAGGGTAGTAACCTATTTACAGGTTGCTTAACTTATTTACATTGTTTCAGTCAATTTACAGTTGAGCAGGGTTGTCAATGGCTGTTCTAATGTTCCAAAGAGTCTTTGGTCAGAGCCAGTGTGCTTCGAGAACTTAAACAGTCCATTGTAGTAGACTCACCTCTACTTTTGTACATCTTTGTAAGTGTGGTGGGAATGTTGAGTGGTCTAGCTGGCATTGCTTGTGTAGACTGGCTTGTGAAGTGTTTATTGTGATTGGTGGTCTTTGTTGAATTGTTCAATGAAGAGGGTGGTTTTGAGCAGCTTCCAGAAGTCCTTTATTTTGGTTGTTTATCTTAGATTTTCTGGGAGGACATTCCAGATAGTTGGGGCAGCAATAGAAAAGGCTCGCATGGATGTTGATTTATTGGTTCTTGTGAAGAGACTGGGAGTTGGTATAGTGTTTTTGGTGCTGTTTCTGTCTGGTCTTTTGCTTTCTTTGGTTCTGATGAGTTCTTGTAATATGCCTGTTGAAATGTTGTTTTTTATTTTGAAGATGGTGAGTACTGATTTATATTTCGCCCATGAGCAGATTGGTAGCCAGTGCAGGTCCTGTAGTATGGGAGTTATATGATCTTGTGATGAGGCCCCAGTAATGATACGGGCAGCAGTGTTCTGTACTATTTGAAGGGGACGAGTGGATTGTTTAGGTAGACCTTGGTAAAGGAGGTTACAGTAGTCCAGTACCGGTGTAATGATTGCCTGGCATACTGTACGGAAATGTTCTTTATCGAGGAGAGGTTTTAGTCTCAGGAACATAAGAACATAAGAACATAAGATATGCCATACTGGGTCAGACCAAGGTCCATGAAGCCCAGTATTCTGTTTCCAACAGTGGCCAATCTAGGTCATACGTACCTAACAGTTTCCCCAAGGGACACAGGTTCCACAATGCTTGTATTAGTTCAAGCATTGATATCCTGGGTCCCTTCTTAATAATGGTTTATGGACCTTTCCTCCAGGAACTTGTCCAAACTTTTTTAAACCCAGCTACACTAACAGCCTTTACTAAATCCAACGGTAACAAATTCCAGAGTTTGATTACACGTTGAGTGAAAAAATATTTTCTTTTATTAGTCTTAAATAGTTTACCCTGTAGCTTCATTGCATGTCCCCTAGTCTTTCTATATTCTGATAAGGTAAACAATCGATCTACGTTTACCCGTTCCACTTCGTTCATTAATTTATAGACTTCTATCATATCTCCCCTCAGCCATCTCTTTTCCAGGTTAAAGAGCCCTAACCTTTTTAGCCTTTCTTCATAGGAATATCCTTCCGTCCCCTTTACCATTTTGGTGGCTCTTCTCTGAACCTTTTCTAAAATCGCTATATCCTTTTTAAGATACGGCGACCAGAATTGCACACAATATTCAAGGTGCGGTCTCACCATGGAACGATATAGAGGCATTAAAATATCTTTTGTTTTATTTTCCATTCCTTTTCTTATCATACCTAGCATTCTATTTGCTCTCTTAGCCGCCGCTGCACACTGGGCCGAGGGTTTTAACATGGTATCCACAATGACGCCTAAATCTTTTTCCTGGGTGGTGGTTCCTAATGTGGAACCTTGCATCGTGTAACCATAGTTTGGGTTGTTCTTCCCTAGGTGCATAACCTTGCACTTGTCCACATTAAATTTCATCTGCCATTTTTATGCCCAGTCTTCCAATTTATCAAGATTCTCTTGCAATTTTCCACAATCCTCTTGGGTTTTAACAACTTTAAATAGTTTTGTGTCATCTGCAAATTTGATAACCTCACTCGTTATTCCACTTTCCAGGTCATTTATGAATATGTCAAAAAGCAGCGGACCCAGCACAGATCCCTGGGGTACACCACTATTTACCTTTCTCCATTGGGAAAATTGGCCATTTAGCCCTACCCTCTGCTTTCTATCTTTTAACCAGTTCCTGATCCACAATAGTACACTGCCTCCTATCCCATGACTCTTTAGTTTTGCCAAAAGTCTCTCATGAGGGACCTTCTCAAAGGCTTTCTGAAAGTCCAGATACACAATATCAACTGACTCACCTTTGTCCACCTGATTATTCACTCCTTCAAAAAAACATAACAGATTAGTAAGACAAGATCTTCCTTGTCTAAAGCCATGTTGGCTGTCTCCCATTAGGTCATGACTATCTACATGTTGAGTTATTTTATTCTTTATGATGGTTTCTACCATTTTTCCCAGTACTACATTTTTCCCAGTACACAGGCTCACCGGTCTGTAGTTTCCTGGATCACCCCTGGAACCCTTTTTAAAAATTGGTGTTACATTGGCGATCCTCCAATCTTCAGGTATTAGAGATGATTTTAATGATAATTCACAGATTACTAATAGCAGGTCTGCAATCTCATATTTCAGTTTTTTCAACACCCTTGGATGTATACCATCCGGCCCAGGTGATTTTCTACTCTTCAGCTTATCTAATAGTTGTAATACATCTTCCCGATGTATCGAGCATTGCTAGCTTGAAAAAAGCTGATTTGGATATCTTGTTGATATGCTGCTGGAGGGTAAGTTGTTTGTCTAGTGTCACTCCAAGATATAGAACTTCATCTTTTATTGTAATCTGTGTATTTGAGATGTTGATGGAGGTAGGAGGAGTGAATGTGGGATCCCTTGTAATGATGATAGCTTCAGATTTTTTTATGTTGATGTTTAAGTTGTCGTTGGTAAGCCAGGTTGTTAATTCTTGAATGCAGGTTGATATATTGGTGTAGTCTAGGGCGTCCAGTTGTATAGGGGTATATACCATGATATTGTCAACGGATGTTACTCTCTGCTGTCTGTCTTCAAGGTATGATTGAAACCATTTGATGGTGGTGTCTTGGAGGCCAATCTCCATTAGTCGCTTCGATAGGATGTGATGTGAAACTGTGTCGAAGGCGGATGATATGTCAATGAAAATTAATAAGAAGCCCTTCTTTATCTTGTCTATTCCTTTGATTATGCCATCAAATAGTTGTATAAGGAGTGTCTCAACACAGTGTTTTGGATGGACTCCATGCTGGTGTGGATCTAGTGGGGAATTTTCATCGATATGGTCCTAGAGCTGTCTCTGAACAATTTTTTTTTGTTATTTTTGCCAGGAAAGGGAGGCTGGATATTGGGTGGTAGGTTGAGGGGTCGGTACTATTGGTAGAGGTGCTTTTACGAATAGGGCGTATAGTAGAATGTTTGAGTGCTTTGGGCATATAGCCGTGAGGAAGAGAGTTGCTTACTATCTTTTGGATGTATGTGTTGAGATCTCCTTTGGTGGATTTAATCCAATTCACTGGGCAGGGGTCTGATGGAGAGGTGGTGGTGTTTAGAGCAGTGATGGTTTGTTCTATTTGTTTAGTTGATGGGATGCTGAAGTTCTTCCATTGGTTGGTGGCTGTGGAATTGGCATCTGGTGTGTCTAATAGAGGGATTTTGATATGAGGTGTGGTGAGACTGTTCTTGGATATAAGATAGCAAATGTTTGAGGGTGCATCTTGTTTTCATCTTTCGTGGTTGGGTCATTTGTAAGCTTTCTAATGATGTTGAATAGTTCCTTAGGTTTGTTATAGGCTTTCTGCACAATGTTTGTGTGATACTGTTGTTTATGTTTGTTTATTAGATTGATGTATTCTTTTTTCATCTCCTGGTATTGCTTTAATGTAGTTTCTGATTTGTTATGTTTCCAGCAGCGCTCAAGTTGTCATAATTTTCTTTTGGATTCTTGTATTGTGTTAGAATACCATGGTGTGCATCTGGGCCTGTTACTGTTGTGGTGTGAGCTCTTTTGGGGTGGGAATTGATAAGCAGCAAGGATGGTGGTATTCCATGCATTGATGGCCTCATCCAGGTCGGTGAAATCATGGGGTAGGAAGTGCATGGTGTCTTTGAGGAAGTGTTCTTTGTTAAAAGCTTTGAAGCGTCTGGTTGGTCGTTCAGTTTTCTGATCTGTCTGTGGAGTGTTGCAGTGGTGGAGCTTGAATATTATAGTGTGGTGATATGACCATGGTATTGGTGTAGTTTTAGGTGGTGTCATGAGACCAGTATCTAGGGTATTAGCTGGTACAAATATGCGATCTGGAGTAGAGCCAGAGCGATGGGATGGGCCCAGTAGGACTTGCTTGAGTTGAATGGATTCCATTGCTTTGTGGAAGTTCCTATCGAGTGTTGTATGAGCAGATGTGAAGTTTAGGTCTCCTAGAATGATTAGAGTCTTGTGTGGGGATATATCATATCCAGAATGTTGGATGTGTCCTCTGCTGGGTCGTTTGGAGGTCTGTAGATCAGACAGATGGATAGCTGCTTATTTCCAGTGCTGATGAAGTCACACTGTTCAGAGTTTTTAGAGGATAATGTCTTGAACCTTAGGTTAGATCGGGCGAGGATTAATACTCCGCCTCCTCGTTTGTGGGTTCTGGGACAGTTGTATACTGTGAATATTTAGTTTCCCCAATGTTGCTTCCTGGTTATTTGCCCTGTTATTTGTAAACTCATTACAGCTTATTGCTTATGTGAGTACCTTCGTTCATTGTAAACCGCACTGATGACAAATAGCGCGGTATAAAAGAACTGTAAATAAATAAATAAATAAATAAAATATATGTGGTTTTATTTGATTTAGTATCACATGGTCTGTATTCTTGAGCCATGATTCAGTAATACATAGGATGTCAATGTTGTTTTAATGGATGTGGTTGGTAATAGTATTTGTTTTGTTGTGTATTGATCTTGCATCTATTAGGCCTATAGCTTTGCTGGTGGTATGTGGAGAGTGAGGCTGAGATATCAATGTATGTGAGGATGGTTCTGTATGATTGTATCTGGTAGGTCTCTTGCTGTGATTTCTGTAGGGAACAGATATGTGGATAGGTTGGTATATGGTGGGGAGGTATGTTACATATATGGGGGGGCTTGTAAGGCTGTAAAGTAGGTGGTGTAGTAATAAGCATTTATTTGGTGAGTGCATAAGATTAGAATTTGTTTTATTTTCCATTCCTTTCCTTATGATACCAAACATTCTATTTGTTCTCTTGGCCGCCGCTGCACACTGGGCAGAGGGTTTTAACATGTTATCCATGATGGTGCCTAAATCTTTTTCCTGGGTGGTGGTTCCCATTGTGGAACCTTGCATCTTGTAACCATAGTTTGGGATTTCTTTCCTAGGTGCATAACTTTGCACTTGTCCACATTAAATTTCATATGCCATTTGGATGCCCAGTCTTCCAATTTATCAAGATCCTCTTGCAATTTTCCACAATCCTCATGGGCTTTAACAACTTTAAATAGTTTTGTGTCATCTGCAAATTTGATAACCTCACTCATTATTCCATTTTCCAGGTCTTTTATGAATATGTAAAAAAGCAGTGGACCCAGCACAGATCCCTGAGGTACTCCACTATTCACCTTTTTCCATTGGGAAAATTGGCCATTTAATCCTACCCTCTGCTGTCTATCTTTTAACCAGTTCCTGATCCACAATAGTACACTGCCTCCTATCCCATGACTTTTTAGTTTTGCCAAAAGTATCTGATGAGGGACCTTGTCCAAGGTTTTCTGAAAGTCCAGATACACTATATCAACCGACCCACCTTTGTCTACCTGTTTATTCACATCTTCAAAAAACATAACAGATTAGTAAGACAAGATCTTCCTTGTCTAAAGCCATGTTGGCTGTCTCCCATTAAGCCATGACTATCTACATGTTGAGTAATTTTGTTCTTTATGATGGTTTCTACCATTTTTCCCAGTACTGACCTCATAATTTGTTTTGAATATCAGCCCAGTGGAGAGGCATTTTAGAAAGGATGTCCTAGTGCAATCTGGGATGTCTAAGCCAGTATATCTGAAAAAAAAAACAGGTGCATCCAAGTGGAGAACTGCAGACACGATGTCACAAGCATGGATGTCACAAGCATGTCACATACATGAGTCAATCTCAGCTTTCAGGGGGGGTGTAGGATCGCAAGGCAAAACTTGATAAAAATCCTTATCACTTAGTTGGCTGGATAACTCTTGAATATAATAGGTACGGTCTAAGATCACTATCCCACCACCCTTGTCGGCCGGTTTTATAATGATATCAGAACGTGCATTGAGATTGGTCATAGCAGCTCTCTCTTGTCGTGTAAGGTTAGAAAACCTACACACGGACTTCTTTTCCATGTTTTCAATGTCCCTCAGAACACATTTCATGAAAGTGTGAACCAGGGAGTCAACAGGGCCGGGGGGAACCCAACGAGACTTTGCTCGCACCACAGAGGAATCTGTAGTGGAACAAGATTTTTCAGAGAAGAATTTTTTAATCTGTAGTTTGCAAGAGAATTTAAAGAGGTCTACTCGAGTTTGGAACGCATCATAGCGCGCCGTAGGGACAAAAGACAATCCTTTGTGTAAAAGATCAAGTTCTGCTTTGGTAAGAGTAACGTGCGATAAATTGATGACAGGTAAATCAAATTGTGCTGGATTCTGTGTATCTATAGGCACATCTTGATTTAATATTGTTCGTGAAAGTGATTTTGCGGCGGACGGGATGGATACCCTCTGCCGCGCCCTCTCCCTCTGAATTCTAACCGGGATGGGAATGTTTTTTTGGGTTTCCGTTGTGCTGATTCTCTTTCCCACAGATTCTCGAATAAAAAATCTTTTGATGTTCCAGGGGAATTTGGAAGTGGAGTAGAGACTGGAAAGGCAAAAAGCTCTTCTGACTCACTACGAATACGTTTCTTATTTCTTTCAGTGAAATCCTCATGCTTACTAACTGGGGAATCATGCCTTCGGAAGTTGCTAGAGTCATCAAACCTGTGATTGTAGGGTTCGGGTCTTTTTGAATAATGGCCATTCTGATTTTCACTTCTACGAAAAAATCATACCTTCTAGATTGGTCATTAGTATGGTTGTTAGAGTGGTCGTCCTTAAAGCTAACTTGACGTGAACCATTGAAGGGAGCCCTAGGCTTCAACCATAAATACACATTATCATTCTTATAATCAAGTTCATCCCGTTTGTGTTTGTCAAGTTTCATCCTTTTAATCTCTTTATGATATTCTTCCAATTTTTTGTTGTAGTCTCCAAATAATCTTTCAAAATGTCTGTCCTCGGATTTTAAAAAATCCATTTTTTTCTCTGCTTCTATACGAATCTTCTCAGCCTTCTTCTTGGATGTCTCAGCCAACAAGACCATAAGGTCAAGGGAACACTTGTTTAAAATGGCACACCACCTATCCATAAACGGCTTGTCATCCCGAAACATATTGGGTTCTCTGGTCATCCTTAGGCCTCTTGGAATCCGTTTGACTCTACAATATTGTAGCATGCTGGCATAGTGTAACTCATAGCGAATAGCAGCTTTCTTAGTATGAATCAAATCAATCCAGCGATCTGCAAGGCTTGTGTCCTCAGATTCTTCTTCCACCAGGGGAGGTTCCTTAAGCAGATGATTCAGGTGGTCTTCAGAGTAACTGAAGACATTGTCCCATTGCGTGTAGGCCATGAAAACTTCAAAATTGAAGTAAAACCAGGGAGGAAGAATAGGTATCTGCAGAAAACAGGAGAGGACAAACCAAAAGCGGAACCTAAAGACCAGGCCTACACGTAGGTGTATTATTGCAATAAATGTTTATTAAGGACCCAACTAAAAGGTTTCGGCCGGAGGCCTTCTTCAGGGGTCTGAAAATAAATAAAAAACATACATTAAAACGTACATGTTAAAATATAACTAATTACTGTACATACAATGTTAGAAAAATCTCTAAAAAATCTAAACAAATTGAAGGAAAAACATCCATCTAAGGACATTACATAAAAAGTGTGAATATAACTGAGATGTTAAGATACACCATCACAAAATAAGATACCATGCAAAATAACATCGAAAACACACAAGTCATAAAATGTGGAGAAAAATATGCATCACAAAATGTAGCATCATATAACATGGTATTAAAAACAGCAAAAGGTCTTGTAAAAGGAAACAGAAAAAAACATTGATAAAAGGCATAATATGAAAGCGCATGAGTAATAAGGTGTATGCAATGAAGTTGTAAAATAAATTACCACAAGAGATAGCAAACAACAAGTGAAGGAGCAGAATGCTTTTCTCAATCTGTGTGGGTTAAAGAGAAATGGTAACATAAAACCTCATGTTATGATGAAATCTCAAAAAAGCACAATCGCCTTTATGTGTGAAAAAATAAAATAAAATAAAAGCTAAAGGGTTGATTGTTTAGCCATTTCATTCTTCTAAGATTCTACTCTAATAAATATAGGCTTCAACGGGATCTAAATGCACGGAAGACTTATGAAGAGACAAATATGGAATACAGAGAAACAGAAGGATAGGCAATAAATAAAACAGGCAGTACTAAAAAGATGCTAGATACACTTATAGTAAATAAATTAGGTAGCTCGAAGATTAGATAAACCGCAAGGGTATATAGCAAAGGGATACAGTAAAGATTGTGTTGTGGAACAGTATACCAAAGGCATTGCGGCAAGAAAGTATATTAATGAATGAAAGACAAACTTGCATTGCTAGCGTAAAACCATAATATATAAAAGAAAACCTATTATGACTTAATGTATAGATGGAAAAGTCGTATCAAATATATAACAAAAAGATATTGTTGTATGTGCAAAACTACAAAAAGTGTATGCAAAGCGTCCACGTAATGATGCAAAACTTGTAGGGCACCACAGAGTGGCGAACTGTTACAAGAAAGTAAAACTGCACCCGCTACAAGCATGTGAGTTAATAAAATTGAGACCACATAGGGAGCAGATTAAAAGTGCCCTACTGTAAAAAGTCATATAGTAATGACAGTGTATGGGCACGTAAACATACAAAGAAGAGTGACTTGAGTGGGAGCACATTTGATAAAAACCGAGGTGTGATACTACCGAAGAGGTGCATAGGTCACCCAAACCATGACGAGGAAGAATTATAAATACCATAAACATAAAAAGAAGAAGCCATAGTTAAAAGAAACTGTGCAAAACAGCACGAAACCTTACGACTTAGGAAGAGAAAAGCAACTCAGAAGAAACTGCAAACAATACCAGGTCGTTGCTGTGCGCGGGAAAACGCCGCGCAAGTGCAGAAGGGATATTTAAATGATTCTGAGGTAATACTTTAAATTTTGCCACTTAAAAGGCTATTATAATGGGTCTAAGGACGTCATAGATGCAAACATAGGTTCCGTTGGCAAAAATGACAAAAAGAAACTACATTGAAAATAAATTGAATGTAAAAATAATAAAAACGACGTTATTCTAAGAAGTGTCCTAAGGCTTGCAAAACAAATTGCTAACAGCTTGATTAGAAGAAACAAACCGCAACAAAGCAGAAACTAAGCAAAACCATATAGATACAACTGTATCTCAAAAAAATATATATAATAAAAGTGTGGTCCAGCAATAAATAGAAATTAAAATTGCAAGGTAAAATGATTGTTTTATAAAAAACACACTACACGTCGTAAACGATGGATTAGTAGATTGCTCGAACATTACAAACGTGCTGCTACAGAAAGAAAACCGCTATCCTTAGCAATGATTGGACATAGAAGGATTAAAAATTTCTTTAAAAATTTTTAAAAACAGCCGGCAAAGGCATATATCAGATATTTGAGATGGATGAATAATAGGGAAGGTTCAATGGACAAGTATACTGTCAAAATGAAGTGGATGGCAGTGCACTCGGCCCACTTAGTTGGGTCCTTAATAAACATTTATTGCAATAATACACCTACGTGTAGGCCTGGTCTTTAGGTTCCGCTTTTGGTTTGTCCTCACAAGCATGGATGTGCCTGATATTGATGTCTGTGGATAGTGATGCCCACTTAGACATCCCCAGAATAGTATTTCTGATCCTGGATGCCTAGAAAAAGCCTAATGGTTAGAGTAGTGGGCCAGGGAAACCAGAGTTCAAATTCAAGGAGAGGACAAACCAAAAGCGGAACCTAAAGACCAGGCCTACACGTAGGTGTATTATTGCAATAAATGTTTATTAAGGACCCAAAATTCTACTGTTGCTGTCATTGTGATTGTACTTAGTATTGTGGATGATGGAGTGCTGGCTTCTCTACACCCTCTGGATGTTTTCCAGCCAAGACAAGCACTTTCCCGATGCTTATTTACTCCTGGAGCAGTCTAAACTTACATATGACTCCAGATGTTCAGAATAGTTCTAAGGTCATGCAGTGACATCTAGGTTCTTGGGAAAGCCCCAGCCATCCTTCCACCCACCATGTCTCCATTCAGACATAGACATCTTCACACTGGAACGTCCATAGACTTGGCTTCTAAAATGGCTCTGGAGATGTCTCTGTGCTTTGGACATCTCTATGACCATTTTCAGACGTCCAAAGCATGAATAAGGCTTCCAAAATAGTCCCTGGTGTCTTACCAAGGCAACTGTGTATATCACAATACAAATGTAAAAGTAAATGGGGATTTAAGAATGAATTCTTATAACAAAAAAAACAATTAATCTACCCCCATACAAAACATCCAACCTAGCTTACAAGGTAATAAATGCATACACATTTCCAACCACTATCTCAATGCAGGATACAAATGCCCCGGTCAAACCTTGTCATATGCTAAAATACAAATTCTACTTAATGATAATAAAAAGGATAAAACCAAGTTGGAAAAATTAGTTTGCTTGTGCAATTGTTAATTAGACAATATTTTTCACAAGATTTAGGGGTATGATTACTAAATGGTGCTAAAGGTGTCTGTGAACGGTATGGGTGCTTGGTAGCGGTTTGTGGGGCATAAAGCACTGATAATGCAGCTGCAATGGGAGCTAACCTGGCAGCAACTGGCAATGGGGAAGGAGCCAGTGAATGGGCAGTGACACGGTGGAGAGTGGGTGGCATCAGCAAGTGCACGCTAATGCTGGATCTGAATAGTGGGCATTAGAGGCACAGCTGCAGTGGACTTTAGGGTTCGTTTTGGAGGGAGAAAGTCATTCTCGCCCATGTAACACCACACAGGGAGCCCATTTACATGTATGCAGTGTGTACCTCCCAGACTGTAGCCCTGAAAGTATGATAGTAGTGCTCCACTGGCAGTCACAGCATGGTGCCCTTGTAATAAAGGTCACCATATTGTTGGTGCCAAAGTGCTAAAGGAGGAGCCATGTGATTCAGCAGGGCTGGTTAGTCTGCTATGAGGACTTGGTGGCCAGTTAGAGTGTACATCCGTGATGTCCACTATGATGCTGCTGTGACATTGGTGGCACACATAGATTCCACTGCCATCACAAAGGAGTCAAGCCAATGTCACTGCCACCATGCAGCAATGTTAGCAGTGCATAGGGGTGGGGATGGCAGTGGCAGCAGCTTCTTCCTGGTACAGAAGATACCATCATCCCTGTCATGAGTGTTAGATGCAATGCTGCTGTTTGTACTGTCAGGCCCAGGCCTAGGGTATCTGCCATCCCAAACAGACCCCCCCCCCCTTCAACCTCCTCCACACTGTTGTCTTGAGGTTCCCTACAGCATGAAAGGGAAGATTCCCTATGCCCCTCCCACCCTCCCAGCATTCATCATCACACATAGGGGAGAAGGGTGACAGGCAATTAATCCCTGTAATGCAGTGGCGAGGCTTAAGGCAGCATCATGCATGCTCATGGCATGCTGCTCCTGGCCCTCTCCAACATATCCTGTCAGAGGGGGGGAAGGAGTGGTATGACACAACCACTGGCATGTGAGAAGCTGCTCTAAGGCCATCCACAGAACTGAGGCAGCTGTTGTGCCATGCGTTCAGGGAGGGAGGGAAGGAGTGATCCTATTCACTGTTGTCTACCAACTATGAGATTATTCCAGGACTGGTCCACAAACCCACATCAGGGAATGGTATGCTGGTCACTCTGCCAGGGCACTCATGACCTGCAATGTGTGTGTACATGCATTCTGGCCTACCCCTCTGGCAGAACAAATCTCATATGACATTTGAACAGCAGCATATCAATGCAGTGCTACATACACATCTAACAATATGTTTCTCTCCCACACCTGCCTAACAAACTCTATCATGCAGGTATGGCACAGAGCCTGCATAGAGGGTACACAGACATAGGAATACCCCAGCTTATGCCCTTATGCAGCCTGACAGTAACCACATATATACACATGGAATGATGCACCCAGGCCTCCACATGGCTGTTCTGTGGCTCCTAACGCATAGCCCCCCTCTGTATGAAGAAAAAAAAGGGTCATGGGTTCAAGACCAGCCAGTGGAACAAGAGTAATATGTCTAGGTGTGTTAACTTTATCTTACATTTCCATATCTGTATCCAGAGGTGAAACCCTCCTCATCCTGTCCAGCATTGAGAAATTGCACCAACATCTGCTGGATAGTAGAGCGTACTAATAGTGCCCACACACTGAAAAGGCCATCTCAATGATGTATACGTGCACACACTCAAGGTTTGAAAAGTGCAAGCAGTAAAGGTTTCCTAAGGATCAAGTAAGAATTCCAACTTACACCTCTTTTGGACAGTGGAGTCATGTGCTTGTGGGGGGGGGGGGGGGTGTGGTCCAGAGGACTGTGAGCAGTAGTAATGCAATATGCATAAACATAAACATGTGATGCCCAGGCTTTATGGCTGTGCATACAACATGCTGCATGGTCAATTCTTCTGCAACTCCACAAACTGTGTAAGACACCATTTATGGGCAGAAGGTACGTTTCCAGTAAGTAGCTGCAACCTATGTGAGTCACTGGCTGGCTAGCTGTGCTTGTACACATCTTTTCCTCAAATCTGTGCTATGCAAATTCATTCCCAGTAACACCATCCTCAAGCCCCATCCCTACAGCATGCCCCTACACTTACTTCCCAACATGGCACTGCTATATAGCTCCCAAATAATGCCTCTATATCGTTCCATGGTGAGACCGCACCTTGAATATTGTGTGCAATTCTGGTCACCGTATCTTAAAAAGGATATAGCGATTTTAGAAAAGGTACAGAGAAGAGCCACCAAAATGGTAAAGGGGATGGAAGGATACTCCTATGAAGAAAGGCTAAAAAGGTTAGGGCTCTTTAACCTGGAAAAGAGACGGCTGAGGGGAGATATGATAGAAGTCTATAAATTAATGAACGGAGTGGAACGGGTAAACGTAGATCGATTGTTTACCTTATCAGAATACAGAAAGACTAGGGGACATGCAATGAAGCTACAGGGTAAACTATTTAAGACTAATAAAAGAAAATATTTTTTCACTCAACGTGTAATCAAACTCTGGAATTTGTTACCGGAGGATGTAGTAAAGGCTGTTAGTGTAGCTGGGTTTAAAAAAGGTTTGGACAAGTTCCTGGAGGAAAGGTCCATAAACCATTATTAAGAAGTGACCGAAGATATCAATGCTTGACCCAGTACAAGCATTGAGGAACTTGTGTCTCTTGGGGAAACTGCTAGGTACATATGACCTAGATTGGCCACTGTTGGAAACAGAATACTGGGCTTGATGGACCTTGGTCTGACCCAGTATGGCATATCTTATGTTCTTATGTTCTTATGCTGGTTTCACTGTAGTGAATTGTGTGTGTTTGTGGGGGGGGACGGGGGACGGACGACAGTTTCACCAGGGAGAGCTCTATCACATGTGTGTGTGCAGCAACCCTCAACTCTGACTGAGCCTCCAGACTTCAAGACTCACCTGTATGCACAGGTGAGAGGACTTATTATTGGTAAATGCCATAATAGCTGTATCGACGACAACATTGTCAGTTCCCTTGGTGCAGCTGCAGTCTATTGGGAACTAGGCTCATGTGGAGGGCTGGCCTCTGTGAGTGTCCAATGGAGTCACTGAGTTGGTTGGACAGGAAAGATTCTGCCATGTAGCTGCATGCACCTTGCCATTGTCCAAAGCTTCAGTCACAGAGAGCAATCTGGGGGATCCATGCACAATATGCACTTACAGGCATGTCCGTGTTAGGCACATCTGCATAAAATGTACACTATCTCAACACTGTCTACTAATCAGGGATCACATTGAGTACTGCTCCATAACCAATAACCAGCCTTATGTTTACAGAGATGGCAGGCATTGGTTTGCTAGTTGTGACAGTGGGACAGTGACCTCTGCATATTGCATGTACAATTCCAGCAGGAGCAACGTGTCATGTTGGTCTCTGCATTGCCTCGCACCATGTGGGAAGGTAGTGCCTGGAGGTGAATATAGCAGTGGAGGTGTGGGGGGGGGGGGACAATCCCATACCTGTCTTGAATGTGCCCCTAGTAGGTGGCATTGCCATCCAGAGGCTCTGTTCAGATGCATAGCAGCTCTGCAGGCCTATCCAGTCTCTGCATGTTTCATATCAGTGGCCCTGCATGGCAGCCTCATCCACTCTTCATGGGTGCTGAGTAGGACAACCAGAAGAACGTTGTTAGAGTAAAAAGATGCTGTGGATGGCAGCAGACGTGTAGCCAGCAACTGTACCAACATCTTACCCCACATCCATCCTGCCATGCTTCCACTTGTTTTTGGTGGGGGTGGAACAGCATATGAAGCATGAGAGAGCACACCTGAAACACTGCCATTTTTGCAGTGTCCATGGCCTGACATGATATGGGAGTACAAGTATGCCACTACATTCTATGCTCAATGCCAAAGGTTGTGTAGGGGGACACAGTCCTTTGGTATGTGACAGACATATGTAGCCCACTGTGGACCAATTTGCACTCGCAGCCTTTCTCTGGGCTAGTTTTCAGTGCTCTTGCCATTGTATTAGCTGTCCCTGTGTTCAAACATAAAGGGTACACAACTGAGGAGCTGAGGTTTCTGGGTATTGTCCATAAAAGTGCAGGTTGCAGTGGCTGTACATGAGTCAGAGGTTAGATAAATGGATGAACAACCACAACATGAGTCCAGGACGAGCATAGGACTGACCGCATGCAGCTGTTCATGCTGAGAGGCCACCCTTACTGTGACTAAGCTGTGACCATGTCAAGGCTATGTGCCAATGTAGTGCTATATATGCATAAGTTGAAGTGACAAGGGTGTTGTATTTTTCTTTACTGCATTCTAGTCTCTGACCAGGCTGCTGCTTATTTGTGCAGAACCAAGATCCTAACCATGGCTGTATGTACCTGCAGAGGGTGGTAACTGGCTAACCTGGCACAAATGGTGTGTGGGTGGCTGTCATGGTCCTGTGTTACACAGTATTTGCAGGCTGACTGTGGTGGATCCAGCTGAATCAATTTCTCTGAATGATGGGAGAGCTGCCTGTACTCTGCAAGTACCTATGGTTTTGGTAGTTTGGTGTCAGAAACCCCTTCCTGCCTAGGTTCCACTCACTGCATTCAGGTTCCTTGGAAACAGCTGCACAAACCCTAGATCAGAGGTTCCCAACTCCAGTCCTGGAGGGCGAAACACCATTCAGGTTTTCAGGCTGTCCCTAATGAGTATGCATGAGATACATTTGAATACAATGGGGGCAGTGCATGCAAATGTCTCTCATGCATATTTATTAGGGACAGCCTGAAAACCTGAATGGTGTTTGGCCCTCCAGGACTGCCCTAGATCATAACCTATGCTGCTACAAGAGAGTCCCTGGCCAGTGGGTGCAGGACAGAAGGGAACTTGCAGAAAGGCTCCCTCATGGCAACTGGCCTTAGCAGGCATTAATATGCACACTTTGCACTTTCAACATCCGATATCCACTTACTGGCCTTTAGCACCCTTAATGCCGGAACTCCTATTCCCCGTCTCGTCCTTTAATGCACGTTGGGATCCTTAGCGGTGCCATTTACCACTCGCAAATACTGCACCCTTAGTGCCATTTAGTAATCATACCCCTTAATTTCCTGAATTTGTTATAAGGAAATAAAATTCCACATGCAAAAAAGAAAAATGCATGCAAAAATTTGGACAAAATATATAGTAGAAAGTTTTCACATTTTGCCTTTACTGCTTTTCTCTATGGATTTATTTTTGTAACCAGACGTTACAAGAAAGATATAGTGGGACAAAAGATGGATTATTTTAAAATTGCATAAAACTGCTCTGCAGGGTTTTTGGCACGTTTTTATGACCTATTTATTCTTGATACTTAAATCTGGCCCTTAATGTACTTGTGATATGTTTCCCCTCAGGTTTCAAAAAAAGATATGTACCATAATTCAGTGGTGTTTGTGTCACTAACGGTTATATCGTTCTATTGTACAGCATTACTGCTGAGGATGTCTCATGAAAAGTTTCTTCCTATGTCTCAAAGCACAAAAAAAGTGACTAATTTTTTATGCCATTGTACTACTAAATTCTGTAACACTTGCCAAGACTACCACAGGTAATAACACTACTACAATACTCTTTTAGTGCCTTACATTTAGATTTCTAGATCACATGTCCCTGTGTAAACACAGAGGCTGTCTGTTATTCTTCAAAATATATATTGTGGAATTTTCATTGTTGATGAATATTAGTCACATAAATAAAGGCAGACCTAGTCTTGCTGAAGTAAAGAAGTTTGTGAGGAGGGCTTATTTATCTTCTGTGTCCCTCATATGCTTGAGAAAAGTACAACACGCTGTTATAGAAATATAAATCTGATGGAATTTTTCCATTATAGGAGGGATAACAAGACTGAGGGGTATGTTTACTAAAGGGTATTAAGGGAGTAAATGTGCCATCAATGCCTGTTATCGGCACCCTTGCACCGTTAACACTTAGAAAAGTTGCATTAACAAGTGTTAAAGGCTCCTGCAGTGTTAAGGGAATAGTAGGTAGAAAATGGTCATTAACAGAGTGGAGAGTGGGTATTAACAGTGGGTGATCCCTTAATGCATGTTGTGTTAGCACCCTTTAACACTGGGAACCCTAACTCCAAGTAAACCCTGGTGGAAATGGGGTATTTTGAGGGAAGGGAGCCTATTTAAAAGTCTGCAATGTGACCCACAGATAGGTTAGCCTAAGAAGTGATAGTATTTATTTAGCCATATTTATTTATATATACTGCCTTTCTCCAGGTCAAAGTGGTTACAATTGGGGGATACATTTAACACAAGGGGATATGAGACATATACACTAATACTTACAGGGAACATGGGCAATGGAGGGTTAAGTGGCTTGCCCAAGACCACAAGGAGCACCTGTGGGACTAGAAACCTTCTGGCCCAAGGTTGCTGTCCTCCAGTGGGACTTGAACCACTGACCCTCCAGCCTGAAGTACCTTGCCCCAACCACTAGGTCACTCCTCCATTCCATAGTGGTGCTCCGTTAGCAGCAGCAGCAGCATTGTGTTCAAGTAAGAAAGGGCACTATGTTAATGGTGCAAATGGGGCAAAGGGTGTGGCACATGGGTCATGCAGTGGGGGTTGCTGGAGCACAAGGCAGACCAGGCAGCTGCCCAGGTTACACATCTGTGATGTCTGCCATGATGCCACAGTGACAGTGATGGCACACAAACATGCTGCTGCTGCGAAAAAGTGATGCACAGTATGGGGTAGTCCAAGGATCCCTGGAACCCTAGGCAGAGATCCCAGCCACCCCTCCCTGCTGCCGCTGATGTCGGCTCTGGAAGAAGAGGCCGGTAGCAACAGCAGCTGTAGCATAGAAACATAGAAATATGATGACAGAAAAAGACTACATGGCCTTTCTAGTCTGTCCTTCCATATCAACAACTACAACAGTCCCCTTTTTTCATTTAGAGATCCTCTGTGTTTGTCCCGTGCTTTTTTGAATTCAGTTACTGTCCTCATCTCTGCCACCTCCACTGGGAGACTATTCCATGGATCCACCACTCTTTCCGTAAAGAAATATTTCCGCATATCACTCCTGAATCTATCTCCCTTCACCCTCTTCCCATGTCCCCTCATAGCAGAACTTGCTTTCAATTGAAAGAGGCTCTCCCCCTGAACATTTATGCCACGGAGGTATTTAAACATCTCAATCATATCACCTCTATCCCACCTTTCCTCTAAGGTGTACATATTAAGATCCTTAGGTCTGTCCTCATATGCTTTATAGTGAAGACCACTAACCATTTTAGTAGCCACCCTCTGCACTGACTCCATTTGGTTCACATCCTTTTGAAGGTGTGGTCTCCAGAATTGCACACTATACTCCAAATGAGGTCGCACCAAAGACTTATACAGAGGCACTATCACCTCCTTTTTTCTGCTAGCCATTCCTCTCTGTATGCAACCAAGCATCCTTCTAGCTTTTGCTGTCACCTTTTCTACCTGTTTAGCTACTTTAAGATCATCAGACACAACCACGCCTAGGTCCCGCTCTTCTTTAGTGGACAAAAGTACTTCACCCCCTATACTATATTGCTCCCTTGGATTGCCGCAGCCCAAATGCATGACCTTACATTTTTTAATATTAAATCCCAGCTGCCAAATTCTAGACCATTCTTCAAGCTTAGCTAGATCCCTCCTCATGTTATCTACACCTTCCTGGGTGTCTATTCTATTGCAGATTTTGGTATCATCCGCAAAGAGGCAAACCTTACCCGACAGCCCTTCCACTATATCACTAACAAAGATATTCAAAAGAATCGGACCAAAGACAGATCCCTGGGGCACACCACTGGTAACATCCTTCCCCTCCGAGTGAGCTCCATTTACCTGTACTCTTTGTCGCCTCCCACCCAACCAATTTCTAACCCAAGCAGTAAATTTAGGGTCCATCCCTAGGGTGCTCAGTTTGTTTATAAGTCACCTGTGAGGAACAGTGTCAAAGGCTTTACTGAAATCTAAATACACCACATCTAGGGCTCTCCCTCGGTCCAACTCCCTGGTCACCCAGTTAAAGAAATCAATCAGATTTGTCTGACAAGACCTGCCTCTGGTGAATCCATGCTGCCTCGGATCCTGTAATCTGCTGGACTACAGAAACCACATTATTTTCTCTTTCAGAAGTGTTTCCAATAATTTACTCTCCACCAAAGTTGAACTAACTGGCCTGTAGTTTTCAACCACATCCTTACTTCCACTTTTGTGTAAAAGCACCACATGGTCCTCTCTCCAGTCCTTTGGCACAACTCCTAACTCCAACAAGGCATTGAATAGGTCAGTCAGTGCAGCTGATAGAACGTCCCCAAGTTCCCTCAGTATTCTAGGGAGTATCCCATCCGGTCCCATCGCTTTGTCTACTTTATGTTTACCTAGTTTCTCACGAACACAGTCTTCTGAAAATTGTTCAAGATGTCCCTCACTTCTGTTCCTGTTTGTGGGTGTTTTCTGAGGTCCTGCTCCTGGTTCTTCATCTGTGAACACAGAACAGAAATATGTGTTAAGCAATTCTGCTTTTGACCTCATCAGCTTCTACATATTCCTCCCCTTCACCCTTGAGTCTGACAATACCACTTTTGCTCTTCCTCTTGTCACTGACATATCTGAAAAATGTCTTATCCCCCCATTTTATTGCATTGGCTATTTCCTCCTCTTTTTGAATCTTTGCTTTCCTGACTACTTTGCTAGCTTCTCTACATTTTTCCAAATATAGATGCCTGTCTTCCTCTCTCTGTGATCTCTTGTATTTCATGAAGGCATCCCTCTTTTTCTTCAATTTTTCAGCTACTTCTTTCGAAAACCATAGCGGTCTCCTTTTTTTTAATTTTTTTTATTAGTTTTAACAAAATTACATTATACAAGATAATGAAAGAAAACGAACAATCCACCAAATATGTGACAAAAAAGTATACACAAAGGAAATCAATGAGTGGACATTCCTAAAGCCCACATTAAGAGAGTACAAACTGTATCTAGTAATAGGAAACCTAAACATCCGAAGGATGAAAGAAAAAAAGTCCCGAAGGACCACAGCAAAGGAGGTAAATTATACATCACCATTTCCCCCTATAACCAGCTTATCCGCTAGAAACTTTTCTAAATGAGACACATCCTGAAAAATATAAAAGGCCTTATTATAATTAATTACACACTTGCAGGGGAATCGTAAAAAAAAACGATGCCCCAATAGATAGAACTCGAGGTTTAAGAGCCAAAAATTGACGCCGAAGCATCTGCGTAGGGCGAGAAACGTCAGGGAATATATTTATCATCTGACCACAAAATTTACATAATTTAGCTTTAAAGAAGGCCTTCAAAATACGTTCTTTAACTAATAGTGAGGAAAAAGTGACTAATAAAGTAGCACGAGTAGATATTAAATCAAGGGAATCTTCTAGGAAAGCTGTGATGTTAGCCACAGAAGGAACTATTTCATCTGTCTCACCCTCAATGGGATTCACCTTCTTAATAGCAGCTGAAATATAGTATATCTGTCGAACATCAACAGATTCAGATATTGCTAGAATTTCCTTCAGGTATTTATCCAAAAGAATTTTGGATGAAAGTTAGGAAGTTTGAGGAAAATTTAGAAAACGTAGATTATAAGCCCGAATTGAATTCTCCAAAGTTTCTACCTTAGAGTGTAAAATAAGGGAATCTTTAATACCTAAAACATTCACTTCCTGAAGGGGAGAAACTCGAGATTCCAATTTAGCAACCGCAGAATCCAAAAGGGAAACCTTTTTATCAAGCTGCTGAAGCGAAACAGCAGCTTCCTGGGTAAATTGACATAAGGAGCCTACCGCAACCGATACCTTGGTATCAATGCACTTTAAGGCCCCCCATAAGTCTTTTAAAGTGACTTCCTCATCTGAGGACAACACTGGAAGTTCCTTAACCCCTTCCAAAGATGCAAGGTGTACCGGAATAGGTAAAGAAATAGGATCATTTGGTCTACAAACATTAAAAGGTAAAGAAGACGTACTATCATCTAACGGAGCTGGGCACGGAGGAGGGGTTCTCCTACCCGGGCTCAGAGACGCCCCTTCAGGAGAAGATTGTGCCAGCGGTTTGGGTGCAAAGTGATTGTCTAGGGGACCGGTCGGCTTGTTATCCCCAGAACCGGTCTCCGACGGCTTGACCTGAGATTTACCCTTACGTTTGCCCATATTATAAAGATAAACAAATCAAAGAAGCATACATCCAATACAATGGTAAAATGCAGGAAACACTCACCCGGACGCCGCAGCGTCGCAAGTGCGTCGAAGGGGCGTCTAAGGGGCAGAACCTGTCCCTTTAACACGCCCCTTCAAAGCACGCCCCGCAATCGCGGAGAAGACACACCAGGCATAAATACCCCAGGAAGTCCTGCAGAGAGCAAGCTGTCCTGGACACGCCTGCCCGATGGAGCCAGGAAACTGCAGCATCGGGAGTCAGAGCAGCACACCAGCCCGATGGTCAGGGTCTCACCTCCACACACACAAACAGAGCACTCCGATGGAATAGGTCAGGCAGCAGTTTTTAAACCCCAGGAGGTCCCGCAGGGAACAAGCTGTCCTGGGCACGCCTGCCCGATGGAGCCAGGAAACTGCAGCGTCGGGAGTCAGAGCAGCACACCAGCCCGATGGTCAGGGTCTCACCTCCACACACACAAACAGAGCACTCCAATAGCGGTCTCCTTTTCCTTTTACATTTATTTATCATTTTAACAAAAAGGTTTGTTGCCCTTAAAATATTCCCTTTCAGTTTTTCCCACTGTTTTTCTACATCCCTCAGCTATTCCCATCCCGCTAATGACTCCCTGAGGTATTGGCCCATCCCGGCAAAGTTAGTCTTCCTAAAGTCAAAGACCCTCACCTTTGAATGGATTCTAACAGCCCTTGTCCTAATACTGAACCACACCATCTGGTGATCACTGGATGCAAAATGATCTCCCACTTTAACATCAGAAACACTTTCACCATTGGTAAGCACCAAGTCCAGTATGGCCCCTTCATGTGTGGGGTCTGCTACCAATTGCTTGAATAGTTCTCCCTGTAGAGAATCCAGGATCTCTTTGCTTCTAGATGATACTGCAGCAGGAATGTGCCAATCAACATCTGGCATATTGAAATCCCCTATCAGTAGCACTTCCCCTTTTCTAGCAATGCTGCATATGTCTTCAATTAACTCTCTCTCCACCTCTTCCTCTTGTGAGGGAGGTCTGTATATCACGCCAATGCAAATAGATTTCTCTTTCCCTCTCTCTAGTTTAACCCACAATACTTCCTCTCTCCCTTTTATGCTCTGTAATTCCAAAGATTTACTAGTATTTTTTACATATAGTGCCACTCCTCCTCCCCTTTCTCCTACCCTGTCCTTTCTGAATAAAGTATAGCCATGTATAGTTACATCCAAGTCATGGTTTTCTGTGAACCATGTTTCTGTAACTGCCACTAAATCCAAGTCGGCCACTCTCACCAAAGCTTCAACATCAGGGATCTTATATCCCATGCTACGGGCATTTATACACACTATACTACACTAGCACTAAAGGGGACTGCAAAAAGCAGCCGTCCACGGAAATACCAATGTTAAGAAAATAAGATATGCCATACTGGGTCAGATCATGGTCCATCAAGCTCAGTTTCCAGTTTCCAACAGTGGCCAATCTATGTCACAAATACCTAGCAGTTCCCTAAAAGACACAGATTCCACAATGCTTGTATTGGGTCAAGCAGTGGATATTCTGGGCCCCCTTTAATAATGGTTTATGGACCTTTCCTCCAGGAACTTGTCCGAACCTTTTTTAAACCCGGCTACACTAACAGCTTTTACTACATCCTCCGGTAGCAAATTCCAGAGTTTGATTACATATTGAGTGAAAAAATATTTTCTCTTATTAGTCTTAAATAGGTTACCCTGTAGTTTCATTGCATGCCCCCTAGTCTTTCTGCATTTGATGGCGTAAATAATCAATCTACGTTTACCCGTTCCACTCCATTCGTTAATTTATAGACCTCTATCATATCTACCCTCAGCCGTCTCTTTTCCAGATTGAAGAGCCCTAACATTTAGCCTCTCTTCATAGACCTTTACCATTTTGGTGACTCTTCTCTGTACTTCTTCTAATAACGCTATATCCTTTTTAAGATATAGCGACCAGAATTGCACACAATATTCAAGGTGAGGTCGCACCATGGAACGATACAGAGGCATGATAATATCCTTTGTTTTATTCTCCGTTCTTTCTTTATGATACCTAGCATTCTATTTGCTCTCTTGGCTGCTGCTGCACACTGGGCAGAGGGTTTTAACATGATATCCACGATGACGCCTAAATCTTTTTTCCTTGGTGGTAGAACCCTGCATCATGTAACCATAGTTTGTTTTTTGTTTGTTGTTTTTGTTTTTTGATGAATGCATGGCTGCGTGGATGGTGTCATCGAGAGTGTTTTGGTTTCCTAGACCATGGGATGCTGTTCCAAGGGTTGCAGAGCAGAGATGGCATCCATCTGTCCAAGAAAGGTCAACGCATCTTTGGTTGTAGACTGGCTAATCTACTGAAGAGGGCTTTAAACTAGATTCATTGGGGA
Source organism: Ichthyophis bannanicus (assembly GCA_033557465.1). Taxonomy (NCBI): domain Eukaryota; kingdom Metazoa; phylum Chordata; class Amphibia; order Gymnophiona; family Ichthyophiidae; genus Ichthyophis; species Ichthyophis bannanicus. Next base: position 387,301,032 of record CM066035.1, on the reverse strand, counting down.
TGGGTGAAGAAAGCCCCCAGGTAAGTGAAAGCCCCCAGGTAGGTGATACATTAAATACCTTTATGGAAATGGGTAACAGGGGTAACATATGGAAAGCAGTGTGTATTAATGCCCGTAGCATGGGAAATAAGATCCCTGAAGTTGAAGCTTTGGTGGGAGTGGCTGACTTGGATTTAGTGGCAGTTACAGAAACATGGTTCACAGAAAACCATGACTGGGATGTAACTATACCTGGCTATACTTTATTCAGAAAGGACAGGGTAGAAAGAAGGGGAGGAGAAGTGGCACTATATGTAAAAACTACTATTAAAGATTTGGAATTACAGAGCTTAAAAGGGAGAGAGGAGGTATTGTGGGTTAAACTAGAAAGAGGGAAAGAGAAATCTATTTGCATTGGTGTGATATACAGACCTCCCTTACAAGAGGAAGAGGTGGAAAGAGAGTTAATTGAAGACATACGCAGCATTGCTAGGAAAGGGGAAGTGCTACTGATAGGAGATTTCAATATGCCAGATGTTGATTGGCACATTCCTGCTGCAGTATCATCTAGAAGTAAGGAGATCCTGGATTCTCTACAGGGAGAACTATTCAGGCAATTGGTAACAGACCCCACACGTGAAGGGGCCATACTGGACTTGGAGCTTACCAATGGTGAAAGTGTTTCTGATGTTGTAGTGGGAGATCATTTTGCATCCAGTGATCACCGGATGGTGTGGTTCAGTATTAGGACTAGGGCTGTTAGAATCCATTCCAAGGTGAGGATCTTAGACTTTAGGAAGACTAACTTTGCGAAGATAGGCCAATACCTCAGGGAGTCGTTAGTGGGATGGGAACAGCTGGGGGATGTAGAAAAACAGTGGGCAAAACTGAAAGGGGGTATTTTAAAGGCAACCAACCTTTTTGTTAAAATGGTAAATAAAGGCCAAAGGAACAGGAGACCGCTATGGTTTTCGAAGGAAGTAGCTGAAAAAGTGAAGAAAAAGAGGGAGGCCTTCATGAAATACAAGAGATCACAGAGAGAGGAAGACAGGCATCTGTATTTGGAAAAACTTAGAGAAGCTAGCAAAGTAGTCAGGAAGGCAAAGATTCAAAAGGAGGAGGAAATAGCCAATGCAATAAAATGGGGGGATAAGACATTTTTCAGATATATTAGTGAGAAGAGGAAGGGCAAAAGTGGTATTGTCAGACTCAAGGGTGCAGGGGGGGAATATGTAGAAGCTGATAAGGATAAAGTGGAATTGCTTAACAAATATTTTTGTTCTGTGTTCACAGATGAAAAACCAGGAGCAGGACCTCAGAAAACACCCACAAATAAGAACAGAAGCGAGGGACATCTTGAACAATTTTCAGAAGACTGTGTTCGTGAGAAACTAGCTCAACTTAAAGTAGACAAAGTGATGGGACCGGATGGGATACACCCTAGAATACTGAGGGAACTTGGGGATGTTCTGGCAACTCCACTGACTGACCTTTTCAATGCCTCGTTGGAGTTGGGAGTGGTGCCAAAGGACTGGAGAGAAGCTCATGTGGTGCTTTTACACAAAAGCGGAAGTAAGGATATGGTTGAAAACTACAGGCCGGTTAGTTTAACTTCGGTGGTGAGTAAATTATTGGAAACTCTGCTGAAAGAGAAAATAGTGAGGTTTCTGGAGTCCAGCGGATTACAGGATCTGAGGCAGCATGGATTCACCAGAGGCAGGTCTTGTCAGACAAATCTGATTGATTTCTTTGACTGGGTGACTAGGGAGTTGGACCGAGGGTGAGCTCTAGATGTGGTGTATTTAGATTTCAGTAAAGCCTTTGACACTGTTCCTCACAGGCGACTTATAAACAAACTGAGCACCCTAGGGATGGACCCTAAAGTTACTGCTTGGGTTAGAAATTGGTTGGGTGGGAGGCGACAAAGAGTACAAGTAAATGGAGCTCACTCTGAGGAGAAGGATGTTACCAGTGGTGTGCCCCAGGGATCTGTCCTTGGTCCGATTCTTTTTAACATCTTTGTTAGTGATATAGCGGAAGGGCTGTCGGGTAAGGTTTGCCTCTTTGCAGATGATACCAAAATCTGCAATAGAGTAGACACCCAGGAAGGTGTAGATAACATGAGGAGGGATCTAGCTAAGCTTGAAGAATGGTCTAGAATTTGGCAGCTGGGATTTAATGTTAAAAAATGTAAGGTCATGCATTTGGGCTGCGGCAATCCAAGGGAGCAATACAGTATAGGAGGTGAAGTACTTTTGTCCACTAAAGAAGAGCAGGACCTAGGCGTGGTTGTGTCTGATGATCTTAAAGTAGCTAAACAGGTAGAAAAGGCGACGGCAAAAGCTAGAAGGATGCTTGGGTGCATACGGAGAGGAATGGCTAGCAGAAAAAAGGAGGTGATAATGCCTCTGTATAAGTCTTTGGTGCGACCTCATTTGGAGTATGGTGTGAAATTCTGGAGACCACACCTTCAAAAGGATGTGAACGGGATGGAGTCGGTGCAGAGGGTTGCTACTAAAATGATTAATGGGCTTCATTATAAAGCATATGAGGACAGACTTAAGGATCTTAATATGTACACCTTAGAGGAAAGGCGGGATAGAGGTGATATGATTGAGATGTTTAAATACCTCCGTGACATAAATGTTCAGGGAGAGAGCCTCTTTCAATTGAAAGCAAGTTCTACCACGAGGGGACATGGGATGAGGGTGAAGGGAGATAGATTCATGAGTGATATGCGGAAATATTTCTTTACAGAAAGAGTAGTGGATCCATGGAATAGTCTCCCAGTGGAGGTGGTAGAGATGAGGACAGTAGCTGAATTCAAAAAAGCATGGGACCAACACAGAGGATCTCTAAAGGTAAAAAGTGGACTGTTGTAGTTGTTGATATGGAAGGACAGACTAGATAGGCCATGTGGTCTTTTTCTGTTATCATGTTTCTATGTTTCTATGTTTTTCTTTCCTAGGTGCATAACTTTGCACTTTGTCCACATTAAATTCCATCTGCCATTTGGATGCCCAGTCTTCTAATTTATCAAGATCCTCTTGCAATTTTCCACAATCCTTATGGGTTTTAACAACTTTGAATAGTTATGTGTCATCTGCAGATTTGATAACCTCACTCATTATTCCCATTTCCAGGTCATTTATGAATATGTTAAAAAGCAGCAGATCCAGCACATATCACTGGGGTACTCCACTATTCACCTAAATTGGCCATTTAGCCCTACCCTCTGCTTTCTACCTTTTAACCAGTTCCTGATCCACAATAATAAGGTGCCTCCTATCACATGTTTTTTTTTTTTAATTTTGCCAAAAGTCTCTCATGAGGGACCTTGTCAAAGGTTTTCTGAAAATACAGATGCACTATATCAACAAACTCACCTTTGTCTACCTGTTTATTCACACCTTCAAAAAGTACTGATGTCAGGCTCCCAGTCTGTAGTTTCCCGGATCACCCTTTGAACCCTTTTTAAATATTGGTGTTACATTGGCCATCCTCCAATCTTCAGGTATTACAGATGATTTTAATGATAGTTCACAGATTACTAATAGTAGATCTACAATCTCATATTTCAGTTCTTTCAACATGCTTGGATGTATACTATCCAGTCCAGGTGATTTGCTACTCTTCAGTTTATCAAATAATTGAAATACATCTTCCCGGTGTATCGATATTTCTTTTCATTCTTCGGCAGCATCACCTTTAAATGCCATTTCAGTCATGGGTAACATCCCTATATCTTCCTCAGTAAAGACCGAAGCAAAGAATTCATTCAATCTCTCCGCTATGGCCTTTTCGCCTCTTAGGGGTATGTTTACTAAAGCGTGGTAACGTAGCATTGGTAATGTTAACGCACGTTAACGTCACCAGATCTAAAATTAACATGCATTAATGTTACCAGATGCAACGTTAACGCACGGTAACGTCTCCAGCCACAGTAAGTCCCTCAGAGGGCAGAGAGAGGGCAGAGAGAAGGAGTCAATGTGCGGGGAGTGTGCGGGGAGTGGCTCCTGCTACACTAACTCAGGGAAATGAAGGGCTGAACATTACCACGAGTGAAAACCTGTCTTTAGATGCATATTTGCAGGATAGAGAAACCATTTCAGTGTCAGCAATGTACAGCATAGGCAGGGAGCCCAAAAAAAGTGATAGTAGTGCTCCATTTGCAGCAACAGCTGTCATGAGGTAGACAGCACAGACCCTGAAATATTAAGAGATAAGAAAGAAGAGCTTACCTTGCAGCCACATGGGCAGTTGCAGCATTCACAATGCAGAGAGGCAGGGAAAAGGAAAACAAACTTTCCACATGGTTTTAGTGACGCAGTAAGAATTGAGAGTTCCAATCAGGCTCACCTGGACCCAGACTCACGTTCTACGTTAGATGAGCAGAGAGATAAAAACAGGTGGGAAATCCCACAGAAAGGAGGCAAGCTGGAACTAGGAAGGAGGGAAGGAAGGAAGCTGGAGCCTGGACTAGGGCTGGAGCAGGAGTTTGAGTTTGAGGAGGAAAGCAGAGACCAAAGGAAGTCTGACTGCAGTTCCAGGCAGGCTTGGAGAGAAGGTGAGACCAGAACTCCAAAGCAGTTACAGAAAGACACGTTGCCTTGGAGAACCAGGGCTGAAGAAAGGCAGGCTGATAAACCCGGGAGAGCTAAGACAGACAGTAGCAAAGTCTTCCCAGCCAAAGGGGTCCTCGTACCGAGGCAAACAGCCAAGCCAGCCGAGGGTAGAGGTCACGTACAGAGAAGCTCACTGAAGGCAGGAAGTGAGTTTCCTGCAGCTAAGCACAGTAACCGGTGTTCCCAAAGAAGAGCAGGCCGCAGGACAGAGAGAAAGCCTTGGCTAGAAGCAGAAGAATTTGAAACCATCTTCTCCACAGGAAGAGATAAGTACCCTATCTTTGGTAAAGGGAGAGAAGGGGGTCTCCGTGGGAAAAGCCAAGCTTACAACAGGCTAGTGAACTCTTATTGGCCTAAGCCGTGGGAAGAAATCCCCAGCACAGCTCCTGCTATCTGGGACCCCCAAAAGCAGCTCCAACTCACAGCAACTGAGGTTTCCCCAGGGCAAGGCACGGAGAGCAGCTTCACAGGGGCTCAGTGTCCATACACAGGACCCGGTTCTGGCCCTATGCAGTGGGAGAGCTATAGCCCAGAAAACATCCCTGAGCCCATGGAATGTGCTTTATGTGTGGCTGATAACATAGAGTCTCTCTGTTAAGAAAAGGAGCAAGAAAGAAACTGTATTTTTGCACATGGGAAATGTGATGGACTTTATTTGCTGGAAAGAAGCATAATTATTATTTGTTAAGAATCCTCTGCATCGGTGAAGCAACCGTTCATTTATGTTGTCCTTATTCTATGACATCCTCAAGGGAAAGGGAATAAAACCCAACCTTAATTTTCACTCTGGTCACGACTGCAGTGTACTTATTTCCTCAACGTCAGGCTATGCCCAGGTCTAGGCAACCGCCTAAGACCGGCATAGTCTCACAAATGGCGTAGTTCTTGGATGCCAGGAAAAGAGGACACCGTACAAGAAGGACGGAGTTACCAGCGCCAGAGGACGCAACCAGGATGGTGGTGAAACACGCCCAGACAATTTCCAGGATCAGGAGCAGTCAACAACCTTCTCAAGGCCAGAATCACCACCTGACTCAGGTAATAGTATTTGGGTACAGCCAGGGTGGGATTCTGAGGAGGTATCTGAGGGACTGAAAATCCCAGTGGGGTAGTATTGAAAAAAAATAAAATAAAAGGGGTTCCGCACTTGGGGTTTTTTTTGTTTTTTTTTATTTATTACAGGCTATCAACATGGAGACTCCAGCGGATATCCTGAAATGGATGGGGCTCCAATTCAAGAAGCAACGCGAACTTGCCCAGCAGTGCCAAGAACAAGCCCTAGCCTCCATACAGATGCAGCAAAAGCCGCTGACGGACTTGTTGCAGGTGGTACTGCGGGAGCGGCAAGCCGAGAAGAAAACCGAAGGACACTTTGGTGGGGTAGGCCCACAGACATGTGGAATTTTGTCTTTTGGACAGTGGTCAGGAAAAGACAATATTGACAATTTTCTTGAAGCCTTTGAGCGTGTAGCTCGTGGCGCAGGCTGGCCCGAGCAACAATGGGTGGTCCGCCTAGCTACCTCTCTGACGGGAGAAGCCCTAGCAGCATACAAGGCGATGCCAGCCACCCAGGCTAATGAGTATACTAATGTGAAAGCAGCCATACGGGATAGGCTAGGCCTGTCACCTATGGTATACCATAGAATGTTGAGAGCTACAAAAATCCATCAAGGTGAAACTCCGAAGGCACTAGGCCAACGGATTCGTAGCCTAGTATGGAAGTGGCTCATGCCAGAAGGGAAGACCATAGAAAGCATTCTAGATATGCTTGTGTTAGAGCAGTTCTTTGAAGCTGTGCCAGCTGAGGTAAGGTCATTCCTCACTCTACAGAATTGCCAGATGACAGACGAGGCTGCTTTCCTAACGGAAAGATTCATGGAGGCTCAGATAGCCCATGGACCGCAGGGAGGAGCGAGCAACTCGCCTGGCATGACAAGCTTGGGTAGAGTAAAGAAAGACCCGGGATTAAGCATACCAGCTGCAGAAAAATGTAGGAGTAAAGGTATAGCGAATGACTCTCGCATAGCGTGTTTTAAATGTGGGAGGAGGGGTCACAAGGGGTATGAATGTAAAGAGCGCACAGCACTAATAGGGGAAAAAGCAAAATATAAGCAAGGAGGCTTCCGCCTGGGGGTGGAGGTACATGGGGTGCAGGCCGATGCCCTACTTGATTCCGGGGCGGACCAGACTATGATGTCAGAACGGTTCTGGCGACATTTACAGGCCGGCAACCAATCCGCCCCAAATCAACCGGAAGGCGTGGCCAAGATAAAATGCATACATGGGGCGGCTAACCCTTACACCCTGTACAAGCTGTCCATAAAAGGGTTGGGTGTTAGGAAAGAGGTTTTAGTCGCTTTAGTTCCCAGTCTCCCTTTTGACCTAGTGTTAGGCCGAGATTGGCCGCTATTCGAGGAAGGGATAGGCGAAGGCCTACTAAGTGAAGAAGAGAGCTCTCCTAGCGAGTCCTATGTCCAGCAGGTGACGGGCCAGGGTGAACCCCAGAGGGCAGACAAGCGGGGAAAAGGGGGGGCCCAAGAACAGCTGAAGGACGGAAGAGGAGGAGAAGCCTTAATGACTTTAATCCCTGGGCCTTTGTTTGCAAAGCCCAAGAGGGGAGAGGCAGGTTAAAAAACCCCGGAAAACATTAATGCAGCCAAAAAGGAAGGCTTTGTGTTGAAGTACTGTAAGGCAGTCCCAAACGCCCAAGGGCCACAAAGAGCTAGCGCTGCTGCAGCTGGATATGACCTGTTCAGTGCAGTAGAGGAGGTAGTTCCCAAGAAGGGGAAGGCACTAATAAGTACCGGGCTACAAATCCAGTTGCCAGCAGGCTGCTATGGGAGGATAGCACCCCGGTCTGGGCTCGCGGCCAAATATTTTATTGATGTTGGGGCTGGGGTTATTGACCCCGATTACAGGGGGGTGGTTCAGATTCTACTCTTCAACTTTGGGGAGCAGGATTTTAGGGTCAAGGTAGGGGACAGAGTAGGCCAACACATATGCGAGCGGGTTGGGTTCCCTGAGATAAAAGAGATGCCATACCTGACCACCACCAGCCGAGGAGGGGGGTGGTTTTGGTTCCACGGGTCAGAAGGAGGTTAAGGCTATGGCTGCCCTAGCGGAAGAAAAGGTAGACGAGGACTTAGGACCCCAGGTCTAGGAGTGTAAAGAGAACCCAGCTCCAAGAATGGGGGAAGAGTTGTCACAGCAGCAGCGGGACCAATTAACCCGACTGCTAGCAGGTTTTCGGGATGTACTCACTTCATTGCCAGGAGAGACAGGGTTAGTAGCCCATGAAATTCACACTCCGCAGGGAGAAATAGTGCGGCAAAGGCCTTATTGCCTGCCGGAGGCCCGTAAGAGGGAAGTGGTAGAACAGGTAAGGGATATGTTAAAAATGGGAGTCATCGAGGAGTCCAAAAGCCCCTGGTGCAGCCCGGTGGTTTTGGTACCAAAACCGGATGGGAGTCTGCGTTTTTGTATAGACTTTCGTCGAGTCAACGCCATCTCCCTCTTCGATGCATACCCCATGCCGAGGATCGAGGAGTTGCTCGCAAGTTAGGGCAGGCACGCTATCTGACCACCCTTGACCTTACGAAGGGGTATTGGCAGATTCCGCTTACCTGTGCCTCTAGGCCAAAAACAGCTTTTAGCACACCCCTCGGCTTATTTCAGTTTAAGCGAATGCCGTTTGGCTTGCATGGAGCGGCGGCGACATGCCAACGCTTGGTTGACCAGGTGCTACGTCCACACCACCAATATGCAATGGCCTATATGGACGACATTGTGATACATAGTGAAAATTGGGCACAGCATCTGCCTAGGGTAGAGGCCGTATTAAAAGCCCTACGACAGGCTGGTCTGACCCTGAATCCGGCCAAATGTTTATTCGCCGGGGCAGAGGTGAAGTATTTAGGGCACATGATCGGGAAGGGTATGGTGCGACCCTTAGGCAGTAAGGTAGAAAGTGTCCAGAAGTTCCCCCAGTCAATAACCAAGAAACACCTTTGTAGTTTCCTCGGCTTGGTCGGTTATTACCGCCGGTTCATACCGCGGTTTGCGGACGAAAGTGCGGTCTTAACTGACATGTTGAGAAAAAATGCCCCAAATAATTTGGTCTGGTCAGTAGAAGCGGAGAGGGCATTCCTCCGGTTAAAAGGGAAGCTTTGTCAAGCCCCAGTATTGCGAGGAGTAGACTTCCACAGACCATTTATCCTACAGACGGATGCCTCGGAATCTGGTCTCGGGGCCGTCCTATCACAAGAATTTGAGGGAATGGAGCACCCCATTCTATATTTAAGTAGGAAACTGTCTGGGGCAGGGATTAATTATGCAACGGTGGAGAAAGAATGCCTGGCGATTAAGTGGGCGGTAGAAGCCCTCCGTTTTTATCTCATGGGTCGCCGATTTATACTTGTGACTGATCATGCACCCCTAAAGTGGCTAGGTACTATGCAGAATCATAATCCGTGGCTCACTCGTTGGCATTTGGCCCTGCAGGCATTTAATTTTACCATGAAACATAGGGCAGGCAAGCTCCACCTTAACGCGGATGCATTGTCGCGTATTCCGTGCTGTACGGACACTTGTCCCTCAGCCCGCAATAGCTTAAGTGGGGGGATATGTCATGAGGTAGACAGCACAGACCCTGAAATATTAAGAGATAATAAGAAAGAAGAGCTTACCTTGCAGCCACATGGGCAGTTGCAGCATTCACAATGCAGAGAGGCAGGGAAAAGGAAAACAAACTTTCCACATGGTTTTAGTGACGCAGTAAGAATTGAGGGTTCCAATCAGGCTCACCTGGACCCAGACTCACGTTCTACGTTAGATGAGCAGAGAGATAAAAACAGGTGGGAAATCCCACAGAAAGGAGGCGAGCTGGAACTAGGAAGGAGGGAAGGAAGGAAGCTGGAGCCTGGACTAGGGCTGGAGCAGGAGTTTGAGTTTGAGGAGGAAAGCAGAGACCAAAGGAAGTCTGACTGCAGTTCCAGGCAGGCTTGGAGAGAAGGTGAGACCAGAACTCCAAAGCAGTTACAGAAAGACACGTTGCCTTGGAGAACCAGGGCTGAAGAAAGGCAGGCTGATAAACACGGGAGAGCTAAGACAGACAGTAGCAAAGTCTTCCCAGCCAAAGGGGTCCTCGTACCGAGGCAAACAGCCAAGCCAGCAGAGGGTAGAGGTCACGTACAGAGAAGCTCACTGAAGGCAGGAAGTGAGTTTCCTGCAGCTAAGCACAGTAACCGGTGTTCCCAAAGAAGAGAAGGCCGCAGGGCAGAGAGAAAGCCTTGGCTAGAAGCAGAAGAATTTGAAACCATCTTCTCCACAGGAAGAGATAAGTACCTTATCTTTGGTAAAGGGAGAGAAGGGGGTCTCCGTGGGAAAAGCCAGGCTTACAACAGGCTAGTGAACTCTTCTTGGCCTAAGCCGTGGGAAGAATTCCCCAGCACAGCTCCTGCTATCTGGGACACCCAAAAGCAGCTCCAACTCACAGCAACTGAGGTTTCCCCAGGGCAAGGCACGGAGAGCAGCTTCACAGGGGCTCAGTGTCCATACACAGGACCCGGTCCTGGCCCTATGCAGTGGGAGAGCTATAGCCCAGAAAACATCCTTGAGCCCATGGAATGTGCTTTATGTGTGGCTGATAACATAGAGTCTCTCTGTTAAGAAAAGGAGCAAGAAAGAAACTGTATTTTTGCACATGGGAAATGTGATGGACTTTATTTGCTGGAAAGAAGCATAATTATTATTTGTTAAGAATCCTCTGCACCGGTGAAGCAACCGTTCATTTATGTTGTCCTTATTCTATGACATCCTCAGGGGAAATGGAATAAAACCCAACCTTAATTTTCACTCTGGTCACGACTGCAGTGTACTTATTTCCACAACTTCAGGCTATGCCCAGGTCTAGGCAACCGCCTAACACCGGCATATTTATTTATTTATTACAGTTTCTTATATACCGCGCTATTTAGGATCAGCGCGGTTTACATCATAACATAACGACCATATTGACAACTGTCAGGTTTTTACAATGAACAGGAGTACAAACTAGGATAACCGGGTTAACTATATACATAGTTATATGTATGTATGCATAGTCTCACACAGCATAGTGCCCAAGTATGAAAGGCCACTATGGTGATGGGGCACAGGGGGCTGTAGGTGGGACATGCAGTGGTGGCAACTCCATGAACACACGCAGACCAAACTGGATACTAGGTTACTTCAATCTAGCAACTATGCAGGATAACCACTCCAAAGCCTTCCTGGAGGCCCTCCACAACCTGGACTATGAACAAATAGTGGATGCCCCCACACATCAAAAAGGGAACATGCTAGACATGATTTTCTCCCCCAGACCAAATGTGAGCTCCAACTACAAACCCGACATAATTATATCCCCTGTCCCATGGTCTGACCACAATCTAATTAAATTCCAAATACCCATTAACCAAGACAGCGGAAGAACAACGAATCCAACTGAAAAACCAATGACACCCTCAAGACGTTTTAGACCCTTTGACAAAGAGGTGATCATCAAAGAGGTCCTCCCCAATATCATGACAGCATCACTGCATCTTGAAGATGCGATGGCTTCAAGGAACAACTGCCTGAGCTCCTTCGCATCCATAGCCAACAAAGCCAAACTTCAGACCCCAGACAGGCAACCGAGATGGAGAAAATCTGCACCCTGGTACACCACCAAGCTGCGAACTGCACTACAAATGCTGAGGAAATTTGAAAGAAAATGGCGACGAACATGATCCCCAACAGATCAGACAGCCTACAACTCCTGCCTGCAGACACATCAAGACCTAATATCAACAAAAATTAAGGAACACCACATCGAGCTCTTAAACCGAACTCTGAACAAACCCCATGAGCTGTTCAATATAGTAAGGGCCTTAACAAAGGAACCCTCATCCTCGCAACCAACTATGATACACCCCCAGGATTATGCAGACTACCTGCTGGCAAAAACCAAAAATGTTAACAAAAGCATGCTAACCATCCCCAATGACAACCCACCTAAGCCACTAACCTCTCTCAAAACACCATCAGATACAAGTATGGAGGACATCATCGCTGCTGTTAACGCCACCACTGCACCCAATGATCCATGTCCAGCATCCTGGATAAGATCACTACGGAAGGAAATCAGCCCTATAATAACCAAAATCATCGACTTATCCTTCTCTACAGGACAGTTCCCTCGATGCCTCAAACAGATGTCCATCCGACCCCTCCTGAAGAACGCCAAGCTAAATCCCCAGAAAGTAGAATCTTACCGTCCAATATCAAGCATCCCCCTGCTAGCAAAAATAATTGAGAAGGTCGTTCAACGTCAAATACAAAACCACATTGATGCTACAGCTCCCCTTGACCCATGCCAACATGGCTTTAGGGAGGCACACGGCGTTGAAACCCTCCTTGCCACACTTACCAACACATTGATCACAGGGATCGACAACATCAATCAGGGATATGCCCTAATTTTCCTTGACATTGCCGTTGCATTTGATTCTGTAAACTACGAGCAACTCCTGATACGGCTTCACAACAAGGGAATCATTGGCTCTGCATGGAATTGGTGCAAATCCTATCTAACGGACAGATGACAGCAAGTACGGACAGGATCCACAACCTCTGAGCCGTTCCAACAAAAACATGGGGTACCTCAAGGCTCCTCACTCTCTGCCCTCTTATTTAACATATATATGCAATTGATATGTGAAATAATTCGCTCATTCAACACAGCATATCTAATCTACGCAGACGACATACTACTCTACACCCCTTTCAAGATTGATCATCCCGACTTCTCCTCACTAGTAAAATGCTTTGAGGCTGTAACTGATTGGCTCCTCCAACAGAGCCTCAAAATAAACTTCAGTAAGACGGATGTCCTGTTCATATCCAGAAATCAATCTTTCTCACCACCACCTACTTTAAAGACAAGAGATGCCGAACTCCCAACCAAAACATGCTACTTAGGCGTTTCATTAGACCAGCACCTGGTCTAATGAATTCAAAACACATATCAGCAACACCACCAAACAAATATACCACAAACTACGGACACTGCAACACCTCTGACCCCTATTGCAACCAGAAGACTTTAGATCAGTTTTCCAGGCAATGGTGACCCCTCATTTTGACTATGCTAACATTATCCTCCACGGCCTACCCAAAAACACGTTAAACCCACTTCAACTTGCAATGAACACAGTTGCACGCCTTCTACATGGAGCCTCCAAGAGGGAACACATCACACCAATCCTAAAAGACTTGCACTGGCTACCAAGTTACTGCCGCCTCACCTATAAGGTAGTCTTAATGACCTTCAAGGCCATTAACAAAATATCCTCCACCTCTCTAACTGACCATCTCCAACCCACCCCAACAAACAGGGCTAGGAGGACATTTGCCATCAATACCCTACAGATCCCCAAGGAAATAACAAAATGCAACCAAGCAGCAATAAATCGAGCATTCAAGTTCTACGCTCCCAGCTGCTGGAACACACTCCCATCCACCATACGAGCAATCAAAGATCTTGCTCAGTTTAGAAACGCACTAAAACATCACCTCTTCCTTCTACACTACTCTCAACCCAGTAGCTCAACCCCATCTACCATATACCTCACTGGGAGATAGTAAGTAGCAAACAGTTTCATATGAATATGGTACATAACTGTATATAGCTGTAGATAGTTTTTCCCAGTTGAACTCCAAGTTGTACCACCCTGTTCCACTGTAAGTGCTTAACAGGTCAACTGTGACGCACAAATTACGTTAATATTGTAAACCGTGCTGATTTTGAATAGTGTGGTATAGAAAAGCAATAAATAAAATAAAATAAATAAAATAATTGGGGCACAGGGTGGACTAGGCTGTCGCCCAAGTGACACATAGTAACACAGAAACTGGAAATCAGCATGAAAGTGTCTGAGCAAGGTCAATTTGCCCAGTTTGCTGTGTACCACAGTGTCCCATCTAGGGGACATGTACACAGCAGGTACCTTAAACATCACACAGGAACCACAATGCCCATAATGGGGCAAGCGTTTATTTGGGGCGTGCGTAGTTACACGCCATAACCTGCTCACATAACCTAAGACACCTAAATGTATCTCATAAGGCACGTAAGTACGTATGTTATGTCGCACGCATTATTGTGCACATTGCGCGTCAGTGGCACTGCAATGCGCGTTGCAGCATATGCGCGTTCTCTGCAACGCACATACGATGCAACACGCGTACACTGCAATACTGCGCCATAACGTAATGCGTATAATATAGCAGACACGATGGCCACCTAGTGGAATATATTTACATTATGGTTGTTTCGGGTAGTGGTTGCAGACATGCATTGAGCCACCATAGGTTGTGGGTTTGATTCCCACATGTTCCTTTTCCTTTCCTTTCTTTTGTTCTGCTACCTTACCAAGCAATACAAAAAAAAATTACTCCATTTCCACTCCCAAAAAAATACAAAACTTTCTTTTTCTTTTTTCTTTTTTGTAGTTTTTTTTATATATTTTTTATATATATAGGAACAGGTCTCAGACTTTAGTCAGGTAGGGTAGAACCCAGGAGGTATACCTCTGCTTGACCTGTTCCTATATATATAAAAAAACTACAAAAACGAAAAAAGAAAAAGAAAGTTTTGTATTTTTTTGGGAGTGGAAATGGAGTAATTTTTTTTGTATGGCTTGGTTATTTACTCTACGAAACCTGCAAGTTTTGTTTGTCTGCTACCTTACCATACAATGGCTGCAGCTTTGTCACTTCTCCACACGCCCTTCCTTCTCTTCACTGTGCACTACAGTGTGCCCTCCATGCAGCCTATCTGTCACATATTAGCTGTTAAATATGGTCCCTTTCTTTAGCCTGTCTGGGTGGGCAGTTGGCTCAGTGGTTTAGTATTGGTATTGGTGAACTGTGTTTAGACTCTTCAGTACCAGTTCAATTCTCACATACTCCTTTTTGGGTCTCTTGCTCATTTTGCCCTTGTACACACAACATCCACACAGCTGGCCCTTCCGACCAGACCCTGACACCCTTTCAGTTTAAATTGTTTACTCTTCTGCATGCTGTTTTCACTGCACACCATTTCATGGTGTGTGTGCATGTATTTTTCTGTGGCTCACTTACAAACTGCGATATCAGCTGCCTGTGGTCTACGGCCTTACACCTACGGCTCCGTTTCTTATGTGGCACCATGAATGCACTTCCCTCAGAGCATCTTCTACTGTCTGTGTGCGTTTTCTTGCAACCCCTTTGGACGCACTGCTGCTTCCCGTTGGCTGTGACGTTAACGCGCGGTAATGCAGGGCGCCCTGTACCGCATGTTAATTGGCTAGGGCTCCCTATATTGCGCGTTACCAGACCAGGCTTGCCTTAACGCCACACTGCCCACTTCCTTATATGGGCATCCGTAACATTACCGGGGCACTTAACGATGGTAACATTACTGCGCTTTAGTAAATATACCCCCTAGTGTTCCTTTTACCCCTCTATCATCTAATGGTCCAACTGACTCTCTCACAGGTTTTTTTTTTGCTACAAATGTACTTGAAAATGTCTTTATTATGCATTTTTGCTTCCACAGCAAGCTTCTTCTCACATTCTCTCTTTGTTTTTCTTATCAATGCCTTGCATCTAACTTGCCAGTGATTTTGTTGTTTCCAGTTTCTGTCATTTGGCTCCTTTTTTCCATTTCCTGAAAGATGCTTTTTTGGCTACAACAGCCTCTCTGACCTCACCTTTAAACCATGCTAGCAGTTTTTTGGACTTCCTTCCACTTTTCTTGGAATACAGCTGGTCTGGGCTTCCAAGATAATATTTTTAAACAATACCCAATCTTGATGTTCATTTTTATCTTTTGCAACTGCTCCTTTTAGTTTTTTCTTAACTATTTCCTCATTTTATCACAGTCTCCTTTCTGAAAGTTAAAAGGTAGTACTGTAAATTTCCTTACCCTCCTTCCTCCATTTATTAAATCAAACCCTCCCTCCTCCTTCCTGGGTGTCTACTCTATTGAAGATTTTGGAATCATCCGCAGACACAAACCTTACCCGACAACCCTTCGGCAATATCATTAACAAAGATGTTAAAAAGAATCGGACCAAGGACGGATCCCTGCGGCACACCACTGGTAATCTCCTTCTCCTCAGAATGAGCTCCATTTACCTGTACCATTTGTCGCCCCCCACTCAACCAATTTCTAACCCAATTAGTAACTTTGGGGTGCATCCCTAAGGTACTCAGTTTGTTTATAAGCTGCCTGTGTGGAATGGTGTCAAAGGCTTTACTGAAATCTAAGTACACCACATCTAAGGCTCTCCCTCGATCCAACCCCTGGTAAACCAATCAAAGAAATCAATCAGATTTGTTTGACAAGACCTGCCTCTGGTAAACCCATGCTGCTCTGGATCCTGCAATCCATTGGACTCCAGAAACTTCGCTATTCTCTCTTTTTGCAGCATTTCCAATAATTTACTTGCCACAGAGGTTAGATTATCTGGACTGTAGTTTTCAACTGCATCCTTACTTCTGCTTTCACATCCACTTTTGTGTAAATGGGGTCATTCCGAGATGCTAATAGCAGGGATGGACGTCCCATTAAGACGTCCATCCCTGCTATTTGGCCCCTCTGCCAACCCGACTAACTTCCCCACATATTGTTCAGGGAGGTTAGATGGGGATGGGAAAGGAGCATTGTGGGGGAGGATTTAGGGCAGGCAGTGGGTGGTCTGCAGCCCCGGAAGTACAGGAATGATTCCAATGTTGGACCTGTATGCCCAGGGTCTTCTGAGGTGGAATACGTTCCCCTAGATGAGTGGTTCTGGCAGGCCCAGCGTGCAGCAAAGGTGAGAGAGGGTAGAGGAGATTCCCCGCAGCCCGACCCTGGCCTTGGAAGGCCAGATCGGGGATCAGGCTGCAAGGAATGAATTTTTTTTTCAGTGACTGGGGATCACGGCTCCTGAATGGAGCTGTGATACCATGGCAACCGGACACAATGGCACTGCAGTTCCATTCAGGAGCCTTGACTGAGTAAGCCTGGCTAGGCCTGTATGTGCAGGCTGACCAGAATTGGCATCCCAGCCTGCATGTACAGGCCTGGACGCGATTCTGATCCCGGGGGGCTAGACGTGCCCCATGGGATTAGAATCCCATCTAACTCTGTGCATCTGGTTCTGACCGAGCGTACTGAGGGCCAGGACATTCAGGACAGAATCAGGCCTAAAGGGACTACATGGGCTCTTCTCCAGTCCTCGGACTACTCCCGACTCCAAAGAAGCATTGAAAATGTCTGTCAATGGAGCTTCTAGAACGTTCCAAATTTTCTCCATCTGTTCTTCTCTGTTCTGGTTTTATATGCTGTTAGAAATGATGATGCATTTTTACTATTTGTCTATTTTCTATTTTTAGCTTTGAGATATTTACTTACAAGTGGTCTTTTTCAAGACTCTCATTCTCAAACGATGCAATACGTGTGTTCCCTCTCTGTGGCAATCCCTGCTGTCCAAAATAATCAATTTTAATTATTTATTTATTAGGTTGGTTTTTATATTTATTTATAGGATCATGTAATGTTATTATTGTATTTTTATGTTCTTATTTGTTCTTATTTTGTTCTTATCCATTTTTATTTATTTTGAAATATCTAACATTATTGTTTGCTTTTGGAGGAAATATGTATGTGGATATATATATTTCTATATATATGTTTTTATACATGTTATGATATTTGTTTGTAATATTGATTTTATTGATCATATTCATTATAATTGTTTTTAGATGCATACCCCCTGATGAAGGCTCAATGCCGAAATGCATGGGGACTTCCTTTTGAATAAACTTTTTGCATCTGCGACCCTTCTCTGGCCTTCGCCCTTTTTGTGTCCTTTGCTTGCTTTGCGAGGGCCCTGCTCCCTTTGTGTTCCTGTATCCCATCCGGTGCCATCACTTTATCTACTTTTAGTTTAACTAGTTCCTCACAAACACAGTCTTCTGAAAATTGTTTGAACTCCCTGTTCTGTTCCTATTTGTGAGTGTTTTCTGAGTTCCTGTTCCTGGTCCGTCTTCTGTGAATGCAAAACATAAATATTTGTTAAGCAATTCCGCTTTATCCTCATCAGTTTCTACATATTCCTCCCCTTCACCCTTGAATCTGACAATACCACTTTTGCCCTTTCTTCTCTCACTAACATATCTGAAAAAAGTCTTATCCCCTTATTTTATTGAATTAGATATTTCTTCTTCTTTTTGTATCTTTGCTTTTCTGACTACCTGCTAGCTTCTCTAAGTTTTTCCAAATATAAATGCCTGTCTTTCTCTGTGATCTCTTGTATTTCCTGAAGGCCTCCCTCTTTTTCTTCACCTTTTCAACTATTTCATTTGAGAACCATAGCGACCTCCTTTTCCGTTTACATTTATTTACCTTTCTAACAAAAAGGTTTGATGCCATTAAAATATTGCCTTTCAGTTTTGCCCAGTTTTTTGAGGTATTGTCCCATCTTGGTAAAGTTAGTTTTCCTAAAGTCTAAGACCCTCACTTTTGAATGGATTTTATCAACCCTAGTCCTAATACTGAACCACACCATGTGATGATCACTGGATGAGAGGTGAACTCCCACTATAACATTAGAATGCATAAAACTAAATGAAAGTTTAGATAAGATTGGCATCTCAGAAACCTGGTGGAAGGAAGTACTTTTGTCCACTGAAGAAAAGTGGGACCAAGGTGTGGTTGTGTCTGATGATCTTAAAGTAGTTAAACAGGTAGAAAAGGTGACAGCAAAAGCTAGAAGGATGCTTGGGTGCATACGGAGAGGAATGGCTAGCAGAAAAAAATGAGATGATAGTACCTCTGTATAATTCTTTGGTGCAACCTCATTTGGAGTATAGTATGCAATTCTGGAGACCGCACTTTCAAAAGGATGTGAACAGGATGGAGTCGGTGCAGAGGGTGGCTACTAAAATTATTAGTGGTCTTCATTATAAAGCATATGAGGACAGACTGAAGGATCTTAATATGTACACCTTAGAGGAAAGGCGGGATAGAGGTGATATGATTGAGATGTTTAAATACCTCCGTGGCATAAATGTTCAGGGAGAGAACCTCTTTCAATTGAAAGCAAGTTCTGCTATGAGGGGACATGGGATGAGGGTGAAGGGAGATAGATTCAGGAGTGATATGTGGAAATATTTCTTTAAGGAAAGAGTAGTGGATCCATGGAATAGTCTCCCAGTGGAGGTGGTAGAGATGAGGACAGTAACTGAATTAAAAAAAGCATGGGACCAACACAGAGGATCTCTAAAGGTAAAAAGTGGACTGTTGTAGTTGTTGATATGGAAGGACAGACTAGATAGGCCATGTGGTCTTTTTCTGTTATCATGTTTCTATGTTTTTCTTTTCTAGGTGCATAACTTTGCACTTTGTCCACATTAAATTCCATCTGCCATTTGGATGCCCAGTCTTCTAATTTATCAAGATCCTCTTGCAATTTTCCACCATCCTCATGGGTTTTAACAACTTTGAATAGTTATGTGTCATCTGCAGATTCAAAAAAGCATGGGACAAACACAGAGGATCTCTAAAGGTAAAAAGGGGACTGTTGTAGTTGTTGATATGGAAGGACAGACTAGATAGGCCATGTGGTCTTTTTCTGTCATCATATTTCTATGTTTCTATGTAACCAATGGTGCATTGAGATACCTGTGTATAAACTATTTTTTTAATGATAGGGTAAATGAAATTGGTGGAGGTGGTGCATTATATGTTAGAGAAGGCATTGGTCACACAGGATTAAAGTTTTGCAGGAAACAAAATACATAGTTGAATCTCTATGGATAGAAATTCCATGTAAAAAGGGGAAGGCGATGACTGTGGGGGTGTGCTACCGACAACCTGGCCAGAATGAATAGATGGATGATGACATGCTAAAAGAAATCATGGAAACTAACAAAAGTCATGACACATAATAATGAGTGATTTCACTTAATCCAGTATCGACTGGATAAATGTCACAGCGGGACATGATAGGGAAATAAAGGGGTGTTTGCTAAAGGGTGTTAAGGGAACAAGTGTGCCTTGACGCCTGTTATCAGCACCCTTGTGCCGTAACACAATGGAAAAGTTGCTTTAATGGTTGTTAAAGGCTCCAACATCATAAAAGGTGCAGTAGGCAAAGGGTGGATTTCCCGGGTCCCCTTGAATAATGGTTTATGGACTTTTCCTCCGGGAACCTATCCATACCTTTTTTAAAACCCAGCTACACTAACAGCTTTTAGGACATCCTCCGGTAATGAATTCCAAAGTTTGATTACAAGTTGAGTGAAAAAATATTTTCTTTTATTAGTCTTAAAAGGGTTACACAGTAGCTTCATTGCCCTAGTCTTTCTACATTTTGATGGCGTAAACAATCGATCTATGCTTACCCATTCCACTCCATTCATTAATTTATAGATCTCTATCATGTCTCCTCTCAGCTGTCTCTTCTCCAGGTTGAGGAGCCTTAACCTTTTTATCCTCTCCTCATAGGGGTATCCTTCTATCTGCATTACCATCTGTGATGTCCATCATGATCCCACAATGACAGCACATAGAAAGGTGATGTGCCACATGGAGAGGTCCAAGGGTCCTGGCACCCTAGGCAGAGATACTGGCTACCCCCCTCCACTGCCGCTGAACCCAGCAGTGGAGGAAGAGGACAATAGTGGCAGCAGCTCTAGCCCTCCAGGTAGCTGCAAAATGCAGACACTCAGGGAGCTAACACAGAAGTGGCTGCCATCCTCCCCCAGAGATGTATCGGTGGCAGGTGGTGATGGGGTCCCTCCTGAGGCAGATGGTTGGGGGTCTGTGTGGCCATCAATGTGAGCCTCTGCCCCCCATCCAGACCTTGTGCCCTAGGTAAACACCAAACCCACATATTGGATGGGCTGAGACTGTGAAACACCACCACAGACAGCACTCAGGCATGTCAGCACGGTGTGGGGTGTTGGGGGTGGGGCAGTGGCACTCACCTACAGCAGCCTAAAGCTATGTCCTGGACCTGTTGCTCTGCACTTTGCAACATGTGCCAAGGTCTATCTGATGGGTAACATGTCATCCCTATCAACTATTGTCACCATATGGCAGTACTGTGGCTGAACACACACAGTCAGTGTATATATATGAGTGAAGGATCACAGGTTTAAGTCCTGGCTGTGGACCATGTCCCTGTGGCTAAACTTTAGCCTACAGTGCAAGTACAGCACCAACATCTGCAACCCCCAGTGAATCAGCCAGCAAGGGTACAAACACCCATCAGCCACATAGACAGGCTCCACTATCCACAGCTGGATGGAGAGGCTGGCTGATAGCACCTGCACACTGAGCAGTTGCTAAAAACTGGCATTAATGACAGAGCGTGCTACTAGCATCTACACAATGGGCACATTTTAACAATGCTTGAGCTGATAAGGAGACCAACATGGCAGGCGGGAATACCAACCATCCCCACTTTTGCACAGAGCGGTGATGTGAGTATGTGTGCGTGTGTGTGTGTATGTATGTCTCTACATTGTTCTATGGCTTTCTGCACATTACTGTGCCTCGCATTGCCTAAACTGTCCCCAGCGTTAGTTTGCAAATATGCATGATGAGGAGCAGAGGACTGTGGTTATGTCCTTAAACAGAGTGGATTGGTCAGAATGTGTCTGCCTCAGTGATAGAGTCAATGGCTGAGACTACGTAGTGCCTGTCTGCCATGTGTATGGCCTGGGTGGCCACAGCATGCTATGCTGAGAGGGCACTCTGACTGTGCAGTGCAGTGACCATGGCATGGATATGTATCCACACAATGCATATAATGACTTACTTTAGAGATATAGGTGTGATCTCTGTTTGGGGAGTTGGGTGTCCATGCTGTTTATCCCAAACCAGGATAAACATGGTCACACTGCACATACATTGTGTGCTGACTGGCTGCAGTTGGTATGTGCATAACTGAAACAGCCCAGTGGTAGGCAGCAGGTGTAATCTGATTGAGCTTGATGTGATGGATTGTTAGTCCTAGATGATTGGGACAGCAGTAGTTGCTGGCCTATTCACTCTGGTCCTGACAGGACAGTAGCAGCAGCCCCATGCAAGCTTAAAAGCCCTGACTACATTTGGTAACCATGGTGTCAGCTTATTAACACTGTTATAGGAGGGCCCCTGTGACTGGCATCTACAGTATTCTGAAATTGTGCAGGAAGCAAGGTGACCAGCATAACATACTGCAGACAATGCAGTACAATCTACCACACACTGTGTGCAATCTACCACACACTGGCAAAGCTTGTCACATGGCCAGCAGAAACCATCTCTAGCAGTGCACGTTCTGGGGACCAGGTGCTGGGCACCCATCCTCACCCTCAGGGTGACTGCTAAAACTGCTCAGAGCACAATTTGTAGCTGTTATTTGCTTGTAGCCCACATTGTCAGTGTGTCTTACTGAGCTGATGAGATGAGTCCGTGCATGATCCATTTGGTGATCAGCTGCAGACTGCTGTTCTGCATGTGCAGTGCTTGGAGGGGCTAACCTATACCACACACACAGCAGACAGTTTAGGCAGAGATATGCAGGGTCTTTGTATCCAGACATTGCTGTATTCAGAGTCTTGGAGGTGTAGCATACTGGTTAGTGCAATGTCCCTATAAGCAGGCCTACAAGGCTTCAATTACCACTTGTTAATTCTGAGCCTGTGTGCTACTCAGGTCATTTCCCTGCTTGTAACAGTCCTGGCTCTGCTGTGACATGCAGACACTCATCCTTCTATGTTTTTATATGTTCTGGCCACACTTTGGGTCAGCAAAACTGCTAGTCTCCATCCTGGCCTTCTGAGATCATGGCTTTATTGGCTCTGCTGCAGCCCATTGCAGGGGCTCAGACATGTTCACTCTGCAGGTGTCACACTCCTGCTTGGAGGTGTGGCATGATGGTCATAGCAATGGCTTCGGTGCCATGATACCATAGTTTGAGGCCCACTGCCATTCCTTATCTGACATTTCAGAAAGCATTACCATTGCATTTTATATCTGCCACTACCTTCATGGACTGACAACACCTCCTTGTGACCTTGAGCAGATCACTTAACCCACCAATGGCTCTGACTGCAGGTCTGTATAGTCCGTGTTTGTCATCAGACATTACCAGTTGATGGCAAGATGTACGCCGATGTGACTGCATTGCTACAGCAGTATACTAACAGGCAGATACATGCATACAGCTGTACCCTAATTGAGCAACATGAGTCATGTATGACATCATGACTGTGATTATACAGCTTTGGCTCCATTACATTTGATAGTACATGCGGACACATCCTACCCCTTGGATAGCCACCTGCAGATATCACTTCATGTCCGTACGTGCCCCATTTGCTCAGTATGGATGACATCTGTGCAGTTGTTATCTGCACATTTGTCTGAGATGTTGTATGGTGGCTGTGTGGCTGGGACTGGTGTGAGTCCCACATATCTGGTATCAGGTCTTCCAAGTGGCACTGGCACACATTTTCATGCACAATACAATATGTTGGGGATGGCACCTACAGCACATCGGTACTGCTAGCCCATACCACCCTCTCCTCAGTCACCGTCCTTCCTTCAGCCCATCCATCACTGCTGCTCATTTAGTTACTGCAGCTTCCGGCATCTGCGGCAATCCCAGGATATTCAATGCTGAGGTCGCATATGACCCCGGCTTTGAATATCCAAAGTTAAGGGTCAGCGGACAGGACTATGTATCCAGAAGAATATCGGGCCCCAAATTTAAAGTAAAACTTTTAATAAAAATAAAAAAGATCAGCAAAGATCTGATTTAGTTTCTGATTTAGACAATATAAGGCAACTTAAGAGACTGATATAATAATAACAATGAAAACCATCATCATTATCAAGTATTGTAAGAAAGTTCATCCAACAATGAGAAAACCACCTTCACTGTGCACACTTAGCATCAGCTGTATCTTATGAAAATGAAGGTTGTTAACGGGTCAGCAGGAACATTCAAATGCAAAATGTTTTTAAGCTTGGAATTGCTTTTTAACGTGAGAAACCTACTTTGTAATCTCATGAGGAGGTTTGTGCTACATCATATCAGATAAGGTCACAAATTACTAAGAATTACAGGCAATTTAAAAGTAAAATTGGCCCCATAAGAATATAAAGCAAAGCCCAGATAGTCCTTTATTGCAGAGCAGCTGATTACTTGACAAAACTATGAACTAAGCAAGAGTACCTTGTAATCTGAAATGAACGAGGCAAGAAAATGCACCCAAGCAACTCACAAACTGAATACTGGATTTTAATGTACACTCAAACTAAATACAAGAATGAAACTGCATAAACAAAATCTTTGAGGAACCTATTTACTAAAGTGTGCTAAGCACTTAGCATGTGGTAACTATTAACATGGGCCCACACTAACAGCTTCCATGCAGTAAAAACACCGTTGGATATTTATTTATTTTAAAAAAAAACAAGCTAAGTAGGGATGTGCATTCATTTGAAATGACATGGGAAATATCAATGAAATATCCTATTTTGTTTTGTATCATTCCTAATCCAAAAAGAGCACTGTAAAATCTGGAATTCATTTCCCCTCAGGCTGGCCTCAAACCTCTAAATTTGGGATTGGAAAGCAGGCATCATGCAGAAGAATCATCGTGTCTCCATGGGGGCTTCATCTAGCCAACCAGCTCTTAATTGTTCTGATGATATTCCTTCTTGTTTCCTGACTGACCCAAGTTTGTCTGGTCTTGAGCTCTATGGAAAATGCTAACTGGATATCTTGCCTTGTGAGCCTATTGACTCCTGCTGTAGAGATTTCCAAAGATTTTTATTTTGCCATGTTCTTGTGTCAGAAATTCTATGAAACCATGTCTAAGTACCCTATCAGAGACATTTACCAAGCCTAATCTAGATCCTAGTCATCCAGTTATTGATGATCAAACAATACAGTATCTAGGTTAGACTTGGTAAACATCTATGCAGTATAATTAGACATGGTCTCACAATATTTCTGGCACAAGAACAAAGAAAATCTTCATATGAAGTTTAAGCCAGCCAGCCAGTGGAAGGACAGATGGCTACAACTGCAGACTGTGATATTCAGCAGTATTGTCTGGATTATCTGGATAGTACTGCTGAATATCTCCGGTTAACTCTGGTACAATCCACATGCAGGGCAGTCAGTGGGTGGAGTAGAGCCAGTGCCAGTGCTAAATGGTTAAGTGCCAGCATTCAGCATGATTTTCAGTGGCCCTTGCCCGGACAACTTATGCTGCATGAAAACAGGCCTAAGTTACAATCTTGGTAAGTGCTGCCTGAAAATTACACTAACCAGGTAACTGCTGTCACTTATCAGGTTAGTGCCGGTCAGCCCAGATATTCAGTGGCAGCTCCTATCCGGACATTGTCTCTAATATCCCACCAATATTTAAGTTCCATGATGGTTTAAGTTTTCAGTGGTTCTGAAAATTGGACCCCAAAATTCTGAAAGACCTACTAAAATGTTAGTTGCAGATAACTTTAAGAGACTTGATTGTTTAAGCATTCATTCTATTCAAACGTTTTGGAATTCACCACCAAATGAGATTAAATTATACACAGATTTATGGCAATTTCATAAAAAAAATGAAAAAAATATTCTCATGGGCCTTTGGTTTATAAACATGTTTTAGTCTTCTTTAATATGTAGTGCTTTACGTTGATGAATGTCTTTTTTAATGTGAAATTGCTGTAATCACTGTATAGGGGTTTTTTTTTGTATCACACTTAGAACATTGTGAATGAGTGGGACAGAGATGTTTTTAAATAAATAAACTAAAAAAAGTGAAGCCACGTATGGCGGCAAGAATGCCTCGAAATATAGGAAAATGATAGCAGCTATGACCATCTGGTCTATCCAGTCTGTCCTTCCATTCAAACTACTAAGATGTACAGTTCCTTTTTTCCCCTTAGAGATCTTCTGTATTTGTCCCATGCTTTCTTGAATTCAGATAGTCTCCTTCTCTACTACCTCCACTGAGAGGCTATTCCAAACATCCAACATGCTTTCCGTCAAGAAATATTTCCTCAGAATCCTGTTCATCCTATTTCATCTTCATCCTATGGCCTCTTGTTGCTGAACTTTCTTTTAATTGAAAGAGGTTCTCCTCTTGTGTGTTTATGTCATGGAATTATTTAAATATATCTATCAAATCTCCCCTCTCCCTCCTTTCTTTTATCTTTTGGAATGTGCGGTCTCCAGAATTGCACACAGTACTCCAAATAATATCTCTTCAAAGACTTATACAGAAGCACCAACACCTCCTTCCTGTGATGATTCCTTTCTCTATGCACCCAAGCATCCTGCAGGCTTCACTATTGCCTTTTCTATTTAGCCACCTTAAGGTTATCAGAAACAATCACCTTCAGGTCTCACTCTTCTTTTGTGACTAGAAGTACTTCAGCACCTACTGTATACTGCACTACTCCCTTGGATTTTTGCAGTCTAAATTCATGATCCTTCATTTTTTAGTTTTAAAATTCAGCTACAAAATCCTCCATCAAATTCTTCAAGCTTCACTAGACCCCTCCTCATGTTATCTACACCTTCCTAGTTGTCTACCCAATTTAGTATTAAAATTCAGCTACAAAATTTTCCACCAAATTCTTCAAGCTTCACTAGACCCCTCCTCGTGTTATCTACACCTTCCTAGTTGTCTACCCAAGTCCTTGTCCTAATATTGAATCATCTGTAAAGAGGCAAACCTTACCCGACAACCATTCCACTATATCATTATATTGCAAAAATGTTAAAAAGAATTTGACTGCAGACAGATCCCTCCTTTTCCTGAGAGTAAACTCCATTTACCTATACCCTTTGACATCTCCCACTCAACCAGTTTTGAAAGCAATCAGTTACTTTAAAGACTTGTGCAGAACAGTGCCAAAGTGGTATGTTTACTAAAGAGTGGAAAGGGAGCAAAGGCGAAGTTTATTTATTTATTTATTTATTTTATTTATTTAAACGGACTTGGTATACCGCTTTATCATGAAATCAAAGCGGTTGGCACAGCAAACAATCAATGAAGGGTGAGGTTGTCATTAGCATGCAGTGTGAGAAATGTTACAGTGTGCTGCGTGAGTGCGTGTGTATGATTTTGATGTGAGCTATATACAGCGTGCGCTTAAGATACATATTTACATGGATGGCTTTGCTATCTTAGGAGTCATTCTGTGAGGTCCTTGAAGTAGCCTGTGAATAGTTCAGTTTTAAGCAGCTTTCTGAATTCTTTGGTGTTGTTTGTTGCTCTGAGGTGGTCGGGGAGAGAGTTCCACATGGCGGGGGCTGCTAGGGTGAACGCTCGTTTTGATGTGGATTGGTTTGTTCTGGTGAAGTCCTTTGGGGTTCTGATGTTGTTCGATGTTCCCTTTCTTCTTGGTCTTTTGCTGTTGTCAGTTGTTATGAATTGTTGTAGGCTGTCTGCAGATAGGTTGTTTATTATTTTGAAAGTGGTTAGGAGAACTTTGTAGCGGACTCGTGAGCTGATTGGGAGCCAGTGAAGGTGGTATAGTATGGGGGTGATGTGTTCGTGGGTTGAGCTGTCTGTTATGAGTCGTGCGGCTGTGTTTTGTGCTAGTTGAAGTGGTTGGGTTGATTTCTTTGGTAGTCCTAGGTAGATGTGGTTGCAATAGTCTAGTGTGGGTGTGATGATGGCTTGGCATACTGTTCGAAAATGCTCGGGAGCAAGGATGGGTTTGAGTTGTCTGATTGTCCTCATCTTGACGTAGGCGCTTCTGGTGGTCTTCGCAATGTGGGATTGTAGGTTGAGCTCCCTGTCAAGTGTTATTCCCAGGTATTTTATCTCTTGTCTTATTGGTATGATTACAAAAATTCAAGGTCTCTACCTGAGCGATCTAATTATGATATCTAGGGTTGCGCTCAAAAATAACAAAATAATACATTAATATATATCTCAGCTACTTAAGTGTTTACTTATCGTGTCTTCAGATTTCCAAAGGTCTCAGTTTCTAGCCAGCCGGGCTAATAGAGTATACTCTCCACAGCTGTAGCTGATAATCACATCAATGACCTCTTTATGGAAATCTATTTTTTAGAACATCCCCCGCACTACTAAAAGTGATAATATCAGTCTTTAAGGCTTTTTCAACAGCTGGTTAAACAAGTAAAGAGACAGAATATAGGAAGACACGAAAGGTCGGCAGCATCGTCTTGTACATGAACTTAAGGCAATGAGGTTCCCCTGATGAAACCACAGGCCGTGAAACGCCGCAGTGGGACCCCAATGAGAGCGTCGGGAACTCAGTGGAACTCAGTGGAATTAGCATACAGACTCCAATCTATGCAATACTTTCGAGAGCTTGGATTGCAACAGCTAAGGGCCAGTTAAGTGCCAGTTTTTTGGAATATATGAATGATCCTGGCATATACGCTCTATGACACCAAGCCTTAAAGACTGATATTATCACTTTTAGTAGTGCGGGGGATGTTCTAAAAAATAGATTTCCATAAAGAGGTCATTGATGTGATTATCAGCTACAGCTGTGGAGAGTATACTCTATTAGCCCGGCTGGCTAGAAACTGAGACCTTTGGAAATCTGAAGACACGATAAGTAAACACTTAAGTAGCTGAGATATATATTAATGTATTATTTTGTTATTTTTGAGCGCAACCCTAGATATCATTATTGGTATGATGGCATTGTTCAGGTTGATGGAGGGCGTGGGTGTGAAAGCTTGGTCTCTTGTTATGATCAGTGCTTCGGTTTTGTTATAGTTTATTGCTAGGTTGTTTTTTTGCAGCCAGGTTGACATTTCTTTGAAGCAGTTGGCTATGTTGTTGTAGTCCGGTTTAGTTAGGTTGATTGGTGTGAATATCATTATATCGTCAGCATATATGGTGTATTGAATATTGAAGCTTCTGATGATTGTGCTGATGGGCTGAATGTAAAGGTTGAAAAGCAGGGCAGAGAGGGATGAGCCTTGTGGGACTCCCTGTGTGACGTTGATGGGTTGAGAGGTCTTTGATCCACATCTGACCTGGAGCTGTCTGTTCTCCAGGTAGGATGTAAACCATCTCAGGGTGGTGTCATGTAGGCCCGCTTCTTCAAGTCTTGTTAGTAGCGTTGAGTGGCATACGGTGTCGAATGCTGCAGAAATGTCCAGGAATATCATGAGTACGCCCATTCTGGTGTTGTCAATTGTTCTTAGGCTGTCGAACAGTTGTGTCAGTAGAGTTTCCACCCCGTGATTGGGTCTGAATCCGTGTTGGTTTAGGTCAAGGGGGTGGTGTATGTCAAGATGTTGTTGTAGTTGTTGCTGGACTACTTTCTCTATGATTTTAGCCAGGAAAGGGATGCTTGAGATGGGTCTGTAGGCTGCAGGGTCTGTTTTCGGTAGGGTGGTTTTCTTTGGGATGGGACGTACCGTTGCTAGTTTTAATGCATTTGGCATTATTCCTTCTGTGAGGGAGTTTTGTAAGATCTTCCGTATTGTTTGGGTCAGTTCTACCTTTGATGCTTTGATCCATGATACTGGGCAGGGGTCGGTGGGGGCGGTGCTGGTGTTGAGGTCGGTGATGATCTTCGCTAGCTGTTCCTTTGATGGGATGTTGAAAGAGCCCCAGCTCTGTTCTATTGAGGAGGTCTCGTTTGTAGTGGTCTTGTTGCTGCTTTTGGGTGGTGCGGTGAATTTGTTGGTAAGGTGGTCTGCGTAGGTCTGTGGATCTATTTGTTGGTCATTTCTGTTAAAGGGTTCCTTGGTGAGTTTCTTTACTACCTCGTAGAGTTCACGGGGTTTGTTGGTGGATTGTAGGATGAGGTTTGTGTGGTATTGTTTTTTCTGGTTGTTGATGAGGTTGTTGTAGCTGTTTTGTTTCGCTTGGAATTGCTTTTGTAGGTGGGTTGATTTGTTGCGTCTCCATCGTCGTTCCAGTTGTCTCAGTTCTCTTTTTGCTGTGCGTATTTCGTTGGAGTACCATGGTGTGTGGTTGGGTTTTGTGGCTCCTGCCTTGCGTGTTTTGTGTTGGGGAAGTTTGGCAGCTGAAGATATGATGTCATTCCATTCGGAGATTTGCTCTTCGATGTCTGTCGTCTTGGAGATGAGGAGGGGTAGTGTGTCTTTCGTGAATTGGTCCTTGTTGAAGGATTTAAATCTTCTGGTTGGAGGTGGGTTCTCGTTTGGTTCCTTTGTGGTTTTTACTTGTAGTTGGATCTGTATTAGGTAGTGGTCTGACCAGGGTACTGGAGTGATGTGGGGTCCTGTGATGATGTTTTTGTCCTTTAGGTTGTTTGGGGTGAAGATGAGGTCGGGGGAATGCCTGAGTCTGTGTGTTGGGGCGTTGATCATTTGGGTGAACTGGAGGGAGTCCATGGCATTCAGGAAGGCTTCTGCTTCACCTCTGCTGGTAGATTTTAGGTTGAAGTCTCCGAGTACTATGAGTTGTTTGTGAAGGTTGTTGACTGAGCATATTGCCTCTAGGATTGCAGATGTTTCTTCTGAGGGGGAGTTTGGAGCTCTGTAGGAGAGGCATATGGCTAGGTCTGCATTTTCAATGATGATTGTGTTGCAGTGGGTTGTGTTCTTTGTGAGCTTGGTTCTCATCTTTAGGTTGGTCTTTGCAATGATTAGGGCACCACCTCCTCTTCTATGTGTGCGAGGGCATTTGAAGGCTGTGTGTGTGTCTGGGACTAGTTGGTTGAGTAGCACGTTGTCGGTTGGTGAGAGCCAGGTCTCCGTAATGCATATTATGTCCGGTTGCTGGTCTTTCAGGTGGTCTGCGATGGTGTTTATTTTGTTTCGTATTGACCTTGCATTGATAAGGTCTATGGTGATGCATGTGGTTTGGTTTGAGTGGGTGAACGTGTGGGTGTAGGTGTTGATCTTGCTCTTGCTCTTGGTCTTTTTGTTGTGTTTTGTAGTTTTGTGAGAGTTGCGGTCCTGTTTGAGCTCCTGGTGTGGTATATATGAAATGGTGGGTTGGGGTAGGATCCAGAATGTGTTGGTGGGGTTGCATGGTGTGTTTGTGGGTTGTGGGATGAGCTGTTTTGCCAGGAGTAGCAATGGTAGGTAAAGGGATCCAACCATTTTGAGTTACCTTTTGTTGCCGTTGAAGTTGATTCGCTTTGCTGTTGGGGTTTCTGAGTTTCAGGCTGGAGTGATTCTTGTTGACGTGGGTTATCTGTGTCTTTTCTGGGTCTGCTTTTTGGAGTAGCCTTTCTTTTATTTGTGCTCGCCTTTGTGCCTCGCCTAAGGGCCACGCCAAAGGGCCCTCTGGCGAGGCCCTCAGGCGCGGGCCCGCCAGGTGCGGGCGCGCCCTGTTGGGATGCCGCTTTTATGGCCCCTGTTGTGCTGCTTGCGGTGCTCCCACTGCCCCGATTGGGCAGGAGCTTCTGAGCAGGAGGGCTTCCCGCTCAGGCGCTCTACCCCGATTGGGGGAGCTTCGGAGCGCTGCGGGCTGGAGAGTGCGGTGGAAAGCGGCTCCCTTTGTGTTGGGACGCTGTTTTTATGGCCCCTGCTGTGCTGCTTGCGGTGCTCCCACTGCCCCGATTGGGCAGGAGCTTCTGAGCGGGAGGGCTTCCCGCTCATGCGCTCTACCCCGATCGGGGGAGCTTCGGAGCGCTGCGGGCTGGAGAGTGCGGTGGAAGTTAATGGGCTTTATCTGCGCATGTAAGTGGTAAACACCACGGACAGTACCGATAACTGGATTAACAACTGGAAGCTGGGCCCGTAGCATTAAAGTAAAAGGAGATGGAGAGTGGGCGTTAATGGGGGAAAGACAGGGCGGGGATAGCGTGTGCTCCTTTAATGCCAGTTTGTGTTACCCACGGTAAGGGCTATTTCTGAGTGGAGAGAGCCTATTTATATGTATACAATGTGCTCCACTCACCATAGTTCTCAAATTAGTGATAGTAGTGTTTTATTGGTAGCAACAGCATGGTGTCCTATTTATAAAAGGCACAATGTTGTTGGTGCCAAATTGGCAAAGAAGGTGTCACGTGGGTGATGCAGTGGGGCTGACTGGTCCACTAGGCTGACAAGACTTCTGCCTAGGGTGTACATCTGTGATGTCTGGTATGACTCTATTGTGAGAGTGGCAGCACACATACATGCTGCCGTAATCAAAAAGAAGTCACACCACCCTACTGACACCATGTAAGCATTGTGTAAGGGTGGCAGTTGCAGTGGCTGTGTATCCCAGCCCTTGTGTCAGATGCAACGCTGCAGTTGCCACTGTCAGTGATTAGCAAGCATGCCAGCAGCAGGTACAGTGGAGAACATAGTAATTCCTCCCTTCCAAGGTCTAAGGCAGCAGCACTCGTGCCAACATCTCCCAGTAGAGGGATACAGGAGCGGAATGATGTGACTAGCTGCATGTGTGCAACTTCAGTAAGGCTGCCTGCAGCACTGAAGCGGTGGCTGTGCCACAATGGCAGGGAGGAAAGGATTGACCGGCATACTATCACCCATGTTTGGTAGACCCTAGCACCGGCTAGTTGGCTGGCCCTGGGATCACGATGCCCCCTACTTGCACATATTGAGTGGATATGTGCATGTGGGGAGAAAAATATTCCACTGAGGCAGGGATACTATGCATCTTAAGATAACAGCCCATGTCAGAGGAAAAATGACCACCCTGCCCCCTTATCTGCCAAATGATGACTATAATCTGTGCATGAAACAGTGACCCCTCTATAAGTAAGTATCCAGTCAGTTACAACCATCTGAGCCACATGTGAATCTAAATTAGCTATTGTGGTCTGCAAAATATGAGACTATTTCATGACTGCCCCACAAGCACACACCAGGAAATGGGTTCATTGGTCATTCTGCTAGGGCACCCATGGTCTTGAATACGTGTATACATGTATCATGGCCTGCCCCTTTGATTGGACAGATTCCATATGTAAGACATGAATGTCAGTTGAACCAGTAGCATAGCAAGCCAGTGCAACATACAGACCTAACAAGATGACCCTCTCCCACATCTGCCAAACATACCTTGTCAGACAAGTGTGACACAGAGCCTGCTGAGATCAAAGCAGTCATAGGCATACCGCAACTCATGCCCTTATGCATCCTGACAATGACTACATATATACCCATGGAGTGACAATCTTATGTGACTGTTCTGTGGCCCCAAACACATGGCCAGTGTTGGCATGCAAAAAAGGTCATGGGTCAAGACCAGCCTCTGGACCAGGAAAGGTATGTCCAAGTGTGTTAACTTTATCATACATTTCCAGAACTGTATAATCATATGCAGCTTTCTACATTCCTTTCAGCATGAGTTCACACAGAGAAGCTGCACCACCCACGGCTCAATGGCAGAGCACGCTAATAATATCAGCACACTGAGCAAGCTTTGACAATCATGGAGCAACAAAAGAGTCCTAAGGGGCAGGTAACAATGTCAACCTGCACCACTTTTGGACAGCGGCTTCATATATGTTTGTGTCTCCAAAGGAGTGTAAGCTGCAGTAATGCATATGGTGCCCAGGCTTTATGGCTGTGCATACAACATGCTGCAGGTCAGCTATATAGCAACCTCACATATTGTGTGAGACACCAGTTACAAGCAGAAGGTTAGTTTTTAGTAGGTAGTTGCAACCTGTGGCTGTGACACTGTAATGCATTCCCAGTTACACCATCATAAAGGCCCATCTCCACAGCATTCCCCTACACTTAACTCTCAACATGACACTGCAGCTCCCATATCATCTGCTGGTTTGACTGGTATGAGCAGAGGGACAAATGTTTGTGTGTTGCAACCCTCACCTCTCACTGAGCCTCCTGGCCTCAGGACCAATGCATTTGCACAGGTGAGAGGCCAGATTAATGCCAACTGCCATTACAGCTGTATCCATAGCAACAGTGTCAGACCACTTGGCTCTGCATCAGCCTATAGGGAACTAGGCTCAAGTGGAGGGCTGGCCTCTGTGAATGTCCAATTCATTCACTTAGTTGATGACACTGGAAGGATTCTGTGATTTACCTGCATTCATGTTGCTCTTGTCCCATGCTGCAGTCGCAGAGTGCAATCCGGGGGGACTCTTTGCTGCATGCAGTGTATGCACATACAGGAAGGTCAGTATCAGGCAATTTTGCACACAAAAAAACCACAATCTCAACACTGTCTATTGATCATTGGCCAAAGCATACAATAGTATATTACTTATTATAACAAATGAGAGTCCAAATGCCCCTGTGCCTGATTGTGACAGTGGAACACTGACCTCTGAATGGTGCGTGCACACTACCACCTGCTGAAATGTGCCACATGATGCATCATCTGCTACCATATTAGAAGGCAGTGCCTGGAAGTGAATCCTGAGGTTGAAGTAGGGGTAGGGATAGAGAGAATAGTATCATACATGTTTAGAATGTGTCCTTCGTAGGTGGCTTTGCTGGCCAAAGCCTATGTTTACATAGCTACAGTAGAAGCTATATGGGCCTACTTAGTGTCTGCATGTGTTACATTTATTTATTTATTTTATTGCATTTATTTAGCATTGTTTATATACCGCTTTTCACCGGGTCAAAACGGTTTACATTGTACAAGGTTACATATGGTTATATTAGAACCGTTTTTTAACTTATGTACATATACCTTTAACTTATATACAAATTTGTTGAGTTCCCTTAAGTGCAAGGCTTATGCACAACATATACAGTGGAACCTATTTTGATGATTTTTGTTTGTAGGTAGGTCGGGGTGTGGTGGAGCATCTTTATTCTGGTGGGAAGGTGAAGGATTAATCGGAGGTGCCAAAGTGTTCGGTGAATAGCTAGATTTTTAGGAGCTTACAGAAAGTTGGCAGGTCCGTGATGTTTCTTATGCTGTCTGGGAGTGTTTTCCAAGAGGATGGGGTGTACAGTTCAAATAAGCACATGCATGCTTGCTGCAAAGATCTTGTTTTTACGTGGGGGATGATGAGGGTGTTCTTGCTGGATTGTCTTCTGGTTCTGTTGTGTTGTCATTTTTGGAATAGGGTGTGTAGATGAAATGTAGAGTTGATGGCTTTGTGGGTTAGGAGGAGGGTTTTGTATTTGATATGGATGGTTAGAAGTAGCCAGTGTAGGTATTTGAGTATGGGAGTAATAAGGTTATATTTTGTTGTTCCTGTTAAGGTATGTGCTATGGTGTGCAGAGCGGTGCATAGGGGAAGCAGGGTGGATTGTGTTAGGCCTTGATAAATGGAGTTACAATAATCTATATGTGAGAGGATTATGACTTGGAATGCAGGTCAGAAGTCCATTGGTTCCAAGAGGAGGTGTAGGCATTGTAGTGTTCAAGCTTTAAAGTCGATTGCTTTTGCGGTCCTAAGTACATGTGTTTTGAAGGAGGGATGTTGATCCAATGTGATTCTCAGGTATTTGATTTCTGGTTGAGCCTTTATTTGGGTGTTGTCAAGGGTGAGAAAGGTTGGGAGTGTGACGGTCTTGTTCTCTGTGACGAATAGGCCTTCTGTCTTCTTGTACTTTATTGCCAGTTTTTTTTTTTTTTAATGAAACACGGATGAAGTCTACATCAAGAGATACAAGCAGAAATGACAAAGTAACTATTACAAGAAAACAAGGCCAATATGACATTAGCCAACAAATAATGAAGGATACATCACATCCCAGAATCAGTCCCCTACCGTTGCAGTGGAGCGATCCAAAACAAATCTCTCCAATTGTGAAACCTCTACAAAAACAAAAGAATCTCCTTCATAATTCACAAGACATTTGCATGGAAAGCGTAGAAAGAATGTCGCTCCCATCGCCAAAACTTTTAGGCTTTAAATTGACGTCTTCTATGCTGCGTTTCACGAGAAACGTCAGGAAAAATGTTAATAGATTGCCCACAAAATTTTGCCGTTTTAACTTTAAAGAAAGCACGTAAAATACACTGCTTAAGTTCAATAGAAGGTACTGTAACTAATAAGGTAGAACGAGAGGTAATTGTGTCTGAAGAATCTTCTAAAAAAGTGGTCAAATTAGAAATAGTAGGAACAATCTCATCTAAATCCCCTTCAATCGGATTAATATTCTTTGAACTAGCAGGAAGGTAATAGGCATGAGAAATTATGATGGGATCCTGAATATTCAAGATTTCCTTGAAATATTTATCCAACAAAATCCTAGCAGATAACAATGAGGTATGTGGAAAATTTAAAAAACGAAGATTACAAGATCAATGTGAATTTTCAAGGGCTTCCATCTTAGAATATAACACCATAAAGTTTTTAATCCCGGCAGTATTAGCTGCAGTGAGCAGGTTTACCTGAGAACTCACCTTCCCCACAGCTCTATCAGTTAAGGTAATTTTCTCATCTAGTTGCCGAAAGGATACGACAGCCTCCTGAGAAAAGGTAGCTAACGCATTCAAGGTAAAAGACATGTTCTTATCAATAGAAACCAACACACTCCAAATATCTTTCAAGGAAATCTCAGCATCTGGGGGTTTAGGCGATAACTCAGATAAACTGCCCAATTCAGAAAATGACACCAGTGTAGGAAAAACAGTAGGGATTTTAGAGATACTTGCAATTTCTGAAGATTCTGCCATTTTGTTGTTTATTAGCCATTGTGTGACCTCTGTGAAATATCTGTGGAGGTTTGTGTAAATGGGGAGCTTTGTGCTGAATGGTCTATAAAGTATGATGTCATCTGCATATATGTTAAAGTTGATGTTGTGAGCTCTGATGCTTTGGCTGAATGTAGATGTTGAAAAGGAGGGGGAATAGGGTGGATCCTTGTGGTATCCCTTGGGTTTGGTGGTAGGGGTTGGATGTTTGACTCACAGTTTTATTTGTTGTTTCCTGTTAGCCAAGTAGGATTGGAACCATGATAGCAGAGTGTTCTGAATGCCATTGGATTGCAGGCATTGCAAGAGGATGTCGTGGTTAACTGTATCAAAAGCTGTGGATATATCCAGAAATATCATGGCATATCCTTGTGATTTGTCTTGGATCCCTTACACCAGGTTGTTGATGAGTATAATCATGAGGGTTTCTACACAATGGAGGCGGCGGAACTCATGTTGCTGGGGGTTGAAGAGGAAGTCTTGAAGGACTACAAAAGGGAACTACTACTCCAGGTGAGAGATCTGCAATTGTAAGTATTTACTTCTGGGAATGTTTCTAAATCTTGGGGAAAAAGGAAATCTTTACATTAAAATTGATTAATCTGTGAACCTAGTGTATTTCTTAAAACAGTTCAGGCCTAGCAGCAGCAAAGAGCTTTCAGTTTAAATTTAAAACACAGAAGAGAGCTTTCTGGTTAAATTTAGAACCCAAGACTCCCTCTATCCAAGCAAAGCCTGTGGGATTCCCCCTAGAAATTGGTCACAGATTACCTTAGAAGCACAGGACAGGGTACTGTTTAGCAGCCAGCTTTTCATAAGTCTTTCGAAGGGATGGGCTTCAACTTAACCAGAATAGAACCAGGCTGCTGGCATTAACCTTTCAAAAGGAGATAGAACAGCTTTTAAACTAGATAATAGGGGAGAGCCGACAGTCACCCAAGAGCGCAAGGTTCGGAACAATGTATCCTTGAAGAATACTACCAAAAGCATGAAGTTAGGGCATATGAGCAGAGAGATTCCAATAAAGACAAAAGTAGCCCAAATGCCCTTGAGTATGGAGCAGACAGAGCTTAAAGATTCCAAATTACCTCGCCTACCGATAGCCAGATATGAATAAAATACAGTCTCTAAAATGCTTGTATGCAAATGCTAGAAGTCTAAAAAATAAGATGGGAGAGTTATATAGCACTAAATGAGAGGATAGATATGATTGGTATCTCAGAGACATGGTGAAAGGAGGACAACCAGTGGGACACTGTGATACCTGGGTACAAAATATATCGAAATGATAGAGCTGATCAAATTGGTGGAGGGGTTTTTATTTTTTATTTTTTAATTTATATTATTTCTATAACATGCTCTTCAAAATCAGCGTGGTTTACAGGTAACAACAACTTGTCCACTACAGCAGAGCATGTGATGCACATTACAGATAACAGGTTTCAAAACTTGGATTAATAGGGATAACTATATACAAATGAGCTGTTCATCTACCGGTGTGCTACAGGGATGGCTGGGACAAACGATACTCCTTGAACAATATACACATCAACTAGGATATATACAAGCTACGTACACACAGCATATTAGGCTATATACAAATTTGTTGATGGACTATGGGTACATTATCATGTCCTGGGTGTGTCTGTGGCCTCATCTAGGTGGTTGGAGGTTAAGCTAGCCTGTGCTGGTTCACTGGGTAGGGAGTAATGTTGGAGGAATAAATGGTGTTTCAGTGCTCTCTGGAATTGGGCGAGGTCGGTTATAGCCCAGGTGGTGGGTGGGAGGGCATTCTAGAGTGTGGGTGCATAAAATACGAATGTTATGTTCTTTGCTGCTTGAGAGCATTTTGTTATTGCGCTATGGATGACGAGTGTATTTGCGGCGATCGATCTTATGGCCCTGTTCATAGGAGTGGGTAGGACAAGGCCCGTGAGGGAAGTGGATGATTGCTTGTTGATGGCCTTTAAAGTCATTAGGAGTACTTTGAACGTGAGTCTGCAGTGGATCGGTAGCCATGGAGGTCTTTCAGAATAGGGGTTATGTGGTCCCTTCTGGAGGTTCCCTGCAGGACGCGGGCAACTGCGTTCATTGCTAGTTGGAGAGGACTTAGAGTGCGCTTGGGGAGTCCATGTAGAATCACGTTGGCGTAGTCAAAGTGGGGTGTTACCAGAGCTTGGAAGACCGTCCGGAAGTCCTTTGGTTCCAATAAGGGTCGTAGGTGTCGGATTTTTCGAATCTTATGGTAGACTGCTCTGATGGTGTTGCTTATGTGTGCTTTCTTGACCCCGAGGTAGCGTATGATGGGTTTGCTCAACAGCTCCGTATCCCTTACTCTTAATGATGTGGGAGGTATGAAGGAGTGATTTCTGGTGACGAAGAGGACCTCAGTTTTCTTGAAATTAATCCTGAAGCTTTGTGTGAGGAGCCAGTCTGTAACTGCCTCAAAGCATTTTGTTAGGGGCGAGAAGTCAGGCTGATTAATTGAAAATGGTGTGAATAGTACATCGTCAGCATACAGTAGGCAGGAGACTTTGAAGGAACGGATGATCGAACAGATGGGTTGCATATATATGTTGAAAAGGAGGGCTGAGAGTGAGGAACCTTGAGAGACACCTTGCATTTGTTTAAATGGCTTGGAGGTCCTGGAGCCCATTCTTACCTGCTGCCTTCTATCCGTTAGGTATGACTTGCACCAATTCAGTGCTGATCCCTGGATTCCCTTCTGCTGGAGCCGTGATAGGAGTGTCTCATGGTTGACTGAGTCGAAGGCAGAGGAATGTCCAGGAAAATTAATGCATATCCTTTACTGCTATTATCGATCCCCGTGATTGATTAGGGTGCTGAATAAAGTGGTTAGAAGAGTCTCAACGCCGTGTGCTTCTCTAAAGCCATGTTGACATGGGTCAAGTGGGGCAGCAGTGTTGATGTGGCATTGGATCTGCCATTGCACGTCCTTCTCTATAATCTTGGACAGTAGGGGAATGCTGGATATTGGTCTGTAGGATTCTGCCTTTTTGGGGTCTAGCTTGTTGTTTTTGATAAGGGGCCGGATTGAGGTCTGTTTTAGCCCCAACGGGAACTCCCCTGTTGAAAAGGACAGGTCCATGATCTTGGTTAGGAATGGACTTAATTCCACCCGCAGGGATCTTATTCAGAACGCTGGGTAGGGGCCATTGGGGGCTGTGGTGGTGTTTATAGATGTGATGGTATCCTCTAAGTTTCTCCTGGATGGAGGTGTGGAAGTTGACAGCGGTGTTGGGTGGTGTTGTGTGGGCTCTGGGGCTTGGATCATGGCGGTGTTGGCTTGGCTGGATTTGGCTTGTAGATGGTCCGCAAATTCTTGGGGGTGCACCAGGCCAGGTTGTGGGGGAGAAGGCTCCTTTGTTAAGGACTTTACTATGTTGAAGAGCTCGTGGGGTTTATTTAAGGATCGTTGCAGGAGCTCAGAGTGGTGTTCCTTCCGTTTCCTTGGGATTGTTTCATGGTGTTGTTTCAGGTAGGATGTGTAGGCGGCCAGGCCATCTGTGGATCTTCAGCCCCTCCATTGTCTCTCCAGCTTCCTGAGCTGTATTAGTGAAGCTCAGAGTTCGGTAGAATACCATTGTGCAGCTCTTCTTTTTTGGGTTGTGTGCTTGAAGCAGGTAGCTGTGCGATGGAGTTTAGGCTGTTATTCCATGTGGTTATCATTTCATCGAGGCTGGGCGATGTCAGGGTTAAGCTGGGTAATACTTTTTTGCTGATCTATTCCCTGTCGAAGAGTCAGAAATGCCTTGTTGCTGTTATGGGAACCTCCTCTTTAGTGCACGGCAAATTCTCTTGGTTCATGAGCATCTGGAATTTAATTAGGTGGTGATCGGACCATGGTACTGGAGTGATGGATAAATCAAGGTTGTAGCTTGGGGTTATAGTAAGTTTTGGAGCAAAAACCAGGTCCATCATATTTCCTCTTGTGTGGATGGGCGCATCAATTATCTGCTTGTATCCTAGCTCATTGAGTGCTTCCAGGAAGGCCTCAGACTGGGTACTTTGGAGCGCTGGAAGATTAAAGTCCCCCAACACCCAGTTTGGTATGCGTGGGTTCTTGGGGTTACAGGCTAGGTTGATTATTGTTGATAGATCATCAGAGGAGGGGGATGGTGATCTGTAGATTAGGCTGATGGTGGAGTGCCTGTTGGCTATGGTGAGTGACTCCATGTTATGTGTGCTACTGGAGACTAGCAACTGGAATTGGTGCTCCATCTTTACTAGGATGAAGGCACCTCCTCCTCTTCGGTTAGTTCTGTGGCATGTGTGTATTGAGAAGCTGGGGGGCGGGGGGGGGGATGAGCTGGTTGAGGATGACTGAGTCTGAGTCAGAAAGCCAAGATTCTGTGACTAGGAGCATGTCAAGACCATCGTGGGTGATAAGGTCAGAGAGAGTTGGCCATTTGCTTCTGACTGAGCGTGCGTTTATGAGGGCACATCGCAGGCTCTGGGGCATTCGGAGCTTCTCTGCCTTGGGCCTTGTAGTATGTTGGAGGGATATGGCTAGTAGATGTGGATGTAGGTTGTGCTTGGTTTCTGGAGGTGGTTGCCAGGGGCTCCACAAGTGTCTTTTACCTTGGCCATGAAGGACTGGGATGTGGCTTTTGGTATTAGTAAGGGCAAGGGTTGCATTCTATGTTAGAGAGAGCATTGGATTACAAAGGATTAAAGTTTTGCAGGACACACAATTTGCTGTAGAATCTCTATGGATTAAAATTCCATAGAGCGGAAGCTCCTGTAAAGTGCCAGATTACGTGACTCACCAAGGTAACCTTTAGAACAGCAGTCGGATAAGAACCGACACTATCAGACATTGATCTACTGCCAGATTCTGCCTCTAGAACGACTTGCTAGGAGTGTTGGCTCGAATCTGCTTGTAGAAGTACTAGATAGAAGTGTTATCCTTGAACCTGAATTGTTGCTAGAAGTGCTACTCAGGTTTACTCCTGAATCTGCCTGGAATCTGACTGGTGAATCTGCCTTAGAAATAGTGCTTTTCATATTGTCCTGAATTTGCCTTACAATTCACTACTATGAATAGCACTACTACTATGAATAGCACTACTACTACCGCTAGTAGTGCTATTCATGTTGTCCTTGAATCTGCCTTACAATTGTTGCTAGAAATGCTACTCATGTTACTCCTGAATCTGCCTTAGAAATAGTGCTTTTCATGTTGTCCTGAATCTGCTTTAGAATTACTGCTAGAAGTGCTACACAGGTAAACCTTTCAAGCTGATGTGTTAACACTTGAATGAACAGCCGTCTATATCCACCGTCTATAGCCACCCTAACGGTCACACTGAGTGGCCGCTAGATAGCCCTGCTGATCCTACCACCTGAACCACACCCACTCCGCATCACACAGCTGTTGCATAGATTCAAATCACCATCGCCTCAAAGTAGCTCACTCAAAATGGCACCCTCCCCTATAGCCTTAGCCAGTTGTTACCTCCTCACCAGCCTACTCCACAGCATCCTCAGCCTCACCACCACCGGCAACCTCATACCAGTACTACAGGGTCCCGGGAGGAGATGTCAGGTACCTCACACCAAACAGCAGTGGAAACCAAACACACCCTGCACCCACACCTACTCTACATCTCACTTCAGCACACCAAAAAGTCTCAACTAGAGAAGTGCCCTTATCCCAGTTACCTGAATTGCGCCCTCATAAACGTTTGCTCAGTCCGGAAGAAATGGCCGGTCATTTCCAACCTGATAACCTACTACAACCTAGACATCCTATTGGTCACTGAGACATGGCTGACTGACTTTGATGCGGTCACCCTTAACCAACTCACCCCACCCAACTTCTAAATCCACACCTGCCACAGAGCCAACCGTAGAGGTGGAGGAGCTCTTGCCCTTACAAAAACCGAGCTCCAATTTCAGCAGACC
This sequence comes from Ichthyophis bannanicus, assembly GCA_033557465.1. Taxonomy (NCBI): domain Eukaryota; kingdom Metazoa; phylum Chordata; class Amphibia; order Gymnophiona; family Ichthyophiidae; genus Ichthyophis; species Ichthyophis bannanicus. The sequence continues at coordinate 387,258,880 of CM066035.1, read as the reverse complement.
TCCGCAAACAGCTCCACACACCTGGACTCTATCACCATATCCAACAAGCACAACTCCATCAATCTAATCTACAGATCCCCATCACCCTCTCCAGATGACCTCTCAACAATAATCAACCTTGCCTGCAATACCAAGAACCCACACACTCCAAACTGGATTATGGGTGATTTCAACCTGCCTGCCCTCCCAGAAGCGCACTCCAGTGCCTTCCTCGATGGGCACAATGAGCTGGGCTATGACCAAGAAATCAACACTCCCATTCACGAAAAAGGAAACAAGCTGGACCTGATCTTCACCCCGCAGTCGGCCACAGGCCAGAACCCTACGCTTGCACTATCCATCACATCAGTCCCATGGTCTGACCATAGCCTACTAAGATTCCAAATGCCCACACAGCTGGATCACACAAGCACCCGTACCACAGCCGATGCCTGCCCAACACCAAAAGCAAGATTCCAGCCCTTCGAAAGGGAAGAGATACTCAGCAAAACCCTATCACTCCTCAACCTCACAGAGCCTAGCCTTAAGGAAATGCTCTCCACCTGGAACAATAGTCTCAGCTCCATTGCCCACCGACCAACTGTGGACACACCACCAAGGAGAAGAAAGTCTGCCCCGTCGTACTCTCCCAAGCTACAAACATCTCTCCGCCACCTAAGAAAGCTTGAAAGAAGATGGTGACGTTCACGCTCCACCAATGACCTGGGCACTTACACCTCCCACCTAGAAAAACACCGTGTGGCAGTCTCGGAGAGAATGAAACAATACAACGCAGAAGCCCTGCAGTGCTCCCTGAACAAACCACAGGACTTATTTAATCTGGTGAGGCCCCTCACAAAGGAACCTCCCCCCCCCCCCAACTAAGCATGCCACAACCACAAGATTCTGCAGACAGTCAAAAACAATCCAGACTGACAAAACTATACCACCCACCTCTGTGCACGGATCACGCCACCCAGTGCCACTATCCACCTTCTCAACACCATCAGAGAAAAGCATCAAAGTCACTATCACTGCTATTAACACCACCACAGTGCCAAATGATCCCTGCCCATTGTTCTGGAAAAAAGCACTGCACAAGGAATTTAGCCCATTCCTGGACAAACTCATCGATCTATCCTTCTCAATGGGCTCATTCCCACGAAGTCTGAATCAAATATCCATTAGACCACTCCTAAAAAACTGCAAACTTGACCCTCAGAAGGTGGACTCTTACAGGCCAATCTCAAGCATCCCACTAATGGCCAAAATAATTGAAAAGATCGTCCAACAACAAATCCAACACCACATTGAGACCACCGCTCCCCTCGATCCATGCCAACACGGATTCAGGGAATCGCATGGAGTGGAGACACTCCTGACTACCTTCTTCAGCACACTAGTCACTGGATTGGACAACAGAAAATGAGGATTCACCCTAATCTTCCTGGACATTGCCGCAGCATTCGACTCCATCGATCATGAACTGCTCCTAGGGCACCTTGCAGAGAAAGGGATGCAGGACACAGCCTTCAGCTGGTGCAAATCATATCTCACAGACAGATGGAAACATGTACCGACCAGCCCCACGACCTCCAAACCATTCCAACAAAAAAAGGGAGTACCACAGGGCTCCTCTCTCTCGGCACTGTTCTTTAACATATATTTGCAACCCATCTGTGCACTCACCCTCTCATTCGGCATCTCATGCCTCGTATACGCTGATGACGTGCTACTCTACATGCCATTCTCAACAGACCAGCCGGATTTCTCACCACTAACTACCTGCTTTGACGCTGTCAGCGACTGGATCCACACTCAGAACCTCAGAATAAACTTCAAGAAAACTGAGGTACTATTCATCACCAGGAACCAAGCTTTCACCCCTCCATCAGCACTAAAACTAGGATGCGCTGAACTCCAAAGCAAGTCCACAATCCGCTACCTAAGGGTCACACTAGACCAACAGTTGGATATGAATGCACACATAAGCAACACCGTCAAGGCAGTATACCACAAAATACGGACAATCCAGCATCTATGACCTCTGCTTTAGCCAGTTGACTTCCGGACAATTTACCAAGCATTGGTAAATCCCCACTTTGACTATGCCAACTCAGTCCTCCATGGACTCCCAAAAAATACGTTGAACCCACTTCAGCTTGCAATGAACGCAGACACCAGAATACTACACGGAGCCGCCAGGAGGGACCATATAACCCCAATCCTGAAACACCTCTACTGGCTGCCGATCCACTGCAGACTCTCCTTCAAAATCCTACTGTTGACTTTCAAGGCCATCAACGGCCTCACCTCCTCCTCCATCGCAGGCCTCATCATCCCCACTCCCCCAAACAGAGTCAGAAGGTCAGTCACTGCCAACACGCTGAGTATCCCTAGCAAGATCACAAAGTGTTCTCAAGCAACAAGAAACAGAGCCTTCGTGTACTACGCACCCACATGTTGGAAAGCCCTCCCACCCGGCCTCAGGGCCTTGACTGACCTTACCCAGTTCAGGAAGGCACTGAAACACCACCTTTTCCTCCAGCACTACTCTCACAATGAGGACACACAACACCCACCCATTCACAACCACCAAGACAGCTGCCCCAAAACACTTACAACACACAGTCTCAGCCCTGCACATTAGCGCAACCAGACACCCTGTCATGCACATGTATATAGACATCGAATCTTGTATATAGTAGCCAGTCAGCCCGGTCGCCACTTCACTTCTGTTGACCCGACTGTTTAGCCTGTATTATAGTTACTTAACCCTGGAATTACTGAGATTTTTTTGCACACACTGAATACTGTTGGGGTCATAAATGACCCCACGACAAATTTTAATTGTTAACCATGAAAAATTTAAACTAAACAGACAAAATATTATTCCAAATTAATTATTTATTATATGAAGGTTACATGTTTTGAAATTTAATGCTTTATCATAAAATTACATGAAGAAGGGTTGCCATGAAAGCAGTTTTTGCAAGCACTTGATGAACACTGTAAAGTACTACAGTCATTTGCATGAGACACAGACAATTTCTGAATGTTCTTTTCAAACATTGAGCTTGCAGGAGGTGCAAACTATGTTGCTTTTCTTGTCTTTTTCTCTGGAACAGCAGTGACACCTTGCCCTTTTCTTTGGGATCCCGACATTGCAAACAGCATCAGTGGCTTCTTCAATGCTGGAAGAAGTCTCGCTGCAATTACTCTGAAGCAGCTGCTTTCCTAATTCCAAGCAGGGGCGGCCCAAGGGGGGTGCGGGGCCATGTGCGGAGACTCGGTGCGGGGCCTCATTTGCATAAGTGGCCTTATTTGCATAAATATTTGCATAATGTTACCATACACTAACTTTTAGTAAACATGTCTCTTAATGAGTGTATGGATAAAGAAAGACTAAAAGATTTCTACATTACTATAATCCAGTGCCAACCGCCAGGCACATTAGGAACTACTACAAACGCTGCCCATTTAGAACCCATAGCAAACCCGTTGTATCCTGACAGCATTACCAGGACTCACAAAGCACCAGACCCTACCTATCAAAAGGAAACACTGCAAATATTAAACCAGTACATTTCAGAGAATACTGGGGAAAGAGAACAAGTGGCAATGTCAAATAGGAATTACATAAACAGAATACCTCAGCTCAGTTACACATGCAGAACATAGACCATCACCAAACAAGGAATCGCAATTTAGAAACAGGAAGGCAATAATTAAACTGGGAACCCCAAAAGCCAAACTTGGAATGTACAACAACACTGTAGAAATAAAACTATAAATCAATTTCCTCTTGTACCAAACAAAGCGCAGACGTTAATGATGCACATTTCCCAGAGCTTTCATATTCCAGTTAATAAATTCAAAATAAAGAGATATATTTCTACCTTTTGTGCATTTTTTTTCAGTTGCAATTGCTCCAGCCACTTTCTTCTGGTTTCTTCATGTTTTCTGCTAACTCTCCATCGTCTGCTGTCCATTTGTCCTTTCTTCTCTCTTCTAGTTTTCTTTCCATCCTCTCTCTCTACATCTGCTTTAACATACTAATCTTTATCCTTTTGCTCTTTCCTCATTCTTATTTCATCCACACAACTTTTACCCCTCCATCCTCAATCCCCACTTACTCTCCCAATACCCGGCCAATTGTAGATTTTTCATCCCTCCCACACAAAATATTTTTCCCCTCTCCATTTTACTCTCCCAGCCCCATCCCATTCTAATCCTCCCCCAACATCAGCTCCCTTCTAGTTCCAGTCTCACCCAGCATCCATTCCCTTCTAGTCCCTGCATCAGCCCATTTCCAGTCCTAGCCCCCCATCAACCCATTTCCAGTCCTAGCTCCCCCATCCATTTTCAGTCTGAGTCCCTTCATCAGCTCATTTCCAATCCTAGCCCCCCATCAGCCCATTTCTAGTCATTTCCTAGCCCCACCATCAGCCCATGTCAAATCCTAGCTCCTCTCCACTCAGCCCAATTCCAGTCCAAGCCCCCCCATGAGCCTACTTCCAGTTCTAGCCCCTCCATGAGTCCATTTCAATTCAAGCCCCCACCACAGCCCATTTCCAATCTTAGCTCCCCCCAACAGCCCATTTCCAGTCCTATCCTAGCTGCTCCATCAGCCCATTTTCAGTTCTAGCTCCCTTCCCTCACAGCCCATTTCCATTCCAAGCTCCCTCCCCATCAGCTATTTGCAGTTCAAGCCTCCCCGTCCACTCAGTCCATTTCCAGTCATAGCAATCCCCCACCCCATTACCAGTCCTAGGCCCCCATCAACCCATTTTCAGTTTAAGCCCCCCCTATAACCCATTACCAGTCCTAACCCCCCATCAGCCCACTTCCAGTCTTAACCCCATCAGCCCATTTCCAGTCAGCCCCCATAGCCCATTGCCAGTCCTAACCCCCCCCATCAGCCCACAGCCCATTACTAGTCCTAACCACATCAGCCCACCTCAAGTCCTAACCCCTCCCCATCAGCCCTTTTCCTGTCCTAGCGCCCCCATAGCCCATTAGCAGTCCTAACCCCCCCCCATAGCCCATTAGCAATCCTAACCCCCATCACCCTATTTCCAGAGAGCCCCCATCAGCCCACAGCCCATTACCAGTCTTAACCCCCCCCAGCCCATTTCCAGTCCTAACCCCCCATCACCCCCATTTCCAGTCAGCCTCCATCAACCCCCAGCCCATTACCCGTCTTAATCCCCCAGCCCATTTCCAGTCCTAACCCCCCATCACCCCATTTCCAGACAGCCCTCCATCAGCCCCCAGCCCATTACCAGTCTTAACCCCCCAGCCCATTACCAGTCTTAAACCCCCCCCAGCCCATTTCCAGTCAGCCTCCATCAGCCCCAGCCCATTAGCAGTCTTAACCCCCCTAGCCCATTAGCTGTCCTAAACCCCCCCCCTAGCCCATTTGCATTCCTAACCCCCCCTCACCCCATTTCCAGTCAGCCTCCATCAGCCCCAGCCCATTAGCAGTCTTAACCCCCCCCCAGCCCATGTCCAGGCCTAACCCCCCCCAGCCCATTTCCAGTCAGCCTCCATCAGCCCCAGCCCATTAGCAGTCTTAACCCCCCCTAGCCCATTTCCAGTCCTAACCCCCCCTCCAGCCCATTTCCAGTCCTAACCCCCCCCCCTTGCACATTTCCAGTCCTAACCCCCCCTTGCACATTTCCAGTCCTAACCCCCCATCACCCCATTTCCAGACAGCCTCCATCAGCCCCCCCCCCCCTTCCCTTCCCTTCCCTTCCCTTCCGGCAAATTAAAAAAACAAAACAAAAACCTGGCTCTAGCTGCTGCCGCTGCCGCGTCCGTCGCAGCAGCGGCAGAATGGCGTGTCCCGCGGGGCCCCCTCTCCTCGTCGAGCCCTCTGCAAGGGCTTTCAGATTCGCGAAGGGAGAGTGCTCCCTCGCGTCTCTGTAAAGCCCGCAGGGGCTAATGGGAAATTTCCCATCAGCCCCTCGCGTCTAAAGGGGCAGATGGGAAATTTCCCATTAGCCCCTGCGGGCTTTACAGAGACGCGAGGGAGCACTCTCCCTTCGCGAATCTGAAAGCCCTTGCAGAGGGCTCGACGAGGAGAAGGGGCCCCGCGGGACACGCCATTCTGCCGCTGCTGCGACGGACGCGGCAGCAGCCAGAGACAGGTTTTTTTTTTAAATGTAATTTAAAAAAAAAGCAGAATGTTCTTTGCGCGGGGCCCCCTGAAACGCGGGGCCCTGTGCAAAAAACATTCTTGCTCAATGGACGGGCCGGCCCTGATTCCAAGAGGAAAAGATGACATCTGTGCTTTGACATGGACTGCCATTCTGGATCTAGTGACATCCAAACAATGAAGGCGTTCAAAGCACTGATGTCCAACATGTTGTAGAAGATTGTCACTGGCCAGCGTCTTGTCATTCGTTTTCTGGTATACGTGTGCAATATTTGATCTGCCGTATCTACTCCTCCTTTACTAGAATTATAGTCCAAGATCATGCGTGTTTTTTTGTCTGGACGTGTGCTATTGACTTCTTCTTGATCATGCAAACTGCTCAGAAGAACAACCACTTTTCCTTTCTTCGGGCAACAGGAAACCAGAGTGGCATCATCACGAAAGGCAAACAGTGAAGTGAATACCTCTCGGCCCTTTGCTGTTACAAATTCTGGAGGTAATTATTTTCTGTTCTTTCGAATTGTCCCCAGAAGTGTCATTTGTTTTTCTAGCAATTTCTGTGACAGAGATAAACCGCAGAAGAAATTGTCAACAGTAACATTTCTGCCAGATCGCGTCAATCCTTCAGTGAGTTGCAGCACAACCTTTTCACCCTGATTCTGTTCCCTGTTTTGTCCGAATTCCCTTCATGTATATACTTGAAGATGCAGAACATATGATTTTGCACTGTCACACAACATCCATAGCTTTATGCCATATTTCCCAGGTTTTGCTGGGAATATATTGTCTGAACAGAACACGGCCACGAAATGTAAGCAGTTGCTCATCCACAGTAACATTTTCACCAGGAACAAAGGTGTCACTTATAGTTGCTTCCCAGGTATCAAAAACATGTCTGATTGGAGCAAGCTTATCCACGCCTTGTTGTTCACGTCTGTTTATTTTATTTATTTATTTATTAACAATTCTTATATACCGCACTATTAGACATCAGCGCGGTTTACATTAAACAGAAAACATCCAACAGTTTACATCTGTCTGGTCATTACATTTAACAGGAGGTATAACTTGGCGAAATAGGGGAAACTAAATACAATGGTGGTTTATCTATTAGGGGATATCATGGTTAACTATATACAAAGTTGCATCATCAAATCTGAGAGCACAAGAAATTTGCTGAAAACTGTTATGGGCCATATTTTTGCCGAAAACAGAAAGACCATCTTCAAGATTCCACAACTGAACTATGGATTCATTTTGTGACTTGTACACACCTGAAAGGATCAGAAGTCCAAGAAGACGTTGAAATTCTCTGTCTGTCAAATCTTTCCAGGTGTCATCATAAATGTGTCTTCCTTGCTTGCTCGTCCCCATCATGATTTCATTCAATAAGTTCTTCCTCATGAACAAGTGGAATGCTGCAAGAGGGTCATCAACTTTTCGTACAGCATACCTTGTAGGACGTTGTTGAACGGGCGACATTAGCTCTGGCATATCTTCCAGCAGCTTGCTTTATAGGTTTCCTGTTCCATGATGTGGCATCCTTAGTGTCATCACCAGGTGGGCAGACTGCCGCCTAGGGATAGCAGGTCTGTGTCTGATGGTGGTTATGAAGAATAAGTAGTTGTAGACACGAATGGTAAAGGTAAATTAGGTTTTATTTCCCCTCCCGGGGTTGGATTCTTCAAAAGATACAACACATAAACTTAAGACAAGTAAGCCATACTTTCTGGCATGTTATAAAGGAAAACAGGAAAGCTTTTTCTTGCTTCTTAATTAAATGATAAATGAGAATCTTAGGAATATTCAGCATACAGTTCCTCTATAGAAAAACAGGCACACTTGACCTTCAGTGTTAACCTTAAGCACTACACAGCTTCTGTCTAACATAAAGAGGTTATTCTGTCAGAAATTGTTAATGTACAGTCCATTGGATCATCCAAAGAGCATTCACTGGGACAATCAATGACCATGGGTTCCTGCAAGGTTTCAGAAGGACCTGTGTTTTCCTTGCCACAGAATGTTTGTAAGTTCCCTTGCAATGTCTCGTTACAGAGCCTATCTGACCAGCTCCCTCTAGGGCTGGAATAGCTGTTACCGTATTCCTCTGAGTCTGAGAGAGAAGGAAGCCACCATTCAGGGTTTCCAGAATCCAACTTTTTATAAGAGTTTCTAACTCTAGAATATCTGTTGGTTCTACCTTCAGGCTTTGGCACAGAATAAAATAATTTTCCTCCCCTATCAGCACAGGGTTTAGCTCTGCGTGTCTTTCTCTGAGGCTTGGGAGTTTCAAACACTTCCTCTTCTGATATGCAAGTGTCTTCAATAGAATACCTCTCTCTTTCAGGGGCTTGGAACTGCTCTCTCACTAGCTCTCTGGGTAAATCCCTCAGTTCGTCTTTACAGCACTGCTCTCCCCTTGGATTTCTCCCACGAGGCTTCTGAGCATTAACCCTCCAGGTATTTCTACTGCCAGTAAACTTTCTTAACTCTATTTCAGACTCACTCTCAGGTTTATAGCTTTCATATACATACTGTTTCACTTTCTCAGGCTTCCATTCATTCTGGGTGGAACGTTGCCTCTGAGTTTCAAACTGCGTCACATGAGATGAACACTCACAGCTGTTCTCTGACTCCATGGCTCCTAACTGCTTTCTCTTGAGGTGTTCTGGGTATCTTGTGGATTGAACTTCTCCTAGTTCCTGTTCCTGTTCTCGTACCAGTTCTGGTTCTGGATCTGAATCTGAATCTGTAACTCCTGTGTGACTCTTATAGTAGTTATTAGCCCTTCCTCTATTCAGGTGCAAGCTATTAGGAACTGGGGATTGTTTGTCAGCTGGGCGTGTTTGCAAACCTCGTGGCTGGGTTTGTTTATGTTGCCCCTGACAACTACTGCCCATATTGCTTGCCTGCCTGTCAGCTTCCCAGCTAGAATTCACAGAATCCTGTGTTTTTAAGGCAGAGAATGGATCTTCCTCATTACATTAGATACATAGGCTTCAATGGCAACATTTGTGCTTATAGTTGATGACCTCTTAGCGCCTCTACGACCACAACTAAGATTCCTCACAGATGATGCTGACTCCTGACTCCTGCCTTCTTCCCCGTCCAGCACAGCCTCGACCTTTGCCTCGACCTGTAACTTAACTCTTTGCTGCAGGCGATGTTACCGGCTCAACATCAGTCTCACATTCACTTGGTGACCAACTGCTGTCGCCATCTGAATCATGACTGTCATCATCAGATTTATCGCCCGAACTTGGCTGATATGCTTCTTCGCTTGCTGAATATGCTGCATCATCAGACGACTCAGTGCCGTCACTGTCAGCATCTCATTGCAATATTTCTCTTACTTGGGCAGCTGAATACTTTCATTTTGACATCATAAACAATAACCTAAAATAAATAAACAAAGATAAAGTTGAATAAAATGCAAAGCAGTTTTACTATAGGTGTACAATAATCGTGATGAACGAGCTGAAAGCTTTTAGATTTCATCGGAAATAATGAGAGAACATATGATATCAATTACAGAAAATGTGTAATTTTCATAAAATAAGAGTACAAAAAATAAATGATACATAATTAATGTGAAATACCTTAGTCAGATCAAAAAATTCACCAAACTGCAAATTGTATCACGATCCAAACCGGACGTAAGTTACTGGGGTCAAAAATGACCCCACTGGTGCTCTGTGCTGCAATTCATCACTAGCGTCACCTAGCGGATGAAAATTATTCCTCTCATGGTGCAATATAAAGAGAATATTGACATGTGAAAAGTGTCAGACGGCTGCCTGGGTGAGAATGTTCACAGTCTTGGCAAGTGCATATATCAATATGATTTGCAAGGGATTGTGGGAAATGCAGTCCATTCACACCAGACACAGCTGCTCACAATAATTAGTTGTGCTTGAGTGTAAAGCCAATAAGATATTTATTTATGGGGTTATTTCTCCCAACACAGATATGCTTGGTAGCACATAAAACAGGATACTTGCTTTCAGTGTTAAACTTAGAAAAACAAAATCAGGAAAACAACAGTTGAACTTTGTCAGGCAATCAAAGCAAAAGAATAAAGACCTGGTTGGTAACAAACTGGTCTTTTCTGTAGGCTTTAGCTAATATTTTCTTAGCAGTGTATCAAACAACAAGCAAAACCCACAAAGAAGGGAAAAACTGTCCTTTTCAGGTTAACTTCTTATATCTTCACACATAGATTCAGAAGTGATTCCCTCAGAGCTCACAAGCAATTAGGTAAGGCTCAATTGCTAGCAGTTACCCAGCTGAAACCCCTTAGCTGGCTTGCTTTCTACTGCGTGGCTCAAATCCTACTTCAGGAGCTTTTCTGAGTAGATTAAAGAACAAGTTTGTATTTCTTTGTGATGGTTATGTACTTTGTAACAGAAAATTACCAAAGGAGTTTAGACAGAGAGCAATCCATATATTCACAGCCTGTATCTAAGACCACTCCCCCTTCCTCAACAATCATCGGTTCAATATCATGGATTGGCACAGAGGAATTTCTCAGTGGAGCACTTTCAGGAGAATACTTGTTTCCCTGCTGTCTTTCAAGGGTATAGCTAGGGCATAGATCAGTGTTCATACCTGAGCTTCCATTGCTGTTAGAGTTCCTCTCTAAATAGCCTGACCAGTATGTAGTCCAGTTCTTATGTCCAGCCTTCCAATCCAGATCCCTGGACACTGTATCTCTCTTCACATACCTTCTGGCACGGGTCTTAGAGTCCCTTCCACGTGCAGCCGTCTCCCTCACAGGTACCGTCTGGAGATTCCTAGCTCTGCAGCACCATTCCTCTGGCTTTCCCCAGTCCAATGGTGTATGCTGGCCTTTTGAATGTCTCCCAGTATACGTACTGCCCTGGACTCCTTTAGACCTCCCAAATGCTTTTCTCTTCTTTCTTCCAAAGGGTTTCTTGCCCTCTCTGTCTGTCCGTTCTGGCTTCTGCTTCTGATGAACCTCCAGATGATGAAGACCTCCAAGCTGAGGATATCCAAGCTGATTCTGAGGATGAGGATAATTCTCTGTAGAATAAACTCTATCTTTATTCTGCCTAGATGAGTGCTCCACCCTAGCACAGCGCAGCTGTGCTGAATCAGGCCATGCCCTTTGAGATGAGTGCTTTGGGATTACCTCATAGCCCTCTTGATTGAACACATGTTTCCCCACTTCAGCTCCTCTAATGGCTGTTGGAAACTTGGTGCATTCTGGGACTGGTAGTCTTTTATGGACAAATTCTGTTTTCTTATTTCTACCAGAACTGACAGGTTGCTTGTTCAGAGTCACTTCACCTTTACTATAGCTCCTTCCTGAGCTATGATAAGCTTCCTTATCACATACCCCCCTGCTTAAGTTATTACGGACTGGTTTAACTGGTGAAACTTCTTTCCTACAGTCCGTAATACCTACGAGAGTGTCATCTTTTTGAAGTTCACTTACTTCCTGACTGGCTTCAGGGTCATTATTATTTACAGGCCTCTCCTTCCAAGACTTAAGTACATTAATATGGTAGGTTTGCCTACGCCCTCTTGCACTTTCTACTATATAAGATACTGGGCTCACTTGTTTAACAACCTTCCATGGCCCTTTCCACTGTACTTCAAATTTTGGGGCAGTTCCTGCTACTTGAACCAAAACCTTTTCACCAATGCTTAATTGGCGGCTTTTGGCCTTCCTATCATACCACCCTTTCTGGCGCACTTGACTGTCCTGCAGGTTCCTCTCAGCAACCTGTGAGGTCCTTTTCAAACGTGCTCTCAAGTCACGTAGAAAATGTGGCACCTCCTGACTTCCTGGTTCAGGATCAATCCATTGTTCCCTCAAAATGTCTAACAAACCCGTGGAGCCCTACCATACATCAATTCATATGGAGTTACACCTAGGGACACCTGAATTCTTTCCCTGCAGGCATATAAGGCAAAGGGCAATAACATATCCCATTCTTTTACCTCTCCTGCTAACCCCCTTCTCAACATTTGTTTGAGAGTTTGGTTGAATCTCTCCACCAAACCATTTGATTGTGGATGGTAGGCTGAGGTTTTCACGTGATGAATGCCAAAGGCATCCCAGACCTGGGCCAAATATTTGGATACAAAATTGGACCCTCGGTCAGTCAACACCTCTCTTGGGAATCCCACTTCACAAAACAATTTTACTAGCTCTAAAGCTATTGTTTTTGCAGAAACATTCCTCAATGGTATGGCCCAGGGAAACCTTGTTGCCTGATCTACCATAACTAGGATGTATTGGAAACCTCGGGGCGCTTTGACTAATGGGCCTACAATATCCATGGCAATGCGACCAATTGGATCTGTGATAATTGGCATGGGAATCAAAGGCACCACCGGTGGGTGAGCCGCTGTAACTCGCTGACACGCTGGACATGCAGCACAAAACTGGGCAGTTTCTTTGAAAATACCTGGCCAGTAAAAACGCATAAGTATTTGATCCAGCGTTCCTTGCATCCCTTTATGACCTCCAACTGGATGATCATGTGCTAATCTAAGTACTAGCCCTTTGAAAGTTGTGGGTACCACCAATTGTTTACGTATGGTCCCATTTCTGGGGTCCTGACTCTCTCTATATAATATTTCATTATCTAGTCTGAATCTGGGCAACTCCTCCCTGACCTCATGAGCATAGTTAAAAGCTCGGGTGAGAGCTTGATCAGCTCACTGCTCTTGTGGAAAGTTAGGAAACTTTGCCACTAACTCAGCTGACACCCAGGGTAAACTTTGACCAGCTAACATCTCAGCCCTACCGTGTGCTCTGCAAAGTCTCTCACGCCGCTTTTGTGCTTTCAACTTTCTTACTTTACCAGATGATGGAGTTATTAAATCATCATGAGAGGGTAAGTCTCCTAATAACTCTGCCTGCTCCCCCTCCTCCTTCTGCTGGCTCTCTACCTTAGCCTGCGAGCGGGTGGATACAAGGCCCCTCTTATTACCTATAGTTTGGCCTTCTGGAAGCTTAACCATCTTTTTAGCTAGGGACTGAGGACTTCCAAAGAAAGGCCCGGAAGCTATTTCCATTATTCCTTCTCCCTCCTTCTTTCCTAGCCCTTCCACTAGACCCTGCTTAAATCTTGGCCAGTCCCTTCCTAGAACCAAATCAAAGGGTAGCCTAGGCACCACTGCTAACAGGACTTCCTCGTGTTCCCCCTGGCACTTAACCTTTAGCCTATAGGTGGGATATGATGTTGCAGCACCATGAATGCATCTGATGTGAACTTGGCTTTCAGGGGTTCTGGGCACAAATCCTTCTTGGGCCTCTATTCTCTTCCAAAGCCTTTTTGACATTATACTCTGGTCTGCCCCAGAGTCTAACAAAGCATTCGTGGTAATTCCTTGCACATCAACCATCAAAAGAAATCCTTTTTTGGGCTGTTTTAAATCCACACCCATTAAGCTAGTGTGTGTCTGGCATCCCTTTTCTAAATGTCCCCATTTTCCACATTTGAAACATTTCTTTCCATTCCACTGTGTCATCTGGTTTGGCAAAGTACATTCATTTTCAGAAACATTTTTAATTATTTTCTTTTCTGATACAGCACAGCTTGCCTCAGCACCAATCTTCAGAGGGCCACCCATTCTATGGCAAGCCTGCGTGGCTTCCAAGAATCTCTCTGCTAGCATGGTTGCCTCTCCAAGATTTTGGCAATTTTGCTGTATAAGGAAAGTGTGCAAATCTTTAGGCACGGCAGACATAAATTGTTCAAGCATAACAATGTCTAATAACATTTCTACCGTCTTTTGCTGAGGCTCCAACCATTTTACAGCTAATCCTCTGATTCTCTGACTCAGAGCCCTGGGTGTTTCACCCACTCTTAATGTAACAGCTCTAAACATTCGCCTATACTCTGAAATAGACAACCCTAGGCGATCTCTAATAGCAGCCTTTACATCCTTATAATTCAAAGCCTGGGCTGCTGGCATTGCTCTGTAAGCTGCAAGCGCCTCTCCAGTTAATGAGGCTGCCAGCCTTACTGCCCACTGGGTCTCTGGCCATGCTAATGCTTGTGCCACTCTTTCAAAAGACTCTAGAAAATCATCAACATTATCATCTGGAGTTAGCTTCCCAAAACTAAATGCCCCAATTCCCTGATTGAGTCCCACACTGTCCACATGTGGTGTACCAGTATTTACTGCTGGTCTTGCATCTGGTCCACTTTGGTTCTGCAGTTTAACTAGAGCTTGCACCAGATCAAGCACTGGCCTCTGCTGGTCCATTAAGGCTTTCATAGCAGTGTCCTTAGCCTGTTGTGCTAGCTCCTGTTGCCTGCTAAACTGGGCTGCCATCCAATCAGCTAGTTCCCTTGGATCCATCTTGATCCCTGCAAGAAAAGACAAAAAAAAAAAAACCCACAGTGCACCACATTCCAAACAGTGTTTTTTTCTACTTTTTTTTTTTTCAATTACCCCTGTGCCTTACTCCCATCCACCACTAGACATGCCCAGGTACTTGTTACCTTATGCCAGTGATGAATCCAGCTCTGCACAGGGTCTTTTCTTCCTGGAACAGCTACCTGGAACAGCCACCTCTCCTCCAAAGTGCAGTTGAGGGAAAATCTTTTCTTTCAGCTTTTAAGCTTGAACTGTCTTTTCCTTCAGACTTGAGTTGTAATCCTTAGCAAGTAAATACCTTTGCGCAAAAGCAATCCGAAAAACTACGCCATTTGTCAGACGGCTGCCTGGGTGAGAATGTTCACAGTCTTGGCAAGTGCATATATCAATATGATTTGCAAGGGATTGTGGGAAATGCAGTCCATTCACACCAGACACAGCTGCTCACAATAATTAGTTGTGCTTGAGTGTAAAGCCAATAAGATATTTATTTATGGGGTTATTTCTCCCAACACAGATATGCTTGGTAGCACATAAAACAGGATACTTGCTTTCAGTGTTAAACTTAGAAAAACAAAATCAGGAAAACAACAGTTGAACTTTGTCAGGCAATCAAAGCAAAAGAATAAAGACCTGGTTGGTAACAAACTGGTCTTTTCTGTAGGCTTTAGCTAATATTTTCTTAGCAGTGTATCAAACAACAAGCAAAACCCACAAAGAAGGGAAAAACTTATTTTCAGGTTAACTTCTTATATCTTCACACATAGATTCAGAAGTGATTCCCTCAGAGCTCACAAGCAATTAGGTAAGGCTCAATTGCTAGCAGTTACCCAGCTGAAACCCCTTAGCTGGCTTGCTTTCTACTGTGTGGCTCAAATCCTACTTCAGGAGCTTTTCTGAGTAGATTAAAGAACAAGTTTGTATTTCTTTGTGATGGTTGATGTACTTTGTAACAGAAAATTACCAAAGGAGTTTAGACAGAGAGCAATCCATATATTCACAGCCTGTATCTAAGACCGCTCCCCCTTCCTCATTAATCATCGGTTCAATATCATGGATTGGCACAGAGGAATTTCTCAGTGGAGCACTTTCAGGAGAATACTTGTTTCCCTGCTGTCTTTCAAGGGTATAGCTAGGGCATAGATCAGTGTTCATACCTGAGCTTCCATTGCTGTTAGAGTTCCTATCTAAATAGCCTGGCCAGTATGTAGTCCAGTTCTTATGTCCAGCCTTCCAATCCAGATCCCTGGACACTGTATCTCTCTTCACATACCTTCTGGCACGGGTCTTAGAGTCCCTTCCACGTTCAGCCGTCTCCCTCACAGGTACCGTCTGGAGATTCCTAGCTCTGCAGCACCATTCCTCTGGCTTTCCCCAGTCCAATGGTGTATGCTGGCCTTTTGAATGTCTCCCAGTATACGTACTGCCCTGGACTTCTTTAGACCTCCCAAATGCTTTTCTCTTCTTTCTTCCAAAGGGTTTCTTGCCCTCTCTGTCCGTCCGTTCTGGCTTCTGCTTCTGATGATCCTCCAGATGATGAAGACCTCCAAGCTGAGGATATCCAAGCTGATTCTGAGGATGAGGATAATTCTCTGTAGAATAAACTCTACCTTTATTCTGCCTAGATGAGTGCTCCACCCTAGCACAGCACAGCTGTGCTGAATCAGGCCCTGCCCTTTGAGATGAGTGCTTGGGGATTACCTCATAGCCCTCTTGATTGAACACACGTTTCCCCACTTCAGCTCCTCTAATGGCTGTTGGAAACCTGGTGCATTCTGGGACTGGTAGTCTTTTATGGACAAATTCTGTTTTCTTATTTCTACCAGAACTGACAGGTTGCTTGTTCAGAGTCACTTCACCTTTACTATAGCTCCTTCCTGAGCTATGATAAGCTTCCTTATCACAAAAGTCATAAAAAGATTTCATTTTTGAACAACTGGTTTCTGAGAAACTTGCAATGAGGTCACTTTTGACACCATCGGTACTACCAGGGTTAAACGAGTCGAGAATCTACTGTGTAGCCTGTGTATAGTTATCCCAGTTAGCCCAAGTTGTGAAACCTGTTCTTTGTAAATTCAGTACGGGCACCACCTGCACTGTATAAATTTGCTGTTGAATGTAAACCGAGCTGATTTTAAAGCATGCGGTATAGAAAAGACTTTCTTTATCTTTATTTAAAACTTATTATACCGCCTGGACCAAAAGGTATACAGCAGTTTACAATAAAACAAAAGGATACTACTGGAGAAGAAGGAAAACAAGAAAGGAACGCCATTTGTTTACAGAAAAGTATAGCAGTAGTAGACAGTGTGATAGAATAGACAGTAGTAGAGTGATGGAACACCGTCAATGATCAGCGGAAGGAGGAGGGGGGAAGGTCAAAAGCTGTGCAAAAGAGGTGAGTCTTAAGTTTGGCTTTGAAGGTGTGAAATGAGAGTTCCAGACGTAGAGCTGATGGCAACGAGTTCCAGAGACGGGGACCGAGAAATAAAAAGGCAGAAGAACGTGTGGATTCAAGGTAAGCCTGTGAGGGAGAAGGAAGAAATAGGCGATTAGCATGAATCGATCTAAGAGCTGTGGAGGGGCAGTGGAAATGAACTAAATCAGAGAGATAGAGTGGGACACCAGTGTGCAGAGATCTGTGTACATAAGTGAGGATCTTATATTGAATGCAAAACAGAATAGGTATCCAGTGTAAACGAATAAGAAGGGGGGGGGGGGGTGACATGAGCAGATCGGGAAGTGTATATTGTATATATTGTGGTTGTACATAGTTACCCTGTTAGCCAAGTTGAATATCCTGTTCATATGTAAACACAAAGTACTATTGGAAATGTGTATGTTCACTGTTTATTGTAAACCGCGCTGATGCTGAATAGCGCGGTATAAAAGAGACTTTAAATAAATAAATAAATAAATAAGTGTGAGTCAGAAGACGGGCAGCAGTGTGGTGAACTAACTGGAGTCGATGGAGCTGAGTGAGAGGAAGACCAGCCAAAGATGTGTTACAGTAGTCCAAACTTTAAATAAATAAAATAAATAAATAAATAAAAAGTGGAAGGGGATGGCAGTGGGGGTGTACTATCAACCACCTGGCCAGAATTAAATGGATGATGAAATGCTCAAAGAAATCATGGAAGCTAACAAATGTTACGGCACAGTAATAATAATGGGTGATTTCAATTACCCTGGTATTTACTGGGTCAGTGTCATGGCAAGACATGCTAGGGAGATAAAATTTCTAGATGAAATAAATGACTGCTTCTTGGAGCAGCTGGTTCATTAACCAACCAGAAGGGAAGCCATTTTGGACCTAGTCCTTAGTGGAACACCAGATCTGGTGCAAGAGATAAGGGTGTTGGGTCCACTTGGCAATAGTGATCATAGCATGATCGCATTTGATTTAATTAATGGAGGAGTGATGGTAAGGATATCCGCAGTACTACCTTTTAATTTTTGAAAGGGAGACTATGATAAAATGAGGAAAATAGTTAAGAAAAAACTAAAAGGAGCAGTTACAAAGATTAAAGACTTACATCAAGCTTGAGTGTTGTTTAAAAATACTATCTTGGCAGCCCAGACCAGTGTATTCCATACTTTAAAAGATGTGGAAGGAAGTCCAAAAAGCTGCCAGCATGGTTTAAAGGTGAGGTCAGAGAGGCTGTTGTTGCCAAAAAATCATCTTTCAGGAAATGGAAAAAAGAGCCAAATGATGAAAACTGGGAACAGTACAAGCACTGGCAAGTTAAATGCAAGGCATTAATAAGGTAGGCAAAGAGAGAATTTGAGAAGCAGCTTGCTGTGGAAGCAACAATGCGTAATAAAGACTTTTTCAGGTACAGTCATAGCAAAAAACCTGTGAGAGAGTCAGGTGGACCATTAGATGATAGGGGGTGAAAGGGGAACTTAGAGGGGATAAGGCTATAGTGGAGAGACTGAATGAATTCTTTGCTTGGGTCTTTACTGAGGAAGATGTAGGGATGTTACCCATGACTGAAGTGGTATTTAAAGGTGATACTGCGGAAGAATTGAAAGAAATATTGATACACCGGGAAGATATATTACAACTATTTAATAAACTGGAGTAACAAATCACCTGGAACAGATGGCATACATTCAAGGGTGTTGAAAGAACTGAAATATAAGATTCCAGACCTGCTATTTGTAATCTGTGAGCTATCATTAAAATCATCTGCAATACCTGAAGATTAGAGGATCGCCAATGTAACACCAATTTTTAAAAAGGGTTTCAGCTGTTATCCGGGAAAGTACAGACCGGTTAGCCTGATATCAGTACTGGGCAAAATGGTAGCAACTATCATAAATAACAAAATTACTGAACATGTGGATATTAATGGCTTAATGGGAGATAGCCAACATGGCTTTAGACAAGGAAGATCTTGTCTTACTAATCTGTTATGTTTTTTTGAAGGTATGAATAAACAGGTAGACAAAGGTGAGTCAGTTGATATAGTGCATCTGGACTTTCAGAAAGCCTTTGACATGGTCCCTCATCAGAGACTTCTGGCAAAACAAAAGGTCATGGGATAGGAGACAGTGTACTATTGTGAATCAGGAAAAAAGATAGAAAGCAGAGGGTAGGGCTAAATGGCCAATATTTCCAATGGAAAAAGGTGAATAGTGGAGTACCCCAGGTATCTGTGCTGGTCCGCTGCTTTTTGATATTTTCATAAATGACCTGGAAAAGGGAATAACGAGTGAGGTTATCAAATTGCAGATGACAGAAAACTATTTAAAGTTGTTAAAACCCTTGAGGATTGTGGAAAATTGCAAAAGAATCTTGATAAATTGGAAGACTGGGCATCCAAATGGCATACGAAATTTAATGTGGACAAGTGCAAAGTTATGAACCTAGGAAAGAACAACCCAAACTATGGTTACGCAATGCAAGGTTCCACCACCCAGGAAAAAGATTTAGGCATCATCGTGGATATCATGTTAAAACCCTCTGCCCAGTGTACAGTGGCGGCCAAGAGAGCAAATAGAATGCTAGGTATCATAAGGAAATGAACGGAAAATAAAACAAAGGATATTATAATGCCTCTGTATCATTCCATGGTGTGACCGCACCTTGAATATTGTGTGCAATTCTGGTTGCCGTTTCTTAAAAAGTATATAGCGTTATTAGAAAAGGTTCAGAGAAGAACCACTAAAATAGTAAAGGGGATGGAAGGATACCCCTATGAAAAGAGGCTATAAAGGTTAGGGCTCTTCAACCTGGAAAAGAGACAGCTGAGGGGAGATATGATAGAGGTCTATAAATTAATGAATGGAGTAGAATGGGTAAACATAGGTTGATTGTTTACGTCATCTGAATATAGAAAGACTAGGGGACATGCAATGAAGCTACAGAGTAACCTATTTAAGACAAATAAGAGAAAATATTTTTTCACTCAATGTGTAATCAAACTCTGGAATTTGTTACCGGAGGGTGTAGTAAACGCTGTTAGTGTAGCTGGATTAAAAAAGGTTTGGACAAGTTCCTGGAGGAAAGGTCCATAAACCATTATTAAAAGGGACCTGGGATACCATTGCTTGACCCAAAAGAAGCACTGTGGAACCTGTGTCTTTTGAGGAAACTGCTAGGTAGTTATAACTTAGATTGTCCACTATTGGAAACAAGATACTGGACTTGATGGACCTTGGTCTGACCCAGTAAGGCATATCTTATGTGCTTATGATTTCATGTCAATATGTTCTTGAAGCTGTTGTTGGACAGCTTTTTTGACAATTTTTATAAGGAATGGAAAGCTAGCAATGGGTCTATAGGAGGCTGAGTCTGTCAGATTGAGGTTGGATCTTTTGAGTTTGGAACAACTTGAGGACAGTTTCAGGTCGTTGGTCATTTCTCCTTTATGTAGTATGGCTTTGTCAGTTTTGTGAGTATTGGGCTTAAATCCTGTTTTGTAGATTTGATCCAGGTGACCAGGCATGGATAAAAGGGGGATGTTGTGATATTGAGTGAAGTAATGATGGTTTCAATGTTGTCCTTGTTGATGGACCAAAACTGCACCATGGTGTGATATGGGGGAGTTGGTCGGGAGAGTGTGTGGCCGAGGTGGGGTTAAACTGTGGCTATAGCTGTTTGTATTAGCTTGCTAGTTGCTGGGGGCTTATGTTAAGGTCCATGGAGATGTTGGAGGACATTTGGTTAGTTGGTTGATGATATAAAATAGTTCTCTTGGTCTATTCAGGGAGTTAGTGATAAGCTTTTTGTGGTACGCCTGCTTGGCATTGTTTGTTTCTCTTCAGTAGATGTCCATCAAGTCCATATACAGGTCTTTGTTGGTTTTGAGGGTAGATTTGCACCATTTCTGTTCTAGTTTTATGAGTTGTTTTTTGATTCTTCTGAGGTCGGCGGTGTACCAGGATGTCTTCTTTGGCTTGTTTGTTATACAACTTGTTGTTATCGTGGCTGTTCCAATGGCTGTGTTTCATTCGGTTATTAGTGTGTTCGGGTCCTATGCTTCGGGTTCCAATGGAGGGAGTATTTCCTTAAGGAAAGTTTCTTTGTTAAAATGTTTGAATCTTCTGCTTGTTTGGGGTTGGGTGGTCGGGTTGCTTAGTACATTGATGAGTAGGGAGAATGTGATCGGGTTGTGGTCTGATCAGGTCAAAGGGTGATATTGTATTGTGCGTGGGGTGTTTATGTTCTTTGTTTGGATGTTGGCAAAGATGAGGTCTAGTGTGTTGCCTTTGTTTTGTGTGGGGGATTGGATGAGCTGTTTGATGTCAATTGTTGTCATGGCTTCTAGGAAGGCTGTGGCATATCCAGGTTGCACTGATGGGAGGTTGAAATCCCCTAGGATAAGGATGTATTTTGCCAAGTTGGTGTTTTCTATGATTTTTCCTATAAGGTTAGAGAGATCAGTTGTGGAGGTGGTTGGGGTTCCGTAGGTCAGGCAAATCGATAGTTGTTTATTGGTGATAGTGAGGACACTGACTTCTTCAGTGCTTTCTGTTGATAGATTGGGATTTGGCTATGATTATTTCTCCTCCTACCCTGCAATAGGCTTGAGGGCAGTGGAAGAGGCTGAATCCATCAGGTAGAAGTTGATTTGCGAGGACAGTGTCGGTGTCCATGAGCCATGTTTCAGTGACACATAACATGTCGAGCAGATGCATTGTGAAGAGATCTTTGTTAATGGGTATTTTGTTTCTTATTAAGTGGGTATTGATGAGTTCACATTGAAGTATACCTGTAGATGTTGTGGAAGCCCTCTGAGTCTGCGGTTGGTTGTTTCTGCATGGGATTTGCATATGGTGTTGTGTTTTCTGTTGTTTATCTTGGAGGTAGTAGGTGACATTTGTTTGGTATGTGGGGGGGTGTAGAGTGTGTGTGAGGATACTGATAAGGGGCGGGTGGATATGTATGGTAGTTTTTGAATACGGGGTAAGGGTGAGTAGAGAGTAATATGTTACCTATAGGGGAAGCATGGTGGGGAAGGCACAGTTCTGTCTTTGATTACTATTAGTGTCCGTGAGGAGATACTCACTGTAGTTGTGCTGCTAGCAGGGGATTTTCTGTGGGTTTTCTCAGCTTGGCAGTTTCTCTGGTGTCGGGTTTGTAGAGCCAGGGTCCTGTTCTGTGCACTGGTCCCTGCATATGGTTCCCTCCTAGGGATCATGCCAAAAGGCCCTCTGTAGAGACCCACATGTGCAGGCCCACCAGGCATGGGCATGTTTGGTTGTGCTTCTGAATGTAAATGTCCACTTCCGGTCCTAATTGGCCTTGGGTGGGGGGAGAGCAGGAGAAGTTTCCTTTTCCCACTCCCTGCTACTGTTGCCAATCGAGGGGCTTCTGCTGGTGGCGGTCTCCGTGTGCTGCAATTTTTAAACTATCCTGTTCCAGCCTGATTGGCCTTGGTGGTGGGGAGCTGGAGGAATTTCTTTTTTCCTAATCCCTGCTGCTGATGCTGTTTGGGGGACTTTTGCTAGCCTGCATGACAGCCTCACTGATTCCCCATGGACACCGAGTGTGACAGTCACAAGAATGTTGTTAGAGTACATAGAGGCAGGGAATGGAGAAGTATTTGTTACCAGCAACTGTTCCAACATCCAACCCCATGTCCAACCTGCCATATTTCCATGTGCTCTTTTGGAGGGAGAGGGCACTGCATCTGCAGCATGGGAGAGTGAAGGTGTTGCGCTGGCCAGTTCTGCAGTGTCCATGGGGACACAACATTATATGGGAATACATGCATGGCACGATGTTCAGTGCTCACTGCCAAAAGCTGTGTAGGGGAGCACTGTATTTGGGTATGTGGCAGACATAGGCCATTGTGGGCCAGGTTGCACTCGCAGCCTGTCTCTGGCCCACTTTCCACTATGTCATGCATTGTGTAAGCTGTCCACGAGTTCAAAATAAAAGGGTACATAATGAGGAGCAGAGAATTCTGGGTATTACCTAAAACAGAGCAGTTTGCACAGAATGTATATGAGTTGGAGGTAAGGTGAATGGCTGAGCCATCTTAGCAGTACACACATCTGTTCATGCTGAGAGGCCACTCTCAGTCTGACCGAGCTGTGACCATGTCACAGCTATGTATCCACATGGTGCTAGGTAGGGTCAAGCTGCAGTAATATGGGTGCTGTTTCATTTTTGGCAATCCTGTCACTAGACAGGCTGCTGGATGTCCATGCTGTTTATACAAAGCCAATGTGGTTTTGGCAGCTACATACAGTGTGTGGTGACTGGTAGACTAGGCTCAGATTGCATGTGAGTGGCTGACACAGCTCAGTGTTGCCCAACATATGCAGGCCTCCTATGATTGATCTGGCTTAGTGGTTCCCAATCCAGTCCTCAGGTACCCACAGGGCAGTCAGATTTTCAGAATATCCACAATGAATATGCATGAGATTGATCTGCATGCACTGCTTCCATTGTATGCAGATCTATCTCATGCATATTCATTCTGGTACCCCCAGGCCCTGAAAACCTCACTGGCCAGGGGGTATCAGAAGAATGGGTTGGGAACCACTGATCTAGCTTATTGGAATTCCCAGAAAGTGAGGCTAGCAGCTGTTCTTGGGCTGCTGGTAACCTGCTGCTATGGTTTTAGCAGGTCCTTCAGTTTGGTGTCACCACCCCCCATTCCTGCTTAGACAACACTCACTGCAGTCAGGTTCTTTGGAAACAGCTGTCGCAACCTTAGGGACTGACATGAAATGTTACAGAAAAGTCTCTGGACAACAGGAGCAGAATACAAAGTCAAAATAAGACAGACTCCTTCGGCATACTATAATTGCACAGAAAACCAAGTGACTAATACTACACACTGCTAATAAGTCTGCTTTGGAACCTGGAAAGTCCATCTATTGCAGTGCTTGATCTGGGAACCAGGTGATGAATGCCCTTCCTCATACAGTATTCATGGTAACTACTGAAACAGGTAATTTGCACATATGGCAGCAGTTATGTGCAGGAAGCACACAATGTCCCTGCATATTACAGAGCTGATGTGATGGATCAATGCATTCTCCAGATTCTGTGGTACATCATGGGTAATGGAGGGGATAACCAATACCAGCACCCAGAGCCCCAGTTGCAGCCATAGTGGCAACTGTGATCACTGGAGCATTGCCCAGTACTTACTTGTCTTCTATGATGGTGGGAGATGTGTGCACAGCCCCCCAAGGAGAGCAGCATGGTCTGCAATGGACTGCATGGGTCATGAATATGGTTTGAGTTAGGTATACCTATCTTGCAGTGTACAGCAGGTCACAAGGGACTTGCATGATCTGCACATGTGCTGCCTCAGAGGTTAATGACACATAGCAGCAGAAGACCTCTGCATGCAGCTGTTGTTTGATGGTGGAGGTACAGTGGAGGGACAAGCATCTTGACCTCACATGTGGCTTGGCCTTTGGACAAGAGATGTATTCTGCAGCTGTGTTTCTGTTATGCAGCTGCAGTACTGAGCATCCAGTGCAGTATGTACTGCATGTGTGCCACTGTAGGCAGGCCCTAGGTGTGGTTTACCACTGTCTCAGAATGTGCCAGCCACGTTGTTTCATGTCCTGGATTTTGGCCATTGCAGGCAGAGACCTGCAGTCTCTTTGATTCTAGACATTGCAGTGTAGAATGGTGTGAAGATTTAGCTCAGTAAGTAAGAGACCAGGGTTTGACTCCCACTTGTTCTCTTTGTGGCTGTAAGAAACTCACTTTAATATATTGCCTGAAACAGTTCATTGACAGGAGGATACACATTCTTACTTTTTTAAGCACATTGGGTCTGTAAACATGCACATGGCAATCATGTCCATCTGACAGCATGTTGTAGTCTATTGGAAAGTGTTGGATATGTTCACCCTGCATATGTTTGACACACGAGTTGTACATGATTGGAATATGTCATCATAACTGTGACTGAACATCTTTTGCTCCATCACATATATGCAGTACATGCAGGCACATCCCACTCCTATGGCCATTTGCAGGGATCATTACACGTCCTTACTTGCTCCATATGGCAATATGAGGGACACTTGTCCAGTTATTATATGCACATATGTCAGGAAGATCGCATGGTAGTTAGAAAAGCTGAGACAGCTGTCCTAACCAAATAGCTGGTATTGGAACTTCCCCGTGGCACAGCTAATATTTTTTCAAATACACGACAACTGCATTTGTGTGGTCATATCAGGTACATAGGGGTAGCAAGTCCATACTGCACTCTCATCTACCACCATTCATCCTTCAACCCATCCATCAGCATATGCCCATTATGTATAGTCATGTATTCTCTTGCCAACTGCTACACTATGGCCCACACAGGAACAGTTTAATCATTTGGATTTATCACTCACACCTCTCCTGTGAATGATCTGTATGTCACCACTCCTGTTAGGTCATCCTTTTGATGCCCACATCGTGGCGATGCTGGCTGCGCCAGGAGACACCTTCCTAATCCTATGCCACACACTGACATTACAACATATTACATGGGCACCCCTCACTGATACAGTACAACTACCTCCCACATGATCATCCCACTTACTGACTAACACATAGGATATATAATCACCTTCCGTCCATCACCTAAAATGTGACTTTCACAAGGGCTCCCTTATCCTGCATTAAAGTGACTGCCATTTTTAGGCATTAAGGCTTGGCACCTTCATGTCTGGAGTCCTGTTGGCACCCAATAAGTGGAGCCAAGCACTCTTACCGCCAGAATGCCAACTCCCTACCCAGGCCTTTACCGCATGATAACACCCTTACCACTGCCATTAATGCTTGTTAACCAGTGTGCCCTTATTGTTCTTTAGTAAACATACCCCAAATGCGTTACTAAAATCTAAGTATGCCACATCTAACACTCTCCCTCACTGCAACTGTCTGGTCACCAAGTCAAAGAAATTGATAGGATTTGTCTGACAAGATCTGCCTAGCAAATTTATAATGTCATAGCAAACCATAGCAAATCTCATAGCAAACCTAGCAAACTCATAATGTCTTGGATCCTGCAGTCCACTGGATTCTATAAACCTCAATATCCTCTATTTTTAGCAGCATTTACATTGGTTTACTCACCACAGATGTTAGATCTGTAGTTCCCAACCTCATCTTTACTTCTGCTTTTGTGTAGAGGTTCCACATGCACCCTTCTTCTGGGGCCACTCCTGACTCAAAGAAGCATTGAAAAGATCAGACAATGGAGCCACCAGAACCTCCCTAAATTCCTCTAATAGTTTTGGATGTATGCAATCTGGCCCTATTATTTTGTATACTTTTAGTTTAACTAGCTGATCATAGTCACGGTCTTCTGAAAAACTTTCAAGATCTGCCTCGCTTCTGTTCCTATTTGAGAGTGTTTTCAGAGGTCCTACTTCTAGCTCTTCATCTGTGAACACAGAACAGAAATATCTGTTGAGCAATTTCAGTTTATCCTCATCAGCTTTGACATATTTCTTTCCTTCATCCCTGAACCCGACAAGATCACTTTTGTATTTCCTCATGTCACTAACATATTAAAAAAATGATTTTTCAACCCATTTTGATGGCTATTTTTTCTTCCATTGGTATCTTTGCTTTTCTGAATACTTTCCTAGATTCTCTTAACTTTCCTAAATATTGATGTTTGTCTTCCTCTTTGTGTTATCTCTTGTAGTTTATGAAAGCTACTCTCTTTTTCTTCACCTTTTCATCCATTTCTTTCAAGAACCATAGTGGCTTCCTTTTCCTTTTACATTTACATTCCTAACAAAAAGGTTTGTTTCCCTTAAAATATCACCTTTCACTTCTGCCCACTGCTCTTCTATGTCCCTCATCTGTTCTCATCCAGCTTATGACTCTTTGAGCTATTTTCCCATCTTAATAAATTTAGTTTTCCTAAAGTCTAGGATCCTCAGCTTTGAATGAACTATCTCAGTCCTTGTCCTAATATTGAAACACACCATCCAGTGATCACTAGATGATAAATGATCATCCATTATTTTATTTTTTATTTATTTATAGTTCTTCTATACCGCACTCTTTTCCATCAGCGCGGTTCACATTAAACAAGAATTCTCATTACAAGCAACAGGCTGTTGTGAGTTTACATATAACAGGAGAGTTCAACTGGGATTATAACTTTGGGAAACTTTGTACATATTCGTTATGAACCTATATACAATGAATAGCATTTATTATTAACATCTTGAGTAAATCAGGTATTTACAATTTTACAATTTTTACTATGAGGGCTTGGAATGCATTAGAGGGTTGTTGATGTGCCTTGGGAGAAGTGTAGAAGGAAGAGGTGGTGTTTTATGGCTTTTCTGAATTGCTTGAGGTCCGTAATTGCTCTGATGGTGGGAGGTAGGTTATTCCAGCTTCTGGGTGCGTAGTATGCGAATGCCCTGTCTGTTGTTGAACGTGTGCATTTTATGGCCTCAGGTGGTGTAACCAGGGTATTTGCAGCTACTGATCTCCTGGATCTGATGTATAACATTGCAGCTACTGATCTCCTGGATCTGATGTATAACATCGATTATAACATTGGAACACTCTCCCCATTTGTAAGCAGCAGGTCCAGTACAGCCCCATCCTGTAAGGTTTCTGTTACCAGTTGCTGGAATAGTTCTCACTGTAGAGAATCCAGGATCTTCTTACTTCTACATCTGGAATTTTGAAATCACCTATCAGTAGTGTTTCTCCTTTCATAGCAATACTATGAATGTCTTCAAATAAATCTCTTTCCTTCTGCCTGTAAAGGAGGTTTGTATATCAGATCAATGGAAATGGATGCTACTTGTCTTCTTTCCAGTTTAATCCACAGTGCCTCCTCCTTTCCTTGTAGACCCAATTCTGTTGCTTTAAAATGAATTTTTACATGTGGAGGGTAATTTTATAACTCCCTGCATAGCTGACACATCTAGTCAACCTGTTCTATAAAGTGAGGCATGCTGACACCTCACCTACATACCAATGTGCTGTGCACTAGGTGCACCAGTTATTCTATAATGTACGTGCATCCCTCAAGGCTGTGCATTAGCTCCAACTCTGCCACACTTCCATGCATGCACCATGTCGAGATTTTGGCACAAGGCACTTCCATGTGAGCTTATAGAATCGCGCCCATCTGAAATGTAAAATTTCCCATTCATGCATGCAAGTCCTGAGTCATGAATTATTTTCACCTCTCTCTTATAAAATCAACCCCCATGGTGCTACCCCTCCTCCCTTTCTTCCTGAATAAATTATAGCCTGGTATAATTATATCCCAGTCATGGTTCGCTGTAATCCATGTCTGTGACCACCACTAAATCTAAGTCAGCCTCTTTCATTAAAGACTCAAGATCCAGACTCTTGTTTCCATCCTATGGGCATTAGTACATACTGCTTTCTAGATATAGTCCCCTTTTCACATTTCTACAGAGGAATTTAATGTTTACTTACCTGAGGGCTTTTACTTACCTGGCAGACAGTGGCAGAAGTTAAAATTAAGCATCTCCAAAGCAGGAAGAATCCATTTCAAAAGAACTGGGAAGAGCTGAAAGTGGCTCCCTTCATCCTTGGGCCCCCTTGCACTATAGGAGCTGCTTAGGAAGAATTTATGCTACTACTGAGTGCTTTTTTCACCCACCCCAATAAATCTAGTTTATAACCCTCTTCAGCAAGTTAGCCAGTCTGCTGAGGATGATATTTTGACCCTTCTTCGATAGGCAGATGCCATCTCTTCTCAGCAGCCTTTGGAAAATCATTCCATGGTTGAGGAAACTAAAACACTTTCAGTGACACCATCCACCATACACTGCAGTAGTCAAATACTTTTAAACTGTGAGATCACCTGATGCAACAAGGTGAGCAGGGCCAAACCAACCCAGAATGGCAGCTACTGGATCATGAAGCAGCAACAGTGATGTGAGCTTGATCCATAAAGGTGTACAGGGCCAAACTATCTTAGAGGGTCAGCAATTGGACCAGGAAGCAGCATTAATGATGCCAATCTGATGCACCAAGGGGTCAGAGACAAATGAATCTAGAGGAGCAGTTCTGGTTGATCTATCATTTTAATGTGCAGTATAATTTTTTCAAAGATCTGCTCATAGAATTCTAAAGCTTTTCTAGACAGCTTGTGAGTCTTGAATTCAAAAAACTACACTTTTCTTTTTCTTTCTTTGAAACAGTTTTAACTCAGTAACTTTCTGTTATTTATCAGAATAAATTTCCCAAATGTCTAAATACTTAATTAACTTTTATGAATTTGTGAATTCATAAAAGTTATTTAATCTGTTATAAAAGGTATAATATAAGATCGTTGACACATTAAGAATTGTTTGCCTAACAATCATTTTGATATGTCAATATTTTTGTTCATGACTGTCTATGCTGGGATTATTAATTTTGTATTATTGATGGATTCTTTGATTGAGCTATCTTTGATAGTCTTCTTTGTTGACAAGAGAGTTGCAAAATTTCTCTTTGTCTAGTTTTATTCAATTATCATTTGCCCAGAAAATAGAAATTGGTTAAGATCTGTCTTTTAGGGGTATGTTTACTAAACCGCGGTAATGTTACCATTGTTAATTTCCCTGTTAATGTTATGGATGCCCATATAAAGGAATGGGTGGTACATCGTTAAAGCAATCTGTGTCAGTTAACATGCGTTACAAGGCACCAACGCGTGGTACAGTGCGCCCTGGATCTACCGCGCGTTAATGTCACAGCCGACGGGAAGCAGCAGCGTCCGAAGGGGCTGCAATCAAAGGCATGCAGACAGTAGAAGATGCGCTGAGGGATGTGCAGACATGGTGCCACATGAGAAACGGAGCCGTAGGTGTAAGGCCATAGACCACAGGCAGCCATATTGCAGTCTGTGAGCCACAGTTAAAACATGCACATACACTATGAAATGGTGTGCAGTGAACACAGCATGCAGAGGAGTAAACAACGGTAACAGAAAGAGAATCAGGGGTCGATCTGAAGGGCCAGCTGTATGGATGGTGTGTGTATAAGGGCAAAATGGGCAAGGGATCCAAAAAGGGGTAAGAGGGAATCAAACTGGTATACTGAAGAGCCCAAACACAGCTCACTGACACTAATAACAAAACACTGAGCCACCTGCCCACCCAGACAGCCCAAAGAAAGGGAGCATATTTAACAGCTAGCATGTGACGGATAGACTGCATGGAGGGGGACACTGCAGTGTACAGTGAAGAGAAGGAAGGACACACTGTATGGAGAATGGATGAAGCCGGAGAAGGGTGCATGGAGAAGGGACAAAGCCGGAGTCATTGTATGGTAAGGAGAGCAGAACAAACAAAAAGAAAGGAAAAGGACCCTGTGGGACCCAAACCCACAACCTATGTTGGCTCCACACACGTCTGCAACCACTATCCCAAACAACCACAACAAGCACAATGCAAATATGTTTAACCAAGTGGCCATCATGTCTTCTAGATTATCACACAGTAGTGCGGCATACATGTGTTGCATCTTACGTGTGTTGTGGAGAATGCACGCAGCAGAGCGTCTGACACTCAGTGTGCACAATAATGTGCATGACGTTACAGACTTTTCTACGTGCCTTATGAGATACATCTAAATGCCTTACAATACGTGGTCAGATTGTGGCGCATAACAATGCATGTCCCAAACAGATGTCACACGCATTATTATGAGCACTGCATGTCTTCAGCCTTGCAACATGCGTTCACCACAAAACTGCGCACTACAGTAGACTACCTGTCTATTGCCCCTCCTCTGTGCTCCCACCAGTTCTAGGACTACAGCTGTTCCCCAGCCCCCAACCATGGTCTGACATTCACCAGCAGCAGGCACAGTCAGACTGTACCTGCTGCACCACGCCAGATGTTCCAACCATGCATAAACTAACCACAGATACTCAGCTAGCCAGTCTATCTTGCATGTTCCCAGTGGAACTATGTGCACCCAGACCTGGGCTGTATGACACAGGCACCAACGATTAGCCCTCCAGAACAGGGGGCACACATATACCACTTGAGACAGATAATATGTAGCACTATGTGGGAACATAGCCGTGCCATGGTCACTGTTTGGTCAGTGTGAGAATGCCCTAACAGCAAGACGTGCTGTGTCCACCTTGTCCATGCAGGTGGTGGTTGGGCACTACAGTGTCCCAGACATTGCCCTACACCCTCTGCAGATGCATCCTGCCCAGTCTGCCCTGTCAGGGCCATACCCACACTACCTTGCTCCTCATTATGCACATTTGCAAGCTAATGCTGGTAAGAGTGGGACATTGTGGGCCCAGTGAGGTGTAGGCAGCCACAAAACAATGGATAGACATACACACACACACACCCCTATTGCAGCATTGTGCAAAGATAGGTGTGGTTGGCAACCCTGCCCGCCACACTGGTCCTGATCACAGTGACGACATTGCCAAACTGTGCAAGAGGTAGTAATAGTGCTCTGGTGATAACTGCAGCTCTGTGCTGGGGCCAACAGCCTGACTCTCCATGCAGTTTTGGATAGTGGAGCCTGGGTGAGTGGCCGCTGCTTTGGGGATTGCACATGTTGTTGTTGTATCTGCATTGTAGGGTAAAATATAGGGACATGCTCTGCAGGACCCACAGCAGGGACCAGAACCTGTGTCCCTCTGCTCTGAGACACACTGGTTGTGGGTACTGCACCACATTGTTGCTACAGAAGCATGGCAGTCCCTGAGGCTACCTTTATGTTCCCCAGCCAGACCTTTTCTGTTACACTGCACACCACATACTGGTACAGGGCATGGCCTAGGTCCACTGGAGGCAGGTGCCACTGCCCCCTCCAGCACCAACACCCCCCATGCCATGTTGCATGCCCATATGCTGTTGGTGCTGGTAGTGTACAGTCCCAGGTCATCCACTGTGCAGGTAGGCAGTTGTCTAGGGTGCGGGGTCTGGGGCAGGGAGGTATACATGGACATCCACACATTCCCCCCATCACCACCTACCAATGTTATGTCCCTTCCACATGGGGGAGAGATGGCTGGGGGGATGTCAGGTCAGTGCTCTAGCAACTATTGGCTAGGGTGGACCAGGTAGATGTAGGTAGATTGTGTTGTGATAGCTGACTGTGAACAGGCTAGGGCATGCACCTCAGGTATAGTGTACCCAGTTTTGCCTACTGGGTAAATATATGTTTCAGACAACGTGTGGTCACCCCTTGCAATGCCCTACTAGGGGCTGCAGTAGAGGGTGTTCTGTTAGCTGGGTTTACAAACTGTTTGGGATGCATCCTGGGTAGGGTCTGTGGACCCTTGTTAGAGTGGTCCCCAGATGTGCACTGATTGCCCTATTACAGGCATAGTGGTACCTGTGTGACCTTTGGGGTACTTGCTGGGTTATGTCCCCTGGATGGGACACTGTGGAACACCGACTACTGGGCATGTTTCACCTTGGTCAGCTGCTATCCTGCTGATTTCCATTTTCTATGTTCATATGTGCCACCTAGGCGACAGCCTAGTCCACCCTGTGCCCCAGCTGTCCCCACTACATGTCCCGCCTGCAGCCCCCTATGCCCCCCATTTGCACCATCGCCATAGTGGCCTGTCATACTTGGGCATTATGCTGTTGCTGCAAATGGATCACTACTATCACTTTTCTTGGGCTCCCTGCCTATGTTTTACATTGCTGATGCTAAAATGGTTTCACTCTCTTGCAAATGTGCATCTAACGACAGGTTTTCAGTCCCGGTAATGTTCAGCCCTTCAGTTCCCCACGTTAGTGTAGCAGGAGCCTCTCCCCGCCCACTCCCCGCCCATTGACCCCTTCTCTCCGCCCTCTCTCCACCCTCTGAGGGACTTACCACGGCTGGAGACGTTAACACGCATTAACGTTGCATCTGGTAACGTTAACGTTACTTAACGCGCGTTAACATAGCCGCTGCTAGTGTGGAGGAGTAACCAAATGGTTAGAGCAGCAAATTGAGAACCAGGGAAGTCAGGACTCAAATCCCACTGCTGCTCATTGTGATCCTGGACTAATCAGTAGGAGTGTGCATTCATAAGTATGTATACAATTTGTTTGGATGCCTAAAAATTCTAAGTTCCCAAATCACTTGTATATACAGTATACATATCTGTGAATTAATGTGCATGATCAATATGCACATGCAAAAAAGTCCTAGATCCTGGCCATGCACATTCCTATCAATCCTCCATTTCTTCAGGTGAAAGGTGCACGTTTACTAAACTGCAGAAAGTTTGTGCTCTTACCACATGTTTGGGGTGAAAATTAATGTGTGGTAACTACAGCCACCCCATGCTAACAGTCGGGGATGTGCCCAGCATGACCTTACCACTGAAAAAGTAAAAGTACTGTACCTCATTTCACTAAGTGCAGTCACTATTAATGTGGTTACACTTACAATTAAGGTTGCATTATGTGAATGCATGCTAACTGCAACATTGACAGTGCACTGTAACCACTGTGCTAACTGCAATGTGCAGTCAATAGCCACACTCCACCCCTAATCCCACCTATTACCCACCCCATCATGTGCTAAGCAGTTAGCATGAAATTTATATCATGCTCGCTGCTTTAGCGTGCTGTAGCAGCTACCATGTCCCCACACTAACTAATTAGTGTGCAGAAACCCCCGCTGTAAATTACTTCTGCACTTTAGTAAACACATTCCATGAATTGTAAGTCTTTGAGGACAGGAATATACAGTTGTGGTCAACATTATTGGCACCACTACAGTTCAACCCCTTAATGTCCAATATCACCTAAAAAAAAGTGGCTAACGAATTGGCTTTGGACTATATATACACATATATTTGACACATAAAAGAAACAAATAAAACAAGACCAATTGAAAAAGACAATAGTACGACTCTCAACTCTCTCCTCAAGGTGCCTTCTCTTCCTACCCCTCCCTCCCTTTTTCCCAAACCCTGGCTGACTATTTCCATGAACAAATCCACAAGATCACCATCCAATTCCCCACAAAGTCAGCTACTTCCCCTCCTCCCCCTCTTCACTCCCAACTTTCCCCTTCTACCTCTGCTACCCTCTCTTCCTTTTCTATGATCTCATTCACTGTCATCCCTTCCATCTCTCATATTCTCAACCTATCGCTCTTCACTGCAACTGTCCCTGCAGCCTTCAAGCATGCTGTAGTTACACCTCTCAAGAAACCCTCACTTGATTCTACCCGTCTTTCTAACTATTGACCCATCTACCTCCTCCCCTTCATTTCTCAACTACTAGAATGTGTGGTTCACTGCCATTGCCTTGACTTTCTCTCCTCTCAAG
Organism: Ichthyophis bannanicus; assembly: GCA_033557465.1. Taxonomy (NCBI): domain Eukaryota; kingdom Metazoa; phylum Chordata; class Amphibia; order Gymnophiona; family Ichthyophiidae; genus Ichthyophis; species Ichthyophis bannanicus. The sequence goes on along the minus strand of CM066035.1, from coordinate 387,224,643 downwards.
CCTCTTGGATCCTTTACAATCTGGCTTTCATCATTTACGTTCTATTGAAACGGCTCTTGCCAATATATCAGTGACTTGTTCCTGGCAAAATCCAAGGGCCTCTACTCAGTCTTCATCCTTCTTGATCTCTCTGTTACTTTTGACACTATTGACCACAACCTTCGCCTTGATATCATGTCCTCGCTTGGTTTTAAGGACTCTGTACTATCCTGGTTCTCCTCTTATTTCTCCCATCGCTCTTTCAGAATTTGTTCTGGTGGATCTTCCTCTACTGCTATCCTGCTCTCAGTTTAATGTTTTATTGTAAACCGTCCTGATGCCAAGGCCTGAGCGGTATATCAAATGTGAAATAAAGATAAAGTTGGTATACCTCAAAGATCTGTCTTTGGTCCACTCCTTTTCTCTCTATATACTCAGTCCCTTGGTGCACTAATCTCTTCCCATGGCTTTCAGTACCATCTTTATGCTGATGACTCCCAGATCTATCTCTCTAAAAAAGTCCTGCAACCCACGATATAGAATGAAGGCCATAGAAACATAGAAATATGATGTCATAAAAAGACCACATGGCCTATTTAGTCTTCCCTTCCATATCAACTACTACTCTAGTCCCCTTTTTTCCTTTAGAAACCCTCTGTGTTTGTCCCATGCTTTTTTAAATTCAGATACTATTCTCATTTCTACCACCTCTACTGGGAGACTATTCCATGCATCTACCACTCTTTTCATAAAGGAATATTTCCACATATTACTCCTGAGTCTATTCCCTTTCACCCTCATCCTATGTCCCCTTGTAGCAGAACTTGCTTTTGATTGAAAGAGGATCTCCTCCTGTGCACTTATGCCATGGAGGTATGTACATGTCTTTATCATATCTCCTGTATCCCACCTTTCTTCTGAAGTATACATATTAAGGTCCTTAAGTCTGTCCTCATATGCTTTATATCAAAGGCCACTAACTATTTTTGTAGCCACCCTCTGCACTAACACAGCCTATTTATATCCTTTTGAAAATGTGGTCTCCAGAATTGCACACGATACTCCAAATAAGGTTGCACCAAAGACTTATACAGAGGCACTATCACCTCCATTTTCTACTGGTCAAGCATCTTTCTTGCTTTTGCCGTCACCTTTTCTGTTTAGCTACTTTAAGATCCTCAGAATCACACCCAGGTCCTGCTCTTCTTTTGTGGATAGAAGTACTTCACCCCTTATACTGTACTGCTCCCTTGGATTTTTGTAGCCCAAATTAATGACCCTCCCTTATTTAGCATTAAATCTCAGCTGCCAAATTCTAGACCATTCTTCAAGCTTAGCTAGATCCTTGCTCATGTTACCTACTCCTTCCTGGGAGTCTACTCTATTGCAAATTTTGGTATCATCTGCAAAAAGGCAAACCTTACCTGCCAGCTCTTCTGCATATCACCAACAAAGATATTAAAAAGAATAGGACCAAGGACGGATCCCTGTGGCACACCACTGGTAACCTCCTCAGAGTGAGATCCACTTACCTGTACCCTTTGTCACCTCCCACTCAACCAATTGTGATCAGTTTACAATTGGGATATTTTATAGTTATGTTTTTGTGAACAGTTTTATTTCATGGATTGAGCTATTTATTCACACATTATGCACATAGGGGCATGTTTAGTGAAGTGGGCTAACTGATATCATTTGGTTTGTTGTGTTTTAAGTCAACCTCAGTAACTACTACTGTACACTAAAACAGCCAGCACAGTAAAACTCCTGCTCTAATTGCAAGGAAGTGTGTACCGGCAAGTCATTGCTGTCTCTTGGTGACCTAGCCCCTGGATTTATTGGGAAGGCATAAACTATTACTAAGGAGGACCCGGAAAATCCACTGCTTGCCCAGGGACAAGCATTGTGAAACTGGTGTGCCTCTTTGGGAACCTGCGGCCTGAATTGGCCACTGTTGGAAACAGGATACTGGGCTTGATGGACCTTGGTCTGACCCAGTAAGGCATTTCTTATGTTATGTACATGACCAGAAATAAATTGCCAGACTTTTCTTCCACATAGTAAGTCTACAACACCCAGTATTCCAAAGTGGTCTCACATCCAAATACCACCCAGGCTTGACCCTGCTTATCTATTGATATTAAACTCATTCAGAGGAGCATAGAACAATGGTAATTCATATGCACTAAGTAGTGTGTTTAATAAACCATGCTATTAATAGGGGGGTTAAGTGCATGATACATCCACTGCACTAAAAGTTAACATGCTAAAATGGTTGGGAGGGTTAGGGGATGAATGTGGGTACTGATGTGGGTAATGTTGCCATTAGCATTGGGGGATTCTTACTTAGAGGTATTCAGTCATAATCCCAGAGGTGGTAGTTTCAACCTATTGACTCCTCAGACCATCATGAGACAGGCTAAGTTTACGCTAATGCTGTTATGCTGCTCCATCAGCATGGATATACTTAATGCTACCTCAATTGGTGGTATTGCGTGCACCCACATGCCATATTGCACAGTGGTGCACTTTAGCAACACTTTAAAATCAGGGGGACAGATGTGTATGCCTCCTAAAGATGGCATGGGCTTCCGTGCTAGATTTTGAACCCCAATACACATCACTGGCATACTCTTTAGTAAACATGCCCCTAACTGTCAATGTTGAAATCAGCATGGGTACACTGAATGCAGCCTCAATGGATGGCGATAAGTGCACCTATATTAATTGTGATTGCTGATTTAGTGCACTGAGCATTCCCCAACAGTTCACGTGGGCCTATTTCCCTTCCCATATTAATTTTTGTCTCTTAGCATTTTCTCCCTTACAGCACTTTCATAAACATGCTCCTTGATTTGCTATGTTAAATTTTTTTTTTAAATTATATATGTTTCTCCCACCTCCTTGAGTGTGAGTTTTGCATTTTTGGCTTGAATTGATATATTGTTTTTGTGTAAATTGTAAAATGTGATTATAGGATTATTTATATTGTTATATGTATCTTTCATCTCTTTTAATCCATTTCAAAGCCCTCTTTTAATACACAAAGGGGTGTGTTTACTAAAGGGTGGTAAGGGAGAAAAAGTGCCATAACAGGCATTATCAGCACCCGTGAACAGTTAATGCCACGGAAAGCGCTGATAACACTGGATTAACGTGTGGAAACCCATAGTGTTAAGGTGAAAGGAGGTGGAGACTGGGCACTAATGGGCAAAGAGTGGGCGGGGATAGAGTGTGCTCCTATAATGCTGGGTTGTGTTGCCATGCGTTAGAGTTCCCTGCGCTGTGAACCCTAACACCATCTGAAAGCTTGTGGTAAGAGCTATTTTTGAGGGGAGAGAGCCTATTTATCTGTATGCAATGTGCTCCACCCACCAGAGTTCCCAAATTAGTGATAGTAGTGCTCCATTGGTAGCAACAGCATGGTACCCATTAAGAAAGGGCTCTATGTCATTGGTGCCAAATTGGCAAAGGAGGTGTCACATGGGTGATGCAGTGGGGTGGGTTGGGCTGCTGCCTAGGGTGTGCATCTCTAATGTCTGGTATGACTCTATTGTGACAGTAGCAGCACACATACATGCTGCTGCAGTCCAAAAGAAGTCCCACCACTCCCACTGCCACCATACTGCCATGTCAATATTATGTGAGGGTAGGGGTGGCAGTCGCAGTGGCTGCAGCCTGCTGCAGACAAAACTTTGTCCCAACCCTGTGTGTCCTCTGCAACACTGCAGTAGCCACTGTCAATGGGATGGAAAGCATGTCAGCAGCAGGTACAGCAGAGCACATAATAATCCTTCCCTACTGAGGTCTAAGGCAGCAGCAGTATCCTTTGGTGGAGGGGGGCAGAAGCGGCAGAGTATGCTGAGCTGCATGTGTGCAACATCAATAAGGCTGCCTGCAGCAGTGAAGTGGCAGCTGTGCCATGATGGCAGGGAGGGAGGGGTCCACCATGATCGTTGGACCCTGGCTAGTTTTCCGAGTGGACGGGCTAACCCATGGTCTATCCCTTTGACTGGACAGATCCCATATGTAAGACATGAATGTCAGTTGAACCATCAGTATAGCAAAGCAGTGAAACATACAGGCCCAACAAAATGTCCCTCTCCCACATCTGCCGAACATACCTTGTCAAACAAGTATGACAGAGAGCCTGCAGAGATCTAAGCAGACATAGGCATAATCCAACATGCATTCTGACCACAAATATATCAATGGATCAAAGAGTCCATATAGCTCCTCTGTGGCTTCAAACGCAATGCCAGTATGTGTATGAATGAAGGGGTGTAAGTTCCAGACCAGACTGTAAATTAGGCATTGTATGTCCAGGTGTTTTAACTTTATCCTATATTTCCAGAAATGTTTCAGCATGTGCAACCTCCAACATTTCGTCCAGCAGGAGTCGACACGCTCAGCTGCACCACACCATGGCTAGATGGCAGAGCATGCTCCTGCATACCGAGCAGGTTTTGACAATGTTGGAGTGCCTAAGGGGCAGATAATAATGTCAACCTGCACCATTTTTGAACAGTGGGGTCATGTGTGTATTTGTGTCTGTGTCTATGTGTATCTTCATAGTAGGGTGAGGCTCAGCAATTCACTGTGCATGCATGTAGTGCTTGGAATCCCCAGAAAGTGAGGATAGTCTCCCTCCTCCTCCTCCCCCTCCTCCTCCTCCCCATCCTCCTCCTCCTCCTCCCTCCTCCTCTTCCCTCCTTCCCTCCCACTCTTGGGATGGCCACCTGCAGGGATCATCACACATCCCTACTTGCTCCATATGGCCAATAGGAGAGACACTTGTCCAGTTGTTATATGCACAGGTGTCAGGAGGATTGTATGGTGGTTAGACAAGCTGAGACAGCTGTCATTCCCAGAGAGCTGGTATTGGGACTTCCCGGTGGCACAGCTATACTTTTTTCACATATGCTACAACTGCATTTGTGCAGTTACATCACATACATCGGGACAGCAAGGCCATACCACACTCTCATCTACCACCATCCATCCTTCAGCTCATCTATCAGCATATGTCAGTTATATACAATCATGTATTCTCCTGCCAGCTGCTATTCCATGGCCCACACAGGAACAGTTTACTCATTTGGATGTACCACTCACACCTCTCCTGTGACAGATCTGCATGTCATCACTCCTGCTCGGTTATCTTTTTGATGCCCACATCGTGGCGATGCTGGCTCTGCCAGGGGACACTTCTTCCCAATTCTATGGCATGCACTGAAATTATAGCATATTACATGGACATCTCTCACTGATACAATACAGCTGTCTCACATATGCTCATCCCATTTACTGACTGACACATAGGATACATATGGATCTGACATGTCCATCAGCTCTTACCTTTCCTTCCATCTATAACCTAAATGTGACTTTCACAGGGGCTCCCTTATCCTGCATTAAGGCAACTGCCATTTTCTGGTGTTAAGATGCATGCTTGACATCTTAATGCCCAATGTCCTGTTAGCGCCCACTAAATGGAGACAAGCACCCTTACCGTCCAAACTCCTACTGCCCGCCCCGGCCTTTACCACACAATGACACCCTTACCGCTGTCGTTACTGCTTGCTAACAGGTGCGCCTTTAACACTCTTTAGTTAACATACCCCTTAGAAAAGCAGTATAGAAAAAAATAAAATAAATCCTTCTTGACCTTTCTGCTGCCTTTGACAGTGTTGATCACCACCTTCTCCTCAATACCCTGTCCTTGCTTGTATTTAGAGGCTCTATTCTGTCCTGGTTTTCTTCTTATCTGTCCCAGCGCACTTTTAGTGTATGTTCTGGTGGAACCTACTGTACTGCTATTTCACTTTCAGTCGGTGTACCTCAGGAGTCTGTCTTGGGACCTCTACTTTTCTCTCTCTGCACTCAGTCCTTTGGTGCACTTATTTCCTCCTATGGTTTTCAGTACCATCTTTATGCTGACAACTCTCAGATCTACCTTTCTGTGCCTGAAATCTCTCCAGGAATGCAGTCCCAGATCTCTGCCTGCTTATCCAACATTGCTGCCTGGATATCTCACCGCCGTCTGAAACTGAACATTGCCAAAACTGAGCTCCTTATCTTTCCCACTGAACCCACCTCCCTCCTTCCTCCCTTCTCTATTTCTGTGGATGACACTAAACCTTTCCCCGTTTCCTCAGCTCACAACCTTGGGATCATCTTTGACTCTATTCTCTCTTTCTCTGGACACATCAAAGAGATGGCTAAAACCTGCAACTTCTGTATAACATTAGCAAAATTTGTCCCTTCCTTTTTACTCACACTACTAAGACCCTGTTAATTGGTTGGCTCCACACTTCAAGGTTTCGATTTCTCAGCGCTCACTTTTCTCCTTAGTTTTGTTTCGTTTCGTTTGTGGTTCTACGTTTTGGCAGTGGTCGATTCTGCCTCTTTTATGTATGTGTGCTGCATGTCCAGTAACAAAACAGATTTTCACATAGCCGCTTATGTTTTATATAATTCTTTATATATGTGTGTTTATTTTGCAATTGTAATTGTGTATAATGTTGCTGTTTCATTAAATTATTATGGTAATACTGTTACTATAGCTGTAACCTATTGGATCATAATCAAGCTTGTCTTTGGGAGTTTGTGTGGCCACGTGAACAAAGTTGGTGTCTGTTAAGGAGCAGACTTTTGTTATTAAAGGGTTGTGTGTTTGGGTTTTTTTTAGCTTGATGACCTGATTGAAAAATGAGGGGCGGGGACAGAGTTGACATGTTTTCTGTTTGTTTAAGAATTATTTTTTCTGTTTATCCTCAAATGAAGATTATAAAACTAAATCTCTTTATCGAAACTTGCATTGGCCAGGTGTAATTACTGACTGTATAAGAGCTCACTTTTTTTAAAATCTGTGATAATGTATATGAAGACATGGGTTAGCAAGGTTTGTCCAAAAATCTGCCAACCTTTAGGTTGTCTAAGGTTTGACAAATGTCAGGTCATCATGGTGACTAGAAATTTCCATGTGGTGCCTGAGATTTCCAAATCCTATTGACACCACTGGTGTAAATGCTGCTATGGAGTATAAACTGTGAGAGTCTGGGCCGTTTAGTGCAGAGACTTGTGCTGGTCTCACGAAACTCTGAGACCAACATGAGAGCTGTTGCATTGTGCTGTTCTGATTCTTACAGAGCTGCACAGTACACAAGAAAGGCATTTCCTTTTCTATCTAGTCGAGACTGAATGCAAGCTGGGGCAGGTGCTGAGAGGCAGGCTGGATGGCTGCAAGCTGGGGTGAGGGCTGAGAGGTTGACTGGTTGGCTGAGGGGAATAAGGATTGGGAGGGTGGTAGAATTTAAGAAGGAGATGTTAAGATGGGGAGAGAAACTGGTAGGGAAGAATGTGCTAAAAGGGAAGGACTGGGTGACAGCATGAGAAGGAAGACTGTTGGCTGTGTATTTCTGTCAGTAGCCTATAGAGCCAGGTTTACTAAGTTTCTTTTCCCTTGACACAGAATGGGAAAGCCAGCCTTAGTAAATCAGGCTCTAAAGGATCTGTGGTAGATCTCTTATGGGGGTCTCTTCCACCCCCCTTACCGACAACATATATAGGGGTGTGGGAGGTGAGGAGAAGGAATCAGCCACTGGCTCCTAAATCCAACAAATTTGTCGAGGTCTGGTCCAAGATGGAGTCTGCATCCATAACATATACACATAAATTTGAAGATCTCTGTTGGACAGTTATTAATCATGGGGGGGGGGGGGGTGGTGATTGGAGGGCAGCTGGCTTACAGGGAACAATATTGGATTTTCAAACTCAAGGCCATTGAATGGAATATGATCCTTTTAGTGATTTTTGTTTGAATAAAGCTTGTTGCCTCTTTTGATGCCGTCATGACTGCGTGTGCCTGGGGTGGTGAATAAAGAGTGGCCTGGGGATGTTTTGCATGTTATGGCTGCCCTCAAAGTTATGCAGTGCGGAGGACCAATGTTGGGCTGTTTAATTCTAGCACTGGGCCAACACCTACCCCTGAGGTAGAAAAAATGAAACCTGTGGCAGGTCGCGTGTTATTGGATGTCTACCCTTACATGGACCATGTAAGGGTAGACATCCAATGTAGATAGTCATGGCCTAATGGGAGACAGCCAACATGGCTTTAGACAAGGAAGATCTTGTCTTACTAATCTGTTATGTTTTTTTGAAAGTGTGAATAAACAGGTGGACAAAGGTGAGTCGGTTGATATAGTGTATCTGGACTTTCAGAAAGCCTTTGACAAGGTCCCTCATCAGAGACTTTTGGCAAAACTAAAGAGTCATGGGATAGGAGGCAGTGTACTACTGTGGATCAGGAACTGGTTAAAAGATAGAAAGCAGAGGGTTGGGCTAAATTGCCAATTTTCCCAATGGAGAAAGGTGAATAGTGGTGTACCCCAGGGATTTGTGCTGGGTCCGCTGCTTTTTGACAAATTCATAAATGACCTGGAAAGTGGAATAACGAGTGAGGTTATCAAATTTTCAGATGACACAAAACTATTTAAAGTTGTTAAAACCCAAGAGGATTGTGGAAAATTGCAAGAGGATCTTGATAAATTGGAAGACTGGGCATCAAAATGGCAGATGAAATTTAATGTGGACAAGTGCAAAGTTATGCACCTAGGGAAGAACAACCCAAACTATGGTTACACGATGCAAGGTTCCACATTAGGAACCACCACCCAGGAAAAAGATTTAGGCGTCATTGTGGATAACATGTTAAAACCCTCAGCCCAGTGTGCAGCGGCAGCCAAGAGAGCAAATAGAATGCTAGGTATCATAAGGAAAGGAATGGAAAATAAAACAAAAAATATTATAATGCCTCTATACCGTTCCATGGTGAGACCGCACCTTGAATATTGTGTGCAATTCTGGTCGCCGTATCTTAAAAAGGATATAGCGTTATTAGAAAAGGTTCAGAGAAGAGCCACCAAACTGGTAAAGGGGATGGAAGGATACTCCTATGAAGAAAGGCTAAAAAGGTTAGGGCTCTTTAACCTGGAAACGAGACGGCTGAGGGGAGATATGATAGAAGTCTATAAATTAATGAACGGAGTGGAACGGGTAAACGTAGATCGACTGTTTACGTTATCAGAATATAGGAAGACTAGGGGACATGCAATGAAGCTGCAGGGTAAACTATTTAAGACTAATAAAAGAAAATATTTTTTCACTCAACGTGTAATCAAACTCTGGAATTTGTTACCGGAGGATGTAGTAAGGACTGTTAGTGTAGCTGGGTTTAAAAAAGGTTTGTACAAGTTCCTGGAGGAAAGGTCCATAAACCATTATTAAGAAGGGACCCAGGATATCAATGCTTGACCTAGTACAAGCATTGCAGAACCTGTGTCTTTTGGGGAAACTGCTAGGTACGTATGACCTAGATTGGCCACTGTTGGAAACAGGATACTGGGCTTGATGGACCTTGGTCTGACCCAGTATGGCATATCTTATGTTCTTATGTTCTTATGACCCTTATCTACTCACTAGTCACCTTCCATCTTGATTATTGTAACCTGCTCCTCACTGGTCTCCCTATGAATCATCTCTCTCCCCTTTAATCTGTTGAAAACTCAGTTGCACGGCTTATCTTCCGCCAGTGTCACTATGTTCATGCAACCCCTCTAAAGTCACTTCACTATCAATTTCCACATCCAGTTCAAACTTATCATACTGACCTACAAGTGCATTCATTCTGAAGCTCCTCACTACCTTTCCTCTCTTATCTCACTCTACACCCCTCCTTGGGAACTCAACTCCTCTTTCAGATCCCTTTTATCTGTGGCCTTCTTTGCCACTGCCAACTCCAGACTTTGTTCATTCCATCTTGTTGCTCTATATGCCTGGAACAAATACCTGAGTCTGTGTGCCGGTTTCCTTCTCTAGCCCTATTCAAATCCAGGCTAAAAATCCACCTCTTTGAAGTTGCTTTTGGATCCTGATGCTCCTCACTCTCTTGTTCACTACTTAGGTGTATCTTACCATATTCTAATCCCACGTTTCACTATGGGGGACATTCTGAACAGGGAATAGTGTGGATGTATGTCCGGTCTAGATGTACAAGCCCCGCTATTCCCTCTTCGGTGATTCTGATCCAGGAGCTCCCCATAAGTATAGGACATTTGTGCAGAGAGTTCCAGACAGGGGTGGGAAAGAGTGGCGATGGGGAGGAGAGAAGGCGGTGCAGGGGTGGGTGCACAACCCGGCGATACAGGGCCAATTCAGGTCACAGCCCTGTATGTCCAGGTGCACCAAGATGGACGTTGTACTTATTCCAGCTCCGTGTTGGAATAAGTCAGACGGATGGCGATGATCGGGGCCCACTGCAGCAACAGGCCAGGCAGAGGTAAGTCCTCGCTGCTCGATCCTGGCCCTGGCTGCCCCTGCTAAGGGTCTGGCAGCAGGGAAATAAAGGTAGGATGGCATTGGGCACTTCAGCGCTCCTGTATGGCATCCTGGTGCCATGTTGATGAGACGCCAGATGGGTTTATGTCATGGGGCCACAGTACTGTGCTTTTCTATGCATTGAGGGTACCTTGTAGATGCCAGCAGAATGAAAGAGGTACATGCAGGGAGCTGCAACATGCAATGGAACCAGAGGGACAAGAGAGCAGAGAGGTTTGTATAAGGGACCCTAGGGGATAGTTACAGTACAAGGGTGTGCCAACTCTAATGGAATCTGCACCATATAATATCTGAAAGAAGAGCACAAGCAATGTGATAGATGGACACAGCCCACCACACTCATCAGAGAGAACAACCTCGCCAACAGAGCACAGTGCCACTGAACAATAGAGAAGGCAGACTAGGAAATATATGAATCATGCTACACAGCACAGAAATATACACTTGTGCAGGGGCCCCCATTCTGGTGAAGGCAAGATGTCAGCATTGTCCAGCATGTGGGCTCTGGCACATGAAACCCTCTCACTCTGAGTCACCCAGGATGAACTATATGGAAATTATGTCTGTATCATGTGCTGGTACAGTGGGTGCAACTAATGCCTGGTTGGATGCTGGTGTTATCTTTGTCCATGCTAGTAGTGTCTTTTGTGATCAGAAGAATCACTAGCATGACTGTATATAACTATACCCATTCTCCACTCCAAATCTGCCCTAGCCCTGTCTTTTTGCATATCATTCCAGTGCATAGGACTTTTATCAGGGTTATGTTTTTGCCGCATGATCCTGACTACTGCAGGGTTGGGGCGCATGCTATTTGCATGCTGCTGTCATACTTTAGTAAACATGCGGCAAGCTGTGTTTTTTATTATGCATAATTATGAGGTGCTTTGCATCTCATTATGTAGCATGCGTTAAGGATAAAGGCCATAGGATGTTTGCCTTTTAATACCTGTCAAGGGGTAAAAATCCTGAGTTATCCTCTCAATGTGCTTTGGTAATTATCTCCCCTTAGACTATTATGGCATGATTTATATTAGCCATAATCTGTTAATCTCTTCTGAAATTACGACTTCATACCCACCAGAGTCCTGCAGTGTTTCAAAATCATGTGTAGTAGCTAATTAGTTTTGTTTTGTGTTTCTTTTTTTTGCTAAAATTCTCAAGTTGGCCACTTCCAAGATCGGGCAGGCTGCATGTGTCCCAAAAGATGTGCGTTAATGTCTCTGTGCTATACAAATTATGGCAATACTAACACATATCTAATCAAAACATCTGACAAAGTTGACCCTTGGCCTGAAAAGATCATGCATGAATAAATATGTTACTCTGTAAGGTGTTACCATCCTTTCTCACTTTTAACATTGTATCTTTCTGCTAGTATGTGATAACCTCCCCCATGGCCTACTCCAGAAAACATGGACTCTTCAAACAGCCTCAAATCATCTTGTGTCCTTTTATTTGTTAAGATTTTTTTTTCTTAACCTTCCTGTAGAAACTTTATATTAAAAATACTTTTGACTATATACACAAAATTGTAAAGACGTTCATTGTACTATAGGTAGAAAATTGCTGTATATTTTGTTAGTTGCATATAAATAGGCTCTTTTCATTAAAATTTCATTGCATAATGGTATATTATGTGCGGAAATGAATCCCTTCAATAGCCTTATTTTTTGTGACAGTTTTCTTTGTTTGTTTTGTTTCCTAATGGGCTCAATTGCAATAAATGTGCAGCTTGATTCACTTTCACATAGAGATCTCATAAAAAATTAAAAAGATTCAATAATTGTAAATCACTTTACCCTGTACATAGAGATTTAAATTCTAGTGCTAATTTTTTTTATTAGCTCTTTAATTTGGAAGGTGCTCAGCTTCTACAAGATTTAAAATTATTGGAGCATTTCAAATTTTTATAAGCTTTCCAGTAATGCTGTAATTCTAGTTTGAGGCCTGTAAAAGATGGAACAATCCAAATGTAATTTAAATTATTTAAGTGCTTCAGACTTCTGGGAGATTCTCAGTCTTTCAAAATGGAATTCATGGAAGGAAAGAGGAGAAAAACTATAAATGTGAATAACTTTGGTCTGTTAAATCTTCAATGTACTTTGCAAAATAAAACCTTGTACTGAAGAAATATACCACAGATATTTTTATTCTATGTATATAATAAGCAAACAAGAACGAGGATATAGGAGCATATCTAGTATGTTTTTTGATACTTCTTAATAGGTATGCAAACTTTCATTTTCTGCAGTGTATGTAGTTTATTGGAGAAACATTTCTTTGAAATCTGTCATTAGATATGCATTAACAGGAATTCATGTCTTAGGGGTATGCTTACTAAAGGGCAATAAGGGAGCCATAGATAACAAGCATTAACGGCAGTGATAAGGGTGTTTCTGTGTGTTAAAGGCCTGGACATGGAATAGGTGTTCTGCCGGTAAGGGCGCTAGGCTCCACTTATTGTATGCTAACAGGGCATCGGGCATTAAGGTGACAAATGTACACCATAATGCCCGAAAACGGCTGGATAAGAATACACAAAAAATTGTGTACTCTTGTAGTCAATTAAAAAAAGCCACAGACATTTTCTATAAGCTAAGCTTCCCAGCATGAACACTGTAATCAGAAAATCTTCATGTAGATTGCTTTTGAGTCTCTTAAATAATGTATTTTAAAGCTAAATGCATATTCTGTTACTGTTGACATTTGTGATTGAATGCAGAGAAATAAAGCATTTGTCAACAGATTAGAACCACTTTGTATACTCAATTTACTCACTTGTGAAACAACAGGCCTCCTCAGTCTCCAGTCAGCTACCCCACTTGAACCTATTACTACTGACTTGACTATTCCAAGAATGCTTGAATTTTATTCATATTTTGCTTATTACTTCTACTGCTGCTAGGCTGTAGCAGTTATTTATGTCCATCTAGTCAAGAAATATTTCTTCTCATTTCCTCTTGATCTCTCTGCTTCGGGTTGTCTTATTACTCTTGGCCTTTTCATGCCAAGAAGTATGCAAGGTAGATTACAAAGCAAGTGTCAAAGCATAAAACTATAAAACAAAAATAGACCATCAGCTTAAATTTTGAAACCACCACCCACAATTTACTTTCCGCTCTGTCATCTGCTGCCAATCCCTGATCTCAAGGCTGTACCAAGGGCTGTGTGAGCAGTGCGGCCGCCCAGGGCACAAGCACAGAATGGGGTGCTGATATCACTCTGGGTTTCCAGGAAGCTCAAAAAGTGTGAGCTACTGAATGTGGCTGGGGGAGGGGGGGGCACCAGATTCGTTAGTTGCACACAGGACTGTATCAAACTAAAAATGCGCCCCGTGCGACTAACAAATCTGCTGCCCCCCTTCCACTCCTTCACATGCAGTAACCCGCTCTTTTTGAGCTTCCTGGAAGTCCAGTGATGATATTGGTGCCCTGTATGGCCGCACCACTTGCACAGCCCTTGGTACGGTCCTGGACGCACAGGGCACATTTTTAGCTTGGTAAGGTCCTGTGGATGATCTTGTTATATTTGTTTACTTTTGAGTTGCTTCTTTGACTTAGTAAAGATTTAATCATATTGATGTTTCCCTTCTTTATTCAAAGGAGTTTTTGAGTCCCTTGAGTCTCTATTATAGGTCCTGCACCATGTTGGAAGACTTCCTTTGAAATGTTTCCATTCACTCACCTTCCTTATAAAGATACTATGGACCAAATTTACAAAGCTAAATTTGTGCATTGACATGTATTATTAGTAAAAAGGCTTCTCTGATAATAAGGGTTACATTAAATAATGTTCATTGAATATCAATAATGTTCATTAAAGATAATGCATCAGGGCAGGTTAGTAAATTTAGTCCTGCTTAAAGTAGGATTTCACCATTAACCTATGTAGATCAATATTAGTATCTTTTACTTATTGGTTATGTCTTCTTATATAGCAGAGCATACTGTTAGCTTTCCTTGCTGATCTCTCAGGGGCATGTTTACTAAAGTGTGGTAGGGAATACAGTGTTAACACGCAGAATTCACACGTTAATACCATGCTGGAGTCCCGCAGCTACAGTAAATGCAAGGAGTGTAGCTGCGGTATATTACTACCAATGTGCTAGCCATGGCATAAGAACATAAGATATGCCATACTGGGTCAGACCCACTGTTCCCTCTAAGCTGTGCACGCGCGCACACACCTCGCCAAGCGAGCGCACATACTTTACAACAGAGCGCACAAAAATTACGATTCTGATTCTGATAGAAAACAACACAGATGTCTTAAAATTTAAAAGTTGTGATTGTAATTACTAGAAATTTTCAGCTTCATTTAGTAATCGTCTATTTTCATTTAATTTGATTAAAATCAATGTGGTGTACATACTGTATTCTGACGTGTAGTGAAATTTTAAAGTATATAACTCCGAGTGTCATTATGTGGCGCACAAAAATTTAACCTTCCTTCAAAAGCTGCACAGCTGATATTTTATGCGCACACAGCCTACAGAAAATTAGAGGGAACATTGGTCAGACCAAAGTCCATCAAGCCCAGTATCCTGTTTACAACAGTGGCCAATCTAGTTCACAAGTACCTAGCAGTCTCCCCAAAAGACACAGGTTCCACAGTGTTTGTATTGGGGCAAGCAGTGTTTTTTCTGGGTCCACTTTAATAATGGTTTATGGACCTGTCCTTCAGGAATTTGTCCAAACCTTTTTTAAACCTGGCTACACTAACAGATTTTACTACATCCTCTGTTAGCAAATTCCAGAGTTTGATTACACGTTGAGTGAAAAAATATTTTCTCTTATTAGTCTTAAATAGGTTATCCTGTAGCTTCATTGCATGCCCCCTAGTCTTTCTATATTTTGATGGCATAAACAATCGATCTATGTTTACCCGTTCCATTCCATTCATTAATCTATAGACCTCTATCATATTTCCCCTCAGCTGTCTCTTTTCCAGGTTGAAGTTCCGTGGTAGAAAACGTATGGCCTAGAGCATGTGCACAGGGTATTTGCATGGCCCAGTGCACGTGGTCTCCACACGTGTTGGAAAATAGAATGCTACATGAGTGATATTGGGGTGTCTGTGGGCGTTGGATTCACTGTGTATCATAAGAACTATGCCCCTAGCATTCATGTAGGAAAGTAGCAACTGGCTAGTCCAGAACAGACTGCTGACCAAGAGTAGGCTGGACGTTCATCACACCTCAGAGCATAGGGGCTAAACACAAGAGGGTGGAACATGCAAATCAGAAAACAAGCACATGTAGAAAGTATGTGCTGCATCGTAAACTCTAGGTGATAAGCTATGAATGTGGCATCTGGAGATGCAGAAGGCAATGTATGGGATCTGGTAGGATGTCTACAGTGTCTATTATGGGAGGGGGGCAGGGGGACTGACCCCCTCACTCTGAGGCTATAAGGAACACTGTACCAAGGACTTTGGTGGGGGAGATGAGCTCCTACTGCTTCTTTCTCTCTTCTGCTCATAGCTTGGGCAGCACATTAACCATTGAGAATGAGTGCACCTATGTTGCAGGAAAGGGAATGCAAGGGGTCAAGAGGGTCTGGAGACCAAGCACAATCAGCACACTTGCTCAAGACATCCTACACATGGATGGATGGGTGGGGGGGGGCAGGCCAATAGTGGCAAATAACACCAACATGGCCTATAGAGAACTTAAGGCTGTGGTCTACCAGCTACTAGAAGGTGATGGGGTGCAGCCATCCAACTACAGAGAGCACCTCATGCCCCCACTTTCTGGGAGTACCCCACATGGAGGTGGTGAATCACATACAGTGAGCACCCCAGCAATCATAGTTCACCAGATATGGGAGAACCAAAACAGCCCCCCCCCCCCCAACCTATGTGAGTTCTTACTACAACTCAGGAAACTTGAGTGGAAATATTGGCACTCTGGACTCCCCCAAGATCACTTCACATACATGAAGACCCTGCAAGAACACCAGCATGAAATTAACCAGAGACAAAAGGAATACCACACCAATATCCTAATGTCCTCTCTTAACAAGCTCCGAGAGCTTTTCAGAATCATTAATCCCTCATAAAAGACACAGCTAAGCAACATACTGCAGGCATTCCCATCCACAGGAATTTGCTATCCACTTCCATACCAAAACAAATAGGAATTCCTTTAATCCAGGAAATCCTCTCTTAGATAATCCTCCTATTGAAAACACTGCTATTCCCAATCCAGATTCTTTCCACCCATGTTCCACTGAGCACATCGAGAATGTCATAAGGGGGCTCAACACTACCACCTCCCCAACTGATCCATGCCCCACACACTGGATCAAGTCAGTCCGATCTGACCTAAGTGCATTCATTGCCAGAACTGTACACCTTTCCTTTTCCATGGTTCTGGTACCATCACCATTGAAAACCGCTACTAAAAAATGACAAACTGGACCCACTTGACATAAAATCCTACAGGCTCATATCTAGCTTCCCATTCATGACTAAGATAACCAAGAAGATAGTCCAGCAACAAATCCAAGATCTCATCGACTCTTACGCTCCCCTCAACCAACAACAGCATGGGTTCCATCAACAACACGGTGTCAAAACCCTCCTGGCCACTCTCCTGGACAGCCTCATTATGGGAATGAACAAAGCAAAGCAGGAATTCATCCTAATATTCATGGATTCTGCATCAGTCTTTGACACGGTTAGTCACAATCTGCTATTTGCTCTCTTACAACAGAAAGGCATACAGAACTTAGCCCTAGACTGGTGCAGATCCTACTTAACAGATTGCCAACAACTAGTGTGCATAGGCTTTCAGGCATCATCCACATACCAGCAGATGCAAGGAGTTCCACAGGGTTTATCTCTATCTGTCTTGTTCTTCAACATCTACATCCAGCCAATCTGTTCGATAATCCAATCATACAACATACTATGCCAGTGATGTACTATAAATCCCATTCTTCACGGACAGTACCAATTACACCGAGATTATGGAATGCTTTAATGCAGTCTCTGACTGGCTCCGTACACATAACCTGAGAGTGAACTGCAAGAAGACTGAAGTGCTGTTTATCACAAAAGACCCAACCTTCATTCCACCATCTTCTCTATGGGTAAAAGATGCAGAGCTAATGACGAAGCAAGAAGTGTGTTATCTAGGAGTCGCCCTAGATCAACGACTGAGTATGGAAACACACATAAATAATGTTACCAAGGTAGTATACCACAAATTAAGGAGCCTACGTCATCTACGTCCACTGCTGGGGGCTGCCTATTTCCGCACCGTATTCCAGGCACTTATCCTTCCACACTCTGACTTTGCAAATATTATTCTCCATGATCTGCCAGGCTACGCAAGTCATCCTCTGCAAATGGTCTTGAACACTGTGGCCCAAACCCTGTATGGAGCCTCCAGATTTGAACATGTCACACCCATCCTAAGGCAATTGCATTGGCTCCCAATAGCGAGCCATCTAAATTACAAAGCTCTATTGATGCCATTTAAAATACTGCATAACCTCTCTGCAGTTTCCCTTGTGGAAATCGTACAATGGACATCGTACAACAGAATGAGAAGGACAAACATGACAAACACATTCACCACTCTTTAAGCAATAAGAAAGAGCTGCTAAGAACCAAGCTTTCTCATTATATGCCCCAACTCTAGATCACACTCCCTGTCCCGATCTGATCCATCTCCGACCTGTCAACCTTCAGGAAAGCCATAAAGACTCATTTGTTTCAAGTATACTATGACCATATACCATAGCTACAATACAGACTTTGCCTGCTGCCAGCCCTAGCTCTGACCACCCCAAATGCTTACAAACCTCATACTAGCTTGTAACTTAGTTCTCCCTATTACTACCCAAGTTTACACCTCTGTTCTATGTAATATGCTTATTGTTTATTACAATGTTAGACATTTAAGGGGTCATTCTGAGCTATGAATAGCAGGGATGGATGTCCTGTTTGGATGCCCATCCCCATTATTTGTGCCCTTTCACGGCTCCAGTCCTCCTTCCCCATGCATTGTACAGGGAAGTTAAATGGGGGCAGGAAAGGGGCAGATCGGGGGCGACATTAGGGTGGGCAGTGGGTGGTTGTTGGTCCCGGATGTACAGGGCTGATTCTAATGTCGGCCCTCTACATCTGGGACCGGCAACTTGAACGGGGAAGTTATTCCACCTCCAAGGTGGAATAACTTCCCCAATGAGGCAGAAACAGCAGGACTGGGGCTGGGATGGGGTGACAGGGGGCATAAGGCATTCCCTGCAGCCTAACCCTGGTCCTGTGAGGCCAGATTGGGGATCGGTCTGTGGGGAAAGCACTTGGGAGCCAGCGTCCGTGGATCGCGACTTTTAAATGGAGCCATGGTACTTTGGCAACCAGATGTCATGGCGCCATGGCTCCATTTAAAAGCCCTGACTGATTTAGCCAGGCAGGGCTACACTTACAGTCACTTACAGGCCTGTTCACGATTCTGATCCCATGGGGTTAGATGTGCCCATGGGATAAGAATCGCGACTTCCTCTGTGCGTCCAGTTCCAACCAGATGCACAGAGGGCCAGGACATACACTACAGAATTGGACCCTTATTGTATTGTTCTGTGATGCCTGTTCAATGTAAAACATTTATTCTTGTTCTGTGTAAACCGTGCTGATGTCAAAATAGCGCAGTATATAAAGTCAAATAAATAAATACATTTATAGAGCTCTACAAGATATAAGTAGTGCTACACTGAGAGGTCCATGCTGCTTCCAAGGGCCATGATACTGTGGGCAGATTGCTTCTCACTGACTAAAGGCAGGATGGGCCAGAGGCCTACCAGCTTTGAGCAGCTACATAACACTTCTATCATGGGATATGGGCTTTCAGTGTAGGAACTCGCTGATTGGTATCCCCTTCTTGGCCGGGGTAGAGAAAATCCATAGACTTGGGAAAATCTTGTGATCTTCACAAGTTGATTGGTCTGTGGTTGGCTGAACTGTTGAGGGTTTCTGCCTAGGGGGTTTTAGGGTTCATCATCTCCATTTGGTATTCACCCACAGCCTCTCCCAGTAGAAGGGAGCATGGCGATGCTGCCTGATGTTATTGCCCCCCCCCCCCTCCCCATCTGCTGGCTCCCCTGAGTAAAGGATGCTTGGTGCCAGGCTTTAGTACCCCCCTTCTTCCAACATGGGGGAAAACACACTTCCCCTTTGCATTCTCACCCCCCTGCCCTCCATTTGACCCCCCCCCCCCACATCTTTCTGTTAATCATTGCCCCTTGAATTTTATCACAACTTCTCTGCTCTTCCCTCTCTCTAGCCCCCCAACAACTGCCCTTGCACTCCCTCCTTGGGACCTGCAACAGGTGCAATTTGGCCCGCAGATCTTTTGCCCATTAAGGCCTTGTATGCAGAGCTCTGCTACCCATGGGACTTGCTGATCCCATGGGCATAACCTTCCTTTCTGGGCCACGATTGCTATGCAGAGATGATCATTGCTCAGAAGGGAAGATCATGCCCTTGGGAACAGTAAAATCCTGTGGGCCATAGAGCTCTTCCTTTTTGTGCTTGGCAGGAGGAGGAAAAGTGGACCGAGTGGGTGTAGTTATCTCAATTTGCCCCCCTCCCCCACCACAAAACCTTTTTATTGCTACAGGTATGGCTGACTGGCTTTCCTCTTCCTTCTGTCCATGGGAATATGATCTTTTGTGGGCAGACAGAAAAAAGCTTTGCTGACTGTGGCAGTGTTCTTCTGTTCTGCTCGCGGGAATCTGATCTCCTGTGAGCAGACAGAAGAGATTTTTGCCATGATCGGTGGTGCTATCCAAGCCATAATCCCAGGAGGGAATGACCTTAAATTCATAATTCCTCATTTAAAAGTTCAACTACAGTGCCTTGTGAAAGTATTCATTCCCTTGGTGTTTGTCCTGTTTTGTCACATTACAGCCTGGAATTAAAATTGAGATTTGGGGGTTAGCACCATGTAATTTGCACAATATGCCTACCACTTTGAAGGTGCAAAATATCGTTTATTGTGACACAAATAGCAAGTAAGACAAAAAAAACCCCAACAACCCAGAAATCATGAGTGTGCATAGGAATCCCCCCTGCCCTCTCAAAGTCAATACTTTGTAGGGTCACCTTTTATTGCAATTACAGCTGCATGTCTCTTGGGAGATGTCTCTATTAGCTTAGCACATCTAGCCATTGAGATTTTCACCCAGTCCTCAAGGAAAACTGTTCCAACTCTAAGTTAGATGGGTTGCATTGGAGTACATCAATATTCAAGTCAAGCCACAGATTCACAATTGTTTTGAGGTCTGGGCTTTGACTAGGCCTTTCTAAGACATTTAAATGTTTCCCTTTAAATCACTCCAGTGTAGCTTTAGCAGTATGTTTAGGGTCATTGTCCTGCTGAAAGATGAACCTTCATCCCAATCTCAAATCTCTGGCAGACTGAAGCAGGTTTTCCTCAAGAATTGCCCTGTATTTAGTGCCATCCATCATTTCTTCAATCCTGACCAGTTTTCCTGTCCCTGCTGATGAAAAACTTCCCCACAGCACGATGTTGTCACCACCATGTTTCACTGTGGGAATGGTTTTCTCGGGGTGATGGGAAGTGTTGGGTTTGCACCACCCATGGCGTTTCTCATGATGGCCAAAAATTTCAATTTTCATCTCATCTGACCAGAAAACTTTCTTCCATGTGTTTGGGGGTCCACCACATGCTGTTGTGCAAACTCCAAACTCCAAACATGTTTTCTTATATCTCCAGGAACAAGCAGGAATGAGTCTTCACATATGGGTACGTTGGTACCGACGGAGGCCGCACGGGAACGCTCCCCAGCGTCCAATCAGAACGCTTTTGGGAGCATCCCACCACACCTGTGTGCTGCCTTCCCGCCTTTCCCAACTGTCTCTCCTCAGTTTTCGTTTTTCCGCGGAGCTGTCAGGATGTACTCCTGTCACCGCAGAAAATTCTTCTTTTATTTTTTTGCTTTCTTGTGGTCGCGTCTGCCTTCCCCGACGCCACCAGTACCACCGGTGTTTCTTTCTTCATCTTTCTTACAAAATTTCCTTTCTGAGGAATATTTTTTTTTCCTGTTAGTGCCTGACATTTTTTCGGCCTGCTAGGCCTACTCACTCTCCTTCATGAAAATACCAGCCACTAACCCTAAGAAATGTTTAAACTGTGGCGGTACTAAATTAATTGTAGACACTCATAATTTGTGTCTACCCTGTTTGGGTCCTGACCACCATCCGCTCGAGTGTTCCCTCTGCAGCGGTATATCCAGAAGAAGTCTTCAGCATCGAGCATGTCTCGATACGCGGTCCCCATTAAATTTCATGGTACCAGCCAACGTTTCTTCTTCACAGGATCAGGTAACCCAAAAACAGTCTGTTAAGACTAGCCAGGCCTAGAGTGGTTGATCTCATGCTCAGCATAGAGATGCCCCCGGCGTTGCCCTCGAGAACACCTTGGCATTACAACCCCGGTGGGAGTTTTCGACCTCCAAGCCATTTATGGTGTTTCAGGTTGTTTCGGGGGTTCTCACCTCTACGAACATACCTGAGCCATGCTCAGTGGCAGCATCCGCTTGGGGCGGTACCGATACCCCGGCATCGGCAATGGTGTTGGATGAAACATTCCTCACCAAAGATCGCAGTCTAGCGCTCTCGGTTCCTTCGGGGCCGACTGAGCCGCTGCTGACCGATCTTCTAGTATCGGTATCGATCCTGGTACCGGTACAGGTATCCACGTTGGTACCCTCCAGATATGCATCGATAGACTCGCTTCCTTTGATGCTGAGTCTGGAGTCAATCTCTAGTCTGGATGACTGGGTACCGACTCGTCTCGGTACCGACTTCAAATGGTACCGAAGACATTCTACCGATGATCAAGGTCTGCCACGTTCGGTTACTTCGGTACCAATAGAACTATCACAGACTGATCTTCATGTATCGGTATCAATAACGGTACCGACGGGTTGCGGTACCGGCTTCTAGCAGTACCAACAACTATCCTTCAAGGACAATCCGATGCTCTACCCCTTCAGATCTTCTAATCTAGAGAATCTGAATGAACCAGTCGGTGCTAGAGCTAGTTCTTCAACAGATCTAGTTCTTACTCCTCTTTCTAGAGGACTCCCCTCTGGGGAGATTTCTTTTCAAGCATTCCTGCTTGATATGGCAAAGTTACTTGCCATTTCTATACCTGGTCAATATCCTGCACCAGGGGATCCAGAACCTCTGCAGATCCCCTGCAATCCAAAGCAACTCATTATGTTTCCTTTGCATCAGACCTTTCAGGATCTCCTATTTAGAACGTGGGAAGCTGCTTTAACGGTATCCCCACCTTCTAGGGCAACTGATCTTCTATACATGGTGCCCCCTTCTCCAGATTTTCAAAAGCCTCAGCTCCCTCATCATTCTATTGTTGTAGAATCAGCAATGAGGCGTGTTAAGAGTACTAAGAAG
The DNA here is from genome assembly GCA_033557465.1 of Ichthyophis bannanicus. Classification (NCBI taxonomy): domain Eukaryota; kingdom Metazoa; phylum Chordata; class Amphibia; order Gymnophiona; family Ichthyophiidae; genus Ichthyophis; species Ichthyophis bannanicus. The sequence goes on along the minus strand of CM066035.1, from coordinate 387,201,813 downwards.
CACTCTTCTTATCCGCCAGGTTGTGAGGCTAAGACTTTAGATGCTTTTGGATGTCAAACCTGCCAGGCATCCATGTTTTCAGCAAGAATTCTCTCATATATTTTCTATATGGGATTATCTCTGGAGGAGGTCACAAAGAATTTACTACTTTTGACCCCTTTTCTTCAAGAGCCTAAAAGAGCAGATTTTTCTATACTAGTCAATCATGCTCAAAATATTTCTAGGTGCCTTACTCGTGCTTCCCTGGACTCTTTTGAGTCTGTTAGCAGAACCTCTGCTATAGCCATAGGGGCACGACGTAGAGCCTGGCTCCAAGCTTCAGACTTGGACAAATGGGTACAAGATAGACTGGGAAATACTCCTTGTACTGGAGAGAATCTCTTTAACAAGGAGGCTTTACTCCAAGCTGCTCAGTTAACTACTGACACCATTGCTTTCAGAGGCTTGTCTACGCCTTCCTCTATCCCAGTTTGTAGGAGATCTCCTAACAAACTTTGTTCCCTTAAGGGGAGAAAGTTTTATTCATCTTCTACCCATCATACAGATGTTCCCAGACAGGGGAAACATCCAACCAGGCTAAGAAAACCACAACCTCAACAGGTTCAGCTAACCCAGCATCCGCAGGGCTTCTGATATATTACATCTTTCTTTCCTGTTTGGGGTTTAGAACCTGTAGTCTGCTTCTTCTTAATAGAAGCATATACACTGTTTCTATCCTAAACTCTAGACATGGATCTCTTCTCAATAGACATCCATTCTTTTGTTCTATGAGCTCTCAGGATGATCATGCTTATAAGTAACAGGGGTTTTTCTCTTCTTCCTGAAAGGGAAAAGAGATGTAACAACTATCAATAAGATAGTTTTTCTGTTCCAGCATGTATCATCATACCTTTTCAGGGACTTACCATATTGTAAGTCTCCTTCAACTCTGCCTTTACCTACCCTCTTGCTGAAACATTTCGCCTGTAAGAGTGGTACCATTTAGCTGGAGGGTTTTTTTCTAAAATCCCTGTAGGTTTCTACCTTTCCAGTAAGGGGTTCCCTTTTCAGAGTTTTCCCCCCCTTTTTTCAATCTTACTTGGGGCAGCTTATCAGTCAGTAAGGGAGTCTTGCCACTCCTCCTTCTGTTTGTTCATTCTTTCTGCTGCCTTAGTAATAGCCGCAATGGCAGGAGTTCTTAGTGATTACCCTCTGGTTCTATTTACCAAATAGCCAAGGTGTGTCCTCCATTAGCAATCCTTTCTGGCCTTAGTAGTAAGTCCAAAACAGGTTATCGACCTTTCTTTTGGAAACTCTATTACTACAGGCCTATTGGTTTCATTTCTATTCCTCGCCATCTCCAATTCCCTTGGCATGGGCAGAATAGTTTAAGTTACGTACTGGCTTTTAAACAGCCAGTTTTTTCTTCCAACCAACCTGCAGCATGCTCTCTGCAACTCTACAAAGTAGCTCTGCACTATGGGCCCTTGTTAGAGAGCATTTGCATCTTCCTAGCAGATAATTCCAGATGGTTAGGAAGGCCTCATCCAGTCAAGCCCCCTCATGACTGGTAGGGTCCCTACATTTACCATCTCCCGTAAGGTCTCCTTTTAAAACAAAGGACACATACCTTACATCACGTGAAAACCTAAAAAATTGCTCATTTCCCTGGCTTCGTCCACTGGACTCCCTCACCAGGGGTATTTTTCTTTTTCGTGCAGCTCGTCCTTATATGGTTTTCACTTCCATTGTGCCTTTTATCCAGTTACCATACTACAGTTCTAAAAGGACCTGGACTTGCTGCCTGCAGACTGAAGATATCATCTGCACTTTTTTCACGTAAACCATCCTGGTTATTCAAGGGCTAGAATTTCTATATGAATCTCGACTGCTCCTTGTCAGAGAGAGCATTCCCCTGACTCTCTCAATCATAACGAGGGACAAAGGTTTTCTTGCATCTCTTCAAGCAAGTATTACCTTTCTTGTTATTAGATGCACTTTTCTCTCTCCACATACTCTTATGTGGGTATAGTTATATAGACATGTCTCTACCTACATATGTGGAGACATGTATATATCTATATGCAGATATATTTATATCTATATATCTATATCTATATGTATCTAGGTGTATATTATGCCCATGTATATCTCCATATGTGTATCCATATATATATATATATGTTAAGACATATTATCATAGGTAGAAATGTACCTACAAACCTATCTATCTGTCTAGGTTCATATATGCATATATTCCTATATGACTCTGACAGCTGGGTACTACCCTTATCAATGCTGTGCCAGTATGCATAGGGTTCTACATATACAGCCAATCTCTGTGGTAATTTACACATTTTTTACCATAACCCTTCAGATTTAGGTACCTCTGAAGCTCTCCATGTATCATTATCTTTCCTACCTAACATCAATTAGGAAAGATGTTACTGATCTTCAGTTAATCAGAGGCAAACGCCTCGTACGTCTGTCCTTATTTCTCATCAAATACAGGGGTCTTCAATACCCCTTTTCTTCTACAAGGACTATTTCCTATTTGTCCATCCAAATTGGTCAAACGTATCTCCTTTTGGTCCTAGGATTGTGCTATTCTTGGACCAAAAGACTTTAATCCTTGTCTGATACAGCCTTCTGCGTTTTCCGCTGAAGTCGTTCCTCATTACACCACCCAGTTTGTCCCTGGGGCTACCCTCACCCTTGACGGTTTCTAACCTTCACCTGTCCTTCTACAGATTGGTTACCTCTACTTCACAATGAGGTACTCCTTGAGAGTTTCCTACTGGTTCTTACTAACAGATCTATGTGAAACTCAATAAACTTTACAATACCACCAGGTGAAGTCAATATTGGAATATTACTCTCCAATATTTCCTTATTATGATCATCTACACCTAGACTCCCATCCGGAAGTCCTGGTTTAGTTTAGCTGTTTCACAGCATCTCTCTTTTATTTCAACTCCTACCCTCCATCCCCAGGATGCCTGAGGTTCTGAGGGAAAGCATTGCTCATCTTAGATTCGCAACATGCAAGGACTCCCTCCGGCATCTTAGCTTGGGAGTCCCCATATGTGAAGACTCATTCCTGCTTGTTCCTGGAGATAGCACAGTTACTTACCTGTAACAGGTGATCTCTGGGAACAGCAGGAATAAGTCTTCACAACCCACCCACCTCCCCTAGGAGTTGTATTTCTCTATCTCTATCTTTCCCCCTCTCTCTCTCTCTCTTTGTCTCAGCTTTAAAACTTAACTGAGGAGAGACAGTTGGGAAAGGCAGGAAGGCAGCACGCAGGCGTGGTGGGATGCTCCCAAAAGCGTTCTGATTGGACACTGGGGAGCGTTCCTGCGCGGACTCCGTCGGTACCGACATACCCATATGTGAAGACTTATTCCTGCTGTTCCCAGAGATCACCTGTTACAGGTAAGCAACTGTGCTTTCTTTCTTTAAGCAATGGCTTTTTTCTGGCCACTCTTCCATAAAGCCCTGCTCTGTGGAGTGTATGGCTTAAAGTGGTCCTATGGACAGATACTCCCATCTCCACTGTGGATCTTTGCAGCTCCTTTAGTGTTACCCTTGGTGCCTTTGTAGCAACTCTGATTAATGCCCTCTTTGCCCGGTCTGTAAGTTTTGGTGGACAGCCTTTTCTTCTCAGGACTGTAGTAGTGTTATATTCTTTCCATTTTGTTATAATGGATTTAATGGTGCTCCATGAGATATTCAGAATTTGGGATATTTTTTTATAACCCAACCCTGATCTATACTTTTCCACAACTTTGTTTCTGACCTGTTTGGAGTGCTCCTTGGTCTTCAGGTTGCTTGCTTAGTAGTGTTGCAGAGTCAGAGACCTTTCAGGACAGATATATTTATACAGGCATCATGTGACAGATCATGTGACAGTGATTGCACACAGGTAGACCCTAATCAACTAATTATGTGACTTATGAGGTTAATTGGTTGGACTAGATCTTATTTAGGGATTTCATAGCAAAATGGATTAATACATTTATACTCACAACTTTTCAGTATATACTTGCTTTTTTATATATACAAAGTATTTTATTGTCATTCCACCTCGCCAATTTGGACTATATTGTTAGGTCCATTACCTAACATCCAAAGGAACCTCCATTTTTATTACAGTTTGTATGTAATGTGACAAAAACTAAGGGGATGAATACTTTCACAAGGCACTGTAACTAGGGGCTTTCTAATATTAATAAGAAACTGTATAGTCCGCAGGGATGTACATTTCTTTGAACACAATTTCTTATTTGGTTTAATCTAAAAAGGACACTGAAAAATCCAAAATTTATTTTCTCCTCCAGTTTTATCACAGACTGGAAGGCAGGCATCTTGCAGAAGAGCCATCATGTCTCTAGGGGGAGGGGGGGGGGCTGACTATTGCTCTTATCTATGTTGATGACTGTCTTTCTTTATTCCTGATTGTCCCAAAGTTTGTCTGGTGTGGAACCCTATGGAAAATGTTAACTCTGATTATGAGCTAGATATGCCAGTGTGCTACCACTTCAATTCATGCTTAACACCACCAATATGCATTATGAGTAAATATGTCCCATCACATAAAACGGGACCTGTGATAAATAGCACACATTAATAAATCTGTGTTTATTTCATGGTAGATTAGGATACACTGGTTCTCCGAATTTTACTTTAAATCTTTGTAATCTTTCTTCTGAAAAACGAAGCCTGTTCTTGCATGTCAAACAGACTGTAAATTTTTCATCATAATATATTTACTTACCATGATTTATTCTTCAACATTCATTTAAAAAAGATGAAACATTAACATTTCATTTAAAAATATGCATCTATGAAGGGAAGAATGCATTAAAAGTATAATGTATTTGTACAGCTCAAGGACAGTGCTAAAATATGCTCTAACAATTTATTTAGGAATTATAGGCACACTTTTTCTGATATACCATAGGAAAAAAAATCAGATGTTAGAAATGACATTTGCTACAGAGGGCATTTATTTCATCTTTTTACTAAATTGTATGTTTTCAAAGCTATATTTACTTAAGATTTGTAATAGCAATGTTTAAAAACTTTGCATAAAAAGGTTGATACAAAGGTTAAGTATAACTGAGGACAGAATGGAGTTATTTTTGCCAATTTTGTGTGGAGCTATTTTCTTGTCAATTTTAAAAGGAAAAAAAAAAAACAAAAAACTTCTGTTTTTTTTAAATTATTTATCAATTTTCAATCAAATACTTACAAAGCAAGCATACAAGAAACTCTAGCAATAATTAAGATAATACAAAAAAGCATAATTCCAAAACCAATACATCCACTATCTCGCAGCCCTCTTAATGGGGAAATACCAAGCAAACATTTATACATAGGCAAAAACAAAGCCACATGGCTTCACAAAATAAACACAGCCTATACTTATAAATCCTCCATACCTCTTCCTTACTCAACTTTTTTGTCCCTCCCTACCATCTAGAAAGGCCTCCAGTTGTGGGGAATCAATAAATACATACTGAGATCCCTGCAGTGTAACTAAACACTTACAGGGATATCAAAGAAAAAACGTAGCCCCCAGTGCCAACACTCGAGGCTTCAAGGCCAAAAAGACCCATCTCCTAACTTGCGTAGCCCTGGAGACATCCAGAAATAATTGCACTTTAGCGCCACAAAACATTGCTATCTTAGTCTTAAAGTAATTCTTAAATATAGCAACTTTACCCTGTTCAGAAAGAAAAGTTACAACAAGGGTAGCACGGGACATTATAGTATCCTGCGAGTACTCAAGGAATCTGGTCAAGTCAAGGTCAGGACGACCCTGAAGTGAATCAAACCCACCAGGGGAGCCACCTGTAACTTTAAAAAAAAACCTTCTGGTTTTAACCACAAAAACAATCCAATAATAAAGGTTACATCACCAACTGACCCGCTTACATGATTATTAGCCAAAAATAAATACATTTTTTGTTGGAATGTTTGTCATGAAGAGAAATATTCCTCTCTTGAAACAAACTTTCCTTTTTATTCCTTTAAAGGGCAACAAATTGCCAAATCATGCATAAACAACACAATAGCATAACATACTTAATGAAAATAAAACTTAACTTCTGAACTGTCAAACATCAATTCCTCCAAATCCAGGCATGCGATGCTGCTGCAGAAAAGTGGAGTCCTAGCGTTCAATGCCACAGAAAAGTTGCTGGAGGTTAATCCGAATTACCAGAATGATAGACGTGACACAGAACTGTGTTTCAGGCTCATAACATTAAAACAAGCTCTATCTCAAACACAATAGTTAAATGGATTCCTTCTTTGAACGCCACGATCGTGCCTCAAGGGCTCGTTTTTTTATGCCAACCATCTGACGTCAATGAAAACATCCACCGAGTAGTTAATTTGCATTTAAAGGTGATTCCACCAGACCATTTCTAAATTCAATCTATGGGGAGCAACCAATCACAATTTGTAGATCCAGGACTGTTCAGTAAACTGTAGGCAAGATTCCCGGTTGCCTCCTTATGGGTCCCATGGAACATAATCAATAACTCGCCACTTCAAATCAGCAAATGAAAGGCCTTGCTACAAACCATGGGCCACTATAGATGCTGACAACACTTTAGTTGTCAATCTTGAACGATGTTCTTGGAAGTGAGATTTCACAGGTCTTACCATCCTGCTGATGTATTTCCGAGAACAAGGACAAAAGGAAAGCAACGTTTCTGATACACAGTTAAATTCTAAATATCAATAGTGTGATTACATTTTTAATAGTTTTAATTTTATCTTTAAAAGATGTCAGATTGATTTACAGTGAGTTTCATAGCATTTGCTTTCATTATCAGTCTTTCCATAAATACACATATTTCTCAATTGTACAACAGCTTCTTTATTCCATTGATTAATTTTGATACACTAGTTATAAAACAATTTCATACAATGAAAGATCTTATGTTAATGACCATATTAACATATTTTAGCATGCTATTTGCAGGTACCTTTAAGGTACCACTAGTTTTCTGGTGGTAATGCTAATGAGCATTCAAATCAGCAAAACTAAAAACAAGATTATCCTACAAGTTTAGGGGCCCTTTAACTAAAGCATGGTTAAGTTTTTCAGTTACAGTGAGTTACTATGGTAACTGTTTGGGGTGTGGCCAGAATCTGCCTTGCATATATTCATTGGCACACACATGGGTAATGCTGTTGAATATCCCCATCTATGTTCCCTCTGTGCCCCAATGCTATCCGGCTAGTATTGGGGCATGTCAATGGTGTTCCAGGGTGGAGCAGAGGTGGGGCAGGAGATAACCGGGCAGCAGTGATATTGTATGTTTCCCAGTTAGTGATCTGTGCCTAAAAGATAGGCAATGGAAACTCTCACATCTTTTTGGCATAGGCGCTATCCAGGCAGTATGCAATGTCGTTGCTTCCCGGTTAGCTTCAGTGATTTCCAGGTTGTGCAGCAATACCCGGATATTCAATGCCGGGGACCGCATATGACCCTGGCATTGAATATCCAGGTTTAAGTGCTGGCGAGCAGGACTATGCACCAACGTGGCACATAGCCTGCCCAGAAGAATATCTTGCCCTAAGGCATATTTTAGAAAAAACATCCAGACAATTGTGGAGATGTGCAAATCAAAACATGTGGGGCATCACGGCAGTTTCAGAAACTGCTCAATACACGTGCATGGTTGTCTGAAATTTTCTTTTGCCCCTCTGCCCTGGATTATGCAAGCTAATATATTAGGACCATAAAGACATGGATGTCTCATAATAAGCTTGCATTGAATGTTAATAAAACAGACATTTTGGGCATTGCTTGAACCTGTTTCTATTTAAATGAGAATTGATGATTGGACATTGCCAGTTACAAGCCACCTGCTCATGACCTAGGTGTTATTCTGGACACTCAGCTCTCCATGTAAGAACAAATTCAAAAGGTGTCCTATGCTGCATTTTTTAAATTAAGTATGATACCCAGATTGAGACCTTTTTTTATCTGTGGAAAATTTTCATTCTGTAGTTCAGCCCTTAGTTATCACATCTTTGGATTACCGTAATAGTTTATACCTTGGGCTTCCGGCATACATTACTCTAATTTTTCAGCTGATATAAAATGCTGCTGCATGTTTAATTACAAATGCAGGACAATTAAAGCATATTTTCTTTCACCTATATCAACTACATTTCTTACCGAATAAGTGGCTTATCATTTACAAAGTGCTCATGGTAGTGTTCATCTTTTAATCAGGAAGCCCCACTCAGTTTGTCAGCAACCTTGTGCACCTCGTGCTTTGCATTCTTAAATTACACTATTTCTGGTATTCCATTATTTCACTCAGTTCATTTTCATGAATTTTGGGAGCGGATGTTCTCTATAGAAACATAGAAACATGATGACAGAAAAAGACCACATGGCCTATCTAGTCTGTCCTTCCATATCAACAACTACAATAGTCTACTTTTTACCTTTAGAGATCCTCTGTGTTGGTCCCATGCTTTTTTGAATTCAGTTACTGTCCTCATCTCTACCACCTCCGCTGGGAAACTATTCCATGGATCCACTACTCTTTCCGTAAAGAAATATTTTTGCATATCACTCCTGAATCTATCTCCCTTCACCCTCATCCTTGTTTTTGCTCAACTAATGTTTAATGTAATTCAATATTGCAATGTTCTGCTATATTGTTGTTTAAGTTCCTTGTAAACCGCCCCTGATCTCTGGAAGGGGCGGTATAAAAAAGCACTGAAATAAATAAATAAATAAATAAATGTCCCCTCGTAGCAGAACTTACTTTCAATTGAAAGAGGCTCTCTCCCTGAACATTTATGCCATGGAGGTATTTAAACATCTCAATCATATCACCTCTATCCCGCCTTTCCTCTAAGGTGTACATATTAAGATCCTTAAGTCTGTCCTCATATGCTTTATAATGAAGCCCATTAATCATTTTAGTAGCAACCTTCTGCACCGACTCCATCCCGTTCACATCCTTTTGAAGGTGCGGTCTCCAGAATTGCACACTATACTCCAAATGAGGTCGCACCAAAGACTTATACAGAGGCATTATCACCTCCTTTTTCTGCTAGCCATTCCTCTCCGTATGCACCCAAGCATCCTTCTAGCTTTTGCCGTCACCTTTTCTACCTGTTTAGCTACTTTAAGATCATCAGACACAACCACGCCTAGGTCCCGCTCTTCTTTAGTGGACAAAAGTACTTCACCTCCTATACTGTATTGCTCCCTTGGATTGCTGCAGCCCAAATGCATGACCTTACATTTTTTAACATTAAATCCCAGCTGCCAAATTCTAAACCATTCTTCAAGCTTAGCTAGATCCCTCCTCATGTTATCTACACCTTCCTGGGTGTCTACTCTATTGCAGATTTTGGTATCATCTGCAAAGAGGCAAACCTTACCCGACAGCCCTTCCGCTATATCACTAACAAAGATGTTAAAAAGAATCGGACCAAGGACAGATCCCTGGGGCACACCACTGGTAACATCCTTCTCCTCAGAGTGAGCTCCATTTACTTGTACTCTTTGTCGCCTCCCACCCAACCAATTTCTAACCCAAGCAGTAACTTTAGGGTCCATCCCTAGGGTGCTCAGTTTGTTTATAAGTCGCCTGTGAGGAACAGTGTCAAAGGCTTTACTGAAATCTAAATGCACCACATCTAGAGCTCTCCCTCGGTCCAACTCCCTGGTCACCCAGTCAAAGAAATCAATCAGATTTGTCTGACAAGACCTGCCTCTGGTGAATCCATGCTGCCTCGGATCCTGTAATCCGCTGGATTCCAGAAACCTCTCTATTTTCTCTTTCAGCAGCGTTTCCAATAATTTACTCACCACCGAAGTTAAACTAACCGGCCTGTAGTTTTCAACCACATCCTTACTTCCGCTTTTGTATAAAGGCACCACATGAGACTCTCTCCAGTCCTTTGGCACCACTCCCGACTCCAACGAGGCATTGAAAAGGTCAGTCAGTGGAGTTGCTAGAATGTCCCCAAGTTCCCTCAGTATTATAGGGTGTATCCCATCCGGTCCCATCGCTTTGTCTACTTTAAGTTGAGCTAGTTTCTCACGAACACAGTCTTCTGAAAATTGTTCAAGATGTTCCTCGCTTCTGTTCTTATTTGTGGGTGTTTTCTGAGGTCCTGCTCCTGGTTTTTCATCTGTGAACACAGAACAAAAATATTTGTTAAGCAATTCCGCTTTATCCTTATCAGCTTCTACATATTCCCCCCCTGCACCCTTGAGTCTGACAATACCACTTTTGCCCTTCCTCTTCTCACTAATATATCTGAAAAATGTCTTATCCCCCCATTTTATTGCATTGGCTATTTCCTCCTCCTTTTGAACCTTTGCCTTCTTGACTACTTTGCTAGCTTCTCTAAGTTTTTCCAAATACAGATGCCTGTCTTCCTCTCTCTGTGATCTCTTGTATTTCATGAAGGCCTCCCTCTTTTTCTTCACTTTTTCAGCTACTTCCTTTGAAAACCATAGCGGTCTCCTGTTCCTTTTGCCTTTATTTACCATTTTAACAAAAAGGTTGGTTGCCTTTAAAATACCCCCTTTCAGTTTTGCCCACTGTTTTTCTACATCCCCCAGCTGTTCCCATCCCACTAACGACTCCTTGAGGTATTGGCCTATCTTCGCAAAGTTAGTCTTCCTAAAGTCTAAGATCCTCACCTTGGAATGGATTCTAACAGCCCTAGTCCTAATACTGAACAACACCATCTGGTGATCACTGGATGCAAAATGATCTCCCACTACATCAGAAACACTTTCACCATTGGTAAGCACCAAGTCCAGTATGGCCCCTTCATGTGTGGGGTCTGTTACCAATTGCCTGAATAGTTCTCCCTGTAGAGAATCCAGGATCTCCTTACTTCTAGATGATACTGCAGCAGGAATGTGCCAATCAACATCTGGCATATTGAAATCTCCTATCAGTAGCACTTCCCCTTTCCTAGCAGCCTTCAAAAAGGAAACTTCATGGTCTGTCAAAAAAACAGCTGAGGAACCCATGGAGAGAAAAGAATCAATTTCTTCTTTAATGCTAGATGTAGGGTCACACCTGAAGACATGATAAAAGTTGCCATCATTAAGTTGATTCTTAAGTTCTCCAATATAATAAGACCGATCAAGGATAACGATACCCCCTCCTTTGTCTGCAGGTTTAATAATGATGTCTGACCATTGGCGAAGGGACCACATGGCTTGTCGCTCCTCACATGAAAGATTATTGAATCTACACTTATGATTCCTTTTTGCAGATTTCCCATTCAATTATACCTACCATATATACACTGCCTAAGGTCCACAAATCCCTTACCCACCCCCCAGGGAGACCGATTGTTTCTGGAATCGGGTCAGTGCTTGAACCCTTTTTGCAATTTGTAGACTATTACCTTCGTGCTTTTGTTCCTCAAATTCCCTCATATGTCAAAGATTCGGCAGATGCCATTAACTTTCTTGATACCTTTAAAGGTGACCTTTCAGGGTTATGTCTAGTCACTCTAGACCCTGAGTCCCCTACACCAATATCCTTCAGCAAGGTGCCTTGACTGTAATACGCAACTATCTAAATTTACGTCCTGGCCCTCAATGCACCCCCACTGAATTTTTAGTTGAATTAGCCCGTATAGCACTCACTACAAATTATTTTATTTTTGACGGGACATTCTATCAGCAGATTAAAAGTACTGCCATGGGTTCTGTCATGGCACCAGAATTGCAAACCTTTATGTTGCTGATTTTGAAGCAGCATACCTTTTGGATTTTCCATTTTCCAATCAGGTAATATCCTGGAAACGATAAATAGATGACATTTTTATTCTTTGGAGAGGAGATACTGATCAAAAACCAGCTGAAGAACCCAGGGAGAGAAGATAATCAATTTCTTCCTTAATACTAGATGTAGGGTCACATCTGAGGAATTGGTAAAGTTGTCGTCATTAAGTTGATTCTTAGGTTCTCCAATATAATAAGACCAATCAAGGATAACGATAGCCCCTCCTTTGTCTGAAGGTTTAATAATGATGTCTAACCATTAGCGAAGGGAGACCTCTGCACTCAAAGATTTTATTTTCCCTTCAATGCACTTTTGCAAAGGAGTATCATATGTTAGAGGGATAATCGGAGTAGTGATCACTGTTGAGGAAGTGATTGTGGAGAGCAGACCTTGGCCAATAAAACTACCCCTTCAAACAGGCACTTGTTTATGCCTTGGGACAACTGTAAATGCTGGCATCTAGGGGGTTTTATTCAGACCAGCATGGATTTCCCTTGTAAGACAAGAATCCACATTGATACTGTAGACCTGCCTCCAGCAAAAATATCTAGTTAGCATCCCCATGTTCAAATAGCCCCCTTTCTAAAATAGCATTTACACATGTATGCCAATCTAAATGTGTTAATACTGCTATTCACTTGAGGGAATGCTTTTAAAATAGCCACCATAGGTGCCTATATGTCTTTATAAAGTAAGCAAGAAATTGGTGCCTTCCTGCCTTATTAACCTAGATGCCCTGTTATAAAATTATCCTCTTATGCACATAACTTATAAGCATAGATTCTTACTGGCACATACATGTATAAAGTCACTCCTGCCTCAGAAAGGATACCAGGGAACATTAAGAACATAAGATATGTCATACTGGGTCAAACCAAAGGTCCATCGAGCTCAGTATCCTGTTTCCAACAGTGGCAAATCCAGGTCACAATTACCTGTTAGATTCCCAAAAGATAGGAAAATTCCATGATGCTTATCCTAGGGGTGAGCAGTGGATAATGGTTTATGGACTTTTTCTCCAGGAACTTGTCCAAACATCTTTTAAACCCATTTGGGGAGGCAATTTTATAAAGGCATATACACATATGTTGACTTTATAAAATAGATGTGGCATAGGTGCTAAGTGCCTTCCTAGTCATGGCACCCTGTTATAAAAAGAGCATCCCTATGCGTCTATGTTTCTCATGTGATAAAGCAGGCTAATGTATACGTCTCATACTTTGTATATATCCATAAAAGTCAACGCTGTAAACTCAATCAAATCAACTCAGTCATATCCTCAACAATTTTTTTATGCTTCAGAAAACCATTTGTAAATAAAAAAAATAGGATACGTGCATGTGTTGTTTGTTCTTACTACCAACAACTATCAATTATGAGTCTAGCCTTCATAGAAATGCATTTAATATTGCTGCTGGCTTTATAACAGTAGAACATCTCTAAATTGATTGACCTTTCAGTACATAACTTTTTATATTCACATTTGACTTTCATACTCAATTTCAGAATCTTCTATAGTTTTACAAGTAAGCACACTATGCATTTTGGTTCTATTAGTATTTAATAGTACATCAAAAACTGCAAAAATGCTTTTGCGGTACCTTTCATCTTTCTCTATAAAGACCTATTCCTTTCTAAAGCATGCTGAGCTAGGATCTGGTATACAGCACTAAAGGGATTTTTCCATGTACAAAACGGGTCTAACTGAGTAACTATTTTTACATAGATACAGAATGGGAGAAAAGCCTTTGTGAAACAGACTCAAAATGAAGAAAATCTTTCAGTTTCTTAGGCCTTTAGTAATTCTGGGAAAGATAATACATGAGCCTTCAAGGATCTGGTTTAATTCACGTTCAGATTGCTCTGCAAACACTGAAAATAGTGTGCTATACAAGGTGACATTTAGAAGTACATTAAGACTGTCCCCATCACATTAACATGTACGTGTTGAAATTAAAGCATACTGTGTGCAAATATGAATACCATATGAGACTGACTCATAGCAACAGGATAAAATCAAATAAACATAATTCTCTCAAATAGGGGTGACCTGCACGGAGCGGTGGGCACTGTTCCCTCTAAGCTGTGCGCGTGTGCGCGCGCACACACCTCGCCGAGCGAGCGCACAAACTTTACCATAGAGCGCACAAAAATTACAGCTCTGATTCTGATATAAAACAACACAGACGTCTTAAAATTTAAAAGTTATGATTATAATTACTAGAAATTTCCCACTTCATTTAGTAATCATCTATTTTCATTTAATTTGATTAAAATCAATGTGGTGTACATATTGTATTCTGATGTGTAGTCAAATTTTAAAGTATATAACTCCGAGTGTCGTTATGTGGCGCACAAAAATTTAACCTTCCTTCAAAAGCTGCACACAGCTGATATTTTATGCGCACACAGCCTACAGAAAATTAGAGGGAACATTGGCGGTGGGAACACGCCTAAACAAAGTCATGGGGAGGGGTGACCTGCAGGGACTGGCAGATGCACCTACTCTTACCGCCTTGCTGGGCAGACTAGATAGACCATACTGTTCTTTATCTACCGCCATTTACTATGTTACTATGTAAGATGGTATGCAATCCTCGACCTTTTATTTACCTTTGGCCTAATAAATCTGAAATTGTATTCATGCCTCAGATAAGTTTAACTTTAAATGAACCCACTGTTCAGTGTTAACTTGACAAATGTAAAAGGTCTGCCATAATCAAGATGCACCTGCATTGCTTCTCACAAGAGGATCATCATGAAGTTTAAGCTGTTTAGTAACCCTCCCTAAATATGGCTTGCTCCCCCTTTTCATCTCATCATCACTGGTGCAGGTTTCTTAGTCCCACCCTGCCTCACTATCCCTCTATGTCCCATCACCAGCTGGCTGGAAAGCAGTACTTCTAGTCCAGTGGTTCATACAATGTCATTCCTCCATCTGGGTCTTTATCCTGTGTGATTCAAACATCTAATTCAACTGCATAGTACACTACAGATGCAGCATACCTTATGATTCATGGGAGAGGGCTTCAAGCAGAAGACTATTGGTTTGGGTTATTTTTTGGTGCCATAGGGAAGGTCTATTACCATCTATTTGGGTGTCACAGCTGCTCTAACCAAAGCAAGGAACACCACACCTGCAGCATCAATAGGTGAGAAAGGTAGAAACAGGCTTGTCGGGAGGTTGATAAATAACAGCCACCCGGAGAGGAAGTGGAGTGAAGAGGCGGATGGAGTGGACTTCAAAACAGAGAAAGGAGTGAGACTGGGGCAGGAGGAGTTTGTTGGAATTGACATGAGGGAGAAAGTAGAAACCCACCACCACCACCACGGCTAGTGGGACGAGGCATGTGGGAGAACTGGTAGCCCCCGTGGCAGAGGGAAGCAGTAGATGCAGTATCATCTGGGAGGAGCCAGGTCTCTGTTAGAGCAAGAAGATGTAGAGCATTGGAAATAAAGAGGTCATGAGTAAAAGTGAATTTATTAGAGACAGAGTGTGTGTTCCATAAGGCACATGAGAAAGGGAGAGTGGAAGGGGAAAGGAGTGGGATGTGGATAAGATTAGACATGTTGCATGAAGATCTCTTCTCAGAGTGAGACAGAGATCTAGGGGGGACAGAATTGGGGTTGAGATCTCCGGGTGAGAGAAGGAGAAGGAGTAGCAGGGTGTGGGGTAGAGAGGAGACAGTACGGCGGAAATGAGGGTGAGGTTGCCTTAGAGAGAGAGGAGATGGTTGAATGAGAGGGAGAAAGTGATGAAGCTCAAGAGCTGATGAAAAGTTGGAAGACAGAATGGAGGGGGAAGTTAGGGTGGTACAGGGAGTATGAGGAGTGGAGGAGTGAGGGTGCAGGTAGGAGGGGAAACAGTTAGGGAGTATGAAGAAAAGGAAGAAAATGTGATGTGGAGCCATGGAAAAGGAGCAGAGAGGGACTATGCAGTATGTGCTATTTTTACAAGCAGTGAGGTAGGAATGAGGTAGCAATGGAGTCTATACCTTATGCAGCATATGTTAATTTACAAGCAATGAGGTAGCAAACAAGCAATGAGGTAGCAATGGAGTCTACATGCTATGCAGTATATGTTATTTACAAGCAATGAGGTAGCAAACAAGCAATGAGGTAGCAATGGAGTCAATAGGCTGTGCAGCATATGTTATCTTTATAACAGTGAGGTAGTAGTGAGGTAGCAATGCGGTAGCAGTGGCGGTAGCAATGCAGTAGCAGTGGAGGTAGCAATGCGGTAGCAGTGAAGGTAGCAATGCGGTAGCAGTGGAGGTAGCAAAGAGGTAGTAATGGAATCTGCAGGCTATGCAGCATATATTATATTTACAAGCAGGGTTGCTGCGTCTGATGGTGGGTCTCTGGTGGTGATCGCTGATGGCAGATGGAAGTGTGTTTAGACGCTGAGCTCCGGTCAGGAAAGTGAAGGAGGGGAGAGCTGCCCTTATAGTGTCTCTGGTCGCGTTGAGGTGTGCAGTTCTGATCCTGACTGGACTGGGGGGCTAGCCAGGGAGGGGTGATCCTCTCCTCAACTCCCCAAGACTTGTTACGGTCGCTAGTGGAGACCTGTCTTGTTGCCGCTTTGGCTATGGGACAAAGTGATTTGGAACAGGCTGCGTTGGTCCTTGTTGCCAAATTGGATAATTCACGTGGTTGGTGGATCTGATAGGACTTCCACAGTGCTGGGGGTACAGTAGAGTAGGGAACCTCTAGTATGCGGAGTGGGGGCGCCTCGGTTCATGCCTAAGGGCCATGCCAAAGGGTCCTCTGGCAAGGCCGTCAGGCGCAGGCCCGCCAGGTGTGGGCCCACCAGGCGCGGGTGCGCCGGAGCCCTTGCAACTTTTAAATGTCCGATGGTGGAGGAATCATGGGCTTGATTGTTCTTGGTTGGGGGAGCAGGGAGGAGCTTACCTGCCTGCTCCCACTGCCGATGCTGATCGGGCCGCTGAGGTGGTGAGGTTCCTGCACCTGAGCCCTTGCAACTTTTAAATGTCCAGTGGTGGAGGAATCATGGGCTTGACTGGTCTTGGTTGGGGGAGAAGGGAGGAGCTTACCTGCCTGCTCCCACTGCCGACGCTGATCGGGCCACTGTAAGAACATGTAAGAACCATAAAATATGAGAACACATAATAATTAAACATGATAGATGTGAATGAACTTAAAGAGTTGAATACATAATGAAATAATGATAATTAAATGTATAAATATAATAATTAAGAGCAAGCCAAGTAAAACAATTGATAGAGGCTAATCATTGTTCATAGGAACTCACCTATATTAGCAGATTACTCGAGAACACTTTCCAAAGTATATATAACCTACAAAGTGTAACTACAAGGGAAAATAACATGGTATGAAAAAGGAATTCTGAGGAAAATATTGTACAAACAATTGAAACATAGCATAGTAACCAGAACCTAAAATTAATACAGAGGAATGGTTTTATTTATGTGCAGATAAAAATTGTATCCACTAAAACTCTCAACAATGTGGGAGTCAAAATGGCAGGGGAACCCAGATGTGCAAAGCTGCAAATTGCAACCGGAGCTAACAATAAATTTGGGACATGAGTAAAGACTGGCAACATAAGTAAACTTCCAAGGGCTTGTTGGTTTGGCAAAACTTGAGGAAGGATTGATTCCAATGCAAACGAATCTCTAAAAATATGAAAACAAAATGATGGAGCAAAAATGCATTAGCTGTTGCAATACACTTTAAAAAGTAATGTATAGTGAAAACTTAGCTGTAAAACCAGATCTCTAAAGGGTTAAAACAAAATGGTAGCATAAAAAAACATTGGCTGTGGCAAGACATTTTATAAAAGTAACAATAAATAATACATAATAAATATTTAAAATTGAAATGGCAAAGTGAACAAACAGCATAAAAAAAAACATCAGGTTAAAAAGCATTAAGTGCCACAAGCCGGATTGTTAAAAACGGAGTTAACTGAGATCAGAAAGACGTCATCATGAACCAATTATAAATCAAAAGGATACCATAGTGTCAAAAAATATTATTTTGAAACTGAATGAAAAATTGAAAAAAAACAAGCAAAGATACAAAATATTAAGTATGAAGAAACCTCCACACACCGTGAATTGCTGCCGCGGGGATCCAAACTAGACAGTGGATAATATAGACAATATAAAGGATTGCTAACATATTAAGACCACCAGAACAGAGAGAAACAGCAGAGAAAGCTATCCAAGAAATGTCTGTGGTGTCATCCAACCAGCTGAAAGAGAAAGTGGTGCAACTAATTAGAAGGATGTGATAATTTGCAATTGGATAATTTGTAATTGGAACAGAATGTGCGTGTACCGGGTGGATCAATATGTAATTAAGGAAAATTCATGAGAGAGTGCTCCAGAGACATCCATGAGTGAAGGAAGGAATAAGAGGCAAGTGGGGTCTGAATGTAAGCTTGTCTGTACAGGGTGGTGTACACAAACAGACTGTCTAAGTAAACCTGAGAAAGAGTTAAATTTGTTCAGAACTTTGCTTAGAAATAAACTTCCACTGTAAATAAGAAAAGGGGCAGCTTGTCTTCCAGCCTTTCAGTCTCAGAGTTACTAGATATCAAGCAGTCAGCAGTAAACAGTTATGTCTTGGAATACATGTATGTCTCCTCATACTGACCTATGCTGATTGGAAAGTGACCTATGATGTGATGAATATGTAATACCTGACGTAGAACAATAAAGTGAAATTATGCTGTATCCTCCAAAAGAGCCTTATAAATAAAGTAAACCATAGCTAATAGTTAGAGTAAACAAAGAGAACTTGTTTCTATTTGTTTCTCTCCGCAAAGCTTTGGTGTATCTATATAGAAGTGTGTGGTATTTTATTGCTGTCTCTTAGATTTCCTTCTCATTGCTTTGAGTGTGGTTTTCTGTGACTCCAAGAGCCCTGCAGTGTTGCTGGTGAGGGGGGGGGGGGCGAAGAGCAGCCCTTCAGGGTCCTCCTTGGCCTCCGCCCATGACGTCCTTCTTTGTTAAGTGCTCGGCGTATGGTATGAGTTGAAACCACCCCTCCAGATTGCTCCAGATAAGCCTGAAGCTCTTTGGATGCTATACATTGTTTTTTTTCAACAGTTCACACTAACCTTCAAAGACTACTTAGATTAAATTTCCTCTTCCCACCATGTCTTGTTCTTGACAGTTCTGTGAACAGAAAACTTCTTAATAACATTGTGAACTGTTGACACAGGAATCCTAAGGTCTTTGGAGATGGCCTTGTACCTCTTTGAAGTTTGATATTTGGTGAAAATGGCTTTTAAAATGGTCTCAGGCAGCTCTCTTGTCTTCACCATTGTGAAAATGGAACAGGGAGTGAATGTGGCCATTTTAAATGCTAGAGTCATTGTTCATTGGTTGATTCAAGTATGTGAGTACTGACAATTGATCACAGGTGCATCTAATTTTACTGCAGTGGGAATGTGGTTCTTCTGTTCAAACTGATTTTAATTATTTATAAGGGCACCAATAATCATGTCCCTGGCAATGTCTCAGTTTTTATACTATTTCCTTTTTTAATTGGTCCTGTTTTATTTGATTCTTCCATGTGTCAAACGTGCTTGCGTATGAAGTCCAAAACCATTTCACAAGCTGTTTTTTTTTAGGAGATACTGGACATTAAGAAGTTGAACTGCAAGGGTCCCAATAATGTTGACGACAACTGTATATGCTACTCTTGCCCCTATGGAGGATGCAGCCCAATAAAAGCTGATTTCTTCTCCTTCTGAGACATCTAATTAGCTAGATCAATTCCTGTCACCCTGCATATGTTGCACAACAGTAGGCTGTATCTGCCACTCAAATATCATCTGTGCCGGGTCTGCTAACCATCATGTAGATGTTGGTTTTGTACAAACAGCACAGACATTCAGCAGCCTGGTTAATGACTGGACAGCTATAAGGAAGCAGCACCCATGTCACTGCAGCTTGACCCTAAATAGTACTAAGTGGATACATAGCCATGGCATGGTCCCAACTCAGTCATTGTAAGAGTTGCCTCTCAGCATGAACTGATGTGTGCACTCAGGCCATGTTCATGCAGGACTCACGTTAAGATGACTCAGCCATTTTCCTAACCTTTGACTCATATACATTAGGGTGGTCCATAAAAATGAATTCCTGAATTCCTTTGCTCCCTGGACTGATTCTGGTTCCATTTAGGTAGAAAACACTGTGTACAAAGTTTGAAGCCAATCAAATAATATTTAGGGGTAGCTCAACAAGTCTTGAGATTTCCCCCTGGGAGCAGATGACAAAATGTTGCATCATCTTGTATCATCCACTCAGTTCCACGCTGATTACATTTGATTGCGTTATAGTTGAACTAATCTTGTCTCTGAGAGGTGGCAAAGACATTGTACTATTATCTTTGTATCTTTATTCTTTTCAGATGGCGAAAAAACATGGTTTTTATCTCATTGAAGAAATGTCCACCACAATTCTGGGGGCCAAGCTCCCCAGCAAGGAGCAAGTGTTAAGTGTATTTTTACATCACCATATGACATTAAACAAAGGCGTTAGTGAAAGTGCATCTATTGTAACAAGTGAAGTAGAAGCTTACTGGGAAAAGGCCAGGCTTCCTGTTCAAAGACATGACAAAATTCAAGAAAAAGTAAAGAAATTGTTCAATCAGTGGAAACTTTTGAAGAAAAACAAAGGGAGAGGAGGGAAACAAGAGGCAAATGAAAAAGAATTCCAGGTTGCAATGAAAAACCTATTTGATGTGGCGCATGCCAATGCAATGTCTTTAATTCATATTCAAGAAGACAAAGAATTCTTAATAGCGCAACGACAACCAGGGTGCCACGGCTCAATGTGCGCGATGGACAAGAAACTGGCCAACATGGAAGCAAGATCGCAACAGCGAGAAGAAGAACTGAAAAGGCGCAGACAAAAACATGTTGCCGAAGCCGAGGCAACTACAAGCCAAGTTCAGCTGGAAGGATCTTCTTCCTCAGCAGAGTCAGGTGAAGACTCGTCGACATCTGCGACGGGCGAGAATCAAGCTGCAGTATTTTATGAACTGTTACAGGAATGGTGTTTGGATGAAAAGGTTGCAGGCTTCTGCTTTGATACAACTGCATCGAACATGGGACGTCGATCAGGAGCATGCATTCTTCTAGAACAGAGACTCCGTCGCACAGTCCTTCATTTGGCATGCCGCCATCACATTTACAAAATAATTCTTGGTGCAGTATTCTCTACATGCTCTGGAGCTTCATCGGGTCCCAATGTCCAACTCTTTCGCCGGTTCCAAAAGAATTGGGGCTCCCTTGACAAGTCCAACTATCAAACTGGAAAAGACTTGGAGGTGCTGCAACCTGACAGGGATCGCATCATGAAGTTTGCGGAATCCAAGTTGGCACAGGGCAATCACTGAGATGATTACCTGGAATTCTTGGAGTTAACGATTGTCTGCCTTGGAGGGAATCTTCCTAGTTTCAATTTCAAGAAACCCGGAGCTTTCCATCATGCCAGATGGATGGCAAAAGTCTTGTACTGTCTCAAGATTTGGATGTTCCGAGAACAACTCAAAGATCTTACCCAACGGGAGGAGTCCTGTGTTCGTGATGTGAGCATTTTCTCCATCCTGATTCATGTGGAAGCCTGGTTTTCTGCCCCTGATGCCGCAGTTGCTCCTCGAACAGATTTGGAGATGCTGAAGAAACTGCACTCTTACCACAATGACCGTGTTGGAAGAGTGGCCAGAGACAAACTGCAACAGTATCTGTGGTATGTGTCAGAGGAGCTTGTGGCACTGTCACTGTTCGATGAAGCTGTTTCAGCACCAACAAAGTGGGCCATAGTGTCGGCCATGATCCCGGCAGAATCAGATGAAAGCGATGAGGATGATGACGAAGACGAAGATCCCCCAAAGCGGGTCGAATTGAAAAGTTCCATGATTCCACCACTTGAATCTTTTGCAACTCGCAAGTCAATCCGTTTCCTGAAACACCTCAACATCAACAGTGATTTTCTTAATGCAGACCCAGAAGACTAGGAAGAGAATGCATCATTCAAAGACGGTCTGAAGAAAGTAAAAAATCTTCCAGTGATCAACGATGTGGCTGAGCGAGGGGTCAAACTCATTGAGGAGTTCAACAGCCGACACGCCACAAAAGAAGAGCAACTCCAGTTCCTTCTGGGTGTTGTCTCGCAACACCGTAAGATGTTCCCCACATCGTCAAAGTCCTTAATAGCATCTGGACCACATTGAGTGCTTGGCAAGCATGATACCCCCGTCTATGAGCGGATAATGCCCAGTGGTCTGACGAACCCTGGGGGGGATCCAGGGGCCTGATAGATAGGGACCTTGAGCCACCTCTAAATATTATTTGATTGGCTTCAAACTTTGCACACATTGTTTTCTACATAAAGGGAACCAGAATCAGGCCAGGGAGCAAAGAAATTCCTACTTTTATTTTTTCCCCTATGGCAGTGGACCACCCTAATATACATCCTGTACAAACTGCTCTTGGACAGTACCCAGAATCCTCTGCTTCATTAGTGAACCCTTTTAGTTTATGTATATATTTTATTTAGCATTTCTTTTATACCACCTCTCTAGTTATCAAGATGGTTTACAATGAACTCAAAATTAAGGGGTATGTTTACTAAACCGGGCTAACGGTTAACCCGGGCTATCTGCCACTAGGTCCCATATTATTCAATGGGACCTAGTTGCAGATAGCCCGGGTTAACCGTTAGCCTGATTTAGTAAACATACCCCTAAGTAAGGAATGATAACTAGTCCCCTGAGTTTGAACTTAGGGACAGCTAATGCAATGCAAAGAACACTGGAAAGTGGCCCAGAGACAGCCTGCAAGTGCTACATCTGTCACATACTAGAGGACTGTGTTCCCCTAGACAGCTTGTAACAGTGAGCATTGAACAAAATGCTATGTTCGTACTCCCATATAATGTCATGTTCCTGGCCATGGGCACTGCAAATATGGCTAGTATAGCACATACACTCTCCCATGCATCGGACACAGTTCTCCCCCCTCCCCCCATAAGAGCACATGGAAGCATGGCAGGTTGGAAATGGGGTGAGATGTTGGTCCAGCTGCTGGCTACACATATGCTGCCATCCCCAGTCCCTTTGTACTCTAACAATGTCCTTGTGGCTGTCACAGTCAGTGACCATGGAGAGTGAGTGAGGCTGTCATGCAGGGCCTCTGATGTGAAAGATGCAGAGACTGAGTATGCCCTCAGAGCTTCTATGCATCTGAATAGAGCCTCTGGCTGGCTATGCCACCTACCAGGGTCATATTTAAAATATGCATGGGACTGTTCCCCCCAGGGCCATACCGATGGCGAAATGCACCCTGTGCGACTTGCACATTGGGTGCATGCCCCCCCACTCACCCTCATCTAGCCACTTTATGGGGGTGAGAGAGAAGAGGCGCGCACCCGATGTACAAGCCACCTGCCGCCAGCACGCTAAGAAGGTCTGGTCCCTCCCGGAGAGACCAGACCTGCTTAGTGTGCCGGGGGGAAGACTTCAGGGGCACATTTCGGCTCTTTGCATTGCCTGCAGCCACCAGTGGCAGGCAACGGCAGAGAGCCAAAATGTGCCCCTGAAGTCTTTGTGCCCTGTGCAGCCACACCACTCGCACAGGGCTCGGTACGGTCCTGGTCCCCCTCCCCCCACCTTCTCCACAATATTCATTTCCAAGTACTGTTTTCACACATAGTGACAGGCAATGCAGATACCAACATGGCATCCTGTGGCACATTCCTCCAGCTAGAGTTATGAATGAACCATTTAGAGGTCAGTGTCCCATATTCACAATCAGTCAAACCAAAGCATGTCATCTCTGTAAACATAAGGCTGATTGTTGTTATAGAGTAATACATAATGTCATGTTGAATGCTGTGGTCAATGATCAGTAGACAGTGCTGAGATACTGTATATTGTGTGCAGATGTGCATGAGATAGACATCCCTATATATTTATTTATTTATTTATTTATATGCATACTGTGCAGGGAGTTAAGAGACACCCAGATTGCATTCTGTGACTGCAGCTTAGGACAAGAGCGCAGATTCTTTCCTGTCTCAATCAACACAATGACTCCATTGGACATTCACAGAGGCCTGCCCTCCATGTGAGCCTACAGTAGCCCCCATTAGGCTGCAGCTGTACCACAGGGGCTGACAGTGTTGCTGCGGATACAGCTAGTATGGCAGTTGGCATTAATCAGACCTCACACCTGTGCAGACAGGTGTGTCCTGAGGCCTGGAGCCTCAGTCAGAGATGAGAGTTGCTGCTCACACACATGTGATGGAGCTCTCCTTGTGAGACCGTGTCTCCCCAGCTCACTTCAATCAAACCAGCAGGCGATATGGGAGCTGTACATCAATGTCATGTTGTGAGATACGTGTAGGGGCATGCTGTGGGAATGGGCATTGAGGGTGGTGTAACTGGGAATGTATTTGAGTGTCACATCTTTGGGGACAACATGTATATAGGTACAGCTAGTCAGCCAGTTGCTAACAGGTTACAACTATTTACTGAAAAGGAATTGAACACTGTTTGTGGAGTTGCTGACAAACTGACCATTCAGCATGTTGTATGCAGAGCCATAAAGCCCAATCATCACACACACACACAAACACACACACACACACACACACATATGACCCCACTGTCCAAAACAAGTGTCAGTTGGCATTCTTACTTGGCCCATAGGCCTCCTTTAATGCTGTGTGCACACACTAGTAGCGTTTGGCACATATCCATCATAATGCCTGCACAGTGTGTGGGTGCTCGTAGCACACTATGCCATCCAGCCGGTGTTGGTACAATTTCTGAGTGTGGCAGCAGAGTGTTAGGATTCATGCTGGACCAGATAGGGAGGGTTGCACATACTTATACAGATCTGGAAATGTAGGATAAAGTTAACTACAAGCTGGTCTTGAACCCATGACCCTTCTTTTTGACAAATACGTTTGGAGCCACAGAGCAGCCATGTGGAAGTATGAGTGCATCAATTCATTTGTGTATAAGTGGTCATTAACAGGGTGCATGAGGGCATGAGCTGGGGCATGCCTTTGTCTGCATAGCATTCTGCAGGCTCTTTGCCATACTTGTCTGACAAGGTATATGAGGCTGCTGTGGGAAAGGAACATCTTGTTAGGTTTGTATGTAGAACTGCATTAATATGCTGCTGGTAAAACTGATCTTCATGTCTTACATATGGGATCTGTCTGCCAGAGAGACAGAGCATGATATATGAACACATACATGCAAGACCCTGGGTGACCTAGCAAAGTGACCAACATAACTATTTCATTGAGTGTGTTTGTGGGCCAGTCCTGAAATAATCTCATGGTTGACAGGTCACACTGCACAGTCAGACTCCCATGTGGCTCATATGGATGTGGTACCTACATTAATGCTTATTCATAAAAGGGTTGCAAGTTCATACACAGGCCATGGTTATTATTTGGCAACTGAAAAAGCAGTGTGGGTATTTTTCTTCTGAGATGGGGTGTTATATTTGCTAATCTTCTGGCTTCACTGGCATTTTTTTCCCCCACATGCACATATCCACTCAATATGTTCATGTGAGGGGCATCCTCATCGAAGTGCTGTGACACTGCTGATTACTACAGGATGTATGTGTCATGGGTGGACACAAGCAACTTATGTACCACTTTGGGGCTGATGATATAGCTAGGTGATACCTCATGCACAATCAGGACACAAAGGCAAGAGTAGTTGGCAGACACTACTTCCCTGTCTCTGGATGCTACAGGTGCCACAAGTGTGTTGTGCATAGGCACCATTAATTGTGTTTGCCCGTGCATTCTCTCACACTGCAGGTTATGGGTAGCACACTGTTGTCTTTCATTAGGAAATTCATGGTCAGTCCTAACTCAGCTGCTCATGACTCACAGAACACAGGGCCGGCGCATCCACTAGGCAAACTAGATGGGTGCCTAGGTCTACCAATCATGGTGGACAGCATGCCAGCCCTGCAGCCCTGCAGGGATGGCACAGCTGCCGCTTTAGTGCTGTGGGTAGCCTTAAAGTAGTGGCGCAATGCGGCTAGTCACAGCATGCCACTCCTGCCTTAAGCCTCACTATGACAGGAGGGAGGAGACACCATGGGCTCTGTTTCACGTGTCAGTGACATGTTTGCCATGCCCCTGACAGTAGACACAGCAGAATTACACCTGACATGCAGGGCAGGGACTGAGATATCTTCTGCACCAGGGCTAAGCCACTTCCACCATCACCTCCACCCCCACATACTGCTAACATGGCTGCATGGCAGCAGTGATGGTGGCACACCTCCTTTGTGACAGTAGCAGCATGTATTGTGCCACTTCTGTCACAGCAGAGTCACAACAGACATTGTGGATGTACACCCTAGGCAAATGTCTTGTTTGCCTAGTGGACTAACTGGGCCCACTCAGTCACTCACATGGCACCACCTTTGCCACTTTGGCACCAACAACATCGTGCCCTTTATAGAAAGGGTACCATGCTGTGACTGCAAAAAGACCACTGCTATCACTAATTTCAGGGCTCCAATCTGGAGATTGCACACTTCTTATATGTGAATAAACTCCCTGTGTGGTATTTAATGACCAAGAGCAGCTCTCTGTCTTCAAAAAAAGCCCTTAAAGCTGGCATTAAGGTTCCCCGCAGCTGTGCCTGTAACACACGATAAGAGAACTGGCATTAAGGGCACACACACTGTCTCCACTAATGCTCTACCCAGTTAATGCCCCTTCTCCACCCTTTTGTAACTTACCAGCTGGTCACAGGTTACTGGCCATTAAGCCCACGTTATCGGTGCTTTCCATAGCGTTAACCACTACAGTGCACCGATAACACTTGCACATGGCACCTTTCTGCCCTTAATGATCCTTAGTAAACTTAAACCTAAGACTGAATGGAGCTGGGAAAGTGGGGGCTTGAAGATTCATGGTTGGAGTATGAGGGTGTTAGGCTGGAGTAGTATGAGTGAAAACAAGAGTGCTGAATAAGGGAGAAGGGATACAGTATAAAAGTTGATTTTTGAAGGGTGTGAAATGGTTGAGATGATTGGAAAGATCTAGATGGCTGGGAAGTGGGTAGGGGAAGTGCAAAGGAATGGCACTGTAGAGGGGATAAGAGTGCTAGAACGTGTAGCTGGAGAGGGAGTGAAAGAAGAACAATGGACGACTAGATAGGGGGTAAGAGATGGAAGCAAGAAGCCGGGTTCAAGGGAAGGGATGAAGGATAAGGAAGTATTTTGACAAATGAGGGGATGGAATGTAAAGGAAATTAAATGAGAGTTGAGGAGAGGCAGAATAAATAGGAAAGAAATGGAAAACTAAGCAGTGACTGAAAGATGGGAATAATAGGAGTCACAGAATGAGAGATATAGGGCAAATTGAAGGGATGAGACAGGCTTGAGATAAGAAGACTGGAAGGGAATGGAGTTGGAGAAGGGAAAGCTGGTAAATAGGTGAAAGGCGAAAAGATAGAGGTTGAAGACTGACAGGGACAATGGAGGAAAGAGACAAAGGTGGAATGGAACAGATGGAGGAATAAGACCAAAGGTAGAAAAGATTAAGGGGCTAATGGCAAGGGAGTGGAGGAGGTGTTCCCATTGAAAGGCCTTAGCATCCAGTTAGCGAGTGGTAAATTGACAGCAGGCGTTAAGGGCGGCAAGTGTGTGGGTTAACGCATGGTAAGGACAGTCACTGTAATGAGAGATAAGGGAACCTATCTAGAAGTCAGAACTGAATTGCTGAATGGGAGGTGCTAAATGGGAATAGGTGACGGATATTTCACATCCATATTTCTCATATGTGCTAGACAGTGAGTGTGGAAAAAATGTGGGAGGCAGTTTGACTGTATAATTGAGGGGTGGTCATGTAATCTGCTGTGATGTCAGTGGGTGTTATAGAAGTGGGTATGAATGTGTCATGGAGGAGCAACCATGGTCACAATGTCAGAATAGCAAGAATCACTGGGCAGCAGTGGTACCCTGCATATCAGCTGCAGCTGAGATGAGTGATACACCCTAATGCATAAAGTGCCACAGTGTGGGCCAGGGTATAGCAGTTGGCAGGAGAATAAATGTGATCACGATGGATATATGGAGATAGATGGGCAGAAGGATAGATGAGGGTTGATGAGAGTGTTGTATGGCCTTGCTGACACAATGTACTCCTGCTGGAATTCTGCAACCAAGATTGTGCAAGTGGGCGCTTTTGTGGGAAAAATCATTTTGGTTTTGTTTGCTTTGTCAGTGTGAGAAGAAAGCATGCAGGATAATGGATTGGTCAGGACTCTGATGCTGAGCTCTGAAGTTGGTGCTCTGAATCCCAGCAGGAGTAGGAAATGTAGAGTGTAAAGGTAAAGCCCTAGTCATGAGCACAGAAAGAATGGACAGTAAGCGTAGACTGACAGATACAGCAGGGCTCAATGTAAACTGCAGTGCTATATGTGTACATGTAGCAGGTCTGTGAATGGCTTGGTGACCACCTCAGTACCAAAATGCATGGCAGCAAGTGTTGGCCAATGAAACGGTGAGACAAAAGCATGTGGAGTAGCAGAAGCCACCTCAGTATGGACAGCTGTGGTAGCCTTATGGTCTGAGAAACAGTTTGGTTATCAAAAGGATAGTTTGGCTCCCGCTCTATGTCTGTGTTTACTCACACAGGTGACATACTGTAAGCAGACATTGCTGCTGTTACTGATTGTAGTGTGGCAGCCAAAAGCACTGCTACTACTTTTGATAGTATGACATCATCTGGCAATGAGACACATATCCCTCAAGGGCAGGAGGTAGGCTGAGGGGAGGGGGGCAGAGAAGCAGCATGTCCTGTGTGAAGCACTGCTGTACACGAACAGGATCACATGCCAGAAGTAGAAGATGAAGAACAGAGAAGGGTTTATAGAGGATGAGATGAAAGTATCTGATGAATGCCATCAACATCTGCAGTAAGGAGAAGGAATTGCATACCACAGGCCCACTTTGGGAAGGCTGCACTCAATGGCCAATGCACAGAGGACTCTCAGATTCATTGTACATGTGTTGGCCAAAAGTCCAACAGAACACAAATGAGCCAACCCAACACCAATACTTCTGCTGTGGCAAATCAGGCCCTCCTCATGCTATCTGTAATATTGCCATGCCTCCACTCCTGGTGCTCTATCTGCTAATATGTCAGTCATGTCTATTGCAATAACACTCCAGTTCACAGGAAGTCATGCTACCACATTGATAAGGTAACTGCCCCATTCATGCAAGGCTGTGAGTTCACAACCTACCACTGCCCTTATTAATTGTATGTAAGGCTACCAGATGTCTCCAGGGATGATCCCAGATGTCATAGAATAGAACCACAACCGGTCACTTATGTGTAGTGAGGAATGTGACAGAAAACCCAGCATTTCCTGCAAACCTGTCAAATGCCCTTTCTATGATGTGGGCAGGAGAAGATGTAAAAATGACAGTGGAGGTTGAAGAAAAGACGCGAGTAGTAAAACAAATAGAAAGCCTTCACAACTAGACACTATGTATCTCAAGTATATAAGGTGGTATGCATTTGTCTGACTCCAGAGGCTGCTAAAAGCTTTTGCTAACCTCAAGAATGATTGAATACCACTTACACTGCCCATTAGGAAATGTAGGTGTGTATTGTTTCCTGACAAGGCAGGCCCTGGCCCCTTTGCAGACCATTTATGCCCTGCTCAGGTTTCCCTGATGTTACCTCCCAAATGCAAATAATCTCTGTTGTACTGTGTGTAAAAAATAGTTGCAGTGCCACAGGAAATGTCTAACAACATCAATGTGGGTTTCACAGCTGTCCCAGCTGCTATAATCACTACACAATCATCCTGACAGATATTGTATGCATATAAGCAACTGCCTAGTACCCCGAAGATCAAGGGTTCAATTCCCAATGGCACTCCTTGTGACTTTGGGCAAGTCACTTTACCCTCCATTGCCTCAGAAGAAAAGGCTGGCAATCTACTTCCGGTGATACATTCCCAAGAAAACCCAGAGGTAGCTGGGTCGCTATGAGTCAACGCTGACTTGATGGCACTAAAAAAAAAAAAAAAAGCACTGCAGAAGTTAGTACGCCATGATCCAAAGACATAGCAGCCCCATATCTCCACAAGCTGCATGTAACTGCAACCTGCATCTGTACAGAAAAGGCTATGGGCATATTGGGGATGTTCATCAGACAGGTTTACAATCATATATCTGGTGGAATAAGGTCACGTGCATGATGTAACACACCTGTCATCCAACCATGTCTCTGAACTGATGTGTGTCCTATATTTGGAACATGGAACAAGTAAGGATGTGTGATGAACTGTGCAGGTGTCCATTCCAGGACACATTCTGCATATAACATGTCATGGAGCAACAGATTACTACTACTACTAATAATAATCATTTGTATAGCGCTACAAAGGGTATGCAGCACTGTACATATAGATGTAAGACACAGTCCCTGCTCATCAGAGCTTACAATCTAATCAAGATAAACACATACCTGGTCGACCACTCCCTCCTCCTGTCCCGACTGCACGAAGCTGGCCTTCGTAGCACTGTCTTCCGGTGGTTCCACCCCTTTCTTTTCTCCCGATCTGGCGCTGTTCTTCTATCTTCCCCATCCAGCCCCTCTTCTGACTCATTCTCCCTATCCTGAGGGGTTCCCCAAGGTTCTGTCTTGGCCCCTCTCCTCTTTAATCTTTTCTTAACCCCTCTCACATTAATACAGCAATTTGGAATTTCAGCTTTTTATTACGCAGACGATATTCTTCTTCTTTACCACACCTCCCCTGTTTGCCCTGACCTTGCTCCGCTTAACTCCTGCCTGGCTGCTGTTTCTGACTGGATGGCCCAAAATTGCCTACACCTTAACCTCTCAAAGACTACAGTTATCTGGTTTCCACACGGTCACCAATCTCCCTCCCTGGCCCCTTCTTTCCCTGGTACACCCATTTCACTGGTTTCCACTTTTCGTTATCTCGGGGTGCTCTTTGATTCGGATCTTTCTTTCTCTGCCCATGTCTCCCATATCTCCAAGACCTCCTTTTTCTATCTCCGTCAAATCCGTGCAATTCACCCCTTCCTCTCTCCCTCCGCTCTTGCCACCCTGTTACTAGCTCTTGTTATCTCCCGTGTTGACTTTTCTAACTCCATTCTCTCCGGCATCTCCAAATTGCAGCTGACACGACTACAGAGAATTCAGAACAACGCCGCACGACTTGTATCCTACTCCTCCCCTAGAGACCACGTCACTCCCCTTCTTTTCCGTCTTCACTGGCTTCCCATATCCTTCCGTATTCAGTTCAAACTTCTCACCCTTGTTCACAAGGCGCTTCATACCACTACCCCACAATATCTGGCCGACTTAATTCACTTTCATACCCCTAGGCATACCCCACGCTCCTTCCATCTCAACCTCCTCGCACTGCCCCCTCCCTCACATGCTCACCTTCAATCCACCCATTCCTCAGCCTTCTTTTTCATAGGTCCCGCTCTCTGGAACTCCCTCCCCTCCGCTCTCCGCCTTGAGCCTCATCACCCCACCTTTAAACATGCCCTGAAGACCTACCTCTTTTCCCTTGCTTTCGACCCTCCTCCCTCCTAGCCCCGACCTCTTCCCTGTGTTTGCTGTCCTCTTCTCGCTCTCTTCTCTCTATCCTTTGTTGAATTGTAATTTCTTTTTCATTTTCTGGCCTCGTGCCATCCTGTTCTGAAGACTTTATTGTAAACCGCTCTGCTTATCACTGAAGGGCGGTCAAGCAAATAAATAAACATAAACATAAACACATAGTGAAAAGGGGACTAGAGTATGGTAAAATACACATAAGTAGTGGACAAGAGAATGTGGAGCAACAGGATCCAAAAGCGGCTTCAAAGAGGTGGGTTTTTAGCCTGGATTTGAATAGGACTAGAGAAGGGACCTGACAAACAGCCTCAGGAAGCTTGTTCCAAGCATATGGATCAGCGAGATGGAATGAATGAAGTCTAGATTTAGCAGTGGCAGAGAAGGGCACAGATAAAAGGGATCTGACAGAAGAGTGGAGCTCCCGAGGAAGCATGTAGAGTGAGATAAGAGAGGAAAGGTAGTGAGGAGCCGCAGAATGAATGCACTTGTAGGTCAGTAGGAGAAGTTTGAACTGGATGTGGAAACTGATAGGGAACCAGTGAAATGACTTGAGAAGAGGAGTTACATGAGCATAGTGATACTGGTGGAAGATAAGCCATGCAGCTGAGTTTTAAACAGATTGAAGGGGAGAGAGATGATTCAGAGGGAGAGAAGTGAGGATCAGGTTTCAATAGTCAAGGCAGGAGGTGACTAGTGAGTGGATTAGGGTCTTAATAGTGTGAGTAGAGAGGAAGGGATGATTTTTTCTGATGTTATAGAGAAAGAAGCGGCAAGTTTTGGCCATCTATTAAATGTGCCCAGAGAAAGAGAGAGTGGAGTCAAAGGTGACCCCAAGGCTGTGAGCTGAGGAAATGGGGAGGAGTGTAGTGTCATACACAGAAATAGAGAAGGGAGGAAGTGGGGAGCAGGGTTTAGGGGGAAAGATAAAGAGCTCAGTTTTGGCCATGTTCAGTTTCAGACATCCAGGCAGCAATGTCAGACAGCCATATGCTTACCATTGCTGGAACCGTAGTTCATGACAACATGCCTGTATCCTTTTGTCCACAATGTCTCTCCCATATATATATATGTACATCTGAGATGTTGTTACACTCACCTGGATATCTCCATGGAAGTACACTATGTGCAGCTATGCTACATGCTGCCATAACTAGGATCGAGGGTGGAGAGACACATGCAACGGCCATGAGGATCACTCCCAATCAACAGGTCTACAAGAACATACCATTCAAACAGGTGTGATGTGCATCATATGCCTCACCCACCAAAATGAAATGGAATGTCCCACAAACAGTTATGGCCATGATGAGATATGTACAGCTCCTGCTGCAGATGATAAGTGAGTGATGTTCACACAAGTACACAAGTTGTATCCATGCAGTCAGAGCCACATGCCAGGTTGCATGCCTATGTGCTGAAACTCCCAGCAGCTGAAGTGAAAGTGCCTGCTCAAAAGAGTAAAGCTGCAACTATGTGAATTGTCTTGCAATTAAGGCATGTAGCATAGCTGCACATAGTGCACTTCCAGGGAGATATGCAGGTGAGTGTAACAACATCTCAGATGTATATGTGATATGGCTGATGATCATGTTGGTCATGTGCTTGCACCATTTGTTTACAGAGGAGGTTCTGTGCTCAGGATGCATGTGGAGCCCTAGCCCTGTGCATTGTTAGGGATGTGTGGAGCAGGCTACAGTCTCTTTATGATTAGATGGTTGGACAGGACAGTAGAGTTTGCAGTTTTCATGGCTTGGGCCAAGGTATGCATAATGTAACACAATCACTGTCTCTTAGTGTAATGTTCCATGAGGACAGGTACAGGCAGCTGCATGCTTGTCCTGATGCATGCAGAGAAACAAAGGCTCTTCCAAGTTGCCAGTCTATGCTTGATGATCATCTTGGCAGCTTCCAATTCCTTTCCTGGTTGTAGCCTGGCTTGAGGATAGCCCTTGTCCATCATTGATCTTCCTTGTCTTTGACCAATGGCACTCTGTCCTCCACCAATAATCATAAGCTCTATGCCCACGACTTTGCATCCCCCAGTAATTAGGCTCTTTGCCTGAGGCACCTGCAGTTTATATGGGAGAGACATTAAGGATCAGCACACTGATGGCAGACTGCAGCAGCATTATGATAAAATGATGGTGTGCACACTAGCAACACTGTGGACAAAAGGATATAGGCATGTTGTCATGGCCATGGTTCCAGCAATGGTGAGCATATGGCTGTCTCCTCTAGGCATGCACCTGTGTTGGGTGGCTCTTGCATCAAACCCAGTTTTGCTGTTGATAGATCCACTATTCACACTCCTGCTGTGTTAGAATGGGCAACAGATAGAGCAGATAAAGGCTGATATATAGAAAATGAGGAGGTATTCCAGGCATGTGGAATGGGCCAAAATATTACACAAAGGATATACATATTGGGCCTGAAATTCAAAGGCATTTACATGGTTTACACATCTGTAAACCATGTAAATGCCGCTTGGAGGCATGCTCAGTGGCACTAACATGGTTAATTCTACTGAATATCTCTGATTAACACTGCTACATTCCTTCATATTAACTGCTTAGCATCGGAGCATGTCGGGGGGGGGGGGGTTCTGAGGCAGAGCGGAGGCAGTACCAGTTGCTATCTGGGCAGTGGTGATGTTGAACTGCTGCCCAG
Organism: Ichthyophis bannanicus; assembly: GCA_033557465.1. Taxonomy (NCBI): domain Eukaryota; kingdom Metazoa; phylum Chordata; class Amphibia; order Gymnophiona; family Ichthyophiidae; genus Ichthyophis; species Ichthyophis bannanicus. Next base: position 387,167,698 of record CM066035.1, on the reverse strand, counting down.
TTAGTAACCTGCTGGTAAAGATAGGCATGGCAAAAGCTGGCCTATCTTTACCCATAGGAAAAAACCAAGCAGTGGCTTAATATTACCCCCACCCACTTAGATTCTGCACTGTTGTAGGCTGTACAGCGACCCCGGGTATTCAATGCTGGGGCCAGATATGACCCCAGAATTGAATATCCAGGTTTAATGTTCAGTGCTGGCAGCTAGCCGTTGTAATTGTGCTAGCCACCAGCCCTGAATATCAGGCACATTATTCTTGAAAGGCACAGTACTTGTGTAGATAAATGCAGGATATCAAATAGAGACAAACAAACTTAAACACCAACATAGGGAAGCCCCGAAGGCCAGCCCTTGCTGACATCACTAGTGTAACCCACCCTTAAGGGGTTAAGTTCTTTTTACTAGAGTGTGCAGCGCCTGAGGAGTGTGTGGATTTGAATTTGGAGGTGATGGAATGTTTGAGTTAGATAAGTTTTAAAGGATTGTAGATTTTGGGTTGTTTAGAGGGGTTTTTGATGTGTGAAACATCCAAATTGAGATTGTGCCATTCATTTTAATGAAACATGAAGTTGAGAATAAAACTGATTTTTTCCTGCAGAATTTGGAATGGGTTCTACTGCTTCATCTGCATATTCCATAAACACGCCTCTGATTGGCTAAGGGATCTAGAAAACAAATTGATGATGTCAGCAGAGTCATCGTCTCCTAGACAACAGAAAGAAAGTTTTTGGTTTGGTTTTGATGAGAGAGAGGTTTGTTTTTTGAACAGAGAGAAAAGCAACAGTTTGGGCTGTGTTGAGAGATGTGCTGTTTATGCTATTGTAAAAGTATCAGTTGGTGATAGATTGTTCTGAAGAGTGGAACTGGAGCTGGGTTTTAGGGACATCAGGCTAAGTAAGTGAATATCCTGATTTGGAGAGGTTTTGAACAGTGTTGGTTGAGACTCTGCTGGTAGTGAAGCCAGGGGCTTTGACTGAAGATTTCTTGGGAGTCCTCTGTAAGAAAGAGAAAGATTGTCAGTTTTCTTTAAAAGAACTGTGCTATTCAGTAGCCTGTTTTAAGAAGTGTCTGAAGCCTTAAAGAAAACCAGCACAGTAAGTGATTGCCTGCTGTGATAAAGAGGAATGAGTCTGAAGCTTGGAATGTATAAATAACTGCTTTGTTTGTGGAAGTGTCTGTTTGAAATGAAGCTCTGTTAAAAGATAGGGTAACACTGAAGAATAGACTTCCTTAGTTAAGGATATTTAAGTAAATGTTGTTTTACCTAGTGTGCAATAGCATTGTTAGAGAAATGGAATGAAGCTAAACATTGTGGAATGGACATGTAGAGCTGTTACTCTGAGTTCAAGACTGAGTAAATTAGGTGAAAGGTGTGTTATATGAAAGAGGGGGTTTATTAAGCACTTCAGCAAAGGGACTAAAGTTCAGACAGGTGACTTCTAGCTAGGGACTTTGTTTAATTTTATTTCTTTTAGTTAGAGAAATTAATAAAGTTTGAGAAATAATAGTAAATTAGAATGTTACATGTCAACAGTAGGGAATAGTTAGGGTTTTGCCTCCTTTTATTTTCTTTAAGTTAGGGAGTCAGGTGCACCGGATTCCAAGGATCCTGAGGTGCTGCGGTTCCTGCGCGAAATCTGGGCCCCAACACTTCAACCTCACAGTCATCTGAATAAAGACACCTTACCTGAACGTCAAACTAAAGCTAAGTGAAGCACTGGACTTGAGTTTTGTAGTTTTAACAAGGAAAAAGGAAAGCAAAGAAAAGAGAGCGAACTATTCTTATTTGTTAATCAAATAATACATTTTCACTCTAAGGAAAAGTAAAACTACAAAAAGCCTCTGAATTTATGAGATAACTACTGAAGTTAAGAGAGAAATACACTTTAAATGCTGCAGTAGTCAGAAAAGTTGCTGAACTGTTTAGAATAGTTAGGGTTACCTTTATAAGTGTTGTAACGTGTTGTGAATGATACTAATTAATACTTATCTGTTAATACAATAAATGATGAAATGTAAGAAGGGTTATTCCTTTATGTCCACTTAAAAAACTAGAAAAATAATTTCAGCGGAAAGTTCAACAAAGTGTTAGAACCTGCATAAAATAAATATTAAGACACTTTGCTGTAACTTCATTGGTAAACTTTATACATAACATTTGAGTTTACTTATTATAAACTTCCCCAGTACCTTTTGAAGGAACTGTGTGTACTGTACCTTCCCCCTTTGCAAGTCTGGTGATACCGCCTCCCACCTACGGCCACTGACTACACAATTTAGTAAGGAAAATACATCAGGGCATGTGTCATGAGTTTGCAAGGAGGGGTGGGTTACAACTAGGATTTGGCCATAAGACTTTTCTCTGTCTTACTTTTATTTCAATAACACAGCCATCATCATTCATTCCCCATCCAGCAGTTCTTTGCATTCTACTTCATGAACAGGGCAACCTTATAGGACAATTTGACATGGTTTCTTGCCTGCCCTATCCTGCTACAGGGTATATGAGCCAGCGACACATGTGATGGAATGTGACACCAATTCTCTCTCACAGCATTCCCTTGGTCAAGATTTGCAGCAACTATATGTACTTACAGTGTGTCAAATGTACAATAGGCATGTGAAAGCTCTTTATGAGATACACAAGTGTCATCTGAGTATGAAATGGTCACCCTATATGTCTGTGTCTACTATCATGTTCCATGTTGTTCCCTATACCATGAGATGTCTCACAGTTATTGGGCACTCTCCATGTCAGTAACACTTGGGTAGGCTCTCCAGTGTCCAACATGTTTTGTTCTGAGTCAATGTGAGTCATATGAGGCCGGGATGTAGGTACTGATGTCAGGCTCACCAGTCTGTAGTTTCCCAGATAACCTCTGGAACCCTTTTTAAAAATTGGAGTTACATTGGCCACACTCCAATCTTCAGGTGCTACAGATGATTTTAATGATAGTTCATAGATTAATAATAGTAGGTCTGCAATCTCATATTTCATCTGGTCCAGGTGATTTGCTACTCTTCAGTTTATCAAACTGTTGTAATACATCCTCCTGGTTTATCATTATTTCTTTTAATTCTTCCGCTACATCACCTTTATATACCATTTCAGACATCTTCTTCGGTAAAGACTGAAGCAAAGAATTCATTCAGTCTCTCTGCTATGGCTTTGTCCTCCCTTAGTGCCCCTTTTATCCCATTATCATTCAATGGTCCAACTGATTCTCTCAAATTTTTTTTTGCTATGAATGTACTTGAAAAAGTTCTTATTATGCATTTTTGCATCTAAGGCAAGCTTCTTTTTTAATTCTCTCTTTGGCTGCCTTATCAATGCCTTGCTTCTAACTTGTCAATGCTTATGTTTTTTCCAGTATTTGTCATTAGGCTCCTTTTTCCATTTCCTGAATGATGTTTTATGGCAACAACAGTATCTCTGACCTCACCTTTAAACCATGCTGGCATTTTTTTGGACTTCCTTCCACTTTTCTTAAAGTGTGAAATACATCTGGTCTGGGCATTCAAGACAGCACTTTTAAACAATGCCCATGCTTGTAAATCTTTAACTTTTGCAGCTGCTCCTTTTAATGTTTTCTTAACTATTTTCCTCATTTTATCATAGTCTCCCTTTTAAAATATAATACTATGGATTTCCTTGCCATCTTTCTTCCATTTATTAAATCAAATGTGATCATGCTATGATCACTATTGCCAAGTGGCCCCAAACACTTATGTCTTGCACCAGATCCTGTGTTCCACTAAGGACTAAATCCAAAATAGCTTTCCCTCTTGTTGGTTCTTGAACCAGCTACTCCAAGAAACAGTCATTCATTTCATCTAGAAACTTCATCTCTCTAGTATGTACTGCTGTGACATTGACCCAGTCGATTCCAGGGTAATTGAAATCACTCATTATTACTATGTTGTAACTTTTGTTATTTTTCCTGATTTCTTTTAGCATTTCATCATCCATCTGTTCATTCTGGCCAGGTGGTCGGAAGTACACCCCCACTGCCATCGCCTTCCACTTTTTACATGGAACTAGCCATAGAGATTCTACATTGTTTTTTATTTCCTGCAAAATTTTAATCCTATGTGACTCAATGCACTGTCTAACATAGAGTACAACCCCTCCATCAATTTGATCTACTCTACCATTGTGATATAGCTTGAACCAGGTATCACAGTGCCCCATTGGTTGTCCTCCTTTCACCAGGTCTCTGAGATGCTGGTCATTTCTAACCTTTCATTTAGTGCTATATATTCTAACTCTTTCATCTTATTTTTTAGACCTTTAGCAATTGCATACGGTCATTATAGAGGTTGTATTTTATTCATATTAATCTGGTTATTAGTTGATAGGTGCAATTTGGAATCTTTCGGCTCTGTACTGAAGGACATTGGGTTACTTTTCTCTTTATTAGAACCTCTTTATTGGGATGCCCTAACATCTCTGTTTTGCTAGTATTCTTCAAGAATACATCATGTGCCATTTGCCATGTGCTTCTGGCAACTGTCGGTTTTCCCCTACTATCTAGTTTAAAAGCTACTCTATTGCCGTTTTAAAGGTTGATGCCAGCAGCCTGGTTCTATCCCGATTAAGGTGGAGCCCATCCCTTCGGAAGAACCCCTCCATTCCATAGAATGTTGCCCAGTTCCAAAAATTCCAAAACCCTCTTCTTTGCAGCATTGTCTCATCTATGCATTAAGACTCTGGGGTTCTGCCTGCCTTTTGGGTCCTGTGCATGGAACTAGAAGTTCTTGATTTCAACTTCCTATCTAAAAGCCTAAATTTGGTCTCCAGAGCCTCCCTCCCACACTTTCCTGTGTTACTGATTCCAACATGTACCAAGACAGCAGACTCCTCCCCAGCACTATCTAAAACCTTCACACCAGGCAGGTATTTTACCAGGTGTTCCTCACATCCATCTGCCATCCAGCTATCTACTTGCCTAATGATTGAATTTCCAACTATAACAGCTGTCCTTACCCTTCCCTCAAGGGCACATGGCCCTGGAGAAACCTCCTCAATGTGAGAGGGTTTTACATCTCCTGACAGAGAGGTCCTAGCTACAGGATCACTTACTGCCACTCCAAGGTGATGCTCTCCTTTCACGTGACCTCTCTTCTCCATGGAAATTGAGAGACTGCCAGATTGGAGGTGGGAATTCAGTACTACATCCTTGTAGGTCTTGTCTATGTACCTCTCTGTCTTTCTTATGTCCTCCAAATCTGTAACTCTAGCCTCCAGAGATCGGACTTGCACCTAGTGTACACGTAAGACACCTCACCAACTGGGAGAAAATTGTACATGTGACACTCAATGCAAAAGACCGGATAGCCCCCATCTCACTGCTGGACTGCTGTCTGCATCTTAGTTTTAAGACTTTGTTTAGATATTTAAGTTGTTAACTTAAAGTTGCTAGGGATACTTGTACTGATACAACTATACCAATTACCTTTAAGGGACTTTGTTCACCTCAAGATTAATTAACTTCAGGGCCTTAATTTATTCTTGGTGATGATAACCAGCTGAACCTGAAAGTGACTTTGACCACCCTTCCCCCTTTAATAGATCTAAGCTAAGAGTATGCCTGGGGTGGGCAGGAGTATGAGTGGGTGGGAGGGAACTAACACTTAGTAAATGCTAGCTTGTTATACAGGTCCCAGACGTGTGCTTCTAAGGTAATCTGTTAACAATTTCCTGGGTGATTCCCACAGCCCTTGGTTTGATAGAGAAAGCCTTTCACATTGATCCTTTGACTTTTCACGTGGCTTTAATCCTATTTAAAACAGATCTCCGGATCTCTTGCCTCCTAACTGGAAGGCCTCTTCTAAAGGTTTCTAGAAACAATTTATTCTCTCATTTGCACATACCTTGCTGGATTCCCAGTCTTGATCACTGTGTGGGCTGTGAGTTCTATACATTCCTGCAGTTTGGAGATAATGAGAACACCCAAACAACCTGTATAGATGACAAGCAGGGCATACAGATTAGGTGCCTGACAAGCAGGGTCTACATTAGGTTCCTGAGAGCAAGTCAGATCCTATCAGAGGTGGTCTGGCAGCCAGTGAGCTATGTTTGGAAATACATCTCCAGCATATCCAGACCCTCATGTTCTGAGTGCACCCACACCACGATCCCTCCCAGCATAACCTGAGAAACAACAGGCAAACGTTGGTTGGATACAGTGAGTAGGACCTTTGGAGATAGAAACATACACATGAGTTGAAGTTATTTAATCATAGGATCTTTAGCACACTATGCAAATGTGCAGTCTTAGTCCCCAGGTAATGGGCACCCTCACACATCTATGGCTTCATGGTAATCTGAAGTCCTTGATCTGTATCCCACAGGTACCCAGAATCTTCACTGGTGTGGACTGGACACAAGGACTGGTAACATCTGTGATACCTGAACCTCCATTTTCATCAGACAGTGATACATAATCAGTGTGCATGCACCACTGCGCTCACCTACGATGTTTCAGAGGTGTATCTATACATATAAAAGCAGATGAGAGGAACCGGCCTGCAAGTGAGGTCCACATAGACATTAACATGGTACCTGTTGAAGACAGACATGAGGATGTAGAGGACTCCATCACCAACAGACTGACTAAATAACTACTGCACTAACATACATGTTAACCTGTGGCTTCTTATGCTAAGTGACCTGTAAAAACATATGTAGAGACTTCACCATGTCTGTTTCTGGAGGATGACATACAGAAACAGCTCTGTCTTTGGTTCTTTCCTCCCATTGGCTACAGGGATTCAGCAAACTGCAGTGGAGCCTTCCCAAGTACATGGACCACTTGATTCCTGTATAACAGAATATATCATGCAGGTGAGGTTCCATAGAGCACATTTATTTGTAAATCTGTTGCATGATTAGAATTGCTTTTGTTATTGTTTTACATAGAGTACACTTACGGGAAAAAAGCTACTGTATGAGGCCGTGTCTGACCTGGAACCCACCCCCTTGGTGTCCCCAGCATGTACAGAACAGCACTGGGGATCTTCTTCTAGATCAGGGTTAATGTCGACTGTGATTCTATGTCTGACAGCAATGTTGTGTAGTATGCAGCAAACCATAATAATCTCAGACAGACATCACACACCACCGGCACATTCAGGGAATGAAAGTGTTTGTTTGTTTGTTTTTGTTGCAGTACACTTCCCTGACTCTGGGTGGGATAAGTGCCACATGTGTGTAATCTATTGCTCTCATCACATTTGGTAGGCCTGCAATTCTGAAAGTTCTGGGTTAGGGTCACCCACTGCTGCATGGCATTAGGAAACAATGTATTTCCTCACCCTGCTGTTCATGGCTCACAGTATCTGGTGAAGGCATCTGGAAAAGGTGGACTGGCCCATTCATCCCACTGCAGCCACTGATGTTTTGAAGCAGCCAAAGGCAAAGAAATGTAGAGCGCTCAGGAGCTTGACCTGCCCTGGTATAGCATGTGACAGGGCAGTCAGAGGTTCGGTCGAGGTCAGGCCTCAGATCTTCATGCAGCTCTTGTATGGGCTCTGAGCTCAGCCCATAGAGCAGGGGATCCCAAACATGCCTCCCAGCCAGTCAGATTTTCAGAATATTCACAATGAATATACATGAGAGAGATTTGTATACACTGCCTCCATTGTATGCAAATCTCTTTTATGCATATTCATTGTGGATATTCGAAAAACCCGACTGGCTAGGGAGCACCCAGTAGTCACAAAGGGGGGCACACCTGCCCGCAAACAAACCCCTTTGTATAATGTTGGGTTATATAATATATAGTTCAGTCCTCCCCCTCACCATGCCTGGATACAAAATTCACTTTAAGTCAATCACTGTAGTAATCAGCTTGGCACCAATGGTTTCCATTTTTTCCCCCTTTTGTTTTTAAACAAAGGTACTTTTAGCAGGACATTCCTGGCACTAATATAAAGATAATTAGTTTTCTAATGTTTATATGCTAGGGCTATATTTAATTATTAAAATTGGCTGTGATACTGAAAGAGCATGCCATGTCTCCTCTTGGCATAAAAAAAAACATGCAGGACGGTGTTTCGACCAAGAGTGTGATTGCAAAACTGGATTCCTAAAAAAACACATCAGCCATCACTGTCCTAGAGGTTTTCTTATCAACAACTTATAAGTTTGTGTTACCTCACAGTTTTATATTTTGTAGAAGTGGTTTGTAAAGTCCATGTCGATCATTAGCGTCAGGTCACTATAGTAACCCCTTCATTTCATTGGGAGCCTCTTTTTTTTTCCTTTTAAAACGAGGCTGCAGCGGCCGGCGTTTACTTGCATACTTGCGCTTGTAAGCTTCTTTGGGTTACAACACCGAGGTAAGATCATATTTTGGGAAGAAAGTTTCAATTAATGATTTTCTGATTATTTAAACATTAGTAGGAAGACCTTAGAACTGTGCTTTTAAAAAACATGAAGTACATTTGAGTGACTCAAGACTAGCTTCACAAATTGGTTCCGATACTGAAACATCCAGTTACTGACAGTATTTAGAATACGGCAGGCTGTTCCTTGGGTAAATAAAAAATAAGATTAATTTATTAATCCACATTACTGATAGCTTTATAACTACAGCATAGCATGAGCCCGGTTAGGATAAGGAACCAGATCCCTGTGGTTTAGATATGTTGGTGGGTGTAGTTGTAATTTTATTTATTTATTTAACATTTCTTATACACCGCCTTTCATGATATCAAGGAGGTTTACATTGAACAAACTGAAATTACATTGAACAGGGCATTATAACTTGGAGATAACTATTTTACAGGAAATTGTCTGTATTTGACTGAACTTGACAGATATACAGAAGGTTTATTGTCATGCTGTCTCTTAGACAAAAATGTTTGATCTTTATAGGTTCCGGATGCAGCAAAATAGGTTGCTTAAAGTTTTTCATAACTTAGTTGGGTATATTAATAACATTACTCTTCTTCCTAGTCTCTACATATTAAATAATTAATTTAGGGTTGATCTACCTTGCTTTCTTTGGACTCTAGGGAGGCCCTAGGACAGGTTTGGGAACCCTGCTGTAGAGGGAGAGCACTTGATCCTTAGGAAGATCGAGAATGGTGGCTCTATCTTAAAAGATATGTGACCTTTTTGGCTGGACTTCCCTTCTCTGAAGATGTAAGTGCTGCCACTCTGCTGCCTGTGGAGGTGGGGCTGCCCCTGATCGCCTGTTGTCTTTGAGGCCCCAGTTCCTTCTGTCACTTCCACAAAGAGGATGTGAAGCACAGTCACAGCTATGTGCAATGTCATAGTGTTGCAGGAATGGGCTGGAGTATGAGTGGAGCATACTCCACACACTGGGCTGGGTTTCTTTTGCAGTCTCTAATGTGCATAAATGGTGTTCTTCCTGCCTGAGAGTACTTAACGTCTGTTCCTTAGCTGGTGTTAAAGTTCCCATGGCTGTCCCAACTGATGGCCCCTAAGCTTTCCACGTGTTAAGGGAACACCCATTGTCTCCACCCAAGTACCACCCAGTTATGTCCCTTCTCCACCAGTTGCCTCCCTTTCCCATGGTAATGGCTTAATGGCCCTTAAGCAAGCATTATCATCACTTTCCTCCATGTTAACCACTAGTGGGCGCCGATACTCCCGATAACGTCCACATTGTGCCATTACTGCACTTTAGTGGAATACTTTTAAGGGGTATGTTTACTAAACCATCTTAATGTTACCGGCGCTACTTGCAGCGTTAATGTGAAGAATGCCATATAAAGTAGAGGGCGTTCCAGAGGGAAGGTTGCAAGGAACCGGTATCATGAGATAGTGGGCGCTGTGGCACGTTAACGCGCGTTAACCCTAAGTACATGCCAGCGCAATGTCAGAAGCTATAAAGATGTAGCCCACTGGTTACTGCAATGACTGTGGAGGCACAGGTCATGGGTTTGATCCTGCAGTGGTGTTATGTAAGAAGGCTGTCTGAGGCATTTCCTTTGAATTTAAATCAGTGCTGCCAGCAAAAACACCCTCACAGTGCCGTAACTTAAGGTGCCGCATAAGGCGCACTATAAGGCACTCCATAGGGCACATTATAAAGTGCCCTGTCCCCCCAAGGCACCTTATAATGTGCCTTATAGGGCACTTTATAGGGCGCCTTATGAGGCACCTTAGGTTACGGCACTGTGAGGGTGTTTTTGCTGGCAGCACTGATTTAAATTAAAAGGAAAAGCCTCGGACAGTCTTATTAAATGACACCACTGTGAGATCAAACCCATGACCTCTGCATCCACAGTCATTGAAGCAATCAGTGGGCTACACCTCTACAGTGTCTAATACACTGCTGGATGGCTACAGAAAGACTGCAGGTCACCACACAAACTGTCTGCTGTGATTACCAGGATAGGGTAAACCCACCCGTAACCATGATGCACTGTACATGCAGATCAGCAGTCTACAGCTGATCACATAATGGGGTATGCACCCCCACAGCACCTAGGCCTGGTAGTGGGAACCAACCATGTGTGTTACTGGCACAGAGTAGCTACAGACCGTGACATTGTGTGGTTCCTGTGCTCACCCTGAAGGTGAGGTGGGGCACCCAGCACCAGGTACGCAGCACCTGGGTTGGCTGAGATAGGCTGTGCTGCAGGTCCCCATCAGTGCCAGTGTGTGATAGGTAGTCCTTGCAGATGCATCTAGGATGCACCTGTGTCCATCTGTATTTCCCAGTCATGTCTAGCCCTTGTGGACTATGATGCACCCAGAATAGTGGGTGCATCATAGTGCACCATAATCATATCCTGTGTGGTTGCCATGGTCACATGTTATAAGAGAAGGGTGGTGTTTGGATCCAAAAGCGGATTATATAGCACCACCCAACCCGCCCTCTGTGGGTCAGGATGGGGGACAGGATCTCCCACCAACAGATCCACATTCTACATCTCTGCAATGGTGGCAGTAGAAGGGACCATCAACCCCAGTCCTGCTGGAGAATAGGCACCCTACAGGGCAGGCAATGCAGATATGTACGCATCACTTAGGGCACTGGTAGACAGGCAGTAGGCCTGGAAATGCTCAGCTGCCCCCCACCACTATCTAACATTCACCAGCAGAGGGCACAGTCAGTCTCCACCCACTGCACCCTGCAAGGTATTCCAGCCATACACATGCTAACTGCAGACAGTCTGCTAGCTAATACATAGCCCTGGAGGAAATGTGTGTACCCAAAAATGGGGATATGAGAGCGAGCGAGCAAGTGCACACACATCAGTGATTGGACCCCAGAAAAGGAAACCAATAGACATCACTTGAGAGAAGTACTCTATAGCACTATGGGGGAACCTATCCATGCCATGGTCACTGCTCAGTCAGGGTGAGAGTGACCTCCTAGCATGACATGCTTTGGTCACCCTGTCCGTGCAGGTTATGGTCAGGCACTACAATGTCCCAGCCATTGCCCTATGCCCTGTGAAGATGCATCCTGCCCAGACTGCTGTGTCCAGACCATACCCACAATATCTTGTTCCTCATTATGCACATTGGCAGGTTAACACTGGAGACAGTGCAAGCACCTGGGGCTCAGTAAGGTGTAGGCAGCCACAAAACATTGGGTAGACATACACTCACTCCCACACCTATTCCAGCATTGTGCAAAGATAGAGGTGGTTGGCAGCCCTGGCCGCCACCCCAGTCCTGGGCACAGTGCAGGCATTGCTAAAGTATGCAGGTGCTAGTATTGATAGCTGCTGCTCTGCGCAGGGCCCAACAGCCTGACTCTCCATGAGGCTTTGGATAATGGAGCCTGTGGGTATGGGTGTTTGTGCCCCTGTTGGCCGATGCTCTAGGGCAGAGGTTCCCAACTCTGGTCCTGGTGGGCCAAGCATGATTCAGGTTTTCAGGATGTCCCTAATGAATATGCATGAGATACATTTGCATACAATGGGGGCACTGCATACCAATGCATCTCATGCATATTTATTAGGGACAGCATGAAATCCTGAAGGGTGTTTGGTCCTCCAGGACTGCAGTTGGGAACCTCTAGGGAGTGCACATGTTTATGATGTATGTGCTCTGTAGAGTAAAATGTAGGGACATGGTCTGAAGGAGCCACATCTGGGACTTGAACCTGTGACCTTTTGCTCCTGAACTCACTGGCTGTGTGTACTGCACCAATCTGTTGCCACTGCCCCCTTTACCACCAGCACCCCTCCGCCACCATGCTGATATGCCCTTATGCCAGTGGTGCTGGTGCTGTGCAGTCCCAGGCCATCCAGTGTGCCAGTAGACGGCTGCCTATGGTGTGGGATCAGGGGTAGAGGTGCCTAAATAGACATCCGTGCTTCCCCCTGGCATCACCTTTCACTGTTATGTGCCCTTTGGGGAACCTGCTAGGTGATGTCCCCTGGGACACTGTGGGACACACACGCGTGGGCATGTTTGACCTTGGTCAGTTGCTGGCTTGCTGATTTGCAGTTTCTGAGTTCCTGTGTGTCACCTAGGCATCTGCCTAGTCCACCCTCTGCACCAGATGCCCCACTGCATGTCCCGCCTTCAGCCCCCTGTACCCCATTTGCAGCCTCACCGTCGTGCCCTTTCATACTTGGACACTATGCTATTGCTGCACATGTATCACTACTATCACTTTTCTTGGTTTCCCTGCCTTTGCTGACTGAACTGGTTTCTCTCTCCTGCAAGTGTGCCTCTAATGAGAGGTTTTCACTGGCGTTAATTTTCAGACCTTCATTTCACAATGTTAGTGTGCCTGGAGCCTTTCCCCGCCCACTCTCTGCCCATTGAACCACTTTTCTCCTCCCTCTGGAGAGACTTACTCCACCCTCTGTGCGCCTTAATGCCACCGGAGACGTTATAGCGCGATAAGTAACGTTATCGCACGGTATCGCGTGATAACGTTACTTATCGTACGATAACGTCGCTGCTAGCCACATTAGCACTGTTTAGTAAACGTACCCCTAAGAGAGAGTGCAACACAATAAAAGATATAGGTAAGGAGGGAAAGGTAAATGGATCCTAATGGAATATAGCAGTGTATGAGAGGTGGTTAATGGTGAAGATGGAAGAGTTTGAAAGGGGGTTAGAATTAAGGGGAAAAGTTGAGCAAAGTGACAACAGTGGTTGGAGAGAGATTCACCATAAAGTGAGGGAGATGCAGGAGAGAGAGTCATACTGGTGGAGACAAGTGAGGGTAAAAACCAAATGATGAGGGATACTAATTTTACAACAAATGTTTTCTAGGTACCACCTAGTGTAAGATAAAGTATTTTCCTAATATTCTGCTCTGTAGAAAAATGTAAAGCACATAGATTACATAGATGTGTGCTTGTGTGAGATGGGGGAATGGTGTTTGTAAGGGAGGGAAAGGGTATGTATGAGTGGATATTTTCAAAAATATACATACTGTACATATGAAGGCAATCAAAAGGATTATAAGTAAGCTCTCTGTACTGGAATAATTCTGATGAGACTTTGCTTTGATCTAATGAAGACAGAGTAGTTCTCAACAGCTAGAGTTACTAATGTGTACACTAATGCCATTAACATGCATTAATTTACCTCAGGACCAATTTTATGCTATGGGACCTATCACTAATAATGCATGTTAATAGTGTTAGCAGTACACATTAATAACTCCAGCTGTATGTCAGTACAATAAAAAAGATATATCACTTACAAATTTTTTGTTATCCTTTATTTCTGGGATTTCCAGTGAACTAATATGGCAACAAGACTAAATCACCCAAAAGGAACCATAATCACATTTCGTATTTGTTTACTCTGGCCCTTCCAATGATCCATAAGGAAAACATCTTCATGGGAAATAGACAAGAATCTCCTATGTCATCCCATACAATTTCTCAGCATAGTGGTGAAAAGTATTGCATAGAGAAATATGACTTTCTTGAACAGGCACATCAGAAAAGGCTTTATCTAACAGAGAACACATCTTAAACTGATCAACCATAATAACTTTTTTCCCAAAATATTTCCATTATTCTGTGGTCTCTGACCTTGTACTCCACTACTAATCTAACTATTTTTACATAAGGATTTTAGAAGGAAATAAGTGATTAATCCTTATAAGCACTCTTTTGCACAACCTTTCTTAACCAGATCACTTTACATATTCACAATATTGCTTCTAAAATGCAAATGGTACTCTAGAGTTCTCAGAGATATTCTCTAAAGCAAGACAAGTGATTAAATGCTGGCATTTGCTGCAGCAGGCGCCTGACAAGCTGATTACATCCTTGTGTGTGCAGCAGGCAGATCCCATAAAAGGAAGAGACTGGAAATTGTAGGGGCCACTCATTTTTCCATTTTGCTGTCTGCAAATGTCAGTGCAAGACGATACCCTCCAAGACTTCCCTTTTATGTCATTTAAAATAATAGCAGAATCTATTTTTTCCAGGTGATATAACTAAGATGTAGACAATGAGCTAAGAAAGTGAAAGCATTTTGTTCTGAAGCCAAATTAGTTTCTTCTCCTATCCACAACTCTTAAAAGGTTTTCCCTTTTTTTCTGATGCATCAGAAACGTTAATTGCTCTACCATTTGCTTGGATTGATCTCATCTGCTTTCACTGGTTTTCATGACCGTGCATTCTTTTTTCAACCATATTTTACGACATCGTGGGGTAATTTCATAAATGTTTTTCAGCATGTAAAGCATGCTTTGCAGGTGGAGAAAGCTTTGTATAAAATTTAATTTGTGCATAAAAAGTACACTGAAATATTCTGCGTACTTTTATGTGAATCATGCATGTGTTCTTGGGGGTTTCATTTGAGTGGAAGAGATGTGGAGCTGCAATGTACGTATGCATTATTTAGAATAAGTGAATACACATGTAGCATATATAATACACATATACAAACAAGCTAGAAATGTGCGCTGTGCAACTAATGAATCTGGTGCCCCCCTCCAGCCCTGTGACGTGTAATAATGCAGTTGGTTTGAGCTTCCTGAAAGCCCAGAAATGATATGGGCATCCTTGCTGTGCTTGCGCACTGTGCAGCCACACCTCTCGCACAGTCCTTGGTACGGCCCTTTACACACATTTACACTATCTTCAAATCTGTGCATGTGATTTTGCATGCTGATTGGGCTGGTTCTGGATGTAACTGCATGTTGCTTTCATAAAATAAGTTTATGAAAGCTGCTTTTTGGACTTTTCACCTGTGCTCCCTCTTAAAAAATTAACTCCATTATATTTTTCTTCTCAGGGACACAAATTGTGCTTTTATTTATGTATATATTCTAAAGCTTATATCTAAATACTGAGGCCAGTATTTAAAAGATGTCTTCAGGAATTACTGAAACTTAGGTTCTGAAATTACTGAAACTAAGGTTTTTAACTGAAATCTTAGGTTTTGAAATTTTCTACCTGCAGCCCAGTTAACCTTTGTCTGGATAACTCACTAAAACCTACAGTTGCTAAACTACCGTAGAATAACCCATTTTAACACAGCAAAACTTAGGGGTATGTTTATTAAAGAGTGTTAAGAGAGCAAGGCCTGTTACATAAGAACATAAGATATGCCATACTGGGTCAGACCAAGGTCCATCAAGCCCAGTATTCTGTTTCCAACAGTGGCCAATCTAGGTCATACGTACCTAGCAGTTTCCCCAAGGGACACAGGTTCCACAATGCTTGTATTGCTTCAAGCATTGATATCCTGGGTCCCTTCTTAATAATGGTTTATGGACCTTTCCTCCAGGAACTTGTCCAAACCTTTTTTAAACCCAGCTACACTAACAGCCTTTACTACATCCTCCGGTAACAAATTCCAGAGTTTGATTACACGTTGAGTGAAAAAATATTTTCTTTTATTAGTCTTAAATAGTTTACCCTGTAGCTTCATTGCATGTCCCCTAGTCTTTCTGTATTCTGATAAGGTAAACAATCGATCTACGTTTACCCGTTCCAATCCGTTCATTAATTTATAGACTTCTATCATATCTCCCCTCAGCCGTCTCTTTTCCAGGTTAAAGAGCCCTAACCTTTTTAGCCTTTCTTCATAGGAGTATCCTTCCATCCCCTTTACCATTTTGGTGGCTCTTCTCTGAACCTTTTCTAAAATCGCTATATCCTTTTTAAGATACGGCGACCAGAATTGCACACAATATTCAAGGTGCAGTCTCACCATGGAACGATATAAAGGCATTATAATATCTTTTGTTTTATTTTCCATTCCTTTCCTTATCATACCTAGCATTCTGTTCGCTCTCTTGGCTGCCGCTGCACACTGGGCTGAGGGTTTTAACATGGTATCCACAATGACGCCTAAATCTTTTTCCTGGGTGGTGGTTCCTAATGTGGAACCTTGCATCGTGTAACCATAGTTTGGGTTGTTCTTCCCTAGGTGCATAACCTTGCACTTGTCCACATTAAATTTCATCTGCGATTTTGATGCCCAGTCTTCCAATTTATGAAGATCCTCTTGCAATTTTCCACAATCCTCTTGGGTTTTAACAACTTTAAATAGTTTTGTCTCATCTGCAAATTTGACAACCTCACTCGTTACTCCACTTTCCAGGTCATTTATGAATATGTCAAAAAGCAGCGGACCCAGCACAGATCCCTGGGGTACACCACTATTCACCTTTCTCCATTGGGAAAATTGGCCATTTAGCCCTAACCTCTGCTTTCTATCTTTTAACCAGTTCCTGATCCACAATAGTACACTGCCTCCTATCCCATGACTCTTTAGTTTTGCCAAAAGTCTCTGATGAGGGACCTTGTCAAAGGCTTTCTGAAAGTCCAGATACACAATATCAACCGACTCACCTTTGTCCACCTGATTATTCACTCCTTCAAAAAACATAACAGATTAGTAAGACAAGATCTTCCTTGTCTAAAGCCATGTTGGCTGTCTCCCATTAGGTCATGACTATCTACATGCTGAGTAATTTTATTCTTTATGATGGTTTCTACCATTTTTCCCGGTACTGAAGTCAGGCTCACCGGTCTGTAGTTTCCCGGATCACCCCTGGAACCCTTTTTAAAAATTGGTGTTACATTGGCGATCCTCCAATCTTCAGGTATTAGAGATGATTTTAATGATAGTTCACAGATTACTAATAGCAGGTCTGCAATCTCATATTTCAGTTCTTTCAACACCCTTGGATGTATACCATCCGGCCCAGGTGATTTGCTACTATTCAGTTTATCTAATAGTTGTAATACATCTTCCCGATGTATCGATATTTCCTTCAATTCTTCCGCACCTTTAAATACCACTTCATTCATGGGTAACATCCCTACATCTTCCTCAGTAAAGACTGAAGCAAAGAATTCATTGAATCTCTCCGCTATCGCCTTGTCGCCTCTTAGTGCTCCTTTAACCCCTTTATCATCTAATGGACTAACTGACTCTCTCACAGGTTTTTTGCTACGAATGTACTTGAAAAGGTCTTTACTTCGCGTTTTTGCTTCCGCAGCAAGCTTCTTCTCAAATTCTCCCTTTGCCTGCCTTATCAATGCCTTGCATTTGACTTGCCAGTGCTTGTGCTGATTCCAGGTTTCGTGGTTTGGCTCTTTTTTCCATTTCCTGAAAGATGCTTTTTTGGCAACAACAGCCTCTCTGACCTCACCTTTAAACCATGCTGGCAGTTTTTTGGACTTCCTTCCACTTTTCTGAAAGCGTGGAATACAGCTGGTCTGGGCTTCCAAGATAGTATTTTTCAACAACAGCCAAGCCTGATGTACGTCTTTAACCTTTGCAACTGCTCCTTTTAGTTTTTTCTTAACTGTTTTCCTCATTTTATCATAGTCTCCCTTTCCAAAGTTAAAAGGTAGTACTGTGGATTTCCTTACTATCCCTCCTCCACTAATTAAATCAAAGGCGATCATGCTATGATCACTATTGCCAAGTGGCCCCAACAACCTTATCTCTTGCACTAGATCTGGTGTTCCACTAAGGACTAGGTCTAATATGGCTTCCCCTCTGGTCGGTTCATGAACCAGCTGCTCCAAGAAGCAGTCATTTATTTCATCTAGGAACTTTATCTCCCTAGCATGTCCTGAAGTGACACTGACCCAGTCGATACCGGGGTAGTTGAAATCACCCATTATTATTACTGCACTGTAACTTTTGTTAGCTTCCTTGATTTCTTTGAGCATTTCATCATCCATTTGGTCATTCTGGCAAGGCGCTCGATAGTACACCCCCACTGCCATTGCCTTCCCCCTTTTACATTGAATTTCAATCCATATAGATTCTACAGCAGATTTTGTTTCCTGCCAAAACTTTAATCCTTTCTGACTCAATGCCCTCTCTAACATAGAGAGCAACCCCTCCACCAATTTGATCAACTCTATCATTACGATATAGTTTGTACCCAGGTATCACATTTTCCCACTGGTTGTCCTCCTTCCACCATGTCTCTGATATTCCAATCATATCTAACCTTTCATTTAGTGCTATATATTCTAACTCTCCCATCTTATTTTTTAGACTTCTAGCATTTGCATACAAGCATTTTAGAGAATGTATTTTACTCATATTAATTTGGCTATTGTTAGACATGGGTAATTTGGGATCTTTAAGCTCAGTCTGCTCCATACTGGAGGGCATTTGGGCTACTTTACTCTTTTGTGGAACCTCTCTGCTTTTGGTAGTATCCTTCAAAGATACATTCTTCCGAACCATCCGCTCTTGGGCGACTGTCGGCTTTCCCCTAATATCTAGTTTAAAAGCTGCTCTATCTCTTTTTTAAAGGTTAATGCCAGCAGCCTGGTTCCATCCCGGTTAAGGTGAAGCCCATCCCTTCAGAATAGCCCTTCCTTTCCCCAGAATGTTCCCCAGTTCCTAACAAATCCAAAACCCTCATCTCTGCACCATTGTCTCATACACGCATTGAGACTCTGGAGCTCTGCCTGCCTTTTGGGTCCTGCGCGTGGAACAGGAAGCATTTCGGAGAACGCTACCCTGGAGGTTCGGGATTTCAACTTCCTACCTAAAAGCCTAAATTTAGCCTCCAGAACCTCCCTACTACATTTTCCTATGTCATTGGTACCGACATGTACCAAGACAGCAGACTCCTCCCCAGCACTATCTAAAACCTTATCTAGGTGGCGCGTGAGGTCTGCTACCTTCGCACCAGGCAGGCATGTTACCAGGCGATCCTCATGTCCACCAGCCACCCAGCTATCTACATGCTTAATGATCGAATCACCAACTATAACGGCTGTCCTAACCCTTCCCTCATGGGCACATGGCCCTGGAGAAACTTCCTCGGTGCGAGAGGGTTTTACATCACCTGGAGGACAGGTCCTAGTTACAGGATCACTTCCTGCCACACCAGGGTGATGCTCTCCTGTCACATGACCTCTCTCTTCCATGGCAACAGCGATGCTGCCAGACTGGAGGTGGGACTTCAGGACTATATCCCTGTAGGTCTCGTCTATGTACCTCTCTGTCTGTCTTATGCTTTCCAAGTCTGCTACTTTAGCCTCTAGAGAACGGACTCGTTCCCTGAGAGCAAAGAGCTCCTTGCACCTAGTGCACACGTAAGACCTCTCACCAACTGGGAGAAAATCATACATGTGACACTCAATGCAAAAGACTGGAAAGCCCCATCCCGCTGCTGGACTGCTGTCTGCATCTTAGTTTTAAGTTTGTGTTTAGATCTAAGTTCTTTACTTACTAATGGTTGCTATGGATATTTATACTAATAAAACTGTACCTAATACGTGTAATATACCTTGTTCACCTGAAGCTTAACTAATCTCAGGTCCTTAGTGTATGACTGATTTGGGTAATGAGCTTCACCTGAGAGCACCTCCTGTCTTTTAAGAGGTGTAAGTACCTATAAAGCTACGATTATCCGAGGGGTGGGTGGGTGTGGGGAGGAAGGGAGGGTAATAACACTTATTAAAAGAGGGCTGCTACACAGTACCCTGTCTTGTGCTGCTGAGGTAAGCTAAATTCTGATTTGATTTAAATTATAGCTCTTAGCTGCTGCTAGGCTCTAACTTCTTATGAAATTTAAACTACAAGCTCTCTGCTGGGTTCCAAATGTAACCAGAAAGTTTTCTTCTGTGTTTTAAATTTAAACTAAAAGTATTTTGCTGTTACTAGGCCCTGAGTGACTATTAAATTTAAACTTCATGCTCTCTGCTGGGTATGAAATGTAACCAGAAAGTTCTCCTCTGTGTTTTATATTTAAACTTAAACTGCTGCTACTAGGCCCTGACTGATTTAACAAAAAATAGTGGGTTCACAGATTAATTAGCTTTAATACAAAGAATTCCTTTTAGAAAATTACCAGAAGTATATACTCACAGTTGCAGATCTCTCTTCAGAAGTAACAGTCCCTTTTTCTAGTCCTTCAAGACAGAGGATCACAGAGCTCTGGTTGAGCTATTTATTCCTGTGCTGCTGAGGTAAGCTGTGACCAACTTCCTGGGTAATTAACAGTCCTTGCTTGGATAGGAGGAGTCTTTCAAAATGGCCTTTTGATCCGCCACCTGTTATTAGCACTCTTGCACCTTTAATGCTGCAATAATGCTGCATTAACGAGCGCTACAGGTTCCCACAGAGTTAAGGGAACAGAAGGCGGAGAGTGAGCATTAACAGCCTGTTGTGCAACCACTCCGTAGAGCCTCTAAACGCTGGTAACCAGAACACCAAGTAAAACCTCACGGAAAGGGTGCATTTCAATGGAAGAGAGACTATTTAAACGTCTGCAATGTGATCTACACACAGGGGAACCCAAGACAGTGGTAGTAGTGCTCCATTAGCAGCAACCTCTCCAAAGATCTAGGATCCTCAAAAGTCTTCGTGGAGTTGTGCAGGGTGACCTTAAGACATGCCGGGTAGAAAAGGCCATAGCGGGCCTGCAATTTTTGCAGCCTAGGTTGCAGTACCAAAAATTGCTTCCTCCTCTCAGCCGTGCTCTTGCTGTAATCCGGGTAGAAAGATAATCTTTGCCCTTCGAATTGTAACTGCGTTGAAGCCCTAGCCGCCACCATAATTCGAGACACTTGTTGATAGCGTAACACACAAAGGATCATAGGCCTGGGCTTCCCATCATGCATTCCTCTCTGAGATGGGACTCTGTGTGCCCTTTCTATCTCAAACGGCTTCTGAAAGTCAATTTTAAGAAGTCGGGGTATCAAACCCTCCAAGAACGATATTAGATCATTCCCTTCCATACCTTCAGGAAGACCAATTATGCGAATATTATTTCTGCGAGATCTGTTATTCATATCCTCAACCAGCTGCTCCAATTACTCCATACATTTAGAGGCCTGCTTCACCTCCATGACACAGTCCTCCTGCTTGGCCACCCTCTCTTCCAGCTTATCTATTTGAAGAGTTAAAACCTCTAGTGTACTTCGTACCTCCTTCAGATCCGCTTGTACCGACGTCAATGTTTCTCCGCTGTTCTCGACGAGCGCCTGCACAGATCTAATTTCACTCAGAAGTTCTTGAAATCCCTCTGAGTGTTCTTTCTGTGCCGCCATCTTAAGGGGAGACGGGGGTCTGATTTCGCTCTCTTCGAACCAGTGCCCATCCCCCCAGCAAAATCCAAGCACGTTTGTTTAGAACAGGACATGCCAAACTTTACCAACTGGGCAATTCTTCGGGATAGCAGGCTTTATTTTGGGTGGTGGAGTACTAGTTCAGCGTGGATCCACAGGAGAAGCGATTCACACGGCCATCTTTGTCCACAGCTGGCTCTGCCTCTCCACTGGAGCTTTTTTAAAGAAGCCTTATGTCCATGGGAGGCTAGATAGCAGAACAAGGATACAGAGTCATTTTCACATTCTGTGATTGTTTTAGAACATAACAACAAATCATCCATATACTGGAAAAGGGTGGAGGAACAAGGCGGATGCCGCATTTCAATTGATGCCTTAAGAACAAGAGAATACGCCACTGGGGAATCAATGTATCCTGCGGCAGGCGAGTCCAGGTATATTGTTTGCCTGCATGTGTGAAAGCCATAAGAGGCTGCGTGATGGGATCTAGTGGTATACTAAAAAAGGCATTAGCTAAATCAGTAACTGTGAAGCATTTGGCTTCGGTAGGAATAAGAGTAAGTAGCCCGGCAATATCGGGCATCACCGGTGCCAGTGGGACAATAAACTGATTTACGGCCCATAAATCCTGGGTAAAATGGAACTCATCCCCCTTAGGGATGGTATTCATGGGAGTATTATAAGGAGAAACAGTAGGAACTTCAATACCTGCTGCGACAAAATCCTGGACCATGGACTGCAAGGCAGTTTCCTTAGGGCCAGACAAAGGGTACTGTCGAATATAGACGACAACTTGAGGATCCTTCAAACGTGCCACGTACGGCATACAGGGGACCAACCCGGCATCAGTTGGGGAGGTGGCCCAGAGTTTATGAGGAACCTTAGACAACCCATGCGCCTCTGTAGAAATCATATTTAATAAAAAAGGAGAGTGCAAGGCAAAAGAGCCATCTGAATTACTAATAGTTACTGCTTCTAAGCAACACAACAGGTCCCGCCCCAGGAGACTTACTGGACAAGAGGGAATAATCGTAAATGAATGTGTAAACAGAACGGTTTTGTTACCAAGCACGGAGACAGACAATGGGGGTGTAATCCATGTGGGGTTAGAGGTTCCATTTATCACAACTGAGGCAGGATCTGGCATTAAGGGTTCCCTACAAACCGAGGCATGCAACGTAGAGCAAGTCGCTCCTGTATCAATTACAAAGGAGACTTGCTGGCCATTAATGCACAACGTACAACAAGGGGGCTCCTTCCATCCACCTGTTAACGGAACCCAGATCGGAACCGTTGCCTCAGGGCAGCCCTATGGGCGCTGCGGGGGCTGTTGCCATCTAATAGGGATAACAGGGGTTGCGGGGCTACTAGATGGGGGAGGGAGTGGTGCCGACGGCATCGTGGGAGGGGGCAAGGCACACCCTCCCTGAGTCGGCACGGGGCCATTACCTGCCACGTAAGGGCACTCATTTTTCCAATGTCCTTGTTGCTTACAATGAAAACAAATCTGATTCCTAGATATCCCAAGCCCCACTCCTCTTCCACCACCCTGCCCGCTTCGAAACCGGCCCCGCTGTCCCCTCCACCCACGAGATTGCGACCACTGAGGCCCCGGGGGTTGATATCCCCTGGGGTAGGATTGCTGGCAATCAATATCCTGCTGCCAAGCATGAGAAATTTTACCTTTCTTAACATCCATATCTGCAAAGCATCCCGCCACTTCCTTCATTAATATTACCTTCTCTAATTCTGCAGGAGTCATGCTAAACCAAGCATCTATCATTCACTTACATGCTACAGTCACTTTGGGGCGCATAGCCCCAAACAGCGTCTGAATATACATCGAAGCCATCAGGCCTTCCTGTGATAAACCTGCCTCTTCCTTCCAACACTTACGAAACCTTCGCACAAACTGTGAAACTCCTTCCCCTGGTTCCTGCACGCATGCAATAGATGCAGCAAGATTCTGTTTCACCCCAAATAAACGCTCAAACTCTTCTAACACTTCGTCCCACGTCTTTTTTATCACCTTGGGATATCGGAGGGGGTAATTAGAATCATCCGGCATCTCATAAGGATTCACCAGTGACTTAACTCTAGAAAAATCAAATGGGGTTTCTTCATCATATCCCAGGACACCCTCAATAATGAGGCGGTAGTCCTGCGCCGTACACTGTAAACCACAAGTCATATGTTGCAAGCAGTGCACAGTGGCAGCTGGTGTTTTCATGGGGTTCGGGGCATGCTGTAAGATAGAAGAAAGGATGGTGGGATCCAGGGGCTTAACAACAAGCTGGTTACCAATAGTTAGAAAAGGATACTGGGTGTATATATGGCCCTTAAAGGTAGGGTCTCCTGTCACTCTATCACTATTAGAAGTTCTCATGTCATTTGAATCCAGCTTATGAAAGGGGTTATGAGGGCTAAGCCCATCCCTATGAGCCCTAGCCCTACTCTGTTCCTGTTCCCCCCTGCCCCCCCCGATCTTCGCATGAAGGCATCGGAAGGGTGGAATTAGGGTGGGTAATAAGGGACTCCGGCGGGGCAAAAGGGACGGTAGGGGAAGCGTCATTGGACCCTCCGGCCCCCGCTCACGTCCCCAAACTCCCAGTAGAGACCTCCGGAGATGTCTTATACAATTGGCGATACATTTTGTCCCTGGGCGCGTCCCGCCCAGCAGGGGCGGGCCCAGATTCGGTCAAGCATGGGCTTGAGTGAGAAGGTAGGGCAGGAGAAGGTAGCCAGGCAGCGGGAGGCAGTGGAGGGGAACCGAAGGCTCCTCCCCCTTGCCAGGCATAGCCTCATAAGTGGTACATATCTGCCAAAACATTTTATCTATAGGTAATTCCCGGTGGGTGGGGGCACGCCCCGCCATTACTACCGGGGGATGCGCGGTAGAAGCAGTTGCCACCAGAACAATGTCCTCTAATGAATCAGAATCTCTGGCTGACCTTACAATGGCAGCCGATCCAACCAGGGAGGGGTAAATGGGCTGATACGGCGCGGAGCCATGGCACCTGGGAGGAGGACACCTTGGGTTGGGGCGATTTTGGAGGCAGTTCACGGGGTGAGTCAAGCACCGGTAGGTGCTGACCATTATAATAAGGAGCCAGTTGTATTCATACAGTACCACATTCCTTCATATAAAATTTTGGCCATTTCGGGTCTCCGGAATAAAAGGGAAAAGTTTTCTTATCCCCCAGGCACAATCCCCGAATCATATCTAAATGCCAGGCAGAGATGCTACCCTCCCTGGGAAAAGGATTTGAGCTATGTAAACCTTCTGTCCACCCCACCATATTATCCACCCATGGATTAGTATAATAACCCCCTGCCACTCTGTCTATGTATTCCTTCGGCGTCTCCCCATCTGCTGGGGGTACACCGGGAGGGACCGGGGTACGGCGAGAATAGGATGCCTTCTTAGCTGCAGTTTTAAACCTTATCACAACATTTGGCTGCGCACGCACTCCCGTGGATTCTGGAGCGGTCACCTTACCTTGGGACCCCCCCATCCTCTAATTAATATCCAACAAGCTTGGCCACTTGCTTTCTGCCAACAACCGTCACTAGCGCTATCGCTTCAGGCTGAGGCAGGGACATCTTGCCAAGCTCACACAATCACACAAGCCACAGAGAAGGAAAAGGGTATTACCACAGGCCCAGCAGGATGTCCCTGTTATGCATAGCGCTACCAAAGCGCATGCTAGGCATAGCGCTACCAAAGCGCATTCCCGAGACGAGCTACCAAAGCGACGTCAACTTAGAAAGTCTGGAAATCCCAGTGCAACTACCAAAGCTGCAGCAATTTAGGAAGTCTGGAAATCCCAGCGCAATGGGGAAATCCTCACTTCTGACACCAAATTGTTAGTGTGGGTTATTCCTTTCCCAACACTATATACCACTTATCCTCGGGACATCCGTTAATCCTCTGAGCTGAGGAATCACTTTACCTTCTCTGTCTGGAATTCCAGGGGAACAAACACACACACTCGCACATAAGTAGTATGTAAGTTCATTCCACAGGTTAGAGGGGCTGTCTGTCTTTTATACATAAACAGAAACATATACATATGTCATCAACTCATCCCCTGAGGCCCACCACAGCTACAATAACTTCACAGATGTTAGTCGTTTCCGTGTGGAACAATCAATTTGTCTTAGCACAACACATTCCTTTCCATATATAGATATATACAGGATTCCTATTTTCCCTTGCGGGCCTCTAAGTCCTCCTGTATACACACACTTTAAGCCTTAGTTTCCTCTATCAGTATTATCACCAATAAATTAAAGAGTGTTCATATAACCCCCATTCTTCAGCAGTTACACTGGCTTCCAGTCACTGAGAGAGTTAAATTTAAATCCCTTCCAACAATCTTTAAAGTAGTATACAAACTCTCTGCTGCACAACTTGAAACTAATAAGAAAAAAAACCTTGTAACAGAAGCAGAAGATTTAGCACTGCAAACCTGTTGCACATACCAGCCTTAACCATCAAGACCACCTGTTCCACCTCTAACAGGGCATTCTCACTTTTCACCCCAACTTTATGGAATTCAATGTCTCCCATGCTTCGTGGCATTGATGACCTTCAGGAATTTTGTAAGAAGTTAAAAACTTTCCTCTTCTTCAACCATTTTTCAATGAATGAAACTACACACTCACGTTCAACCTAATTAATGCTTGCTTAACCTTGTTTACTTCTGTCCATTTTCCCTCACCCATGTTTTATCTCCCCTTGTTTTAACTTCTTGTTTTATGTAAAGCCTTGTTGGCTCACTTGCTCTCTGTAACCACTTTGACTATTAGACTAAGCGATATATAAGCATAGCTAAATATATAAATACATATTTCTGCTCTAAACGTCGAAGTATCCTGTCTAGATCACCTCTTCTCTTAGTCGTTTTCACCACTTTCAGAACAAAGAACCTTAAATCAGAAATCTGATGCTTATTTGCAGCCCAGTGTGACACTAAATGATTGTCTGGAATGGATCTCCCCTCTGCTCTATAATACATGTATGGATGGCCCATTTGGTTTTACCTACATACAAAAGAGAGCAGGGACACCTAATCACATAGATGAAGTTCTCTATAGAAAAGTTCTAAAAGTCTGAGAGGAAATATTTCTTTCCTGTCACAGGGTGTGTAAAAACATTTTTTATAGAAATAGCATGGATACACATGGAACATGTTCCATTCTACATGGAAGATTAGAAGGCACCAACATATTGGCTAAGCTTTAGTTCTTCTTATATGCGATGGTTATACACTGATGCTCAAAAGTGAGTAGGGTCTGCAAGATATGCCATTCTTCAGGGATCATATTAGCAATTTCTTTGGAATTATTTGAATAAGTTAAAGGACATACTATTTTGTTCAAGGAGGGCCTAATGGACTTTTGAAGAAGGGCATCTTGTGCTGAGGACTTAGCGCGTGAGTATGCCTGTTGAACATATTTCTTTGGATATCCACATGCCAAAAAACGATTCTGCATATCATACACTTGTTTTTCAAATCATTACTTGATGAGCAAATCCTGCATGCTCATAAAAATTGGGAAACAGGGAAGTTATATTTAAGTAATCTAATATGATGACTTGTATAGGGCAATAAACAGTTTCTGTCAGTTGGCTCCTGATACAAATCCATAAGAAAACCCAACGGACCCTTCTTTATAATGATGTCCAGATAAGAAACAAATACATCACTAAAAGTGTAGTCAAATCACATGCTGGGGCCAAGAGAATTAACCCATTGAAAAAAATCTCTCAAATTATGAGCCATCCCAAATTATTAAAATGTCATCAATATATCTTAACCATATCGTCATATTGTCCTTAAACCGATGTCTGGTGAGAAATTGATCCTCGAACTGGGCTACATACAAATTGGCAATATCTGGGACCATGGATGACCCCATGGCCACTCCCTTAATCTGCTTATAATAAAGATCCCTAAAAACAAAATAATTTTCTGTTAAAACCAGCCTTGTTAATTGCATTAAGAAGGGGGGTAGGTGGTCTCTTGACTCCTCTCCTGTGTAGTAGAATATCTTCCAAAACTCTCAGTGCCACATCCTGCGAAATATTCATGTATAAGAAAATTATGTCCATAGTGACTAAAATCAAATCCTTATGATACCCTCAAAACTCCTCCAGAATATTTATTAAGTGGAAGAATATCAAACATATGATAGAATGGATACAACAAAGGGCATAAGTAATACATCAAGGAGTTGTGACACAGGTTCAAATATGGACCAATTGCTGATATTATGGGCCATCCTAGGGGTTTCTCCAGGGATTTATGGATCTTGGGAGGATGGATATAGTAGGAACCATGGGATGGGATATTGTGAGGAAATCCCACTCCTTCTGTGTGAGATAATCTATCTCATAACCTGTCTGAATTAGACAGTCTATACGTCTTTTTAATGGTTCCACAGGATCCCAGTCTAGTCTTTCATAAAATTCTCTGTCCTGTAACTGACGGTTAATTTCCCCTATATAGTCCTCCCTATTGATTAAAACCACCGCTCCTCCACTGTCAGCTGGTTTAATTCTTTGAAGGGATAATAAAGCATCATGTTCTGCCTTGTAAGATTTTGAAATGTTTGGCACAGTCTCAATACATCTGAGAACAACCTTTTCAAATAAGTCTATAATAAAATTATTAGTATGTGGTGGAATTATCAAAAGATCAATAGTACTGTCAGATTTTTCCATGAAAAAATCAAGTATCCTGATCTTTCTAAAACTTTTTAAAAGGTCTACATGAATGTTAAAGGAATCATATGAACATGTGGGAACAAAAGACAAACCCCTTCTCAGAAGAGAAATTTCTTCTTTGCTCAAGGGAGTATTTAAGAGATTAGTAACATTAGATTCTAAAATCGGTCACAACGTCTCTGAGAGTCGGACCTATCCCTCCACATGTCCATGTTCCATTGTGATCTCCCTCCTCCTTTCTCCCTTGGAGGATACTGTTAATTGTTGTACTCTCTGGGTTTGGAGCGTGACTTCTGGTCTGACTTCTCTCCCCTCTTCCAGCTACTGTCCATCTCGAAAAAAAGCATGTTCATCATTTCTTTCCTCTATCTTGATTGAACTAAAAAGTGGAGCCGAGGCATCCAAGGAATCCTCTGACTGATTTTGACTTCTTTGAGTAAACATTGATCCTGTTGTGAAGACTGAGTTTTCTGTTCTGAATATTTTTTATTCAAAAAACTAACTTTATGTCTAGGTACATACAACCCTTTCTTTTTACTCCATGGGTACACATAACCACTTTTATAATCTTCTTCATCATGGTGATATTTCTTTAATTTGTTTTCTTTTTTTTTCTATATGTCTATTAAAATCTATTAATATGATTCAAATCTGTAACTATGTGAACATTCATGCAATTAAGGTTATGTCCCTGTGATGTCATGCTTCAGCAAAAGTGCATCAATTGCAGTTTTGCAATGACAGGATGTTGAGATGGAAGGGGGGGGGGGGGGAGGCTCAGCAGCATAGCACCACTCAGCGGTCAGCACACTCCTCACCCATCATACTAAAACAGCACAGGATCTGCCAGTAGATGATGCTAGTAACAAAGCATATGGTGAATCTCATATGTGACCACAAGACTTGAGACAATAGATGATGTCACATTTGTATGGATGGACTCCAAACCTCCCTCAGTAGTGCAGTGCCATGACACTATTGTGGTCTACCTGTAGCACAAGAACTATTGAATGTCACATATGGGTCATAAGGAACAGGAACTTCCACAACACTGGGCCTCTGAGAAATGGACCAAAGCCTACGACAGCCCTGCCGCAGAGAAATGTTTTGTCACAGAGTAGAGGTTGGCAGTGATGTTCAGACTCTGTGGATTTGCTTGCCTAGGATGCCTCAGTGTCTCTTGTAGATGATGTCATGAAGTAGCTGACTGTCTGTGAAATCTCGCCATGATGCCTGTCACCATAACAGCCAATCACATGTGTTAGAAAACAGCCACATCAGACCCAGCTGTCAGGAGATCATCTGCCACAATGGATGGAATAGATCCAATATTTATTGCCATGATAGCAGCAGGCCTCACAGTACTCTGCATGCCAAGTCCAATGGAAGTGTATCCGACGTAACTCACAATGTCAGGTGCTGGTATATGCCAATGAGGTCACCTACCACACAGATTCCAAGCTGCTCATCAGTATCATAGTAGAAGTGTGCAAAACCACACGCATGCTTCAAAAGTGAGGGTAAAACAAGTGAAGTCACACTGAATTGTGCACTGGAGCAGAATGGCAAGATGGAGAAAAATGGGACTACAATGGTATTTTTGGTCTGCAAACAGAGGATACCATTCTAAGAGTTGCCATCTCCAATTGTAGCTGTGTGGCTGCACAGTTGGACTTACATGGATTTTGTACCATGTTTGCAATTGCCACAAATGTCAATAAATAGCTGTCATAATGTTGAAAAATTGTGGTGTGTGTTGTGATCCACATGATCCAGTTGGTTGCAGCAAGGTGGGTGTGGGTGTGTAGAAAAAACACATTATACAGAAAGCACTGTGTGTGTGTGATCATGAGCAGGTAGCAAGCACACATACTCACCTGTCTGGAGCACTCTCAGTGGACATATGGGAGGTAAGCATCCATGTGAAAAATTGCCATGGTATAGCACCAATGCTTGCATGGTTCTGTGGAAAGGAAAATGTTTGCCCACAGTGGTCAACAGTACACTGTAGGACTCGATGTGGCAATATCTCGCAAAGGTCACAAATGACATCATGGAAAGCATTGGAGCATGTGTCTAATACCACAAGCACAAGTAATCCCCACACTATATCTGTGAACACAATAGGGAACAGCTGGAACACAAACCCTTAATATCTCTCTAGACAGGGACCTCTCATATCGGTTTGCCTATTACACTCTCTCAGTGCTGCTTTGTGTTTGTGCAGTTTCCATTTGGGGATGTAGACATTCATTGGGGATGACTTGTCTCTCTAGCCATAAATTCACATGGTTGGTGCATGCGTGTCGGCATATGCTCCTGGTAGCCACAGTAGCCATGTACTTGTATTGCATATTCAACTGTTGTATCAATGATCAGTGGGTGAGGGATGGCAAGGTGGGTGTGGGCATAGGGGCCACTCTAGTGGTACAGAGGTGCACATCACAGACAGATAGATGAACACAGGGAAGAGGTAAGTCTGGACTAGTGTGTGGTCAGTGTAGGATCAACTGATATGGAGTATGCTACAACTAACTGGCCCTAGGTTGGGATGAAGAAATGCCTGGTCACTGGTCCACCTCAAAATTAGATAATATGTCTCCAACTGAGGGGACAAGAAGTTATGGTATAGGAATGGTGGATGTGCCATTACATGCAGCATGTGTACACACAGTGCCATCAGATAAAGAGTCCCTGGCAAACATGCATCCATACTGGAATGTGTCATCTTTTGCAGATCTCTGACAGCCAGATGGATGCAACTGCACAAGGCCTATTAATAATGCCACACTGCTATAAATAGTGGAGTTGCACAGTGATGCCCCTAAGCACACATCTATGCACCACCATCAGCAAGGAGGCAGGCTGCATAGAATGACCAGACAGTGGTTTGCTAGCCACATGATGTACCATGCGTCAATGTCCAACCCTTGCATATCTAGCACAATATACGTAGTGTAAACTGAGATGCACAACTAGTAACCTGTCAGCTGGAGTGTGGCAGGGAGTCAAGATAAAAGGAAATTGCTAGTACACTTGCCCAAGTGCTATGAGATGCTGCTTACTGCAGATCAGTCTGATAAACCACTCATGCCAATGAACAATGGATCTATATGTGTTGGAATGTGGTACAATGGAATGGATGTCATGTTTAAAATGCTGGGTTCCATGGGTAAGCATGGTACCTTGAGAGGCATGTGTGAAAGTGTCAGGGATTCACTACCATGACTGGTGTGTCAGACCCATCTGCAGCAATGCTAAGCCTGCAAAGGACTGGGGGCTGCAGGTAAGTACAAGGGCAGGAGTGTGACACATAGCCAATCACAGATCTGAATGTACTATAGCAACTGAAATATGTTCCCATTTAGCACCAATTGGCATTGCTATACCTCTCAGAGGCATGGATATGTGCTGCCCACATTGAAAGATCCTCCATGTGCAAGTCCATGAGTTCTTCAGCTAGTGCATCATGGATGTTGCAGCTCTTCAGGGGGTTATGCCAATATGTGAGGGTAGTATGTGGCCCCCTGGGCCAGATGGCCATGGTGCTAGGGATGTTACCTGACAAGACTGGTACTGAGGAACTTGAGTAGAGGAAGGAGCACATGTTCCTATGAATATTCCCTTGTTAACTGGTTCTTTATAATGTTAACTGGTTCACTATAAAATTACATTACATTACTTGTAAACTACCTTGATGTTTGGAAATGCAGTATATAAGCCTTTAAAATAAATAAATAAATAAATGTCAAGGCACAGCACCCCTTCAGAGCTGCAGATGTCACACACAATGTGAGGTGTCAGGAATGTGATACCAAAGGGTTTGTGGGCCTAGCATGCCCACACATTTAGATGTGCACATGTCTGTCCAATTGAAGGGCATGGTGGTTGGCTCATGGGAAGTCATGAGCTGACCACAAACAGTAGGCCCTCCAACTGTGCATATGTCTACGGGGAATCAGGCGGGTTCTGGGGTAGGGGTGCCTGCATAGACGTCCACGCTACCCCCCAGCCCCGCCTGCCAATGTTCTGTGCCCTTGGGGGTAGCTGTTGGGTACTATCCCCTGTGACACTGTGGGAAACACAGTCGTGCCCATGTTGGTCTTCAGCAGTTGCTGTCTGGCTGCTCTGCTGTTTCAGCATTCGTATGGGCCACCTAGGCATCACCCTAGTCTGCACTGTGGCCCAGCTCCACCACAGCATGTGCCGCCTGCGGCCCACTGTATCCCCTTTCCGGCATCTGTCCAGTTGCCATTCCGACATGCCCGCCCTGATGTTGCGGGACATGTGCACACCATAGGAACCCTGTCCGATGGTGGGGAAAACCCTGAGCAGCGCTATTTCACTGTGGGCTCATTCACCTTGTATGGGGACGGAGTATAGACCCTTCTACGATTTATATCTTTTCTATGGAGCTTACTTGGGGGGGGAGGGGTTGATGTTTCTCATTGATACCACTATTGGCCAGCTTGGTTATGGTTTTTTCCAGTTTGTTGGGGTCATTTTCAGTGTTTATGTGCCCTTTTGTTCTGTGCACATGTATCACACTTATCACGTTTTTTAGGTTTCCCTGCCTGGACTGTACATTGCTGACACTTAAATGGTTTCTCTCCCCTGTAATGTGCATTTAACGGCAGGTTTTCATTCGCGTTGGAATTGAGCTCTTCAGATCAGCGCGTTAGTGTGAAGGGAGCCTCTCCCCGCCCACTCTCCGCCCATTGACCCCTTCTCTCCGCCCTCACTCCACCTTCTGCGGTGTTTTACCGCGCCGCGGGAGTTTACGATCGTTAACTACGGTTAACGCGCGTTATGTAACATTAACGATTGTTCGCACATCATAACGCGCGTTATGACGCGCAAACGATCATTAACGTTACATTACGCGCGTTATGTACCGTTACTGCAGTTTAGTAAACATACCACAAAGTATCTATATGATCCTGAAGTTGAATTTGAACAACTTTTCTGTTAGTTTAGCCAGGAATGGTATGCTTGATATTGGCCTGTTCGAGTTGGGTGAGCTTTTATCGAGTTTGTTATTTTTTAAGATTGGGCGTATTTGGGCATGTTTGAGTGAGGGTGGTAGGTACCCATTCTTGAGTGATAGGTTAAGTATTGGGAGGATGAAATTTGAGAGTTCTGGTAAGGTAGTTTTTAGCCATTGAACAGGGCAGGGGTCTAGGTGTGACATTGTGGTATTTAACATGGTGATTATATTCTTAAGGGTGTCTTTTGAGATTTAGTGGAATTTGGACCATGTGTTGAGATGGTTTGTAGGTGTCACATCCTGAACCAGTGGAAGGGATGATTGCAGCTTTACTTTGTTCGTATAGTGGCATGCTAATGTTTGAGGAGCAATCTCATATTCTGTTAAGTCTGAGTTATAGGTTTTGTTTGCTAGGTTTTAGACAATGTTAAACAGCTCTCGGTGTCGATTTATTGATTTATTTAGAATATTGGAGTAGTGGTCTTTCTTTGCATTATCCATGATCTTCTTGTATTTGTTGAGGATGTCTACATACGAGTAGTTTAATTGGTGAGATAAGGATTTGGAGCGACGCCATTTACGCTCTGCTTTTCTCAGTTCTGTCTTCATTGATTTTAGAGCAGAATGGAACCAGGGAGCTTTTTTATTTTGACTTGTTGGGTGTTTATGTGCAGGTTTGTTCATGGATGCATTTGATATTACTTTGTTCCAGGTATCAACTGTTTCATCGAGGTTAGTTGGATCAAGTGTGAGGTGAGGTAAGATATGATCTAGAAATTCATCTTTATTGAATTTCTTAAAACTGTATGGAAAGTGTTGGTGTGTGGGTTTATTTTGGTGTTTTTCAGTGATGTTAAGGTTAAACTTGATAAGATGGTGGTCGGATCATGAGACGGAGAATCTCCAAGGACAATGGGTTGAAGGTTTCAATAATGGGGTTCGGGAGGAAGACAAGATTCCTTTTATATGTGTTTGACTGGTGATAATTTGGTGGAAATTCATATCTTCAATGGAGTTCCAGAATGAGTTTAGATTAGAGTTGGAGAGGGAGGTAGGTTTAGGTCTCCCATAAGTATCACTGGGTTCTTGTCTGAAGATGAGCCCAGTAATTCAGTTAAACTGTCTATATTCTCAGAACTTTTATCAGGTGGCCTATATGCTAAACAAATGCGGAGGTGCTTGATTTTTAAGATGAGGCTGTCAATGTTAACAATGTTGTCAGATGCTATAGTTTTTGCTTTGAGAATATATTTTATAATTATTAGAATGTCACCTCCTCTTTTGCATGGCCTGTGGGTATGGGATATTTCATAA
Source organism: Ichthyophis bannanicus (assembly GCA_033557465.1). Lineage (NCBI taxonomy): Eukaryota > Metazoa > Chordata > Amphibia > Gymnophiona > Ichthyophiidae > Ichthyophis > Ichthyophis bannanicus. The sequence goes on along the minus strand of CM066035.1, from coordinate 387,133,190 downwards.
TCTAGTGTCTTGAGTTGGTTAATGAAGACGGTATCTGTATCAGTTAACCATGTTTCTGTTACACAAATGATGTCTGGTTTTGATCTTTGAATAAGTCTGTGAATATTGGTAACTTATTTCTCATAGATCTCACATTTGTCAGGTAGCATATTAGGTTACTGTTCTGGGTTGTCTGGGATTATGGGGGGGGTTGGGTTGTACATGTTTAATTTTATGTTGATTAGTCTGGGGGGGAGTGGTTTTCTGATTGTAGAATATATTAGGTACTGGGAGTAAGAGACTGTTCCTGTTTAAGGTGTATATTATAGGAATGGTGTTGGTGTGTTTGTGGTTTAGGCCAATAGTTATGGCTAAGGAGGTGATCAGTATGAGGAGGATACATGAAAGCTTGGAAAGGGGTGATTTTGAGGTTGACATTTTTACTTCTATTTAGGTTGCCTAGGAATGGTAGGGTTAGCCCTGCTAAATGCACAGTATTGTGTGATAGTTCTGGCGTACAGAGGTTTACTTGTGTGAGTGAGTGTGGAGATTTGCTGTAGTTTAGTAGGGTTTTATCTTCTAATAGAGGTGTGTGGGCATGTGGATCAAGTCTTCTGGAGGGCCCCGAAAACAGGAGTGTGATTCTAGTAAATATGACCTAGATTGGCCACTGTTGGAAACAGGATACTGGGCTTGATGGACCTTGGTCTGACCCAGTATGGCATATCTTATGTTCTTATGGTATGCAGTGTGTGAAGAGGGCAAATGTGTTAGGTGAGGGGCAGTGGTTAAGTGTTGTCGATGTTATCATACAAAGGCGAATGTAAGAGGGTTAGCAGGTATATTTGCATAAATGCGATTTTGGCAATATATCGGTTGAATCAGTTAACAGTAGATTTTAGGTAATCAGTTAAACAGTAGATTTCAGGTAAGTAGCCCAGTGGATATTGTGGGCAGCCTTAAGATACGGTTACCTAAGCATGAAAGGTAGATCGGAGCAAGTACATATACTGGTATTGGTACAACTTACGGCTCCATGGTAGTATTCTTCGTGTTGAGGCGTATATTGTCTGAAGGATATAATTTATGCTGCCTTTGGACCACGCCCAAGGGCCACACCAAAGGGCCCTCTGGCGAGGTTCTCAGGAGCGGGCCCACCAGGTGCGGACATGCCTGCTGCGTGCTGCTTATATGCCGGTCTGATGGCCCTGATTGGGCAGTGTAGCAGGAGCGGGAGGGTCAAGCAGCCTTCAGTTGAGCTCTGTTGCTGATAGCGGCTCCCAGCTGGCTGTGCTGTGTTGCTGATGTGGTCTGGGTCGAAGAAGCTTGATCTGTGGTCGTGTGCTGCTTATATGTCAGTCTGATGGCCCCAATTGCTGCAATTACAGCTGCAAGTCTCTTGGGGTATGTCTCTGTTTGCTTAGCATATCTAGTATTCATCCCCTCTGTGTTTGTCCTGTTTTGTCACGATACAACCTGGAATTAAAATGGAGTTTTGGGTATTAGCACCATGTGATATACAAAACATGCCTATGAGTTTGAAGCTGCAAAATATCCTTTATTGTGACACAAACAATAATTAAGACAAAAAATCTGAAAAGCCTGAGTGTGCATATGTATTCATCCCCCAAAGTCAATATGTTGTAGAGCCACCTTTTGCTGCAATTACTGCTGCAAGTCTCTTGGGGTATGTCTCTATTAGCTTAGCACATCTTGCCACTGGGAGTTTCACCCATTCCTTAAGGCAAAACTGTTCCAACTCTTTCAAGTTAGATGGGTTGTGTTGGTATACAGCAATCTTTAAATAATGCCACAGATTCTCAATTGGATTGAAGTCTGTGCTTTAACTTGGCCATTCCAAGACATTTAAATGTTTCCCTTTAAACCAGTTTTAGCAGTATGTTTAGGGTCATTGTCCTGCTGGAAGGTGAATCTTCGTCCCAGTCTCTGGCAGATTGAAACAGGTTTTCCTCAAGGATTGCCCTGTATTTAGTGCTATCCATCATTCCTTCAATCCTGACCAGTTTTCCTGTCCCCACAGCATGATGCTTCCATCACCATGTTTCACTGTGGAAATGGTGTTCTTGGGGTGATGGGAAGTGTTAGGTTTGCGCCACACATGCTGTTTCCCATGATGGCCAAAAAGTTCAGTTTTCATCTCATCTGACCAGAGAACCTTCTTCCATGTGTTTGGGGGATCAGCCACATGCTGTTGTGCAAACCCCAAACACGTTTTCTTATTTATTTCTTTAAACAATGTTTTTTTTCTGGTCACTCTTCCATAAAGCCCCACTCTGTGGAGTGTATGGCTTAAAGTGGTCCTCTGGACAGATACTCCCTTCTCTGCTGTGGATCTTTGCAGCTCCTTCAGTTTATCCTTAGTTTCTTTGTAGCATCTCTGATTAATGCCCTCCTTGCCCAGTCTGGGAGTTTTGGTGGGTGGCCTTCTCTTGTCAGGTTTGTAGTGACAGTGCCATATTCTTTGTTATAATGGATTTAATGGTGCTCCGTGGATATTCAGGATTTGAGATTTTCTTTTTATAACCCAACCCTTCTCCACAACTTTGTTTCTGACCTGTTTGGTCCTCCTTGGTCTTCATGTTGCCTGCTTAGTGGTGTTGCATAGCTAGGGGCCTTTCAGAACAGGTATATTTATATAGGCATCATGTGATACTGATCGCTCACAGGTAGACCCTAATCAGCTAATTATGTGACGTCTGAGATTAATTGGTTGGACCATATCTTATTTAGGGGTTTCATAGCAAAATGGATGAATACATATGCACTCACAACTTTTCGGTTTTTACTTGTTTTTATTTATATATACAAGGTATTTTATTGTCATTTCACTTCACCAATTTGGACTATATTGTTAAGTCCATTGCCTAACATCAAAATGAACCTCCATTTTCATTCCAGGTTGTACGTAATGCAACAAAACAGGCAAAAAACTAAGAGGATGAATACTTTTGCAAGGCACTGTACATGCAGTTCATAGGTGTCATCACATCCCAACAGACAAGCAAGGCCACATGTCTCTGTATGTACCAATGTCAAACCTGGACTGGATCCTTCCTTTGGGGCCCTTCTAAAGCTACCTGGAAACCCAAATAGACACACAAGGGATGCATGATGCTGCATGCTCACAAATTGACTGCTGTTTAGCACAGTGATGTCCTGGGTTGAGGGCCTGCTGGACATCATTGCTAGAAGGCTGTGAGTGCTGGAGCAGTCCAAACCTAGTGTTATCCTCCCTCACACCATTTCCAACCTCCCTTCACAGTGGTACATTTACCAGTCCTTCTAATGCAAGCAAACAGTCATCAGCACCCCATACAGGTGCCACTGTGTTACTGAAAACAATCACACACAGGAGTCTTGTTAGCTGGACTCACCAGGTATCCTAGTTGATATGGTGTGTTGGAATGGATCAACATATGTCACAAGTAGGGCAGAATCATAGGACATGGTACGGTACATATGTGACAGTAATGTCAGATAATGATCTAGCAAGGTTGGTGTACCTGTGGTAGCATAGGGTGGAAGGTGGGTGGGCATGGCCAATAAATATAAATCCCATATGCAGAGTGTTCAATATCACAGGTTCCATGTGTGCATCTTTCACTTTTTTGGAAACATGGTGGACAACCTCATATTGCTGCATTATGGGACCTCCTGCACTTGCTGTATTCCAATGGGTAATATCTGGGTCCTTAAATACCATACTGCTTTGCATTCCACATGCAAAAGCAGAACTACAAAACCACCTCACGGCCTGGACTGAGTAACTTGCCAACTCTGGATGTCCCTGATAGTATGAAAGTAATTGGGAAGTTGGCACATGCAGCACTGCCAAGTTAGTGCCGGAAGGGAGATGTTTGGCCTTTCCTGGTTTTCTGTCTGTCTCATCCATTTACATCATGGAACTGACAGTCATCCACCAAGAAGACACCAATGCCATTCCTGGAAGAGGACTTCTATTCAACTCAAAGGTCACCAGGTGCCACTCTCCAGTATAGCATGGGTTGAGTAATGTTCCCACTGGCCCTTCCTGGGACTCATACCATAGAGGCAACCTATATGTAATAGCCCTTGTCTTTTGCTGTCAAGAGGCATCACACAAGGTTTTACAGCAAGATCAACCCCAGAGGAGTGGGATGGGGACACTTACATGTAAGTGTAGTCACAAGTCTGGTTGTGAGTAATAAATTGCTGCTTCAGCCTACATCTTCTATCCTGAGTCACACATGGCTCACCTCCCAACACCACACACAGACTGCACTAGATACAGCATATATAGACAGCACGGCTGTGGGCACAACTGTGGTTACAGTATCTGTGCTGCCAGAGTTTACAATGAGCTGCAGCATACACAGTGGACATTGTGGCTACATGCGTCCTCATTGTGTGTGATCTAAGCTTGCTACCTGTTACATTTCATAAGTCATCTGTTTAGTCAGGCCAGTCATGTGTTATGTACAGTGATTGACATTAGGGGCAGAAAAAAACTGGAAACACAGCACACCATGGAAGGATCAATGGCTTTATTAGGTATCCAACGGGATCAATCCTATACATGTTTTGGCATTTGTCTTCTTCAGGGGTTAAGGACCTCATAAAAAAAACAATAAAATAAACTTTAAAATCATAAATATATAAAATCACATAAACATAAAACAAGTATATATGTAGGATGAGGCATAACTAAAATAAAATGTTCTGCCAATAGATAATAATAATAATAATAATGATAATAAATTGATAATATTAATAAATGTGAGATTAAAAAATCAAAGGGAAAATCAAAGTTAAAAAAATCATAGGACCAAAACTTTAGAAATTTACTGGTAATGCAAACCAACTCATGCAATGCTAGTCACAAGGTAAAAGACACAAACACAGATAGAGTTCTATAAAACCATTTTAAAATAAAGGAGAAACCAATGAAGAAAGGACTCACCTATAGGAAATGATACATTGCTAAGCACTCTTGCCAGAAAATGCATTTGAAAACACACAAAAATAATGAGCACTTAAAGATAAAAATACCTAGACACATCGAGGAGTCACACAACAGTGGACAAACTGCAATATGCACAGTCAAGTACACCTCAATGAAAATGTAAATTGTTGATTCTTACCATATGTAACCAATGTTTGATTTGTAGAGTAAACCGCTTCTGATCACTGGAAGTAGTGGTATACAAATGAAACCAAATAAATAAATAAAATAAATGCAACAGAAAAGCTGAAATAATATATAGTAAAGCTAAAACCTAAAAACTCAAAAAGCAATTGTGGAGGATCCTGTCAAGTATTGTAAGGGGAGAAGATAAGACAATCAAAAGCATTTGTGGAAGAGTCTGTCAAGCATAATGTAGGAGACAAAAAGCAGTCGACCTGTACACCCGCAAAAGGAGGCAGAGAATAGTGTACTCCCAAAGTTAATTAATGAAATCTATACTGCCATTCTGGGGAGATAAAATACATTCTAGATGGAACTAGGGGAATGGGGGAGTGAAGCAAGAGGACATGAGCAGCTAAGCAAACATTGACTATTGATCATTAGACAATCTACTGGTCCTATGAAACTTTGTTATTTCCTGATTTTTTAATCTTTCATATTTAATGATTTTTACAATTTATTATAACTATCATTATTATTATTTTTATCTATATGATTTGTCCTACACATATGCTTGTTTTATGTTTATATAATTCTATGTATTTATGGTTTTAACGTTTATTTTATTGTTTTTATGAGTTCCTTATCCCCTGAAAAAGGTGAATGATGACCTCATTATATACCAAATAAAACCCTTGCTCCTTCCATGGTATGATGTGTTCCTGATCTTTTCTGCCCTTGATCACTGCAGGTATTGTGTGTTTATTGCTGTGTTGCAGAGATTGACATAAGACAGATCATAGTCACATGGAAGTGGTACAAGACACCCCCCCCCCCCACACACACACACACACCTCCATCTAAAACCCATGACACACAGATAGAACTTCAGAGCCATCACTATGGATGAGATGTCTGAGACTGGAAGGCCTATATTTAGAGGGAAAGGAGGTGGGGACAGTGCTCATTTGCTGATCTTTCCCTTTGGCCAGGACCACTCATAGCAGAGCTAGGGACAATTACTATGGATGTAGGCACCAGTGCATGTAGCATTACCATTTCTGGCAGCACTGCCACTATTAGCATCCTTAGCACATGTTGTTGGGGAAACTATTCCTGCACATTCTGTCACGACCATAAAGTTGGGTTGACAGTCTCATTGATTCTGTTCAGCTGCCATAGCCAGCAGGGGCAGATGACAGACACAATCATCAGGTTGAGTGACAACACACTCCTGCACATGCTGCATGCACCTATATTCCCTGCACCATGAGACCATGAACCACTGCTTCTCAACAGTGTCTCAGGGCACACAAGTGTGCCTTGGGAAAGTTCTTGCTGTGCCTTGGTGCTGACAGTCAGAGATGTGGCAAGCCAATGGCTTCTGATGTGTTTGCTCTATCTTGTTTGTACAACACCCCCTGGAAATAGCCATCTGCTTCCTGCCCAGCCTCTTTCTCTTATATTCTAGATGTCAGAAATACATTTATTTTAAGTTTCACAATTGTGATGTGTGATCTAGTAGCTTTAGGCTTACATGAGTAAACTGCAACCTATCTCCTACACAGATTTAACATGTTGGGAACAGATTTATTGTGTTAGCTAATCTGATTTTTCTCTGGTGTATAACTTATTCTCTTGTAAGTATGACATACCCACAAATTTGGAGGAGTTTGTCTTGACCCAAATATCTTTTATGTTGGCCAAACTGAAAGAATGTGATTCTAGGTATAGTTAGAGAGTAGATAACTGCAATATTTCATGGAGAGAGCCCACTGGACTCCCTTCATCCTCTCTACCAAATTGTACTGATCACTTACTACTAGCACTCTGACCTCCCATTGGCAACACAGCAACACCTGTCGGGGGCAATATTTCAGCATGGGTTATTTTTGCACATACCATGACAGTAATGAACCTCACTTCTAAGTTAGTGTATATGGAAAAATCATACTTGTAACTTGGACTGGCCACTGTTGGAAACAGGATGCTGGGTTTGATGGGCATTAGTCTGATTCAGTATGGCATTTCTTATGTTCTTACCTGTGTGTCTTCTCTGCAGGCTTCAGTCTGGTGTCTGAATGCATGGAGCTCTGCCATCTTACATGACCTGCTGGCCTCAAATGTTCAAAAGCAAGACTGAATGCAGCAAAATTAGGTAGTCATGGGTTCAATTTCTGCTCTTTCTGCTGGTAGGAGGGATCAAGCATTTAAACCTCCTTCATTGTATATACAGGGTGGCCCAAAAAAAGTGAGAACATCTCGTAAATTAAAAGTTAATTAAAAGTTTAAATAGTTTACTTATTTACCTTTTCAAGCTATATAACGTCTTTATTTCAACAATTTCTGGTCGCCATCTTTTTTTTTTTAATTTGTGAATCGTTTACATCTGTCTTTTTGAATTTTAAATAACTTATATGCTGCGAGATGTTCTCATTTTTTTTGGGGCCACCCTGTATATTGACAAAAATGTAATATTTAAAGGTGTGATGTCCACATAGACATTTTTCTTGCATTGTTTTGATAGGGATGGTGTTGAGATATTAACAATTGAATAGGCTATTCAAATGTGTAGTAGGGTGCTTGGGGATCTAAATGATATTAGCAAGGCGGTGCATATCTGAAGGTTTGCCTAGGGCACCTACTACTCTTGCAGGCAAAATGATATTGGGTGGCCGGAGGATGGAACTAACTCAAGTGGGCTACAAAATTTTAAAAAAAGGTTGAGAAGGACTGCCATAAACTATCATTAGACTTTGCAGTACAGCTTCCTGATCCTGCCATTGATGTATGCAAGATAATTTATTTATTTAACAGTGTTTTTATACCACTTTGTCCTATGCTCAAATCAGTTTACATTGTAACATAACATAACATAATATAAAATAACATTATAACAGGGTAATCAACTTGGTATTATAACATTATATATTTGAGTACATTATAACAGGGTAATCAAGGTGTTTGAGTATCGTGGGTGGGGGAGGGGGAAGAGTAGAGTTAGAATAGTTTAGAGGAGAAGATCATATTGGAAGATTCTTAAAATGGAAGGGGAGGAGCAGAAGGCTGAGGTGAATACATGATGACTAGTTAGGTTATATTCTCAGAAAAGCAGTCTATGAACAGATGTGTTTTGAGGTTCCTTCTGAATGCTATTAGGTCTTTTGTGGCCTGGAGGTTGTCTGGGATTGAGTTCCAGAGGGATGGTGTGAATAATGGGAAGGCTCTCTTAAATGTAGTGGAGCTGGTTCTGCTAAGTAGAGCTGGTACACATAGCATGTTGAGAGAGCCAGTACGTCTCTTTTGATTGTAGGGCGTCTCTTGTATTAATGATTGCAGGTGGGTGGATGATAGGCCATTGGTGACTTTAAATACTGTGAAGATGGATTTGTATTTTATTCATTCTATGATGGGTAGCTAGTGTAGTTCTTTGAGTAAGGGGGTTATGTGGGAGCGTTGCACAGGATGCAAACTGCAGTGTTGAGTGCAAGTTGAAGTGGGTATATAGCTATCTTTGGTAAGCCTTGGAAGGTGAAGTTGCTGTAGTCGAAGCGTGGAAAGGTGAGTGCTTAAAGGATTGTGTGGAAGTCATGGTGGGTTAGGAGAGGAATGAGGAGCTGGATTGTTTTGAGCTTAAAGTAGATTCTTAAGATTATGAGTTCAGTACAACATGGCAGACAGAGGTTGGGCTGATTAACTCTGGATTTCTATTGTGTAGGTACCATATTTGCCAAATCTTCAAAATACACACTCCACTCCGGGTACGTACTGTGGCGCCTGAGGGTTTGAATTTACAGGTTGACTGGAGGAGGGGGGGTGTATTTAGTTGGGGGTGGAGTTTCTGTTTGGAAGGAAGTTCGTATGGTATATAAGGTAGGATGTGTGATTTGGAAGGATCTGTGAGCATGCGTGGCGTTTTTTGGATCAGCTGTGTTAAAGGAAGGCTGGAGACATCGCGGCTCTGTGCTTGAGGTCCAATTCACCAATCTGGGATGGGGGGAGTACGGTGCCAGAGATGGGTTTGTTGGTTTATGCTCTTGTCGGGAGATTTTTAATGATTAATGTTTGTTATTTGTTTTGTTGGACAGTTGGTGTTTCCCCTGATGAAGCGAGGGTACTCGCGAAACGCTTGTGAACTCTGAATTGAAGCGTCGTGGAGCGGGGTGGTCACCGATTAAGACACAGAAATGTTTTCTAAAGCTAAGTGCTCCATCTTTGATTGTGTTTTGGTGGCCAGTCTGGGTCTACATGGAGGGTCATTGATGTTATGGGGGCCAGTATAGTTTGACAGTGATTCTGTATTATATCTGTCATAGGCCCGTGGTTACTGAGACCTTCCATGTAGCGATTATTTGTTTAAGATCATTGCATAATGAACATTGAAGTTTTCTGAGAAGCTTTTTTTGGGGTACCATATTTGCAGCATTTGCATCAGGCATGTAGTAAAACCAGACAATATGGCATGCATGCACCAACACGACACATATCATGTGATGTCTGACATTACTGAATATGTGCATAAGCAACTTCGTACATTATCTGCTTGGAATGCACCACATTTTTGAATGACCAGCTGATTGACATGGGGGTTACCTGATGTTGCGTGGAAATAAAGTGTTGGCATATTGGGGCAGGACCCATAATTCACTCTCAGGGTGCATAAGCATGGCCTTTGCAAGTCTAGATCATACTGAGAAGTCTTTTTTTCTTGCACAGATGCTAGACCTTCAGCAGAGGTGATGGAGACACCAGCTGCTGCAGAGAGAGCAGCAGCAAAGGCATCACTACCCCCTTCACAGGTACCTCCAGAGTCAAGAGGAACAGAGGATTTAATTGCCCTGTTGGAGACAGTCTCAAAGGTGGAGGAGGATCTGGCCACTGATATGGCCACATGGACCAGTGATGGGCCCCCACTGCATCACCAGTTGCTTGTGCCAGCATCCTCTCTGCTCCCTCCTATTCCCCATGACCCCTGGCTACAGAGGATACGATACCAAAAGAGAGCAACAATTACCTGCACACCAGATAGGGAACTAACCAAGCAGGTACACAAGGACTGACGACAGTTATATAGAAGCCATTTTAGAAGCTGGATCTGTGAATGTCCCTAGCTCAAGAACATCCAAGTTGGAACACAGGCACGGTGTAGTTGTGGTGAGGGCATTTCCAAGAGCTGGACATCCTCACCTGAATTCAGAAATGTCCTGAATATTCCAAGCCTTGTCAAAGGTTATGCCTGCTCCAAGCACAAATAAGCATTGGGAAAGTGCTTGTTTTGTCACACGAACATCTGGAGGGTGTGGAGAAGAAGGTACACTTATATTTCTTTTATTTTACAGTTTGACAACAAACACTGTCAGGAAATGGGGGCTCATGCTTTTGTTTTTCTATCCTGCAGGACATTCCTGTATGCAATTTTGCTTAAGATGGATGTCCCCACTCCATGATTTCATAGCAGGAAAGTCTTATGGATACCAACATGAGCGTCCACATCAGGGGCATCTAGGTTTCTAAAATCAGGCCAAAGCATAGCTGTCCCAGATGTCTTGCTACATATTGTGCCATGGATATCTGAGATTGCACTTGGATGCCCTTTTTCAAATGCTACTCCACAGATTTTGAATCTTCAGTGATGTAAATCACTGGCTGAACATTTACAGAATTATAACCCTAATAGGTCTCCGCATTCATCTCAAGGCAGTCTGCTATTGGTCTCCTCTCTAAGAATGTATTTGGTGAAATGGAAAGACAGATCTTTCTCTGTAGAAGTATCTAATTCTTGAAATAGGCTCCTACTGTAGATGAGTTGCACCTGGAGACAAATTTGATAGCATTTACAAAGCAGATTAATAGCTTGCTTTCTCCCATAAAATAGTTGCTTTTTGGGTAACTGTCTATATCCTGATTGTGACTGATTAAAATGGTAGTCTAAGTGACTGGAATACGTACTATATGGGTTAGGAATTTTAAGATGGTGTATGAGTTTTATTTTTTAAGTGCCATTGAGTTGATGTTGACTCATGATGATCTTATGGCTATTTGTCCTAAACTGTTTTTGGTATTCAGTCAGTTGGCTAAATATTGATGGAGTAGCATCTACAGCTGCTATTATTATAGTGATCCATCACATTGTTGGTCTTTCTCTTTTATGCTGACCTTCAACTTTGCCAAGTTATGATGTCTTTCTCTCATAATCTTTCTCTTCGCATGATGTGTCCAAAACATGAAAGTCAAAGTCTTATCATTTCAGCTTCTAAGGAAAACTTAGGGGTATGTTTACTAAATGGCGCAAACGTAGCAGCTGCAATGTTATCGCATGATACGTGACGTTATCGCATGATAATGGGCATTACCATGCGAGAATGTCACGTATTGCGTGATAACGTATCCTGTGGTTGTAAGGTGCGCAGAGGGTAGAGTAAGGCTTCCCAGAGGGCGGAGTAAGGTTCCCCAGGGGCGGAGGGAAGGGGTCAATGGGCAGAGAGTGGGCGGGGAGAGGTCCAATGCACACTAGTGCCATGAAATGAAGCTCTGAAAAGTAGCGCCAGTGAAAACCTCTCGCTAGAGGCACATTTGCAGGGGAGAGAGACCATTTCAGTCAGCAATGTTCAGCAAAGGCAGGTAAACCAAAAAAAGTGATAGTAGTGATACATGTGCAGCAACATCAAATGGGGTACAGGGGGCTGCAGGTGGGACATGCAGTGTGGCAGCTGGGGCACAGGGTGGGCTAGGCAGATGCCTAGGTGACACATAGGAATGTGGAAGCGGAAAACCAGCAAGACAGCAACTGATCAAGGGCAAACATGGCCATGAGTGTGTGTCCCACAGTGTCCCAGGGGAAAGTACCCAGCAAGTACCCCAAAGGGCACATAACAATAGCAGGCAGTGCCAGGGGGAAACATGGATGTCTATGCAGGCACCCCTACCCCATATCACGTATCATAGGCAGCCACCTACCAGCACACTGGATGGCCTGGGACTGCACACCACCAGCACCACCAGCACAAGGGTATGTCAACATGGTGGCGGAGGGGTGCTGGTGGCAGAAGGGGCAGTGACATCTGCCCACAGCAGACCACGGCCAAGCCCCGTTTAGGTAGGTGCCATGCACTGCAACAGACAAGGTCTGTCTGACGGACAGTCATGGTATCCCCAGGGAATGATCTGCCTCTGTGGCAACAGTTTGGTGCAGTACATGCAGCCAGTGTGTTCAGGGGCAGAAGATCACCTGTTCAAGTCCCAGCTGTGCCTCCTGCAAACCATGTCCCTATATTTTACCCAGTAGAAAAACCATGGTAAGAACGATGGAACCGTAACTGCAGATAAAAGAAACACGCCATACACTCCTATATTTTACCCTACAGAGCACAGGCACCATAAACATGTGCAATCCCTAGAGCAGAGTTTCTCATTTGCAGTCCCGGAGGGCCAAACACCATTCAGGTTTCATGCTGTCCCTAATAAATATGCCTGTGCTGCATTTGTATGCAGCACCCCCATTGTATGCAAATGTATCTCATGCATATTCATTAGGGACAGCATGAAAGCCTGAACAGTGTTTGGCCCACCAGGACTGGAGTTGGGAATCTCTGCTCTAGAGCAGCGGCCAACAGAGGCACAAACACCCACACCCACAGGCCCCACTATCCAAAGCCTCATGGAGAGTCAGGCCGTTGGGCCCTGCGCGGAGCAGCATCTCCCATTACTGGCACCTGCATACCTTAGCAATGCTGTCCTAAACCTGTAACACGTTCCACAGATATCAAAAGGTTGCAATGATTAATGTCAGATAACAAATCCTAGGTTAAACACGATTTGAATTCAGTGTTTGCTTCTGACAGTGTTTACCACCCCGGGGAGTGACCACAACAGTGTTGCATACCATGGCAATGTCCGCACTGTGATAAGGCAAAGGAGAGCAAGGCTCCTGCAGACAACACAGAGGACACAACGAGCAGAAGCACAACGATGACCACGGTGGCTAGGTGGCTAGGTGAACCTTTTATTGAAGATCCCCGATGCGTTTCGGCTTACGCCTTCCTCAGGGGGACTTATAAAACAGAAGAAATCATTATATTAGGGGGCGGAGCCTGATGTCCAGCGGGTTAGACGCTTCGCGCTGAAGCTCCCGAGAGGCCTACTCAGAATCCTGACTTAATACCTACATAAACTTAATATTTTGCTCCGAACTCACCGGGGTACCTCGGGGGGGATGGCGGCCCACAAACCAGCGCGCTTAGACTTCGGGTCTCCCTCTTCTTCACACGGAAAACGCTCCAAAACAGAGTTGTCTTCCCCACAAAAGACAGTTCCACTTCGGGAAAACCCCGAAATGCAACAGGAGATCTTGGAGGAAATACGCGGTGTGAAGGAACTGGTACAGTCCAACGGAGAAGCGCTCCGAGCCATGCGAGAAGATTTCGGTATGCTTCAGGACCGGCTTGAAGGTCTTTCACTACGGCAGGACAACATGGCGGGGGTCCTCGACTCGCACGCGGTGCGCTTGGTGAAACTGGACAAGGCTGAGCATCAGATACAGAATCTTCAAAAAGAGTTAGAGGATAGCAATAATCGAGCCCGTCGCAACAATGTAAGGCTCATTGGAGTACCGGAGGGGGCGGAAGCAGGAGATATAAGAGAATTCCTGGTCAAAACTCTTCCCTCCTTGCTGAAGATCACTTTTCACAGAGATCTGGAAATTGACCGAGCACATCGTGTTCCTACCAACATGGCGCTCAATCGGACGACCCCCCGGCCTATCATCTTTCGATTACTGAGATATCAGCAAGTTGAGCAAATTCTAAATGCTGCCCGGGCGAATCATCATCTGGAGTTTGAAAGTCATAAAGTCTCCTTCTTCCCTGACTTGGCAAAGCCCACAGTTGACCGCCGGAAGAGACTCCTTGCTTTTCGCCCTAGACTTCAACAGCTTCAGGCTCGCTTTGGCCTATTGTATCCAGCGAAGCTCAGAGTGACTCTCCATAACCAAACTAGAACCTTCGAAGATCCTGATCTACTAGCAACATTTTTAGATTCCAAAGAAGCAGACCAGATGCGCTAATCCAACAACTTGGATCTGTAATCCGCCGGATCTGCCCGCCATTTTGAATGGCCCAACGCGGTGCTCACAGCCTGGAACAGAGACTGCCTGGACTTTTCTTTCTTTCTATATATAACTTTCTTGGTCTCCTATCCCTCCATGATGTGCACCTCGGTTGGATTCGGAACACGTACTGCTATACAGGTTATATGTTTCAATTTAGGCCTTCTCTGGGGTTTCTCCCCGCAGACATATGGTCGCCAGTAATTTCTGGGGTTCTGCTTCTTCTCTAATGCACTTCGGTGCTTATTTTTTTATATGGGGCGCTTCATTGTTTTTCATTAGCTTATTTTCTATCATGTCATGTGTACAGCCATATACAGTTAATATGAGGGACATTGTGAAATTATGTGCGCTATCATGTTCTTTCTCAGAATTTTTAACCCTTCTGAATGGCCTTATGTAAGATTTTATCACTGAACGTAAAAGGCATCAATAGTCCAATCAAAAGAAAGAAAATCCTTAGCTATCTTAATCATGAGCACGCTGATTTAGTGTTTCTTCAGGAAACGCATTTAAACTCCGCTGAAACACTGAAACTTAATGCTAAGCCTTACATGGTGGCTGCCTATTCTCCCGCCGTTTCCAAACGATGTGGGGTAGCCATCTTGGTTAAGAAGTCTTTGCAAGCTACTGTAATGGATACTAGTTCTGATAAGGAGGGTAGATGGGCCCGTGCACACCTTAAGGTTGGAGATAGTGAATTCACGTGTATTTGTATTTATGCTCCGAATGTAGATAACCCTGCTTACTATGCAAGTATTGCGCAGTTGGCACAGGCCTCTGCCAATACTCCATTAATACTTGGCGGCGATTTCAACCAAGTACTTGATCCTTTGATAGATAGACTGCCGCCTAGAACGAGTGGTCCACCCAAGAGTCTTGATACCCTTACAGCTCTGATGAAAGATCTTGCGTTAGTAGATATATGGAGGCTGCTTCACCCCTCCGACTTAGAGTTCACCTTTTTCTCAGCCCCCCATCACTCACAATCTAGAATAGATTTTTTTCTTATCTCCAAAGCACTGATATCTCAAGTGGACACGGCTAGGATTCATCCTCTCCATATTTCAGATCATGCTGCCATATCTTTTTCATTACATGTCACTACGCAAGGTGAACATCCCCGTGCTTGGTTTTTTGATAGATCCCTACTAGACCAAAAAGATTTTCAGGTTGACATAAAGGCCGCTATCCAAGACTACTTTCATTTTAATTCACCCCATGACACTGCGAGCTGGGCTTGGTGGGAGGGTTTCAAGGCGTCTATCCGTGCAACTATAACTAGTTATCAAATTCGACAGGGGAAACAAAGAAAGCAACATTTACTGATTCTAGAACAACAGATACAAGCTGGAGAGCGTCTCCTCACGTCCCGTACTGACCCATGTATTTTACTCCGCTTACAACGCCTTCGTTTTCAATACAATCAGCTTTTATATACCGCTGCTGCTAAAAATATTGAATCACAACAAGGGATGTACTATCGGGAAAATAACCGTGCTGGCAAATTGTTAGCCAATGCCCTGAAAGGTAAAAAAGAAGCCAAGCGTGTTACCGCTCTCCGCAATCCGTCGGGGGGGAGCTTGGTCACTAAAGATACAGAAATATTAGAACTCTTTCGTGATTTTTATACTCGGCTTTATCAATCTGAATGTGATTTCGAGCCAGAAGCATTTGTACGATTATTATCAGGGGTACAACGGCCGACCCTATCTGACAAAGATAGAGAGGCCATGGACAAACCATTCACTTTATCAGAAATTCAATCTGCACTTAAGAGATGTGCCACAGGTCGAGCCGCAGGCCCGGACGGTCTCCCAGCTGAATTCTACAAAACTTTTAACGCTGACTTAGCTCCGTTTTTGAAACTTTATTTTTCTGCTCTGGCCGAGGAGGGATCTCCTTCTGGATCCTTCTCAATGGCAAATGTAGTAGTTTTTGAGAAAGAGGGGAGAGATCCGCAACTAACAGCTAATTATCGTCCAATTTCCCTATTAAACGCAGACTATAAAATATTTGCCACAATCCTCTCCACACGGCTCTCTGACAAGATGTCTACTTTAATACACCCAGATCAATGCGGTTTCATTCCCGGTAGATCAACTGCTGATAATGCTAGGACTCTATGTCATGTACTGACTGCCGCAGTTAATCTTGATCGACCATTGGTTGGCCTCTCACTTGATGCTGAAAAGGCCTTCGACCGCTTAGAATGGCCCTTCTTGTTTGCAACTCTCCGCTGGTACGGATTCGGAGAAGGCTTTCTCCGCTGTCTCCAAATCATGTATGCACAGCCTACAGCTAGTATCTGTGCTAATGCTTTAAAGTCTCAGCCATTTCCCCTGCACCGCGGTACTCGCCAGGGATGCCCACTGTCTCCACTTCTTTTCGATCTCGCACTCGAACCCTTAGCTTTACTAATCCGGCAATCCAAGGATATTCACGGAGTCCCCTTCTCTCATAGGGAAATCAAAATTTCAGCATATGCTGATGACCTTATGCTCTTTGTCTCCCTAGACTCAGTGCCGGCTGTCCTAGAGCAAATCGGTAAATATTCACAACTCTCGGGCTATAAGATAAATTGGACCAAATCGGTAGCCTTTCCACTAAATCCTCTGATCCATCAGGCAGATATGCAATCCTTTCCCTTTTTATGGCAACCTCGCATGGTCAAATATCTTGGGGTGCACTACTGCTCTCCTTTGGAAGACACCATCACCTTTAATGCCAAAGACTTAACCTCTAAGGTCCGGGCGCTTACCCAACGCTGGACTCCTTTAACACTTACTTGGTGGGGCCGCCTAGAAACCATAAAAATGATGATTGTTCCCAAAGTAAACTACATTTTAGAAATGCTGCCATGTCTCCTACCTCGACGTACATATAAAGATTTAGAGGGTCTTCTGACTAGATACTTATGGCAAAACAAGACACCTAGGATAGCGAAACATAAGTTACAAGCAGATAAAGAAAATGGTGGTGTCAGATTCCCTGATTTCCTGAAATACCACCATTCTTTTCTTCTCAAGCAAGGCGCTCGTTGGCTGGAAGACCTAACACCGAGTAGACCGGTGTGGCTAGATATAGAGGAGGACCTTTGCAAACCAATTCCTCTTACTTATCTCCCTGGTATGACTTTCCCATCAGACTCCCACTATCCACCAATGCTCTTAGACACTTTAGGTGCCTTTAATACCCTTGTGCAATCTCTAGACTCCCGACTTTGTCCGCTAGATAGACTCCCGCTTTGGCACAATGCTCGATTTCAAATACAAAATAAACCGATGGCGTGGAGCCCCTGGTACACTAGGGGCATTTGGATTCCTAACCAGCTGTTCTATAATGGTCGCTGGAAAACTTTTAGCGAATTACAAATTGAATTTGGTCTCCCAGCGAAACACTACTTTCAGTTGGTGCAACTTCAGCATTGTCTTCGGAGTGCTAAGGTGCTCCCGCCATCGGAAACCCATACCCAAGGATTGTCGGAGATTATCCGATCTATCGGGAGCTTATCGGGTGTGGCATCTAACTTTTACAAAACTTTATGTAATACTGTAAATAGAGGCACTCCTACAGCACAGAAATCCTGGGAGCGGGAAATGCATGTAACTTTGACCCCGGAGCAATGGAGCCTAGTCTGGAGCAAGGTGACACGGGTCTCCCGATCCGCCTCACTCACTCAGACACTTTTCTTTCTAGCCCACCGCTGTTTCTATACTCCTGACAGGTTAGCCAAATGGAACGCCACCCAGAGCAATAGATGCTGGACATGCCATGCGGCCATTGGTTCACTAACTCATGTTATGTATGAATGCCCCGCATTACAGTATTACTGGAGTCGGGTCTGGGGTCGTATTCAAACTATTTTGCACTTTCAAGAGCCCCTCTCTTGGAAGATAGTGGGACTCCGCTCAGCTGCGGGGATCCCCTCTCTTCCCAAATCGGCTTACTTCCTTTTAGACTTTATGCTGGGCATCGCTATTTCCCTAATTACGAAATACTGGAAAAATAGCTCCCATCTGAGCCCCAATGAATGGTGGAATCATGTCTGTCTCTACAGTAAATATGAGCAAATACCTCGTATGTTAGCTTCTTCCGCTCAGACCCCCCACCACTTGTCTAAATGGAAGATGCTCAACGACTATGTTCAAACTGCTAAATGCTCTCATCTGACTGTTTAAATCTGTGTAAATCTCTGTCACATGATCATTCTGTATCGCAGATACTATTTCTATTTGTTTTGATGTACAATTACTGCTGTTTGTAAGCGCTTATATGATGATACTTATTAGCTTAGAGAAGAAGCATAGGGGTGGGGGGTAATTGGGGTTGCTTTTTCCTTATTGTATGCTTGTATTTGTTTCCTTTGGTGTGTTGTTTCTTTTGCTTGTTGTAAAATGAAAATAAAAGTTAAAAAAAAAAGAAATCATTATATTAAAATAATACATAATGTGATATAAAAACAACCAAGGCATGGTAAAACACATAAAAATACAATGCAAAAGAAAATTAAAATTAAAACTGAATGATTTTCCAAAATGCGCTACACATAAAGTGTAAAAACTTGACACACATAATAATTAACAAGAATGTGAAATTAATAATTAAAACAATATTAAAACAATGTTAATAACACAATACTACAAACTCAATATAAACAAGTTAAAAATGACATGAGAGAGACGCAGGGCAGAGAGAACAGGCTACTCACTAAAAATGGCACCACAGTGTTGTGCAGAATCAGGAAACAATGTGGTCTTCGGTCTGATTCCTAATTATGTCACTAAACCATAGGGAATAAATATACAAGTCAATATAAACTAGTAAGAGAAAACTGAAAACCAGAATACTTAAAAACCATGTTGCTAGGTTCCTATTATAATTGTGAAATCCAAATTATAGTTTAGTGCAGAAAGACTGTAAAATCCCCCAATTGGAGAGTACTAAAAAACTTTGTTGTAAAATTATGGTTTCTTTATGCTCTTCTTTAATTAGAACTTCAATAAGATTTATCATAAAATCAAATTTTACTAAGAGGGACTTTAATTCATATTTACTCACAATAGGCAGAAAGGATTAAGACACAGTGTGTTCCCCTGAACTAAAACTACCTTCATACTATGTATTATGCTTAAAACCGCTACTTTTTCGCGCCGAATAGGCGGAATTAAAATCAGCCATCGCTGAAGGAATGTGAAACCTAATGACAATAGAAAATTGTATCCTGTGTAGCTGCGTTTGTATTATTAGTCAAAAAACTTAAAAAATGTCCGCACTGTGCCCATGACTGGTGTGGCAGCCAGGGCTGCCACAAACCTCTATAGTTGCACAAAGCTGGCATAGGTGTGGGAGTGTGTGTATGTCTATCCAGTGTGTTGTGGCTGCCTACACCTTACTGAGCCCACACTGCTAGCACTGTTTCCAGTGTTAGCCTGCCAATGTGCATAATGAGGGGCAAGGTACTGTGGGTATGGCCCGGACAGGGTGGCCTGGGCAGGATGCATCTGCACAGGGCATAGGGCAATGGCTAGGACATTGTAGTGCCTGACCCCCATCTGCACGGACAGGGTGGCCATGGCATGTCATGCTAGGAGGTCACTCTCACCCTGACTGAGCAGTGGCCATGGCATGTCTAGGTTATCCCATAGTGGTAGACAGTATTCTTTTCAAGTGATATTTATTGGTTCTTTTTTTCTGGGGCCCAGTCACTGACATACCTGCTTGGGGTGTGTGTGCTCACATCCCATTTTTGGGTGCATACAGTTCCCTCAGGAACATACACTATGTACTAGCTAGCAGACAGTCTGTAGTTAGCATGTGTATGGCTGGGAACTTTGCAAGGTGTAGCGGGTGGAGATTGACTGTGCCTTCTGCTGGTGAATGTCAGATAGTGGTGGGGGGCAGCTGAGCTTTTTCCAGTGCTCTGCCAGTGCCTTATATGATGTGTACAGATCTGCATAGGGTGCCTGTTCCCCAGCAGGACTGGGCCTAATGGTCCCCTCTACTGCCACCATTGCACAGATGTAGAATTTGGACCTGTTGCTGGGGGATCCTGTTCCACACCCTGACCCACAGAGGGCGGGTTGGGTGGTGCTACATATTGCGCTGTTGGGTCCAAACACCCCCTTTCACCTATAACATGTGACCACCCACACAGGATATGCACTATTCTGGGTACATCATAGTCCACAAGGGCTAGACGTGACTGGAAAAAACAGATGGACACGGGTGTATCCTAGGTGTGTTTGCAAGGACTACCTAACACACACTGGCACTGATGGGGACCTGCAGCATAGCCTATCTTAGCCAAGCCAGGTGCTGCGGACCTGGTGCTGGGCGCCCCACCTCACCCTCAGGGTGAACACAGGACCCGCACATTGTCACAGTCTGTAGCTACTCTGTGCCAGTAACACACACGGTCAGGTCCCCCTACCAGGCCTAGGTGCTGTGAGGGTGCATACCCCATCTTGTGGTCAGCTGTAGACTGCTGATCTGCATGTGCAGTGCATCATGGGTACAGGTGGGTTTACCCTATCCTGGTAACCACAGCAGACAGTTTGTTTGGTGACCTGCAGTCTTTCTGTAGCCAGCCAGCAGTGTGTTGGTCGCTATAGAGATGTTGCCCACTGGTTACTTCAATGACTGTGGAGGTAGAGTTCATGGGTTTGATCCCACAGTGGTGTCATTTAATATGACTGTCTGAGGCTTTTCCTTTTAATTTTAATCAGTGCTGCTATCAAAATGCACCTTCACAGTGCCGTAGCCTAAGGTGCCTCATAGGGCGCCATATACGGCTCCCTGTAATGCGCCCTATAAGGTGCCCTATAGGGCACATTATAAGGTGCCTCTGGAGTGCCTTATAAGGCTCCTTATTCGACACCTTAGGTTATGGCACTGTGAGGGTGTTTTTGCTGGCAGCACTGATTTAAATTACAAAAAGGAAATACCTCAGACAGCACTGATCTAAACTATAAGATAACACCTCAGACAGCCTTCTTAGGTAACACCACTGCATGATCAAACCCATGACCTCTGCCTCTGTAGTCATTGCAGTAACCAGTGGGCTACATCTTTATAGCTTCTAACACTGCACAGGCATGAACTTAGGATTAACGCGCGTTAACGTGCCACGGTGCCCACTATCGCGCGATACAGATTCTTGCTACCTTGCCACCGGAATGCCCACTCCTTATATGGCATCCTTCACATTATTGCTGCAACTAGCGCCGTTAACATTAAGACAGTTTAGTAAACATACCCCTTAGTTTCGATCTCCTCTAGTTGATTTGTTCTTTGTACAGTTCAGGGTATACAAAGTATTCTTCACTAGCACCAGCAACATAATTTGAAGGCATCAATTTTTTTTCCATCTTTTTTCTTCACTGTCCAACTTCTGAATTCATTGGAAAGGGCAAAGGCGCATAAACAGTTATACCTGGGGAAATTTTTCACAACTGCACATTGGAGAATTTCCATAGAATTCACCATATGCACAAAATTCTGCATTTGCACAGCACAATTCTGCACAGACACCAGCCAGGCAGAGAGTGAAGCAGGACTGGGTGCACAAGCTTCATTGCCTCGCTGTTAGCAGCAACACAGTCATGGGAACACTTCTGTTGGCTCCTGTGGCTGTGCTAGAATCCACTGTCAGCGTGTTTTGAAAGGTACACTGCTTGTATACCTTTGAAAATGCACCAGCATCAGACTCTAGCACAGCTATGGGAGCAAACGGAAGTACTCCCACAGATGTGTCCCAGCAATCGGGCTGCTGGTGAGTTGGGGGGGGGGTCTTACTGGGGGCTTGAAAGTGCTGCTAGTGAGCAGGTGGGTTTCTGGGACAGGAAGGGACTGCTGGTGAGCAGGGGTTTGCTGTTGGCAGGAAGAAGAGCTGCTGGTGAACAGGGAGGATTGCTGATGAGAGGAAGGGGGTGCTGAGGGCAGGAGAAGAGCTACTGGTGAGTGTGAGGATGACTGGGGCAGGAGAAGGGCTGCTGGTGAATCAGAGGAGTGGTGGGGGGGGGGGGCTGGAGATGGGTGGTTGGTGAATCAAGGAGTTTACTGAGGGCTGAAGATGGACTGCTGGTGAGTTGTGGGGTTACTGGGGGCTGTAGATGGTGTGTTGGTGAGTCAAAGGGGTTAATGGGGGCTGTAGATGAGCTGTAGATGATATAGGGGGTGGCTGGGGGCTAGACGTTAGAGGGAGAGAAAACAGGGGGGACAAGGATGGGTTGGGGACTGAACTGTGATTAAAGCTCGAGAGCCAAGGAGGAAAAAGGCAGGAGAAATTTTAGGGCAATTTGGCACAAAAATTTACTAATACAGCATGCAGAATTTTGCAGAATTTTAAAATACTGCATGCAGAATTTTCAAAAATTTGCATTGAATTTTACATTTTTTGTGCAGAATTCCTTCAGGTATAAACAATGGAAAGAGGGCCTCAAGGCACCAGGAGAAAGGAAAAACGTTAAAAACATTGGCAGGAACACACTAAGGTACTGGGATAGGGTAAATCAGCACTAACATTGGCAGGAAGTCCCGAAGGCACTGGAAAAGAAGCAAAACAATATCGGTACTGACAGAAAGACCCAAAGGCACTGGGAGAGGCAAAGTAGCATATATACTGTTAGGAGCACCCCAAGAGGCGCAAAGCAATGCCAACCTCAGAAAGAAGCAGAAACACAATACCAACATTGGAAAGAAATCCTAAAGCCACCAGGACAGGGAAAAAGCAGTACCAACACTGGAAAAAAGTCCAAAAGGCACCAGAAGAGAGTTAAAGTAGTACCACAAGACATTCAATAAGGGTAAAGTGCCACTGACATTGGTATGAAGAATCCAAATCCTCTAGGCAGGAGGGCAAAGCAATGCCAATAGAATTAGTTTACAGTGAGCGTTTTGTGGGGCGATGAAGAATTGGAAAGCAAGAATCTACATTCTGCCACATTAACAAAACGATCACAGGAAATTACTTAGGGCTCCCATTTGAATGGAAGATTGGAATTCAGCCAAAAATGTAATCTGTATTGTCTCCTAGTCACAAAGAAGCTAGTCTTGAGGCATGCTGCTCTTAATATATAGCAAACTTTTCTTTGAATAATGTTGCTTGCAAATTTAATGCAAGCAGAAACATTTGATTTGCATAATCATAATAAACTGCTATGTGTATCTTTTCATGTGATGTAGTTCATTATTTTTAGCATGTGTTAGATCATGCATATCGGAAAAAAATAATGTGCGTTAAATGCAATTAACAAATTAATTGTTCTTTAATGTATGAGTATGCCACAATGTGGCTTAGTAAACATGCCACAATATGTGAAATAACCTTTGAAGTCTCTAAAGAAATAAAAAAAAAATAATCTCCTTAGGACCCCCCCCCCCCCCCCACCTGCAGAAGTTAAGAAAACTCTAGTCTTGGGTATCCTATTCCTTTTACTTTCAAACACTTTTTCCACACTGTAAAAAAAAGAAAGTGACATTGATGAATATCCTCCCTCTTGGTACCTAAACAAATGTATGGGAAACTGCCCTCTTTTCTGTTGTCAAAAACTGCATCATCACCTGCAGGAATCTTCGCTCCTACCATAAACATATGATGACTTGTGGAAATCTTTTTCATCCTGTTGTCAAAACAGTACCACCTCAATGACACACATTGCATTGCAGTAGGGATGGTGCCTCTTGCTGTAATAAAATGTTCTGACCAGTGACAAAGCAGTAGCCTTTCTCATGCTGACTCTTCTGATCCATGACCTTCTCTCTCTCCATTGCTCACCCTAGGGTTTACCAGGCCCTCCCCACCAATATGGGATCCATCCCTCAATCTGGGAAGGAGAGGGAAGAGCCCCCTTCAAATATTTTTTACTGTAAATTTAGCTGCCTATTTGCAAAGAATTCATATACTTTTAATGCACATATTTTGCAACTGTTTTTCACAGAGAAAATACCTGGGTAGTTATTCTTTGGCTTTTAACTAGCATAAAGTATGCTTGGATAAATAGCATTTATGTATTTCTAAGTGAATATAAGCAATTTGTTGCTCCCTCCTGACCTAAAAATCCTGAGAAACATCTTTTTTTAACATGACTGAAGGTCAACATTTGGTAGACGTCTGCACATAGTTGCAATTGGACAGAGCAGAGCGATTTTCAGACAGGCCAATCTGCCCAAGTATATAGCTGTTTAACCAAATAAACACCTTATAATTTATAGTGAGCATGACACAAAGACAAAGCAAAGTCTTTTCAGAAAAAATAATCCAAAATGAACAGCATATGAGCAAAACACATCGTTCCATCTAAAACAAGTTTTCTATCACTCATATTCTCTTCATGCTTCTGAAAGGCACTTTGGATGCAAACTCAGTCAGTGTTCTGTGCATGATTAAAACGATAAGCACAGTCATTAACTAAACTAACTAATGGACTACAGAGTTTTAAAACTCCCAAATGCCATCATGATTAAATGGAGGCATTTACTTATTAATTTCCCTGCAAAGATCTTTGTTTAGTTGCAGGATACTGGAGTCATTATTTCACAGCTTTGCAGTCTGTTAGGTGACATCAGTAAAGAAGATATAGCTTATCTTACCAAAGAAATGTGAAAGTTACAATGTAGGACATTTGTGTTTGATTTTTATCAAATGTTATTAAAGTGCAGTGTAGACTTTTCATCTCACAACTTCAAAAATCTACTCAGGTAAGGGATAGATGTTTCTTATTGACTGATTTATCTATTAATATTTCATTTTTCTAGTATGTTGCTTTCTGACATTCTCTCAACCTTGTTAGTAGCATTGGGATATGAAATTTAAGAATTCTTTAGGTGATATTCACTCAGCTGAATTATGGATTCTGCAGGTTGAATTTTGACATTTTTTTCAAAGGGAAACTATTAGAATATATTCAGCATTCCCTATGATAGCTTGGCTTAAAAAAAAAGATGTTTGAAGATTGGTAAAGGTAGCATCATTACAGATGATAACTTAGAATTCTCCAATCCACCCACAGACCTGAACACAAACTTCACTCACTTAATGGGTATGTGCTTTTCATTTTCCCATGAAGATACCTCTGAACTGAATAAACATGTGTCTGCTTAAGGCTGGTGTTAAGCCTTGGGTGGAGTGCATAAGGGGCCGATTCTGACCCACGAATAGCGGAGTTGGATGTCCCACCCACGTTTAAGCTAGGGATCATATGCAGCACTTCTTGCTCCCTGCACATACATGCAGGTTGTGCAGGGAGCACTGGATGGGGATGGGAGAGTACAGTGCTAGGGCGGAGTGAGGGCGGAACAGGGGCATGGCCATGCACCCAGACATACATTGGCCATTCCGGGCAGACCTCTGTACACCCCCTGGAGCTGTACTGGACGCCTGGGTGTGGGGAAGATTGCGCCCTGCAGCCCTCCCAATGATAGTGCACCACCGCGGGAGATGTCCCGCCACCTGATACAGGTCTTGGCTGCACCCATCAAGGGTTGGGTGGCGGAGAAAGGGGTTTACTGTGCTGTTAGGCATTGGGTGCTCCTGTTGGATGTGCCGGTGCCATGGTGACAGGACGCCACGGCACCAACATGCCAGCAGGAGCATTGAGCAGTGGAGACAGGCAGCCTGCTGTACACCTCCCTGCTCAGAATACTGTGCATGCTGGACCATCCAAGTGACCTGATTCCGCAATCTGGACAATAGCAGCAAGTAAAGATAGGGCCAATCAAATCTGCACCATACAACAAAAAAGGTGTTTCCCAAGGCTCCACATTATCTTCACTACTCTTCACTATATATATATATATATATATATATATATACAATTTGCAATATCATAAGGCTCATAATGTCTTGTATCATATGTATGCAGACATCATGATTTACTTTTCTTTTTCCACAACAAAAGCAAATTACTCAACAATAATACATTTCTTTAATGCAATCTCCCATGCTTAATGGATCACCGACTAACACTAAACTATAAGAAAATGGAAATGCTGTACATTACAAGAAATCAGAGCTGCATGCCACCAATAGCCCTAAAGTTCAAGGATGGAGAATTTGAGGTAAAACCTGAAGTGCAATACCTAGGAATAACTCTTGATCAACGTCTTTCCTTACAAGCTCACATTAGCAAAATTGCAAGAACGATCTACAGTAAAATCAGAATTCTCCAACACTTACTTTGCGCCCTCTACTCGAAGCACATAATTTTAAAACAGTTTTTCAGGCCATGATATTTCCACACCTAGACTTCTGCAACAATATTTACCATAGAATACCCAAAAGTGCCCTATACTATCTAAAATGGCCAAGCACACAATAGCTCAAATCCTTCAGGGTGCATCTAAAGCTAACCGTATCACACCCATTTTGAAACAAATACACTGGCTTCCATTACTAAGTTGAATCAAATACAAATCCTGAAAACCATCTTCAAAATATCGCACACTCTATCTTCACAGTATCTACCATCCATCTTGCAGAAACCACCATACAACAGACTCAGGAGCTGTACACTGAACACACTCTCATTATCAGAAATATGATGACAGAAAAAGACTACATGGCCTATCTAGTCTGTCCTTCCATATCAACAACTACAACAGTCTCCTTTTTACCTTTAGAGATCCTCTGTGTTTGTCCCATGCTTTTTTGAAATCAGTTACTGTCCTCATCTCTACCACCTCCACTGGGAGACTATTCCATGGATCCACTACTCTTTCCGTAAATAAATATTTCCGCATATCACTCCTGAATCTATCTCCCTTCACCCTCATCCCATGTCCCCTCATAGCAGAACTTGCTTTCAATTGAAGAGGCTCTCTCCCTGAACATTTATGCCATGGAGGTATTTAAATCATATCACCTCTATCCCACCTTTCCTCTAAGGTGTACATATTAAGATCCCTAAGTCTGTCCTCATATGCTTTATAATGAAGACCACTAATCATTTTAGTAGCCACCCTCTGCACCGACTCCATCCCGTTCACATCCTTTTGAAGATGAGGTCTCCAGAATTGCACACTATACTCCAAATGAGGTTGCACCAAAGACTTATACAGAGGCATTTTCACCTCCTTTTTTCTGCTAGCCATTCCTCTCTGTATGCACCCAAGCATCCTTCTAGCTTTTGCCGTCACCTTTTCTACCTGTTTAGCTACTTTAAGTCATCAGACACAACCACACCTAGGTCCCGCTCTTCTTTATGATCAGTGATGTACATCCCAAGACCTAAGGGACATAAAGGAAAGAAATCACTCCTGGAGGAAGAAATTCTTCTCTTTGTTTTAAAACTTCTTTGATACCGATAAGATATTTAAGAGTACACTAATATATTTTGGGCCGATATTGAGCCACTGTGATCAGCGTGTTATAAAGTGCCTGACTGTGTGACTGAAAGTGAACCCAGATGTTCAGCACCAGAACCTATGTGGTATCTGACACTGACTATCCAGTTGTTGTTTTTTTAATTATCTTTATTTAGCATTTTAGAAAACACACAGACAAACCACCCAATACAACAATAATACCTAACGTAAACATAACTATTACAGCAAAATAAACCAACCCCCCCCTCTCACCCAGGCTTTCTGGGCTATAACCCAAACCACTCCCCTGCCAACATGTTACAAACCCCTCAGCCAAACGGCCGTAAAGGTGGACTGCATCCACCCACATCCACACCCATTATGCAGCCTGTGACCGGGCAACATATTGATCCAATAGCTCTCATCTTTTAGAAGTCAGCTCCGCATTCTCCAGGTGATAAAATTTACCATACAATTTCTCATATTTAGAGTACTGACACACTAAAGCCCACCAATGTTCTAAACTCAAATTCTGAAAAGATTTGTAATTTGCCAAAATCTGCTTAATCGCTATGGCCATCATAAAATTTAATAAAATACTTTCCCCCTGCCCTTTACCTGGATACACCTCTAGGGCTCTCAAGAGGACCACTCTCCTTGTGATCTCAATGGACAGCTTTAATATAGAACAAATTTTACTCCAGACTTGATTCCAAAATCGCTGAACCAAGGGACAATCGAAAAACATATGCAAAAAAGTTCCAACTTCCTTCTGGCAAGACCAACACAGACCTGAGGCATCCTTATCCCACTTAGCCAATTTCTCCGGCGTAATAAAAGCCCTATGTAGAAAAAAATATAAAGATTGTGTGATCGCCGCTGACCTTGACACCCTGGTAACAGGTCCCCATAGTAACTTCCAGGCGCCAAGAGGCACCGGACCTAACAAATCAGACTCCCAAACTCTCGACAGCCCCAACAGCCTCTGCGAAGCATAATCCCTGAGCACTGCATATATCCTGGAAAGGGCTCCCTGCTGCCCTATTGTACCCCTAAGCCCTTTAAGTATCTCACCCACTTCATCCAACTCCGCCACATTTATATTAGAAGCTGTAATACAGTGTTTTAGTTGAATCCATTTGAAATAGCTGACATCCGACAGAGAATACTCAAGCTTTAACAAAGCGAAGTCCTTCCAGCCCTTCGGCCCGACCATTTGCCCTAGAGTCCACACCCCTCTCTCCTGCCAATTTTTCCAAGCAAACATCCTGCCATGAATTTGACACAATGGATTCCACCATAACGGGGACATCCCAGAGGGCGAACTATCCTTAGCTACCAACCAGACTAGATTAAGATAAGCATCCTTCATTGCCCTAATAACAGATCCTGCATTTACCCATTCTGGCTGCTTAGCTCGTAACAAATAACCCAGAGGGTAAGGAGAAGACACACAAGCCTCAAACTCTAACCAAATGGGTCGCTGAACCAAATTCCCAAGATCAAGCCATAACGCCCCCTACTTCAGCAACAAGGCCTGGTGGTACCAACTAAGGTCTGGGAACTGTACCTCCCCCCCCCCCCTTTTCCTTAGAAGCTTTAAGTTTTTTAATAGCTATTCGCGGCTGAGAACCTTTCCACTATATACCTACATAGCACGTACAACATAAACATGTGCACTCCTTAGAGCATTGCCCAACAAGGGCACAAACACCCATACCCACAGGCTCCACCATCCAAAGCCTCATGGAGAGTCAGGCTGTTGGGCCCAGCACAGAACAGCACTTATCACCAAAGCACTACTCCTAGCACCTGCATAGCTTAGCAATGTCTGCACTGTGTTCAGGACTAGTGTGGTGGGCAGGGCTGCCAACCACCCCTATCTTTGCACAATGCTGAAGTGGGAGTGTGTGTATGTCTACCATTGTTTTGTGGCTGCCCACACCTCACTGGGCCCACAATGCTGTCTCACACCGTTTCCAGTGTTAGCCTGCCAATGTGCATAATGAGGAGCAAGGAATTGTGGGTATGGCCCGCACAGGACGGACTGGGCAGGGTGCATCTGCACAGGGGGTGGGGCAATGGTTGAGACATTTTAGTGCCCGACCATCACTTGCATGGACAGGGTGGGCACAGCATGTCATGCTGGGAGGTCACTCTCACTCTGATTGGGCAGTGACCATGGAATGTCTAGGTTCCCACATAATGCTCTACAGCATTTCTCTCAAGTGATGTCTGTCTTGTTTCTTTTCTGGAGTTCAGTCACTGGGATACGTGTTTGTGTTTGTGCTTGAATCCTATCTCTGTGTGCACATAGTTTTCTCTGGGAACATGTTCTATGGATTGGCTTGCAGACTATCTGCAGTTAGCATGTGTATGGCTAGCACACCTTGCAGGGTGCAGCAGGTGCATGCTGACTGTGCTCTCTGCTGATGAATGTCAGATCATGGTGGGGGGGCAGCTGAGCTTTTCCACGCCTGTTTGCTAGTGTCCTTGTGACAAGTGCATATCTGCATTAATTGCCCTGGACTGTGCCCTTTCACCAGCAGGACTGAGGTTGCTGGTCCCACAGCCCTTCATAGTGTCCCTCTACTGCCCCCTTTGGAAAGATGTAGAGTGTGGGTCTGTTGGGGTCAGATCCTGTCCACCACCTTGACCCAGAGAGGGTGGTTTGATAGGTGGTGCTGCTGCATAATCTGCAAGTGAGTCCAGACACCGCCCTGCTCTTATAACAAGTAACCATGGTAACCACACTGGATATGCACGATTCTGGGTACATCATGGTCCACAAGGGCTAAACATGACTGAGGAACACAGATGGACACAGGATTATCCTAGGTGTATCTGCAAAGAATATCTATCACACACTGGCACTGATAGGGACTTGCAGTAGAACCTATCTCACCCAACCCCGGTAGTGCAGACCTGGAAAGCTGGGTGCCCCACCTCATCCTCAGTGTGAGCACAGAACCCACACAATGTCATGGTCTGTAGCTACTCTGTGCCAGTAACACACATGGTCAGTTCCCCCTACCAAGCTGAGGTGCTGTAGAGGAGAATACCCCATCTTGTGATCAGATGTAGACTGCTGTTCTGCATGTGCATTGCATCATGGGTACCGGTGGGTTTACCCTATCCTGGTAACGACAGCAGACATTTTGTGCAGTGACCTGAAGTCTTTCTGTAACCAGCCATTGCTGTAATAAAAATCATACAGGTGCAGCACACTGTTAATACAATGACTTCCCAGCCAGTGGTCATGGATTCAAGCCCTCAGTGGCCTCATTTTATTAAGGCTGTCCGAAGCAAGTCATTTTCATCTCTGTAACAGTAAGACACATCTCTACAATCTGTGCTGCCATCCAAAAACATCCTCACCTCAGTGCCCTAACCTAAGGTACCTTATAAAGTGCCTTAGATTTGGGTTTGCCCTATCCTGGTAATCACAGCAGACATTTTGTGCGGTGACCTGCAGTCTTTCTGTAGCTAGCCATTGCTGTGTTAAAAGCCATACAGGTGTAGCACACTGGTTAATACAATGACTTTTCAGCCAGTGGTCATGGGTTTGATTCCTCAGTGGGCTAACAT
Organism: Ichthyophis bannanicus; assembly: GCA_033557465.1. Classification (NCBI taxonomy): domain Eukaryota; kingdom Metazoa; phylum Chordata; class Amphibia; order Gymnophiona; family Ichthyophiidae; genus Ichthyophis; species Ichthyophis bannanicus. Next base: position 387,102,090 of record CM066035.1, on the reverse strand, counting down.
CAAGAAGCATATCTGAGGCAGGTTTTTTCCATGCCTGTAACAGTGAGACACATCTCTGCAATCTGTGCTGCCAGCCAAAAACACCCTCACCTCAGGACCGTACTGTAAGGTGCCTCAGAGAGTTCCATGGCATAAGGCACCCTATGATGTGCCCTAGGCTTAGATGGCAGAAAGCCTACCACGCTGTCACGTAAACCGCCATTGACCACAACATACCAGGTCTGCCGTGTATTACTGTGCCGCTATGGATAGGTTGCCGTGTACTGGGCATGCAACTGGCATGTGTGATAGCATGTTACTGTGCCTCACAGTGCATGCACCATGTAATTGCGTCATCATGCCCTGCACATCAGACAACATGGAGAGAAGATCGAGAAAGCCAGCCTTTAGCCACAGGAACCTGCACCAGCTGGCCCAGCTGATATGCACAAGGCAGAGGCGCTTATTCCCTGGCTCATCAAGGCGCCAAGACCTCACCAGGGTGAAGAGGGCCAACCTGTGATCAATGCTGTTGTGCGCAGGTCTGTCCCATCCCCAGATGCCCGCATACCTCATTACAGACGTCTGTCATCAATCCTGGTGCTCTGGTAGGTGTGCATGCTGTTGTACGCAAGTCTGCCCTATCCCCAGGAGGCCTCAAGCCTCATTGCAGAGGTCTGTTATTCATCCTGGTGTTATGGTAGTTGCTCCTATTGCAGTGCACAGATCTGCTCTATTCCCAGGAGGCCTCAGGCCGCATTACAGAGGTCTGTTATTCATCCTGGTGTTATGGTAGTTGCTCCTGTTGATGTGTGCAAGTCTGCCCTATTGCCATGAGGTCTCAGGCCTAATTACAGAGGACTGTTATTCATCCTGGTGCTATGGTATGTGTGCAGGTTGCTGTGTGCAGGTCTGCCCTATCTCCAGAAGGCTTCAGCCCTTATCACAGAGGTTTGTTATTCATCCTGGTGTTATGGTAGTTGCTCCTGGTGATGTGTGCAAGTCTGCCCAATCCCCAGGAGACCTCAGGCCTAATTACAGAGGTCTGTTATTCATCCTGTGTTATGGTAGGTGCTCCTGTCGCAGTGCACAAATCTGCCCTATCCCCAGGAGGCCTCAGGCCGCAATACAGAGGTCTGTTATTCATTCTGATGTTATGGTAGGTGCGCAGGTTGTTGTGCACAGGTCTGCCCAACACCCAGGTGTACCCTGGACTACACAGAGAGTATGGAATCACATCCCCTGGATATCAGCATGCCTATTATACACATGCCATGGTGCTGCCATGTCATGCAAGGAGAGGGCAGTGACCCGGCATCTTGTGCCTGGGAGGCAGTACATAGGACACGTAGGTGGCACACCACACATGCCCAGCCTTACACTCCAGGGATATATGTTCCCTAATGGTCCCAAGCATTGCTTTTCCCCCCAGGTGGAGGACCTATGGAAGAAGGGGCGCGAGTTGCACCTGCACAGTTCACGCTACCTCAACTGCCTGCAGCAGGAGGTGATGGCCCAATGTGACGGTGAGTGTTGCAGCCTCTGCATAGCACAACATCATGTCCCAGTGGCACAGCAGCCTGTGGGGCCACATGCTATGTTTCTGTGATTTGGCAAACGCATGACTGCCGTGGTAATGTCTGGTTTCCACCACAGAGGATGCAGATGCTGGCGAGGGGCCAGAAGCACCAGGGCCACCCCTTCCCAGCTCCCCAGTGCCGGTGGAGAGGCCAGAGGAGGAGGACTAGAATGGAAGGCCTGAAGAGCAAATGTAGGGGGCAGAGGATGGGGAGGGGTGGGAGGGAGGGAAGGGGGAGGGTGATGGCAGGTGGTGGGGGGAAGGGGGAGGGGGGAGGAGGAGGGTGAGGGGGAGGATAGCAGGGAGGGTGGGCCTGTGGGTGGGCAGGGTCACAGGACAGCACAGGGCACTGGGGGCCCCTGCCACCTGCCCCATATGTGCGGCAATGGTGCTCGCCTGGGCGTGGCAACAGCAAACACTGCCACAGACAGGGGTTCTGCAGATGCCACCATGCAGACATCAGGCACATGGTGTGGGTGTGGTGACATATGCGTGGGCTACCTGTCTGTGGCAATGGATATTGTGCTGCGGTCCCTGCAGGAACAGGACCGCTCCATCAGGCAGCTGGCAGGCTCCATACAGAGTATGCTTGAGGAGATGCGCATGCAGCGTGAGGCTGGCATGGGCATTGCAGCTCCCCAGCTCATGGTGGCCCCCAGGGTGTGTGAGTACCACAGTGCCACATGGCACCCCTGCCCTGTGCTGTCCTGTGACCGGGGACCGCCACATGGGGGCAATTGTAAATAGGACAACTATGTGAAAATAAATATGATGCATAATTTTGGCTACACATCGCAATGGTCATGTGTCTCCTTTCCAGACATGCTGTTGAAGTAAGCATGACACGTGTGAGCATGTCCCAGCATGTACGTATGTGTGGTAGACATATCTCACATACATGGATTGGGCCCCACATCAGGTGTGGGGGATGGCCATGTGCGCAGGCATATATATCCCCTGGTGCCACCGGGATCTACCCATGTGCTGCGCTGTCCAGCAGACATGGACACATGCATGGTGGCTTGGATGTTCTGTCCCTATTTCGGATTCTTCTAAATGAGAGGAAGCTGAAGAGAAAAGGTAGTAGTATTTATGAAGCAGGAAAGATAAAAAGGACTGCTGTATCCAGGAGCAGGACCGGTTGATAGCTGGTGAAGCTCATAGAAGTGGATGGTGGTTTGGAGGAGGAGCGGTTCTCTACAAGTGAAGCAGGAGAAAAAACTACTGACTGTAGCTAAGTACTTTTGACTATCCTTTTTGCTTTCAAGTGTCTGAGGTTAATATGGTAATTAGACCTTGGTGTGGTTGTGAGAGAAGGGTCTCTCATTTTAATAGAATAAAAGGGAGGATATGCTGTGAAAGAGGAGTCAGTTCTCTCAAGGCAAATGATCCAACAAACATATTTTCTTGTTCAGGTCTAAGAGGGAGTTAGGGTTTATTTATAGGATGTTGTATAGCAGTGCACACATGGCACGGCGCATGGCACAGGTGGCATGGCAGAACCTATCTATATTGATTGGTGGCAGTGCAGACCCCCCACCCCCCAGGGACATGGGATGGGGACAGAGGGTGGCATGCCAATGGGTCAACATGCCATGGCAAGGCACATGTGAGCAGCGTGACCACATGGGGGACAGGGTCATCATGAGAGCGCAGACTCAAACATTGGACACATGCTCATAGGTACCAACAAGTGAAGATGCCTTTATTGTGGTGGACATGGTGACCTGGTTCCCCACACTCACGTCCTGAGTGCCCACCCACGTCCACGCCGCCCATGGCCCCTCACACCCATTGGTGCTGGTGCTGCTGCTGGCTGCTGCCCATGACCAGCCATGGCCTCCAGTGCAGCAGCCACCCAACCAATCCTGGATGCCATTGCATTTGCTGTCCCACGGAGCTGGCCAATCCCATTGCCTAGGCCATGCACATCCCTGCGGAGACCGCGCTGTACCCGGGTGTGGGCCCGCCTCTCTTCCCATTGTACACGTTGCTCCTCCCATTGGCCATGTAGCTCCTCACACTGGCCATGTAGCTCCTCACAAATGACCAGCAGCACCTGGCAAGTGTCTGTGGGTGAGACACGGTGTTACCTGTGAGACATCTGTTGCACCTCCCACCGTGACGCATGCAACAAGTGTCCTGACATACTACATAAAGGGCACACTATGTATGGGGGGAAATCCGCATATGTCGGTAGCACATAATGCTGGCCCGTCCATGAACATGAATGTTGTTTGCACAGGGTCCCACGTTTCAGAGGTCCCTGCCCAAACAACATACTGCCAAACACCATGGGGATAGCAAGTATTACACAAACAGACCTTCTGCTGCTGCTGCCGCTGCTGCTGTGGCTGCGGCAAAGTCAGTGTCCAGCCGGTCCTCCCCCCCCCCGCCTGTCCAGCAGAGCCCCCTGAGTAACCCCCCCTTGGCACGGGCAGTCAGGGCCGCAAGGAGAGTGTTTCACCCCCACGGCTCAGCTAAGCCCGCCTGCACTGATGGGAAACAGGCATTTCCTGTGTCCCATCAGCCCCGGTAGCCCTAAGAGCACCGGGAGGAAGACACCCCCTTTGCGTCTCTTGGAGCTGGTGCCAGAGGAGTGGGTCAGGGGGCGCTGCTGGTCAGGTGGGTGGGTACCACGGGACACATGAGTCTGCTGTTGCCACGGTGGCAGCGGCAGCAGCTGGTATGTTTTTTCCCTTAATACCTTCCCCTGGGCTGCTGGGGGGAGGGGTGTTAGGACTGCAAACAGGGTGGTAGGGGGGTGGGACCGGGAGTGGGCTGATGATGCACTTAGGACTAGTAATAGGTTGAGTGGGATGGGGCATGACATGCACATAGCTGCTGGTGAGGGGGTCGTGGAATGGAAATGGCCTGTGAAGGGAGGGGGCTATAAGTGGAAATGACCTGGGGGGGTGCTGGGACAGGATATGGGCTGATGGCAGGGCTAGGATCAGACTGGACATGGGCTGTTGGGGGGTGCTAGGCCTGGTCATGGGTTGTGGTGTGGCCTGGACCGTGATGAACCCATGGAGGGGCTGTAACTGAAGGAAGGCTCATGAGGGGCATGGAATGATGATGGGCTGAGTGTGGGGGGGGGGGCTAGGATATGACATGGGTTGATGGTGGGGCTCTGAAAGGAATAGATAAGTGCTGATGGGGGCTGGGATTGAATATGTGCTGATGGAGGGACACGGATGGGGCTGGAAATGTTTGGGGGTGCTAGGATGGGAAATGGGCTGATGGTGGGTGTAGGATAGGACTGGACATGAGGTGATGGGGGCTAGGACTGGACATGGGCTGATGTGGGGACTAGAACAGAGCGGGGCACCCCCATCCCCAGGTACAAGCTGTATGGTGCTTAAGAGCACACCCTGTCCCACCCCCAGCGCCTACACCTGCGTGTTGCCTCGTGACCTGCTAGGCATCTTGGCACATCAGCCACACCCGCCCCTACACGGATGACATGTTATTTCCCTGGCATGTGGCAACAACCTCCCAGCAATGACCATGGGAGCACATGTATGTGGGGAGACCCAGTGTGTGTGTGTGTGTGTGCTCCCACTGTTGTGTCTGGGAAGTTGTGTGCCACACCACCACATGCAACGGTGCGTGACAAGGTGGTATGGCCCCACAGCTCCTGCAGTACCACATCCATGGTGGTGGTTGATGTGCCTGATGGCCTTGGTGCTGTCAGTGTGGGCTTGATCCCCACGGTTTCTGGCCCCTCCCCGGGCACTGTGCTGTTGCTGCTGCTCCCCGATGGTGGGTTGGCGTCTGCTGCCCCCTCTTCCTCCTGTGTCACATCATCCCCTGGGACCTCCACACCGGCGCTGCCAGCAACCTCGGTGTCTGCCACCTCTGGCATATATCCAGCCTCTGTCTCTGCACCATCCTCCCCTTCCTCCGCCTCCATGGCCTGGGTGTCACCTGGGGGGGGGGGGGAAAGGTACACAGTATATATGTGATTGTCCTGAACACATATATATATAGCTCCATGTTACATCCTCACCAACAGCAATGTGTGTACCACCTGTAACTGATGTCACTACGCTTACAATGCGGTCAACACATGAGTGTCCAGTGGGATGTAACAGGTGGGGGGGGGGGGCAGCACATCTTGGTGCAGGAGGTGCTGCACCACATTGTCAGGTATGTTTGGAGGGACGGGGTGGCGAGTGACAGGCCTACTGTGCACAGCACTAGGTGTGCCCTGTGAGTATGACCTGGGGAGAGGGCACAGAGCTACATGCATCCAGGGGGGTTGTGCGGGAACGTGCATCATGACTGGGGCCAGTCATAGTGTGTGTGAGTGATATGTGTGCAATGGAGGGTGTATGTCTGCACGGGTAGGTGTTGGTGCAGGTGTGCCTGTCAGCCAGATGTGTATGGGGACTGCCACATTGGTCCCTGCTGTGGGTTGTGGATGGACATCTATCCAGCAGTGTGCGTTTGGGGGTGGGATATGGTGGAGGATGGGGGGGGTGATGTGTGCGGGACGTACATGGGGATGTGATCCCTCCCTATACGGCTGCTGCCCACCGACTGTTGCTGGCCATGGTAGTGGGTCAGATAGGTTGTCCAGTGTTTGGTGTGCCTGTCCCCCTGATTTGACTGTACTGGGAGCCATCACACCAGGTTTGTGTGTGGTGTGACATGGGTGTCTGTTTGGCAGGAGTCTGCGCACTGTCATGTGTCTGCGGATACATGTGTGGTAGGTGCATCCCCTGTTGGTATTCCCAGCATATCCATGTGTTCAGGGCCGGAACATCCATCTGGCAGGACTGTTCTCTGCACAGGACACTGCCTATCATGTGTCCATGCACAGACAACATTCTTATCTGCTTATCCACAGGGCGACCAGCCTCAGAGGGGGACGGGGATAGGCCAGCTCCCTCAAACAGCTGCAGTGGTGGTGGGGCCTCTTCACCTGCCCCTGTGGCAGCTGTGTGGGGGAGCAGGACCCTCACCAGCTCCCTGTAGGCTGGCCACAGCCCTCATCTGGGGGGTGTTGGGGGGAGATACTATGCATGAGGTTGCAGTGGGGGTGGGGGTCTTAGGAATGGGTATGTGCCACTACGGTGGCTGTATGAGAGCTGATCGTGGATGGTATTGATGTTGGTGTACCTGCATTTGTTGGAGAGGTCATTGGGGTTGGATATGGGGATCTAACATGGAGTGGTGAGGTGGTGTCCACTGTGTGCGGGGGTGAGTATCTCCAAATTGGGCCAGGTGTTGTGTGTCCTGGGGTATTCTGTGGATGGTGGGGTACACTGTGACTGGCTGACTGGGGGGTCACATATGGTGGTGGTGGTGGTGTGGGGTGAGAGGTTCAGGTGTCTGTCGTTGGTTCGTGCATGGCAACATTGCATGGGCACAGACATTGGGACATGACATATCCCTCACTGGTTGCTTTATAGTATCAGATATAATCCAAGGAGTCAGAAATGTATCAATAAACAGGTAAACCTCACAATGCAGAACACGGGAACAAAACAAACTATATAACCTGCACTAAACCAAATCAAATAGTACTAAGTACCACTAGTAACAAAGTAAGGAGGCCCTCAGCCATCCTCCCACAGATAAAAACTGAGAGGATGAGTACCTCAGATAATACCACAACAGTGCTTTAACTCGCAATGTGCCCAGAGTGACATCAATGGTCAAACAAGACCTCTGTACTGGGGCATGCAAAATGGGCCAGAACAAGCCCCCACTGTTGGTAATTTACAGGGAGAAAAGGTCCTACCTAGCTCACAAGGCAGTAGAAACAGGCAGAAGCAAGCAGTCAAAACAAGCAGCAACAGGCAGCATACGATGATACAGGAAAACAAAGCACACAAACATACACAACGGCTGTCCACAGGAGCCCCGACACCAGGTGTTTCACCAGTAAGCTTCTTCAGGGAGCTCTACATGCAACACACTGCATTTCAGTACCACTGAAGCAGATAGGTGCAACGCTGTGGCCGGCTCATGGCGATAGTATGTTTTTGGCGGGATAGCAGCTTTTACCATGGGCCAGCCACAGCCTTGCACTTATTTGCCTCAGCGGTTCTGAAATAAAGCGTGTTGCATGTCTAGTTCCCTGAAGATGCTGATTGGTGAGATACCTGGTGCTGGGGCTCCTGTTCATAGCCGTTTTGGGGGTGTTTGTGCTTTGTTTTCTTGCTTCATTGTATGCTGTCTGTTGCTGCCAGATTATACTGTGTGCTGCTGCCTGTTTCTACTGCCTTTTGAGCTAGGTAGTGCTTTTTCACCCTGCTAATTACCAATGGTAGGGGCTAGGTCTGGCTTATTTTGCATGCCCCGGTACAGAGGTTTTTTGGACCATTGATGTCACTCTGAGCATTTTTTGAGGTAAAGCACCATTGTGGTGTTATATGAAATGTTCCTCCTCTCTGATTGTATTTGTGGGAGGTTGGCTGAGGGTGTTTGTCCTCTGCTACCTGTGGTATGTTTTACTATTTAATTTTGTTTAGTGCAGGTTATATGATTTGTTTTGTTCTCTTGTTTTGTTTTGGCAGTTTTCCTGTTATTTGATACCACTCACTGGGCCGGACGGATGTCCTTCAGGCCCAGTAACCTGTTTCCAACAGTTCTCAGTCTCTGTCCTCTGTACCTGGTGGCTTTCCCAAATGACACAGGTTACACACTGCCTATATTGGGCTGGTCATTGCTATACTATGTCCCATACTGTGAATGTTTGGGACCCACCCCCAGGTACCTGTCCGAGCCTTTCGCCAAACCCATTAGGCAACTGTTGCTGCATCCATGACCTCCTGTGCCTATGTTGGCCCACACTTTATCTTAGGACATAGCCCGCACCCCCCTGAGGCTGACCCTGCATGTGCTGGGTCATTAGCTGTACGTGGGATGCATATCTCAGACCTACCTTCCAGTGGATGGGCTGTGTCCAGCACTGGGAACAGTCCGTGCAGGTAGACTGGGCTGAGACATTCTGCCAGCTGCTTCTCCAGGGGTGTCAGACCAGGGCCCATAGGTCCACCCCCACCAGTGCCCATAGCATGCCCTCTCTCGGCCATCATGTGGGCACAGACCCCACGCTTGATATTGTTAAATCTCTTGCGTAGGCTGTCCAGGTCCCTGTGTGGGCCCACGGCTTCCTGGACCTCCTCCCACACCAGGGTCCATGTGCTCAATGGTGTTCTTGAGCTCAGCCGCTCATACAGGACCTCATAGTTTTCTAGTACACTGGCCAGCAGGATGTGATTCTCCTGCTGTCTGAATATGAGGGCCCTCTTCCTTTCCTCCATGGGCACTGACTTCTGCCTACACTTTGCACCTGGTGGCCTCTCAGGCTGCTCTTGCGTGGGCTGGGGCACATCTGATGGCCCTGCCACCTCCACCTCAGGCTCATGCATCCCTGTCACCTCTGGGGACTGCTGGTCAGGTCTTCCCCTGCCCTCCCCTCCTGTTGTCTCCTCTCACTGCATATCCCTGCTCTCACTGTCGTCTCTCTGCCTGTCACACATCTCTCACCTCCTCTACCCCTCACCTAATCTACCCCTCGCCTGCTCTTCACCTCACCTACTCTACCACTCACCTACTCTATGCCTTGCCTACTCTACACCTCGCCTACTCCACTCCTCACCTACTCTACACCTCGCCTGCTCTGCACCTCGCCTGCTCTGCACCTCGCCTGCTCTATGCCTCGCCCGCTCTTCACGTCACCTGCTCTGCACCTCACCTGCTCTACACCTCACCTATTAAACACCCTTGGCCTGCATCACATGCGCAGGCCTATTTATGCATTTGCGTGTGGGGACGTGGCCTTGCGCGCATTGTTCATGCGCAGCACAGCACTTGGGGTGTCTGCACGCATTGTGCATGCATGCAGCATGTCTGTTCTTGCATTGCGCATGCTCAGGCCACGTGCCTATGTTGCATGCACAGTACTCCGTGTAGTGTATATGCTGTACATGCATGAACGAGCGACATGCACATGTGCCCGCAGCATCTATGCGTGCCCAGTGTTGCACATATGCAATGTGGCCAGCATCGTGTGTGTAACCCTGGGTTGCCTGCGTGCAATGCATGTACCCACACAAGTTGTGCGTGTTTCCGCGCACAACGTGCCCATGTTGTGCATGTGCAGCACAGGGCTCACATAGATGCTGTGTGTGCATGTGCAACATGTGCACGCCGTGTATGCCACATGTGTATGCGCCATGCACGGAACCCCACATAGCACATGCCCATGTCGCTCGCTCATACATGTACCGTGCATGCCATGTATGCATGTGGCCTGCACATGCGCAACACATGAACAGACATGCTGCATGCATGCGCAACATGTGTAGCATCACACACTACGTGTTTATTGCCCATGATATGCCCACTGGGTGTGGAACCCTTTGTACAGGTGTGTTGTGTTTGTTCTGATTGTTTGCCACTCTCCACACCATATTAAACCTCTGTCTCTGCTCTATCTTCTGTCCATGATGGCTTACTTTGTCGTTGCTGCATATGCTATCCAGGTGTTGGGGGGTGTTCTGTAGCTGTGGTTGCCTGACGAGGGAGATGGTGTCCATGGGGCTGTGCACAGCGCATGGGTACAGTCCTACTGCAACACAGACCTGCAGCTGTGGGGGCTCCGCAGGCTGGGGCTGTACCAGCATGGTGCAGGAAGCGGGTCGAGGTGCACCCTCACCAGCCTCACCTCTACAGGACCAGGGCCCAGCTCCAGGACATGCGTGAGAACCAGGTCATCTCCCTCTACCGTCTGAGCACAGGGGCTATTAGGGAGCTCTTTGAGGATCTAAGACCTGACCTCGAGCCCCTGACTGGCCAGTCACATGCCATACCGGGTTTGGTAAAGCTCCTGGGTGCCCTACATTTCTTTGCCTCTGGCTGTTTCCAGTCATCTGTGGCCGCAGTGGGTGGGAAGAGCCGCCTCACCTTCTCACGCTGTCTCCACCAGGTACTGCGGGCCATGGTGAGCCGGGTGAGGAATTACATTGCAATTCCCAACAATAGGCAACTGTGGGGGACCCTGAACCAGGCCTTTGAACTGGTTGCAGGGATACCACATGTGATGGGAGCTATTGATTGCACACATGTTGCCCTGGTCCCGCCCAGAGACAGGGAGGCAGTGTTCTGCAACTGCAACCACTACCATTCCCTGAATGTGCAGGTTGTATGTGATTCAAATATGCATATTCTGAATGTGGTTCCTAGGTTTGCAGGGTCCACCCATGACTCCTATATCCTGAATCACTCGGCACTATTCGAAGAATTTGAGACCGGACAATATGAGGGACTGTGTCCTGATGGGTGGGTATTTCTCATCTCGGACATGCACATGGTGTTCCTCTGAGTAACCGTATGTGCACATGTCTGCCTTTGTGGTGTGTTCCTAGTTGTGTGTGTGTGTCATCTGTGTGTGTGTTCTAATGTTGGGAGGGGGGTTGGATTTGCTCACAGATCTTTTTTGCTGCAGTGCTGTGTGTTGGGAGCACATTCACCCCTGACCATTTGGGCCATTTCACATTGTCTGATTTGTGTTGGCTCATTACAACACACATGTATGCCTCATGTATATCAACAATGTATTGTTGTCTCTGCCATCCTGTCTGGCCTCCTGAAGTACATGTTCCTGTACCACCTGCTGTGTGTGGACAGTATCATGGCCCTCACATGCTTGCACAGGTGTGCATCTCTGCCCTTGTCCAGAGTGCATTGGCATGTGTCTGCCTGATGTGTTCACAACTGGTGCTACTACCTTTCGGCTACAGGTGTTTGGTCATGTGTTTGGTGTGGTTACAGATGATGTTTATTGCCCTCCTTAAACTTCCCAGGTGTTCCATGTCTCACACCTCCAAACACTGGCACATAGCTGTTGTGTGCCATCATGTGCCATCATATGTTTCTGTCAGTCTTTTATGTGTTGTTGATTTGCACGTACATGCTTGTGTGCATGTGTGTGCACATCAGCTCCTGCTTTAACTTTCCACATTTCTTTATGCAGGTGATGCTGGATATGGGTGTCGTCCCTGGTTGCTGACCCCTGTGTGTCTACTATGGACACGTGCATATATGAGGTACAATGAGGACCATGCCTCCAGCCGCTCAGTCATTGAGTGCACCTTTGGCATTTTGAAGAGTCGCTTCAGGTGTCTGGATAGGACTGGCAGGACCTTACAATACAAACCCATGACTGTGGCACTGATCATTCTGGCCTGTTGCATCCTGCACAACATTGCTCTCAGGCACCATATCCCAGTCAAAATTAATGAGGATCTGGAATATGATCCTACGTGTCGTCTTCTACGTGCCCGTGGTGACACACATGAGGGTATGGCAATCAGGCGCCAGCTGATTGAGGAGCTCTTCTCATGTAAGTACTGCATATGTGGGTAAATGCATATGGGTATATATGTACATGGTGCCATGTGTGTTGCACAGCTCCATCATGACATATGTATGTTGCACTTGTATTTATGACTCCCCAGGATATGCTTTGTGACCTGCCTGGTGCAGTGGTGCAGTGGCAGCTGTGTGTACATCATTTAACATGCAGGAGACTGGGGTAGGTGGACATACAGGTAACTGTTCTGTGGTAACAGTCAAGCATAGCACATGTCTGAGATTATCTGTCCAATGCACATATGTTGTTGTTCACCTCTTTGACCTGCACCCCCATACCCCATATGTTCATGCTGGCACACATATGTGCATGTGTTCCTGACAAGCTCATGTATTCCAGCACTGTTTCTGGGACACATCCAACAGAGCTGCATGTGTCTACATGTCCTAGGTGTTCTGGTGGTGGGTCACACGTACACCCTTCCCTGACATTGTGGCATCAGCTAACAGCAGTGTATCATTGCATGGCCCAAGGCTTTATCTCCACTAATCTCCAATTGTTCACAGACAGGCCATATGCTACTAGTGGCATGCTCACCTTATCATACTGTGTGTGTGTGTGTGTTTTTGGCGTGTCTGTGTAACTATATACTGTGCAGCCAGTTTGCGTTATCATGTGGTGGTATGGGTCTGTACACCTGTGGAGCGGTGGTGACTGTGCTATCTCTACCTTACTGCTGTTGACCTTGTGAACATTGTGCGCATGTGTTCTGTGTTGTGAACTGACCTATCTCTTGTGTGCTGACAGACCACTGCGTATCAGCATTTCTGTATCACAGATGTCGCCATACTTTGGACATGCGGCAACAGTTGCTTGGCATGGGGACATGGTGATTCAACACATTTCGATGACATCTTCTGCCTTCACTATGACATGTTGTGACCTTTGCCTGCCTCAGACAATCTGTAGCAGACACTTGCTGCACACACAAGGTAGGTTGCACCTTTGATCTTTTGGGACTGACATCATCCTTTACATGTTTGTGCTTTACTGTTTGTATGTTGGATCTTTTCTGTGGGGTCTCTGTACACCAATGCTGATGGATATGAGGTGGACCTCTGAGCCACCTGTGTGACACAGGCATGGACATGACCATGCCCATGTGACACCCTCGTCTGTGGTATCATTTCTGAATGTCCCCAACATGCACTGTGTTCTGTGTTGTCATCATGTAATGTTTGCATGTCTGACATTTTATTACGTATGTATTGATGTTTGACACCCTGCAATGTGCCCTGATATTGTGTGCAGCATACCATGATGGTGTTTCTCCTTCTTTTATCACAGGGCAGAGGACACATACAGCACATCTACTACACTGCATCTACAGTCACAATCACCCACCTGTTGGAGGACACAGCAACACCATGCAATGATTCCTGAGAGATGGGGACATAGGGTGCTTGACCTATGCGAGTGGGACACATGCCTATGATGGACATTATTGTTGGACTGCTACTTTGAACATAACAGGGATGACCAGCACACCATTGCTGCCATGCTCTGGCTGGGTGTTGTGTTCATTGCAGGTGACACACATCACCTTTGCAATACTGTGGCACATTGAGATGTCACAATTGACTATGCATGCTTAGGGATTCAAGGACAGTGTTAATGGGACATATACAGTTGCAGACATCATTTTCACTGTGGATACTGTGTACTGGTCCCTACATGTGCAGCAGGGACTCACATACTCGCTGTATGTTGTATGTCCATCTGACATTGTGTTAATGTGTGTGGCCCATGTGTGTGACCTGCACCGCAGGATATCCTCATCTGTTTGTATCAACAGGAGCATACAGCCATGCGTGTGGTACAGGGGGAACATTGTGTTTGTCCTCTTCTATTTGTCTGGCTATCTTGCACTTGGACATGACACGCTGTTTGCCACCACACCACTTTGATATGCACCAACATCTTGGATTGCTGTTTGCCCTCACTAGGGGTGTTACAGTGCATCTGGGGAAGCACTGTGTCATGGTTCAACATACACGGTGCATGTGCATGTGAATGAATATATTGGTAAACCAGTGCATGTGGCGGTGTGGATTCTGTGTGGGTTACTGCCCCATGTTTGTCCTTTCTTTCTACCTCTATGCACATGTTCTTGTGTATGGCTACTGTCCAGACATGCTGCTCTACATTGATTTACAAACAAATCATTGCATGTCTGCAGAGTCCTATTTCTCCCCTGAGATTCTGCCGCTCAGATTACACTGGTACCTTTGCAGTGTAGCAGTGTGAGTGTCCGTTTTGTTCCTTCATTTGTGCATTCCATGTACCGAGACATATGTGTGAGGATCCTGTATCCACAGCACCCCATTGCAGCAGACCTTCTGCATAGTGCTATGTCTGTGAGGCTCTGCTTTGTTTATTCTCTATTAGAGCACCATAGGTTGCAGGTTTGAATCCCACATGTCCCTTCCTTTTATTTTCTTGTGTTCTGCTAACCTGACCATGAAGTGTCTATAGCTTCGTCACCTCTCCACACACCCTTCTGTCTCTTCACTGTGCACCACAGTGTGCCCTCTATGCAGCCTATCTGTCGCATATTAGCTGTTACATATGGCTCTTTCTTTGTACTGTCCATGTGAGCAGTCAGCTTGGGGGATTGGTATTGATGTTGTTGAGCTGGTCTGGGCCACGTTGGTGTACAGGTTTAATTTTCAGGTGTTCCTTTTCCATTCTATTCCCCATTTTGGCCTGGTCCACAGACCATCCACACGGCTGTCCCCTCAGCTGGCCCCGATGCCCCTTCTGTTTAGGTTCTTTGCTCTTTTGCATGCTGTTTCCACTGCATAACGTTTCACGGTATCTGTGCATGTGTTTATATGTGGCTCTTGTCCCAATTACAGTCTGTGATATGAGCTGTAGATGGCTATTATGCATGTGCGTTGCATCATGGATACTGTTGGGTTACCCAATCCTGGCACACAGCAGGCATTTTGAGTGGTGCCCTGCAGTGTTCTTGTATGCAGCCATTGATGTGGAACTCACCATAGTGGTGTATCCTACTGGTTTGTGCATTGACTTTCTAGCCAGTGGTCATGGGTTTGATTCCTCTTTGTTCTCCTTTTTTATGCCTGTCCTACACAACTACTTGGCATTCCTGTCACAGTCTTATCTCTTCAGATCTGTTTTGCCAGCACATGATACCCTCATCACAGTTGCCAACCATCCTTCTGTCTGTCTATCTGTGTCTGTCAGTTTTGTGGCATCCTGTCTTCATGTGCAGGCTGCTACCTCATGTCCTGCACTGGTACCCTTTTCTGCATTGTGGCTATTCATGCTTGCCTCTCCTTTGTCTGCTCTGCATAGCACTACTACTCCTCTATCCTCCTATCATTGCACTTATCTTGCCACCTCTGCTTCCACTGGTGGACACATATTCCCATCCTCTGCCACCAACTGTCATTGTAGCACTTTATATTACCAATACCCTATGCATCGGTACAGCTGCCTCTGATATGTTTGTCTACTTTACCGGCTGCCACATAGGCTGCACACTGATTTTGCAGGTCCATCAGCTCCCACCTCTACTTGCTTCCATCACTTGTTCATTGCTTTTCCTTGGTGCTCTGTGCAGTGTTTGGGTTACATCTGTTTTTTGGCCTTACATGCTTGTCAACCTGGGGCACCTTACTGCCCTTGGACGCCATATCTTGGGTCGCCTTAACATCCTTAGGGCACCTTATATGGCACCTTAGGTTAAGGCACCTTATGAGGCACCTTATAAGGTGCCTTATAGAGTGCCTTAACCTAGGGCGCCTCATATGGCGCCATTTGGGGCACCTTAGGGTATTGGCCACCTTATACAGTGCTATGTCAGCCTTGTAATGTGCTGTCAGGTTTAATATGCATTGTCCATTTAACGCGCGATAACTGGCAAGGCGCCCTTTACCGCATGTTTTACTGCCATTGCTACTTCAACACCGGTAAGCCCACTTCCTTATATGGCATTGCTCACGTTAGCGCTGCACTTATCACCGGTAACGTTACCGTGCTTTAGTAAACATACCCCATAGTCTAAATCAGTGGTTCTGAAATACTTCTTAAGGAACAACAGCATGTTAGGTTTTCAGGATATCTATAATAAATATGCGTATTCATTCTGAGTAATTTAAAAACCTGACTGGCTGGAGTTTCCCCGGGGAAAACTTTGAAAACAATCTGCCTAAGGTCTAGGAAATGGTAAGAGATGTAAGAAAAAGTGGAACAATTCTGGCTGATCTACAATGCAGATTCATTTTAACAGATCAAGCACTGTTTCTGGGCGAGCTGAAAATATAAAGGAAATGAAGGAAACTATCCATCTGAAAAATCAAAATACTGAGAGATGCAGAAAGTTTGGATTGGTGGAGAAATATAGAGGCTTATCTACTAAAGGGCATTAGCTGTTACTGTGAGGCTAATGGAGATTTTTCGCTTGGCGGCAGCAGCTAACACATGAGAAATGAAGATATCACAGGCACTTTTTTGTGATATCTGCATTTCATGTAGTGGACAAAGGGGGAGGTGGGATCTGGATGTAGTGTAGGAGTTCCTATTTTTGGCAACCATTGCATGAAAATATTTTGAGAGATGGGTGCCAAAAATGTCCAGATTGCATCTGGAGTTACTTTTACCTGAATAAGTGAAATTATCTAAAGGCAATCATGTTAGTGCATTATCATAGCCACTGCTGATTGGTAGCGACCATCTGCCCTGGAGGCAATAGCGCCCCAAAGGCCCCGATCAGGCTCCCTCCTGACCTGACCATATTGCTGGTGCCATAGATGTACAGATCCACGATGCTGAAAATATAAAAAATGTGGTCACCCCCTTTTAGCACAAATTCCTCCTAGACAGTTCCCCCAGGATGCTTGAGAGAAGCACTCATGATCATGGCTATTTTGAGGAGACTTAATGACGGGGCAGAAGTAGGGAGGACTGTTCCTGCCCCCATTGACCACTAGACCACCAGGAATTGTAAGGTTCTGATTGGGAGGGATGAGGAATTGGGGAATGGTGAGGGGGTGGGGCCCGATTAGGTCGACTGACTATGTGGGATGTCAGTCTTAGGGGGTTCGCCAGTCCCCTACCCGGACAGCTCCCGATGGGGAATGGGAGCTTTCCAGGGGGGATCAGTGCTGAAGGGGGAAGTTGCAACATTTTTTATATTGTCAGTAACACGGATCTGCACATCCATGGCATCTACAATATTGTCAGCTCAGGGGAGAGCCTGATCATGGCCTTGGGGGGCTGCTTACCTCCAGGACAGATGGCTGCTGTCAATCAACACTGACAATATTGTCAGATCAAGGGGACCCAATCAATGCTTGGTGAGAATTGAAGCAATCAGGGGGACTTCCCATGCTACATGCTGATGCAGGAATTATTGCTCTCCACAATAAGCCCAAAAGCTCTGCAGTATCTGCAAGAGGAAAGCTTGGAATGCCCCCCACAGATACCATGGAGGTTTTGGATTTACCATGGGCTGTGGTTTAGTAAATTTGCCTATACTCTTTCTTGAGGGGGTACTGAGAGCAGATGAGGTCTTCAGAGGTAAGTGGACATTGTTTTCTTGGGAAATTTGTTTACTAAAAACTTAAGATAGAAGAAAAGACTGTTAGTTTATTGATAAATTATATGGGGGTTGATAACACAGGTACACTACCAAAAAACTGCCTCCAGTTTTGCAACTGATTCCTATAGATTTTGGGGTGCTGAATCCAGGAAAAATAGCCAAAATGTTCCATCATGTCACGTTTTCTTGCAAAATTAGATTTCTTACCCATATAAGGAATGTTCACATAATTTCTTTTTAGCCGACTGCAGTTTATTTTCTTGGCCCAAAATAGAGGTTGTAATGGTTAACTAACTAGAAACACTCCCTCATGATATTTTAGAGTGTTTTGTATTCATTTTATACATTAACAGGACAATTGGGAGGTGGGGGGCTAAATCCAGTACTCGCGCTGGCGCATGTTCTTTCCTGTTCGCCTCGCCTCGTTCGCTCGCTCAAACATGGTGGTTGCGACATGAACGTTCCTGTCAAATTTCAGTTTCTTGCAAGTTCATTATTACCTTTTGTTTGCTCAGTCGTAATCCAGCTTTATTCCGAAGTGGTTCACTACAGTTGTAGTTTGCAGTGCTGTGTATTTGTGATGGCTCACAGAGCCAGAGGTTGCGTCAACTCTCCGGACAGTTTTTGTTTTATTTGTGGGGAATATACCGTGAAAAAGCGGCAGAGGAACATTTCTGCATTTATTAAAAAAGTATATTTCGCCTATTTCGGTTTGAAGCTAGGCGATCAAGACAAACCGTGGGCTCCTCACAAAGTGTGCAAGACATGTGAGGAAGATCTACGCTTATGGATGAAAGGTAAAAAACAAGCATTTCGTTTCGGAATACCTATGATGTGGCGTGAACAAAGAGACCACAGCAGTGACTGCTATTTTTGCTCTTGCATTGTGAAGGGATACAACTTCAAAAATAAGAACGTAATAAGTTACCCCAACCTTCCCTCAGCAATTAGGCCTATGCCTCATAGCAACGAAGTACCTGTGCCTGAACCACCAAAATCTTTGGATCATATTTGTGTGGACGGTTCTGATCATGATGAGACTCATCAGATGGCTTTTCCCGATGAGTCCAGTACTTCCGAGTTTGAAACTGAACCAGATCTGAAACCTGAACTTTTCTCTCAAGCTGAATTGAATGATTTAGTCCGGGATTTAGGACTCCCAAAAGATGCTGCCCAACTGCTAGGTTCTCGGCTTAAACAGAAAAATCTATTGTCACCAGGAACAACTTTTTATTGGTATCGCAACCGCGAGACACAATTTTTGAAGAATTTCAGCAAAGAGGAAGATTTGGTATTTTGCAACGATATATACGGAGTGATGGAAAAGTTTAAACTCAAGTATGATCCTGCTGAATGGCGGCTGTTCATTGATTCGTCAAAAGACAGCATAAAAGGTGTTCTTCTTCATAATGGCAACACATTCGCTTCAGTTCCTATTGCTCACTCTGTTATTCTCCAAGAAAAATACGAGAATTTGGCCCTGATTCTTCAGAAGATTCGTTATGATGAGAATAAGTGGATGATTTGTGGAGACTTTAAAATTCTATCCATGCTATTAGGGCAGCAATCCGGTTTCACCAAATATCCCTGCTTCCTTTGCTTGTGGGATAGCCGGGCCCGCGACCTACACTGGGGGAAAAAAGACTGGCCAAGTCGGGAGTATTTGAGACCCGGTGAGAAAAATGTTCTTCATGAGAGCTTGGTACCTCGTGATAAAATTCTATTACCACCTCTCCACATTAAGTTGGGTCTCATTAAGCAATTCATCAAGTCCCTTCCAAAAGATGGTGAGTGCTTTCGGTACCTTTGCTCAAAGTTCCCCCGACTTTCTGAAGCAAAGCTAAAGGAAGGAGTGTTTGTTGGCCCTGATATAAGGAAACTCATTTCAGATGGAGCATTCGCTGAAACGATGCCTGAGAAGGAAAAAGAAGCCTGGGATTCCTTCAAGGATGTTGTTCTCAAATTCTTGGGGAACAGGCGGGATGAGAACTATAAGGATATTGTTGCCAGGATGCTCAATGCCTTCAAAGAACAAGGCTGTAACATGAGCCTGAAAGTCCATTTCTTGCACTCCCATGTGAACTACTTTCCCGAAAACTTGGGGGCGTATAGTGAAGAACAAGGTGAAAGGTTTCACCAGGACATCAAGGACGCAGAGAGAAGGTACCAAGGAAGATGGAACACCACTATGATGGCTGATTTCTGCTGGTTGCTGCTGCGGGAAACCCCAGATGAAAAATACGCCAAGCAGCGCACCAAGAGAAGCATTCGGGGGAAGAAGAAACGGGCCCACCAGGAGATTGATTGACCCAAGAATGACTTTAAAATCTAAACTGTGTTGGCAAATATCGTGTTTTTACTAAACTTTGAAATAAAAATTTGCTAGTTATTGCCACAGTGTCGGATCTCATTTATTAGAATTTTATTTTCACACCATCGGGTGTTTGTCTTCATGTATTGCAATGGTGCGGTTTGCGTTTTCTATTCTTACATACATACCTGTACAACATGTTATTGCACATTTCTTTGCTTTGCTTTGTGTCTAACCTCGCTCTTATATGCTCAATGTTTGTGCACATGTATGTGGCTGTTTTAAGTGCAGACAATTTTGCTACCATCACAGTGTGTTTTGTTGACATTACTCTATTCTTATGTGCTGCCTTGTTACAATTTTCTTTATTCTTATTTGAATAACTACTAAACAATTAGTATAAAGAATTCATCCAAGAAACTTTTATCTCGATCGCACTCAATCTGAAACGTTCACCTCAAACTGCTAACCCAATGTAGCAAAAAATCTGTACGTGATGGAGCAAATTGGTTACCAGATTTGGATTCAGTGCACCAAAAAACGTAAAAATCAATCGAAACATTAGAGGCAGTTTAAAAAAATTTTTTTAGTGTACCTGTGTAATCAAACATATTAACTCAGCAGACTTGCTAACCAGAGTGGAGGAGTGGCCTAGTAGTTGGGGCAAGATACTTCAGGCTGGAAGGTTGGGGGTTCAAATCCCACTAGAGGACAGCAACATTGGGCTGGAAGGACTGGGTTTCCAGTCCCACAGGTGCTCCTTGTGGTCTTGGGCAAGCCACTTAACCCTCTATAGCCCATGTTCCCTGTAAAATAGTTATCTCCAAGTTATAATGCCTGTTCAATGTAAACCACACTGATGCAGTATATAAGAGAATGTAAATAAACTGTGTTAATCCCCTTACCTGGGATATTCAGCAGCACTAACTGTGAGGTGCTGCTGCAGTTATTAGCTTACTTTAAAAGTGCAAAATTAATTTGTCCTAGATTTAGTTAGGTTTGTACAGCCCTATTAAAAAAAAAAAAACAAGTATTAGTTTGCTTTAACGATTTATTAATTTGTCCAAGAAACAGTTGGCTTTTATAGTCCTGAAGCAAAGCAGAAAGGCATTATTTATATTCCATGCTATTCTGCATCAGGGTGGTTTACATTATAACTTGGAGATAACTATTTTACAGGGAACATGGGCTATAGAGGGTTAAGTGGCTTGCCCAAGACCACAAGGAGCACCTGTGGGACTAGAAACCCCAGTCCTTCTGGCCCAAGGTTGCTGTCCTCTAGTGGGATTTGAACCCCCCAACCTTCTGGTCTGAAGTACCTTGCCCCAACCACTAGGCCACTCCTCTACTCCTGCATTAGCTGTCTTTAAAGATTTATCTTAATTTGTCCTAGATTTAGTTAGGCTCTTATAACACTAAAAGCAAACCCACCAGGTATTAGCTAGTTTTAAAGGTTTATAATATTTTCCCTACATTTAGGGGCTTGTTTACAAAGCCGCGGTGGCGATTCGCGATCGTTATCGGAGCCGCGGCCCCATTGAAATCAATGGGGCCGCGGCTCCGATAACGATCGCGAACCGCTACCGCGGCTTTGTAAACAAGCCCCTTAGTTAGGGTCCTAGAGCTCTAAAGCAAAAGAGATTGGTAGTTTGCCTTTTTTTCCTACCCAACCTCTAACTCTCACCCACCCCAAGAACATCTCTTAATTTATAGTCATATGTCACGATTGAAAAAGTAAAAATTGTCACTACAGGGTATTTTCATTAACAAGTGGTTAACTCTTAAGAAACTTTGCAGTTCATCGGGAAGCCAACATAAAATGATAGCATAAAATATGCCAAAGCATTTTAAAGAGCATTGTATTAGTTCAGGTGTCTCTACTATCTTAGCAACCCTAACAAGTAAATGATTCACTAATACAAAGATACAGATAGCAGTCCATCAGGGAGATGGGGGCTATTTAGTTTTTGGCACCAGGCTGGTGAGAGGTTGTATGTGTGCACTCAGAGCAAAGATTGCCTGGCATTCAGAGAACATATCTGATCTCTTGAGGTTAGAGTATTGGACCTGAAAGAGCTGAGACAGACAGGAAAGTATATAGAGGAGACCTGCAGGGACTTAGTAGAGAAGTCCTAGTCTGGCAGCCTTTGTGCTGTCTTGGAGAGAGATGCGACTTTAAAGAAAAGCATCACCTTGGAAAGGCAGTAAGTTATTATGTAGGTAAGACCAACCCTCCATGAGATACAAAAGCCTCTCATACCTAGGAGTGTGTCTCCAGGGACTTCATCCCAGAAGGGAAGGGTTAGGGCTGCCATCTTATTAGCTGATTATATCACTAGGTATGCAGATAGTTGGATGGCTGGTCACCTGGTCACTTTCCTATGTGGTGCAAATGTGGCGGTTCTCACACATCACCTTGATAGGGTTGGAGACAGAACTAGAGGAGAGCCAGGTATCTTGGCAAATGTGGGTAGCAACAGTATAGGAAAGTATGATAGGAAGGTTCTGGAGGCCAAACTTGGGATTTTAGGGAGAAAATTGAAATCACAGACCTCCAGGATAGCATTCTTGAAAATGTTTTATGTTCCACATGCAGAGCACAACAGGCAAGCCGAGAACCTGAGTCTCAGTGCATGGACGGGTAAACATGAATTTAAGTTTTTGAAAATTACAAAGACTTGGTGACATGCCATGAAGTTACTAAGAAATACGTTTAAAATAAATGGGATAAAATAGTTCTTCAATGAATAACTAAGCTCTGGAAGGTGTTGCCAGAGACTGTGGTAAAAGCAGTTAGTGCAGCACAGAGGAGGGATTTGGATTTGTTAGGAACTGGGCTATATTCTGGAGAAGGTGGAGCCTATTCTGAAAAGATGGGCTCCATCTTAACTAAGCTGGTACTAGACTACTAGAACAAATATTTGCAAAGAAAATGGAGAAGCTATTTAAGGCCACGGAGCAGGGTCCCTAGCCGGCCAAGCGCAACCGGGTCTATGGCCCGGTGCTGGAGACCTTGCTCCGTGGGTGAGGCCAGGCAGTATACC
The DNA here is from genome assembly GCA_033557465.1 of Ichthyophis bannanicus. NCBI lineage: Eukaryota > Metazoa > Chordata > Amphibia > Gymnophiona > Ichthyophiidae > Ichthyophis > Ichthyophis bannanicus. Next base: position 387,079,215 of record CM066035.1, on the reverse strand, counting down.
ATCAGGGATAGGTTGAGTGGCTCATTAGTGTTATGGGAGGAGAGGGAAGAGGCAAAGGGTGTCTAATTTAAACTTATTGGCTCCCTTCTCTTGTTTGAGAGCAAAGCCAATGAGGGCGCCGTGGGGCTGCCGGGAACGGAGGGAGGGGGAGAATGGGTATACATACCACGTGGCTTCCACCTCCCTCCATTCTTGTCTGCGCAGGAGCAGGAGAGGTTTTCAGCATCATCGTCTAGGAGGGCAGTACAGCTGCACCTTGCTGGCTTCATCTTCGGTTCCCTCAGGGTGTGCACTGGAATCAGCAGCTTTGGAGGAGGTTTTCGGTCATTGGCTTTTCCTCCTGGAGTAGTTCATCATGCTCAGATTATGCAACTGTAAGGCACTTAATTGCAAAAAGGGTAGAAGGGAGAGAGGCTGTAGTTTAGGGTGGATAACTTGTAGGCATGCCAGTGTGGCACGGCAGGGCAGTAAGTGCTAGGGGAGCTTTGGTCACCCCTTCCTGGGCTGTCTCCACTGCAGAAGCCAATAGTCTGGCTGCTGCTCTCATGCAGACTGAGGAAGGGTCTTCTACAGTACAGTCAAACCTTGGTTTTCATTTGCCCTGGTTTTCATATGCTTCGGTTTCCGACGTCTTTTTTGACTGAGATTTTGTCCCGGTTCTCGTACATCACCTCGGTTTTCGTAAAGTATGTGGAATTAGTTGAGCCAGTGCATAAAATGAGTCTGAAAACCTATATACAACTCCTGAAGAAGTGTCATGGGATAGAAGGCAATACATACACCCTCATGCTGCACACCGGTCTGTATACACTGCCGGAACGCCCGCCCGGTCCCGGCAGCACTGCCCCCCGGACTCACTGATCGCCAGCGTGATGAGAAGCGAAAGCCAGCTGAGCAAGTAAATGAAACACATCCTCGAGCCTAGTCAGAGTCAGAGAGGCAAGGATTGTGCAGAGAGGAAGGCCCCAATCTCGTCCACCGCCTGCCCCTTCTCTGGAGCACCACCTCAGGCTCGGAGGTAGCAGGGAAGAAAAGCTGTCAATGTAAGCAGGAGATGTTGCATGAATGTGGGAGGCAGTTCTTTCTTTTGCAGGGTACTGTATGTCTGAAGCTATATCATTAAGATTTTCTGCCATTCTGAAGCATTGAGCAGATAATATAAAGGTATTTTAATGGGCTGAATCCAATGTGATTCCGAAGAGAGCTGGGCACAGCAGCTTGTCAGGGGTGGCTAAGGCCAGATGTTAATATACTGTACTGTATAGTACTGTACTTAGCTTGCTTTCAGTGATGTTAAATGTTCATTTATCCATTTCATTAGTCATTTATATTTATTTCTCATTGTTTTCTGTATGTAAAAATATAGTTATTCTCTATAAAATGTATTTTTGTGAATATTTTTGGGTGTCTGGAACGGATTAATTGGATTTACATTATTTCTTATGGGAAATATTGCTTCAGTTTTCATACGTTTCGGTTTTAGTCAGACTTTTTCGAACGTATTAATCATGATAACCGAGGTTTGACTGTACATAGGGATACTGATGGGGTGAGTACAGAGCAGCTTTTGGATATTGAGGGATGTTCTGTGGGGTCTCAGCCCATGGTGGCTGTGTCAAGGGGGCAGGGAAGGGGTAAGGGAGATCTATAGACAAGGCTGCTAGAGGAAGGGGCAGAGGCAGAGTTAGGGATCTGCCTGGTCCTGGGTATGGAGCATGGTGTATTGGATGCTGGGTGTGCTGAGGTAAGGGACAGGGGGGCTGGGGAGGCCTTGAGCCTCCTGGAGTTTCTTCCTTTGAGGGAGTATGCAGTTCTGCAGTTGGCTCAGGGGGTGAGGCTGGGGCTTCCGGTGTGGCTGTGGCAGAGCATAAAGGTGCATGCAGGCCATTTGATTTGCAAAACTTTGAAGGCCTACCGATGACTCATGGCCCCACATAAGGTTATTGGGGGAGTTATGGTGCAATGACCCCTTCAGGGAGAGCACCTTTTGTAGGGGGATGGGGTGGAGCTGATCATTTGGCTCCTGTCTTTGGCTGGTCTGCTGTGCACATGAGCTACCTTCCTACGGGGGTGTGGTGGTTTTACAGTTAATCACTGACTCAGAGGGGGTTCGGGCCCCTCTGGGTCTTCATAGCCAGGGGCTTTGTCTGGTGTCATTCCCACCCTCCCCTTTCCTTCTCTGGTATCTCCACAGGTGCTGCCAGCATCACAGCAGAGACTGGATCAAATAGATGGAGGTCTCTTGAGGTCTGAAGTTACGGGATAAGCTGGTCCTCAGCAGATGAAGGCGGAGTGCAGCTCAAGCAGTGACATTGTAACACCTCAGATTCTGGATTTGCTTGCACCAGGGCCGGATTTATCTTGAGTGAGGCCCTACGCCAACAAAAATTGTGGGCCCCCAGCAGGGGCAGCCCAAGGGGAGTGCGGGGCCTCATTTGCATAAGAGGCCTCATTTGCATAAATATTTGCATAATGTTACCATATACTAACTTTTAGTAAACGTGCCTCTTAATGAGTGTATGGATAAAGAAAGACTAAAAGATTTCTACATTACTATAATCTAGTGCCAACTGCCAGACACATTAGGAACTACTACAAACACTGCCCATTTAGAACCCATAGCAAACCCGCCATATCGTAACAGCACTACCAGGACTCACAAAGCACCATACTCTACCAATCAAAAGGCAACACTGCAAATATTAAACCAATACATTTCAGAGAACAACAATGCATGACCTACTGGGGAAAGAGAACAAGTGGCAATGTCAAATAGGAATTATATAAACAGAACACCTCAGCTCAGTTACACATGCAGAACATAGACCATCACCAAACAAGTAATCACAATTTAGAAACAGGAAGACAATAATTAAACTGGGAATCCCAAAAGCAAAACTTGGAATGTACAGCACTGTAGAAATAAAACTATACATTAATTTGCTCTTGTACTAAACAAAGTGCAGACGTCAATGATGCACATTTACCAGAGCTGACATATTCCAATTAATAAATTCAAAATAAAGAGATATTTTTCTACCTTTTGTGCATTTTTTTCAGCTGCAATTGCTCCAGCCACTTTCTTCTGGTTTCTTCGTGTCTTCTGCTAATTCTCCATCGTCTGCTGTCCATTTGTCCTTTCTTCTCTCTTCTAGTTTTTTTCCATTCTCTCTCTACATCTGCTTTAACATACTAATCTTTCTCCTTTTGCTCTTTCCTCATTCCTATTTCATCCTCTCAAATTTTACCCCTCCATCCTCAATCCCCACTTACTCTCCCAATACCCGGCCAATTGTAGATTTTTTATCCCTCCCACACAAAATATTTTTCCCTTCTCCATTTTACTCTTCCAGCCCCATCCCATTCTAATCCTCCCCCAACATCAGCTCCCTTCTAGTTCCAGCCTCACCCAGCATCCATTCCCTTCTAGTCCTTGCATCAGCCCATTTCCAGTCCTAGCCACCCATCAGCCCATTTCCAGTCCTAGCAACCCCCCAACCCAATACCAGTCCTAGCCCCCCCATCAACCCACTTACAGTCCTAACCCCCCATCACCCCATTTTCAGTTTAAGCCCCCCTATAACCCATTACCAGTCCTAACCCCCCATCAGCCCACTTCCAGTCCTAACCCCATCAACCCATTTCCAGTCAGCCCCCCATAGCCCATTGCCAGTCCTAAACCCCCCCATCAGCCCACAGCCCATTACCAGTCCTAACCCCATAAGCCCACCTCAAGTCCTAACCACTCCCCATCAGCCCATTTCCTGTCCTAGCCCCCCATAGCCCATTATCAGTCCTAACCCCCCCCATAGACCATTACCAGTCCTAACCCCCATCAGCCCACAGCCCATTACCAGTCCTAACCCCATAAGCCCACCTCAAGTCCTAACCCCGCCCCATCAGCCCATTTATAGTCCTAGCCCCCCCATAGCCCATTACCAGTCCTAACCCCCTCCCAACAGCCCACAGCCCATTACCAGTCCTACCCCCATCAGCCCACCTCCAGTCTTACCCCCCCAGCCCATTTCCAGTCCTAGCCCCCCCATAGCCCATTACCAGACAGCCCACCTCCGCCCACAGCCCATTACCAGTCATAACCCCCCCATAGCCCATTACCAGTTCTAAAACCCCCCCAACAGCCCACAGCCCATTACCAGTCCTAACCCCATCAGCCCACCTCCAGTCTTAACCCCCCCAGCCCATTTCCGGTCCTAGCGCCCCCATAGCCCATTACCAGACAGCCCCCATCAGCCCACAGCCCATAGCCCATTACCAGTTCTAAACCCCCCCCCACAGCCCGCAGCCCCCTGCCCATGTCCAGTCCTACCCCCATCAGCCCACCTCCAGCCTTAACCCCCCCAGCCCATTTCCAGTCCCAGCCCCCCCCCCAATAGCCCATTACCAGTCCTACCCCCCCATCGGCCTAAAGTAACATTTAATTTAAAAAAAACGCTGGCTGCTACCGCTGCCGCCGCGCCAGCATGGACCGACCCGAGGGGCCCCCTCTGCCCGGCGAATCGTCCGTCCGTCCCTCCCTCCCTCCCTCCGTGCCGGCTTTGAGAGGCGCGAAGGGAGAGTGTCTCCCTCGCGTCTCTGTTAAGCCCGCAGGGGCTGATGAGAAATTTCCCATCAGCCCCTGCGGTCTTAACAGAGACGCGAGGGAGACACTCTCCCTTCGCGCCTCTCAAAGCCGGCATGGAGGGAGGGAGGGACGGATGGACGATTCAGCCGGGCAGAGGGGGCCCCGCGGGTCGGTCCATGCTGCCGCGGCAGCAGAGGGGGCCCCGCAGGAACAGTCCATGCTGCTGCAGCGGCAGCCAGCATTTTTTTTTTTAAATTTAATTTTAAGGCGGCTATTTTTGTGGGCCCTTGTCAGCTGTGGGCCCTACGCCACGGCGTAGGTGGCGTATAGGTAAATCCTGCCCTGGCTTGCACCTGTGGCAGTACCGGCTGCAGTCCCCGCTGCCATAGGTGAGAAGTCAACTGGATCAAGGGAGGACTCGGGGGCAGTTCAGGGTTGCAATGCAGGGGTGTACGCAGCGGGTAAGGTGTCACAGAAGCAGAAGCATGCATGCCAGCATAGACGGGATTCTGATTTCTCCTCTTCCTCTTCTGATTCATCTTTACTGGGATGTGGGGACAAACATTCCAAGCACCAAAGCAGTATGGGCTTCTATTAGCTTATGCAGACTCGATATTGGAGGCCTCACAGACACACGAAGGGTGGGCCTGGTTGAATTATGATGAAAAATTAAGAGATAAGATGGAAATGAATACACACTTGTCATGGGGGATACAAGATATTAATTTATGGTTGACGCATATGTCAGCCAGGAGAGGTACAAGTAGTAGTGGGGGTGTGAAAGGGGGCCTAGCATTCACTTCAGGGGCGAACCGCTCCTTTCGGCTCAGGGCTAATGTATCTCAGCAGAAGCCAGGGGGAGGCAGATTGGGAGATTTCTGTTGGCAATTCAACAAGTCAACCTGCCCTTTTCCCGAATGTAAATTCTGTCACATTTGCTCCTCTTGTGGCGGGGGGCACCCAGCGGTTAAGTGTAGCCAAAAAGGAGCCTCAGTGCCCCCTTAGGCCAAACAAAAATGATTGGGATACATTTGGCCTGGCTCCTACTCCTGTGTGAGTCGAGGCCATGCAGCCATGGCTGCATTGTTATCCTAGGCGTTATGACAGTACTGTCTTAGAGCGTGGTTTTCAAAGGGGTTTTGTTATTCCTGTGCAGGGACCGGTTTATTTGCCTTTGGCACACAATGCACCATCAGTTCAACAATTTTCGACTGTCGTTCAGGGTAAGTTGACAGTGGAATTAAAATTGGGCAGAATTGCGGGCCCCTTTGCTGATTGGCCTCTCCCGGATCTTGCTATCATGCCTTTAAGAGTGGCCCCCAAAGAAGAACCAGGGAAATTCTGCTTGGTCCACAATTTGTCATTTTCTGTGGGAACATCAGTCAGCGACCATATCCCCGAGGCATTGTGTACAGTGCGCTATGCGTCCTTTGATTGTGCAATCTCCTTAGTTCAGAAATGTGACGTGGGGGCTCTTCTAGTTAAGGTTGATATTGAGTTCGCATTTCGATTGCTGCCAGTTCACCCGTCTAACTTCCATTTGCTGGGTCTCTATTATCAAGGTGTGTTTTATTTTGACAAGTGCATGCCCATGGGTTGTTATGTGTCCTGTTCATACTTCGTGATGCATGAAGCAATATCCACTTTCCTGCACTGGATATTGGTGCATCGGATGGGTATCCCAAATGTGGTTCATTATTTGGACGATTTACTGTTTGTGGTGCCGGCTCATTCTGATGCATGTAGTTCTCTTCTGCAGGGGTTCATTGACTTGTCTAGTGAGTTTTGCATCCCCTTGGCAGTGGAAAAGAGTGAGGGACCATCTGCAAATATCACTTTTCTTGTCATGGAGCTGGACTCGGTTGAGATGGTCGCGCATCTTCCTCCTGTGAAGATATTGAATTTATAGGTGTTAGCAGTTGCAGTGGGGACCTCCCGCAAGGTAACCTTGCGGGTAAAGCATAGTTACTCACCTGTAACAGGTGATCTCTGGAAACAGCAGGAATTTAGTCTTCACATATGGGTATCGGTACCGACGGAGCCTGCGTGGGAACGCTCCCCAGCGTCCAATAGGAAAGCTTTTGGGAGCATCCCACAGCGCCTGCGTGCTGCCTTCCTGCCTTTCCCAACTTTCCCTCTCCAGTTGAGTTTAAAGCTGAGACAAAGAGAGAGGGAAAGAGAGAAAGAGAGAGAGATACAACTCCTAGGGGAGGTGGGTGGGTTGTGAAGACTAAATTTCTGCTGTTCCCGGAGATCATCTGTTACAGGTGAGTAACTATGCTATCTCCAGGAACAAGCAAGAATGTAATCTTCACATATGGGGACTCCCTAGCTGCAGATGCCAGGGAGAAAACTCCAGAAGTTGTGTGCCCTTGTGAAAGGGCTCCACTTCCCCCCATGGATCTCTTGCATCCTACCAGGGATGGTGGGTAGGAGTTGATTAAGTCTGGAACAGGTGTTGAAGAACAGCCTGACCAAACAAGGCATCCTGGCGGGAGTCCTTGTCTAAGCAGTAATAAGCTGTGAAGTTATGAACCGAAGCCCAAGTAGCTGCTCAGCAGATGTCGTCAATAGACACAGAGTGAAGATGAGCCATAGAGGCTGCCATGGCTCTCACATTGTGAGCTGTGACATGGCCTTCCAGAGGAAGGTTTTTACTCTCATAGACAAAAGATATACACTGTGCAAACCAGTTGGACAGTGTCCTTTTGGAGACTGAAAGTCCCAAATGGCTAGGAGCAAAAGCAACAAAGAGTTGAGAGCACTTCCTATGTTGCTGTGTCCTTTGTAAGTAAAAGGCCAGAGCCATTTTACAGTCCAAAGTATGAAAATTCCTTTCTGCATTTGAGGAGTGAGGCCTTGGAAAGAATACAGGAAGGTAAACCGCTTGGTTTAAATGAAAAGGTGACACCACCTTTGGCATAAAATGTGGGTGAGTCCTAAGGACTACCTTATCATGATGGAACCTTGTATAAGGAGGATCAGCCACCAATGTTTGCAATTCACTGATGCAACATGCTGATGTGATTGCAATAAGAAAGATGACCTTCCAGGAAAGGAATTTCAAGGAGGTAGTGGCTAATGGTTTAAAACTCGATTTCATAAGTTGCTCAAGAACCAAATTTAAGTCCCATGCCACCGGTGGTGGCTTAATGGGAGGCTTAGTTAAAAGAAGGCCTCTCATAAACCTCGCTATGAGAGGATGAGAGGAATTAGGTTGCCCATTTAGAGGCTTGAAAGAACTGCAAAAGCACTCAAATGAACTCTCACTGAATTTGTTTTAAGCCCTGCATTAGACAAATGAAGGAGATACTCCAGTAATGATTCCAGAGGTATCGCAAGAGGGTCAAGACCCTTCTGCAAACACTATATGGTAAACCTTTTCCACTTGAAAGCATAAGAGCATCTTGTGAAAGGCTTCCTGGAAGCATAAATGATATCCTTTACCTGCTGAGAAAGGTTAAGACTGTGAAGTTCTAGGCTTTCAGCAACCAGGCCCTGAGATGCAGAGACTGGGGATTGGGATGCCACAGCATCCCATCCTCCTGAGAAAGGAAATCTGGAGCAGATCCTAACTCCAGAGGCAGAGCTTGAGAGAGATGTAGGAGCAGAGGGTACCACATTTGCCGTGGCCAATGAGGAGCTATGAGAATCATATGACCTCTGTCCCTCTGAAGCTTGAACAGGATTTTGGGAATTAGGGGAATGGGTGGAAAAGCATACAGGAAGTCCTGGCCTCAATGGAGGAGGAAAGCATCCCTGGCCTGACAACCCTGAGCCGGAATTCTGGAACAGAACCGGGGAAGTTTGGCATTCAGCGGACTTGCGAAGAGGTCTATGTCCAGGGTTCCCCAAAATTGGAAAATTTTGGCCACCTGGTCTGCATGGAGAGACCATTCGTGTGGAAGCAGAACTCGACTGAGTCTGTCTGCCCAAGAGTTTTGAATGCCTGGAAGATACACCGTAAGGAGATGAATCTGATGCTCTCTGGCGAGGGCCCATAGTCGCAAAGCTTCGTTGCATAGCGACAGAGAGCCTGTTCCGCCCTGCTTGTTAACATAGAACATGGCTACTTGATTATCCGTTTGAACTAGAACTGTCTTGTAGCTGAACTGGGTGTGGAATACTCGAAGAGCAAGGAAGATTGCTCTGATTTCCAGGAGACTGATGTGTAGATAGGCCTCCTGTGGAGTCCAGGTACCGTGGGTAGAGAGGCCTTGCAGGTGGGCTCCCCAACCCACCTTTAAGCATCTGTTGTTAGAGTGGCCTGCGGTGGGGGTTGCTGAAAAGGAGATCCCACCAAAAGGTTCTGGGGTGACTGCCACCATTGGAGGGACAAAATAAGGCAATCTGAGTTTGCTGTTTTGTCTGACTGTCAACCTGATGCCTGAGCCCACTGAGTGGATAAAGTCCACTGGGCTGCCCTGATATGGAGGCACTGAAAAATAAATCCCAATGTGGAAGATTGATAAATACCTCACCAAAAAATCTCCCCAAGACTCCCCAATGAAGATTAGTATATCTTTTTGTCGGGCCGCAGAGAGGGAGGTTCAGACAATTTTCAAAACCACACCAAGCTACTGCGGACCATTTTAATCACCCAACAGTTCTTTAGTGAAATAGGCGAAGAAAGTGAAAACTTATCTTAAAATGCGAAGAGAAGGAACTCAGAGACTTGAGTAGACTTGAATGCCAAAGTCCGAATTTCAAATGATGTGCACGTTCCGGGGTCCAAAAGCCCCTGTATCAAGTGCTCCTCATGTAAGTCGCCAAAAGGTGGTTCTTCTCCCTGCGTCAACTGAACTGTTGGGTGATTAAAATGGTCCGCAGTAGCTTGGTGTGGTTTTGAAAATTGTCTGAACCTCCCTCTCTGCGGCCCGACAAAAAGATATACTAATCTTCATTGGGGAGTCTTGGGGAGATTTTTTGTTGAGGCTGATATGGAGGCAAGCATAAGGAACCACATGCACGGTGGATGCCATGTGGCCTAGCAACTGTAACATTTCTCGAGCAGTAAGGTGAGGTTTTAACACTGCTTGAGAAGCTAACTGCACAATGCGAAGGCAGCGGGCCTGTGGCAGGTAGGCCCTTATCTGTCTGGTATCCAGCAGAGCTCCTATAAACTCTAGAGATTAAGTGGGAGCAAGGTTGGATTTTGGGAAGTTTATGACAAGTCCCAAATACTGAAGGATGTGCATTGTGCGAGAGAGAGAAACCCTGGCCTCTGGCTCTGAAGGGGCTCGAATGAGCCAGTCGTCTAAGTAAGGGAAGATGAATATTCCTAGGGTGCGAAGAAATGCTGCCACCACAGCCATGCATTTTGTGAACACCCTTGGTGCTGAGGCCAGGCTAAAAGGAAGAACCCTGTATTGGTAGTGCTTCCCCTGAAATAGGAAGTGAAGGAACTTTCGATGAGTTGGATGGATGAGAACATGAGTGTACGCATCCTTGAGATCTAGAGAACAAAGCCAATCCTGACTCTGAAGGTATGGCAATAAATAATCTTTATTGAGGACCCGCAGCCTTCGTCAGGGGTCTAAAAAACAAAAGTACATTAAAATCAATCGCAAAATTAAAATAAAAAATAAAAAAACAAAGAAAAGTGGACATAATTAAAACTATGTTATAATTAACACATTACCAGGGAACCACACAGATAACAACGTCTATGTGGTACAGTAGATAATCTTCCCAATCTGTAAAAGGTATAAAAATGACAACCGTAAAGAAAAGGTAAAAATACCGTATAATATATACATATAAAAAATATGTGAAGAATTAATAAAATAATAAATAGAGGATGATAAATACAAGCAACTAAAAAAACACCCAAAAAACAAAAAACAAATTGGGAGCCCAATGTGCACGAGTCATTGTCTAAAAGTGAGGTAAAATTGGGCTAAATAAATAAATACATGGATACAAGAATACATTAGAACAATAGATAAGTGGCAGGAGGCCAATTGTGACATATGGCTTAAAAACAGAGATTGTGCACCAATGTGTGATGCATTTGAACAGCTGACCCAAATAAAAAGACCTATTGCATGCAAACTGCAATGAACAGCTATTTGTCTAAATACATATAAATTCAAGGGTCACATTGCGATACACTGTAGTAAACGAATTTGAAAACATAATACAAAGGATTAAAATGTTATGCGGTGCAATAAGCTATAAATATGATAAGAGATTGCATGAATAGATAAACATAAATAAAATTATCAATAACCATGCAATAATAAAAAAATGTATATAATAAAAAAGCTGGAGAATATAATACAAATAAACAACACATGACTCAACCCATAAGTGAAAAACAGCTGATAAAAATATGCTAATCATAGGTTATATCAGAGGGATAAGTGGTGTGCATGGACATAGATATAAAGTGGATACAAGAATAGATAACAGCTTCGAAAAAAACTAGTTCCAGAGGACGTGTAAACTATAGGGGAAGGAATAGCACTTTTGACAGTGTCCATTGCCAAAAAACATCAAGAAAACCTTTGACTTAACCATGTCAATGTAGAAGAAATGTATTAGGGGCCTTTAGAATCTACCAATTAGCTATGTAAAGGAAAAAAAGCTTTTTTAGCATAAACAAAAACAAAAAGCAGGTCCAAAACGGAGATACAACATAAATAAATAGAATAGCCCATGCGAGTGGAGCATATAAAACTATAAGCATACGAAATCATGTGCAAGAAAAATCGAAAATAAAAACAAGTAGTTAAGCTGTGTGTCTGTAACAATTACAAAGCCGCCGAGATTGCACATCTAAAAAAGCGGGAGAAAGCTTTGCATTGGAAAGTAAAAAAACAGTCTTTAAAAATGACAGTATGAAGAAAAAGAGGTGAATGTACCAAAACGATAATTAGTATATGTGTTTGTGGCGATCGCAGAGCCGCCGAGATTACACTTCTAAAAGGCGGGAAGAAACTTAGCGTTAAAAAGTAAAAAGACGCCAGTCATTGAAAATAACGGCATAAGAAAAAGGGGGGGGGGAAAAATGTGTGAACAATAAAAGAACTTCTTTTGAGCACGTTCTAAGGATATAAATGGCTGATTGCCCGATGTGCATTGTGCAAAAAGATGTAAAGGGAACCTAGTGAACATAAAACAGGATTATACGATAACTTGAAAAAATAATAAGAAGTCAGCATGCTAGGTGCCGAGAGAAGCAACCGTGTGAAAAAAACCAAAATTAAAAAGAACGTATTGAAAAAAAAAGGGGGACAATTAGAATATAGGGGAACCTTATGTAAGATTGGAGGAGAATAAAAATGCAGATAAATAAAAAACGCTACAGGACTAAAGAACAGCATGTAGTAGTGTCGTTAATTTAAAAAAGGGAGCAGAAATGTGATTTGCAAAATGGCGAAGGAAAAGAAGACATACCTGCACACTGAGTCAGAGGCGGGAAATGGCCGCGCAGAGGCACATGAGTGCTATTTAAAGGGGTAGATGGCTCCCCCTACTGGCGTTGAGTTCAAAAAAGTTTTTCTGAAGGGAGATGGCATTTGTTTCAAATCATAATTAACAGGGGGTATGAGACTCCTCCTACTAGCATTCTATCTTATAATTAAAAATAAAATAAATTGAAAATATACATGTAATATATCGTCTATAATATACGAATAATACAAAAATATGATATATAATATATAAATAATATGTTAAAAATAAAAAACAACATCATTAAAAGTGACATCCATTGGGGAAAACAAAAACCCTAAAGAGGAGGGATTTCATCAGACTAAAATTACATTGGTAAAAAAAGGGAGGGGGGGGGGAATTTAAAAAACAATAAAGCCATTGAAACACGTAATGGCAACTGCACAGAAATGATAACCGTATAGGAATGAACAGTATGCATTATAATGTGCATAAAGCCCAAAGACAAGGGAGTAAAAAAATACAAAAATAAAATTTGAATAATAAATAATTAAAAGATAAATAGTATGCAAAGTAGCGTAAAAAACAAAGATTGTGTTTTGCCATAATCAATAATATAATGATAAAAATTATGGGGATAAAAATAATAAACAAATAAAAAATTAAAAGAGCACAAATGATAGCATAATGAGAAATTCACAGGAATGCATTATATTCAATGTCCTTATTTAATCCTTTTGGATGAACGGTGTCAAGTGAAAAAATGTATCTTTGTTCCTCTTGAATTAGTTTTAGATTAAGGTTTCCCCCACGAGGGGAGGGGAACATTCGCCTAATGACAAAGAACTTTATATCATTAATATGGTGTTGGGATTCAATCCAATGTGACACCAAAGGAGCAGTAATGTCCAGGATTGAATCGAGCCCAATATGTTTAAAGGACTTTGTTCACCTCAAGCTTAATTAATCTCGGATACTTAATGTATGCCTGATTAGGATAAACATCTTCACCTAAGTGTGTGAATATGGCACTTCTTTTCCTTTAAAAGGTTTAATCACCTATAAAGCTACAATTATCCCATGGATGGGAGGTAATCTGTGACTAAATTCCTGGGTGATTCATACAACCCTTGCTTGGATAGAGGGAGTCTTTCAAATGCCCCTTTCATCTGTCACTTGGTTTTAACACCTATTTAAAACAATTTCACAGGTCTCTTACCCCCTATCTAGAAGACCTCTAGAAACAATGTATGCTAAGTTATACTCTGATTTGCTTTAAATTAAAGCTCTTTACTGATACTAGGCCCTGACTGAGTATTAAATTTAAACTAGAAGCTCTCTGCTGGGTTTTAAATTTAACCAGAAAGCTCTCTGCTGGGTTCTGAATTTAAACTGAAAGCCCTCTGCTGGATTTTAAATTTAAACTGAAAGTCCTCTGCCGGGTTGTGTTTTTAATTTAACTAAAAGCTCTTTGCTGGCAGGTCCCAAGATGACGGAGGAGTCAGACGCCGAATGAGAGGTGTGGAAGCTGTGAGATTGAATCGCTCCTGATGGGGAGAAAGAGGAAACAATGTTCAGCCAAACCCCCTGAAGCCTCTTTACCGGTCGTCGGATCGACTCAATCCTCTATTCTGGCTTTTTTTCCCCCTATGGCGGCGTCATTGGCTTCGGCGGACCCGTTGAATGTTTTGGCGGATCTGAGCAACGGGGTTGAGTTGAGCCCCGTGCAAATATTGCTACCGCAGCCCGGAAAGAGCTTCGGGGAGGGGCTGTGTGCAGGAGCACCTCCGGAGTGTGGGAGTGCGGCTGCATGTGGGGGTGCTCGCCTGAAGCAGATTCTGAGCGGTCCCGCGGCTCCTGGTGGAGGAGCTGTGTTATCGGAGGTAGCTGGAGCAAGCGGAGGGGTAGAGCAGTTGAGTTCTGGCTCCCCTGAATCCTCAGTACCACGGATGCTGTGTAGTGCGGATAAACCGGCAATGGTAACATTAGATAGCTTATGGGATGCTATCTCCTCTCTTCAAAAATCCCTGTTTCCCTTTGTGGCTGCTGTTTCGCAAGAATTGTCTGTTCTTAAAGCACAGAGTACAACGTTGGATTCTAATGTTGCAGAACAAGCCGTTAGAGTTTCGCGGCTAGAAACCCAAGTTGAAGAGCTCCAGGAATTGGGAGGCACCCAGACCAAGGATCGGTTGATTACCGCTTGGCGGTTGGAGTTTCTGGATAATCAATTGAGAAGAAACAACTTGAGGTTTTTAAATTTTCCAAGATCTCCACTGATGGATTCTACCGGGCTGGTTCATAAGTACCTTACTGAGATTTTGTTCATGCCCGCTTACTCTTTACCTCCAATTGTTCATGCTCAATATGTATTTATTTCCCCTGGGGAAGCGGGGGGTGAGGAAGGCCTCGAGGGTGCAGCTGTGCCAGCCCAATTGGATCTGACTGACTTTTTAGAAAGTTCATTGGAGGTAGTGACTAGCCGTGCTACACTTCTGGTATCCTTTGCCTTTGAGTCTGATTGAAACTCTGTTCTGAGATTATATTTCTTGAAAATGGCTGTTTCTCAATTTATGGGCTCAAAAATATTGATATTTCCTGATTTATCAAGGTATACCCAAAGAAGGCGGAGAGCATTTCTGGCCTTGCGTCAGAGAGCTCTCGATTTGGGAGCACAGTTTAAGTTAAAATATCCATGTAAATGTTTATTATTATCAATCTAAACAATTTCTTTTTTTTGAACCCCAACAATTGATTTTGTTTCTTCAGGGTAAGGAGGGGATGGGGGTATGATTCCTGTACCGGCTGCCATGATTAACATCTTTGCTCATATGATTGGAGGTACCCTTTTCGGGTTTCTCCTTTTTGTTTTGTATGTAATTTTTCCCTTTGGGACCTTATTGTGGTTGTTCAACATTGAGGTCTAAACCAGATTGAATGGTTCTTTTCCTTTGTGTATTATGTTTGTTTGTATTATTTTCTGTATTCATATTCAGTTTATTCTGGATTGTATGGAAACTTAATGAAGATTAAAGTTTTAAAACTCTTTGCTGATATTAGGCCCTGACTGATGTAACAAATACACTGGATTCTAATTTATACAGATTAATTAGCTTTAATCTAAATAGTTCCTATTTCCTTAAGATTTAGAACAATTTCCAGAAGTAAATACTTACAATTGCAGATCTCTCTCCAGAAGTAGCAGTGCCTTTTTATAGTCCTTCAAGTCTCAGGTTTTTCAGGAGGTGGAGATTTCCAATGTGGAATTGAAGTTATTCACTGATGGAGCAGGTGACTTGAACTTTTGATATTTATTTTCAAGGGTCCTGGTGTGCCAATCCTTGGCCGCAGGCATGATATAATTCTGGTCTCACTCGCAACATCATTTTTTTGGAGTTTTTGGAATTAAAGTTATGGCCAGACAGGTTTCACAACTGCAACGTGGTATTCTGGTGTGATAACACTGTAGTGGTCAAAGTGATTAATCCCTACTCTCCTTGCTGTGCTCAGGTTGTTGCCTTAATGCATGCTTTCCTGTTGACTTGTTTGCGTTTGACTCGACATATTCTTGATTATGTTAACAAAATTGCTGACTCTCTTTCCCATTTCAAATGGGACCAGTTCCGGATTCTAGCACAAGAAGTGGACTTTGGAGGGGAGTCCGGTCCCAGAGCACCTTTGCCTGTTTGGACTTTAGGGATGCTGAGTCTTCTGAGGAGTTTGTTGGCATCATCCACATGGTCTGCCTATTGCAGAGGTTTTGATAGAGTGGCTTCCTTTCTGTTGATGCAGGGATGGCAGCAAGGCAAAATGTTGGATCACTTACTAGACCAATATATTCTCTCTGCCAAAGGCAATGGGGTATCTAAAGCAGCCGTGCATTCGCATTTGGCCGGTTTTACCTTTTTTGCCCGGCTGCCGAGTGGGGCAACCCTTCGGGTAGATTTGTGGTCCGCAGGTTTTGCTAGGCTGGGAACAGTCATCACCAACTCTGCACGACTCCCAGTGTCCGATTACACACAGCCTACTCATATGACTGTGCGGAGTGCTGTTGGATGTAGTGGATTCTGCGTATGAGGCTGCTTTATTCCAGGCAGTTTTTTGCCTAGCCTTCTTTGGTGCATTCTGGGTCAGTGAGCTGGTCGTGAACTCTGCTCATGAATTTTGCACACCAGTACAGGTATGTTGAGGGAACATGTTTGGCTGGAGGTCAGGCAGCTCCACATTTTATTGGCCAGATCTAAGACATAAGATTTGAGAAAAGGGCTCTGGGTGGTCCTAAATGTGATTGAAGGTGTTGTTACTTGCCTGCTACCTGGTTTAAGAGGCTACTTAACCTTGAGACCTGAAAGTGGTGAATTGCTGTTCATTCACCAGGACTTCCTCCCCCTGCTTAGATTTCAGTTCACGGCCATCTCACGTCTGGCATTGCGGCGCTTGAGGGAGGAACCCGTTGTGTTTGCCTCACATTCTTTTCGCATTGATGCTGCTACTAGCACAGCTGCTGCCGGATTGTCAGACTACATTATTCAGAATATTGGAAGATGGTGTTCCTGGTCCTTTGCAGTTTATGCTCATTTAGGAGTCCGGGAGTGGGGTGTAACTACCTTTTCTGATTTCCTAACACTGTTCCTTTTTGCAGATGTGCAGCAGCAGCCCCGGAATTGCTGGTTGAACGGTCTTTCTTTTGTTCACTGGGCTGGTCAGTGAACAGCTGCGTGTCCAGTGGGGCATAATTTGAATCTCACGTTGACTAAGGTTTCCGTGTCATGGCTGGGCGAGAGTACATTATAATATTACATTGGAGCCAGCTTCTGCCCTTGCTGTGACATCACAATTAGGTGCAAAAAGCCTGGCAGTGATTCTTCTGCATTTAGGAGGCAATGATCCTTGTTCTTGGATATGCAAGCAGATCATCCGGTCAATGAAAAGGGACCTTGTGGAGGTTTTCCACATGTTCCTTGGGGTGATCTTGTTATGGTCCGACATCATTCCGAGGCCTTTCTGTATGGACCAGTGGTGCTGGACAAAGAGGGTTAACAAAAATCAATTGCCAGATTGGGCATTGGGTGTGCGAGCAAGGGGGTTATCAGATTATGCACAGCTGGGCGGAGACTGAGTGTGCGGGTCTCTCTTGACAGGACGGGGTCCACCTCTCTCCAGTTAGTCTGGATTTACACCTTAATGATTGGCAGGTGGCTTTGGAAGTGATTGTTCAGCATGATGTTCGCTGGTCACAGCTTAAAAGGGGGATGGGGCAGTGACTTTAACATTTGCCTTGTGCTGGAGGTGGGTCCCCGGACGTTTCCAGGGTCCAGTCTGGGGAGCATTATTGATGTACCGTGGTCAGGAGAGCATAGCATGGATAGTTGAGAGGGGGTGGGGTTCTGAATGGGCACCAGTAAGCTCATCTCAGGGCTGAGGATGGAGATGGCTGTTAGTAGTATGGCTGGTGAATTGCCCGATTCGGTGAGTTTTGTTATGGTTGAATGTTTTATTTGGTTGTAGATAATTTGGGTTTGTATTTAATAAAGCTGAGACCCAGTTTGTTTACAAATTTGTGTCATGAACATTCAATGTTGGAGCAGGGGGTGAATAAGAAAATACAGGGGATGCACTGGGACCATACTACCCTGGTTAATTTGAGGACGCGGGGCAGGGTTCCAAGCCAGCCGAGCATAACCGGGTGTATGGCCCTGTGCTGTGGACCTTGCTCCGTGGGTGAGGCTGGGTGGCGTACCATCGGGGACAAGCTGAGAGGCTCATTAGCATTGCAGGCAAAGAGGGGAGGGGCAAAGGATGCCTAATTTAAACTCATTGGCTCCCTTCTCTTGTTTGAGAGCAGAGCCAATGAGGGTGTCGTGGGGCTGCCGGGATAGGAGACAGGGTTCAGATGGGTATACATACCACGCGACTTCTGCCTCCCTCCATTCCGGTCCACACATGATCAGGAGAAGCTTTTGGCATCCCCACCCCATCCTGCCCTCATAGGGTTGTAGTGGCTTAGTAGATTGCATTGGGGTGTGTTGCGACTTTGGGGAATTAGGTGGGTTCCCAGAGGTTTCCAGAGTCCAGAGTCTGGGGAGCATTATTGTTGGACTGTGGTCAAGAGAGTACAGCACAGATAGTTGGGAGGGGGGCTCTGAATGGGCACCCATAAGCTCGCCTACTTTTGCTAGACATATGGCAAGATAGGCATAGGGGGCCCAGAGCTAAGGATGGAGACGGTATCACCTTGCTAGTAGTATGGCTGGTAAATTGCCCAATCCGGTGAGTTTTGTTATGGTTGAATGTTTTATTTGGCTGTGCGTAATTTGGTTTATATTCAATACAGCTGCAACCAGTTTGTTTCCAAATTTGTGTCATGTGTTTCTGTGAAATATGAAAGTTCAATGTTGGGGGGGTATAGGGCAAATAAGAGAATTCAGGTTATGCACCATGTCCATACTACCTTGGTTATTTAAACTAGAACCAGGGAAAGTTGATAGTCACTCAGGAGAGTACTGTTTGGAGTAAGGTATATTTGAAAGATACTATCAAGCCAGGAAAGTTAGGGCATCCCAATAGATAGGTTGCAATAAAATCTAAGACAGCCCAAGAATTTTAAAATAAAGAACAGAAAAAGCTTAAGGAATGAAAATTATCCTTGACAATTTCTAAGAAGCTTATGACTTCAAACCAAAAAAGCGTATAATTTCAAATGTCTATATATAAACCATAAAAGCCTTTAAAATGAGAAGAGAGTTAGAATATGTAGCACTGAATGAAGTGAAAGATAAAATAGATATCTCGCAGACCTGGCAGAAGTAAAATAATAATTGAGACACTGTCATACCAGGGTAAAAATAAAATTCTATTGCAAAGATAGGGTAAATTAAATTTTTGGAGGGCTAGTGCTATTTGTTAAAGAAGAGAAGTCGAATGTTGGTATATAAAACTTGTTAAATGAAGAAATAAATAAGGCATTGAGTCAAAGGGTTATGTTTACTAAACCATCTTAACATAGCAGCGGCGACGTTATCACGCAATACGTAACGTTATCGGGCGATATATAACGTTATCGCGCAATAACGTCGGCAACTGCATTAAGGCACACTAATGCTGTGAAATCCAGCTCTGAAGGGTGGAGTAAGGCCTCCCAGATGGTGGAGATAGGGATCAATGGGCGGAGAGTGGGCGGGGAGAGGCTCCAGGAACACTAACGCTGTGAAATCCGGGTCAGAACACTAACGCCAGTGAAACACTCGCGTTAGAGGCACATTTGCAGGAGAGAGAAACCATTTCAGTCAGCAATGTACAGCAAAGGCAGGGAAATCCAGAAAAGTGATAATAGTGATACATGTGCAGGAACAAAAAAAGCAAATAGAAAATGACCAGAACCACATCTGAAATCCCAATAACCAAGCTGGCCAATAGTGATATTAATGATAAACATAAAGCAACACTACTGACAAAGCGTAAAAAGGAAGATATCATGTTTGGAAGGGTCTATGCTCTTTCCCCCTACAAAGTGAATGATCCCACATTGAAATAGCGGTGATCAGGGTTTTTGTCGTTTATATTGGGCAGGTTTGTTAGGGCGTCCACATGTGCAGCAACAGCAGAGTGGGCATGTAGGAAAGGGAAACTGTACTGATGCTGTAAATCGGATACAGGGGGCTAGAGGCGGCACATGCTGTGGTCCAGCTGGGGCACAGTGTAGACTAGGCAGATGCCTAGGTGGCACATAGGAATGCCAAAACTGTAAAGCAGCAAGACAGCAACTGATGTGGGACCAACATGGCCAAGAGTGTGTGTCCTACAGTGTCACAGGAAATATTACCCAGCAGTTACACCCAGGGCACATAACATTGGCAGGCGGTGCCGGGGGGAAGCGTGCATGTCCATGTAGGCACCCCTACCCGAGAACCCACACCATAGGCAGTTGCCTACCAGCATACTGGATGGCCTGGGAATGCGCACCACCAGCACCACCAGCATAAGGACATGTCAGCATGGTGGCAGAGGGGTGCTGGGGGTTGAGGGGGAAGTGGCATCTGCCCACAGCAGACCATGGCCAAGCCCCGTTTAGGTGGGTGTCGTGCACTGCAACAGACAAGGTCTGTCTGACGAACAGTCATGGTATCCCCAGGGAATGTCCTGCCCCTGTGGAAACAGTTTGGTGCAGTACATACAACCAGTGTGTTCAGGGGCAGAAGTTCAAGTCCCAGCTGTGGCTCCTGCCAACCTTGTCCCCATATTTTACCCATTACTAAACCGTGGTAATAAAGACAGAACCTTTATTGCAGATAAATTAAACATGCCTGAAACACCTATATTTTACCCTATAGAGCACAGACACCATAAACATGTGCAATCCCTAGAGCAGAGTTTCCCAGCTGCAGTCCTGGAGGGCCAAACACCATTCAGGTTTCATGATGTCCCTAATAAATATTCCTGTGCTGCATTTGTATGCATCACCCCCATTGTATGCAAATGTATCTCTTGCATATTCATTAGGGACAGCATGAAAACCTGAACAGTGTTTGGCCCACCGGGACTGGAGTTGGGAACCTCTGCTCTAGAGCAGCGGCCAACAGGGGCAGAAACACCCACACCCACAGGCCCCACTATCCAAAGCCTCATGGAGAGTCAGGCTGTTGGGCCCTGCGCGGAGCAGCATATCCCAATACTGGAACCTGCATACCTTAGCAATGCCGTCCTAAACTTGGGAACACATTCCACATGTATCAAAAGGTTGATATGATTAATGTCAGCTAACAAATCCTAAGTTAAACACGATTTGTTGATAGACATTCATCATAGCAACCTTTCTGATATTTGTGGGGTGTGTTTCAGTTATTGCTTCTGACAGTGTTTACCACCCCGGGGAGTGACCCCAACAGTATTGCATACCATAGCAATGCCCGCACTGTGCCCAGGACTGGTGAGGTGGCCAAGGCTGCCACAAACCTCCATATTTGCACAATGCTGGCATAGGTGTGGGGAGTGTGTATGTCTATCCAGTGTGTTGTGGCTGCCCACACCTTACTGAGCCCACACTACTTGCACTGTTTCCAGTGTTAGCCTGTACATAATGAGGAGCAAGGTATTGTGGGTATGGCCTGCACAGGGTGGCCTGGGCAGTATGCATCTGCACAGGGTATAGGGCAATGGCTGGGACATTTTAGTGCCCGACCACCACCTGCACGGACAGGGTGGCCACAGCATGTCATGCTGGGAGGTCACTCTCACCCTGACTGAGCAGTGTCCACAGCATGGCTAGGTTCCCCCATAGTGCTATAAAGTAATTTTCTCAAATGATATTTATGGATTCTTTTTTCTGCGATCCAATCACTGACATACCTGCTTAGTGTGTGTGTGCTCACATCCCATTTTTGGGTGCAAGCAGTTCCTCCAGGAACATACACTATGTACTAGCTAGCAGACTGTCTGCAGTTATCATGTGTATGATTAGAACACCTTGCAGGGTGCAGTGGGTGGAGACTGACAGTGCCCTCTGCTGGTGAATGTCAGATAGTGGTGGGGGGAAGCTGAGCTTCTTCAGCATTCTGCCTGTCTGCCATTGCCTTATTTGATGCATATAGATCTGCATCAACTGCCCTGTAGGGTGCATATTCCACAGCAGGAATGGGGTTGATGGTCCTCTCTACTACCACCATTGCAGGGATATACAATGTGGATCTGTTGGTTGGAGATCCTGTTCCCCCACCCTGAGCCACAGAGGGCGGGTTGGGTGGTGCTACATAATCCGCTTTTGGGTCCAAACACCCCCCTTTACCTATAACATGTGACCATGGCACCCACACAGGATATGCATTATTCTGGATGCATCATAGTCCACAAGGGCTAAACGCGACTGGGAAATACAGATGGACACTGGTGTATCCTAGGGGTAGCTGCAAAGACTACTTATCACACACTGGCACTGATGGGGACCTGCAACTTAGCCTATCTCAGCCAAGCCAGTTGCTGCGGACCTGTTGCTGGGTGCCCCACCTCACCCTCAGGGTGAGCACAGGACCCGCACAATGTCACGGTCTGTAGCTACTCTGTGCCAGTAACACACATGGTCAGTTCCCCCTACCAGGCCTAGGTGCTGTGGGGGTGCATTCCCCATTATGTGATCAGCTGTAGACTGCTGAGCTGCATGTGCAGTGCATCATGGGCACGGGTGGGTTTACCCTATCCTGGTAACCACAGCAGACAGTTTGTGTGGTGACCTGCAGTCTTTCTGTAGCCAGCCAGCAGTGTGGTAGCAGCTATAGAGTTGTAGCCTACTGGTTGTTTCAGTGACTGTAGAAGCAGAGGTCATTGGTTCAATTCTGCAGTGGTGTAATCTAAAAAGGCTGTCTGAGGCATTTTCTTTTAATTTAAATCAGTGCTGCAATCAGAAACACCCTCACAGTGCTTTAGCCTAAGGTGCCTCATAGGCGCCCTATAGGGCACCCTGTAAGGCGCCCTATAAAGTGCCCTGTAAAGCACCCTATACAGCGCCCTATAGGGCACCTTATAGGGTGCCTTGGCAGACAGGGCACTTTAATAATGTGACTTATGGGGCGCCTTATAGGGCGCCTTATGAGAGCACCTTAGGTTACTGCACTGTGAGGGTGTTTTTGCTGGCAGCACTGATTTAAATTAAAAGAAAATGCCTCAGACAGCCTTTTTAGATTACACTACTTCAGGGTCAAACCCATGACCTCTGCCTCCACAGTCATTATAGTAACCAGTAGGCTACATCATTACAACTTGTAACACTGCACTGGCATGTATTTAGAGTTAACACGCTTAAACGTGCCATGGCGCCCACTATCGCACGATTCAGATTCTTGCTACCTTAGGACCGGAACGCCCACTCCTTATATGGCATTCTTCAAATTATCGCTGCAACTAGTGCTGGTAACATTAGGACGGTTTAGTAAACATACCTCAAAAAGAATGAAAGCTCTACTAGGGAAAAATGTAACAAGGAATCTTTATGACTAGAAATTCCATTTTTGTAGGGAAAGAAAATAACAATAGGGCTATGCTATTGTCCACTAGGCCAGAAGGAGCAGACAGATGATTTAATGTTAAGGGAAGCTAACACATTAGACAACACAATAATAAAATGTTGTTTGTAATTAACCCAATATTGACTGGATAAATACTAGGGAGGTAAAGTTCCTAGACAAAATAAATGACTACTTTGTGGAACAGCTGGTTTAGGAATCAACAAAAGGTGGAACTATTTTAGATCTATTTTCTGGTAGAATGCAGGATTTGGTGCTAGAGCTGTTTTTGGTATCACTTGGCAATAGTGATCATATCATAATTTAATTTGACTTAATAACTGAAGTGAGTATATAAAGGAAATTAAATGTGTTAGCATTTAACTTTTAAAAAAAGACTATAATAAAATGAGGGGAATGGTTGGCATAAACTTAAAGGAACAGCTACATAGGTTAAGAATTTACATCAGGTATGGATGTTGTATACAATTTCATCTTGAAAGCCCAGACCAGATGTTTTCCATGTATTTAGAAAGGTGGAAGGAAGGCAAGCAGAAGTCAGTATGGTTAAAAGGTAATGTGAAAGAGACTATTAGAGCCAAAATATTGTTTTTTTTTAATAAATGGAAAAATAAACCAAATAAAGAAAATAAGAAATAGCCAATCACTGACAAATTGATATAGAGCATTGAAAAGAAAGGCAAAACAAGAATTTGAAAAAAAAAGAAACTTGCCACAGAGGCAAAAACTTATAATACAAACTTTTTCAAGTGCATTCAAATCAAGAAGCCTGTGAGGGAGTCAGTTGGATCATTTGATGATAAAAGAGTAAAAATGGTACTCAGGGACGACAAGATCAAATTCTGTTTCATTATATTCTGAGGACAATGTGTGGGAGCTACCTATTCAAGAAAATATTTTTAATGGTAATGATCTGTAAGAGCTGAATCAAATCTAAGTGAACCTGGAACAAATTAACAAACTAGCAAATCTCTTGGACCAGATGGTATATACCCAATATTTCTAAAAGAACTCAAAATGAAATTGAAAAACTACTATTAGTGATTTGTAGCCAATCATTAAAATCATCTATGATATCTGAAGTTGGAGGGTGCCCAAAGTAAAGCCACTTTTTAAAAAAGTGTTCCAGGGTAAATTAGAAAACTACAGACTAATGAGCCTGATATCAGTGCTAGGCAAAATGGTAGAAACTATAATAAAAAAAAAAAACTACTGGACACATAGGTAGTTTATTAGTACAAGTTTAATGGACTTAGGGGGATGTTTACTAAAATCCGCAAATGTGCGCGCCGCAAAATAGCGCACGGAAACGCGGCACTGAAACGCGAATAAACGCGTTTAAACGCCCCGCACACGTGCGTGTCACCCCCGCACAGGTACGCGGCACACCAACGGGCCCCGTACAAGTGCGGGCCCGCAAATGTCCGATAGAGGCGTGGAAAGGCGAAAGAAGGGCGGAGGAAGGCTCCGGAGGGGCGGAGGGACGGGGTCAATGGGTGGAGAGTGGGAGGGGAGAGGCTCCCCGCACAGTATCGGGGCAGAATTTCTATGTAAAAACTACCGCGAGTGAAACACTCGCGGTAGAAAGCATTTAAAGGGAAGAGAAACCATTTCCGTCAGCAATGTACAGCAAACCCGGGGAAACCTGTACAACGTCAGCAGTGTGATACATGTGCACAGAACAAATGTGCAAATAAAAAGCGAAAATGACCACAACAAACATTTTAAAAAGTATAAGTCAGCTGGGGAACAGTGCTAGCAATGGGCACAAAGAAAAAACACACCCAGGAAAGCTCCAAAAAAAAGGAATGAACCATGGAAAGGTGTATGGAGCGGAGACTCTTCCAAAAAACAAACTCCCCTCTTTTGTAGCTGTCCTGGGAGTGTCCCCCATGTTTGTTCATGAAAATCACTGTAGCCCATGTTGGTTATATTTTATCGCCCCTTTCCGTGGTCATGTCTGGGTATTATTGCATGTTTGTCACCGGACAGGGTGAAGGAGCCCACAGTAAAAATGTGCAGAGCAGGGTGTGTGACCCCATCCTGCCAGGTTTATCATCCCCAGGTACTGCACCATCTCTGTGGCAACAGTGTAGTGCAGTGGACAGAGCCAGTACCTGTAAGACCATAGGGTCACAGGTTCAAATCCCATCTGGGGCACATGCCAATATATTACCCACCACTAAACAGAGATATGAAAGACACCCCTTTATTGCAGAGAACATAAACATCCTTCTTTTACCCCACACCGCACACACATCAGAACAATGGTCATCACCCACATACTAGTCGCCCAAATGCAGTCCTGGAGTGGCTCCACTCAATCAGGCCATATGCTTATGCTAAGAGAAGGACATGCTAGCATGTTGGTGGGACTGTACAGATGGTGTAGAGGGAAGTGCCTGCCAGCCACAGCAGACATTTGACTAGCCAGGTGCAGGCTGCCACCGTCCACTGTAACAGACAGGCCCTGTTGGATGTACAGTCATGGACATCCCAGGGAACTCAACCAAGCTGTGGATACACGGTGGTGCAGTGTACACAGAAAGTGTATGAAAGAACAGAAGGTCACAGGTTCAAAGTTCAGCTGGGGATATTGCCAATCATGACCACATATTTTACACACAAATAAACCGTGGTAGTAAGCAAAACCTTTAAGGCAGAGGACAGTGGCATCAGTAAAACCCCTAACATTTACCATCCCAAGCACAGACACCATGAACAGGGTGATCACCTAGAGCAGAGTATCCCAAATGCAGTCCTGGAGGACCACACACCAGTCAGGTTCCATGCTGCCTCTAATACAAATGACTGTGCTGCATAGCTATGTACCACCCTCATGTCATGCAGATGTAGCACATGCATATCCATGAGGGACAGCATAAAACCACAACAGTGTTTGCCACACCATGACAAGATGTGGGAAGGCCCGATGAAAAGCACCAGCCAACAGGCCCTGACACACCCACACCCACAGGCCGCATTGCACAATGCATCCTGGAAAGGCAGGACAGTGGGCCCTGCCTGTAACCCCCAATAGTAGCAGTTGCATACGTCACCAATGCCACCCCACACCTGGGGACATGGTACACAGCTATCTAATGTTTCCATTGAACACAGTGAAATATGGATGTAGATGCTCAGTACATTCTGCCCATTGAGCACCACATGACAATCATTCAGATGTGGGTTATGTGTGCAGCAGGTCTGTTGTCTGACAGTGTGTACATCCTGGGTGGGTGACCCCCAACAGCTATGTGTAACATACCCATGCCTGTACTGTTCCCAGGACTGGTGTGTCGCCCAGGGCTGCTAAACTACTTGATCGTACCACACAAGACGACCAACCTGGCTAATGGTCACAGCAATGTGAAACATCAACATACACTCTCAAGAAAGGCAGGGCTAAAAATAGGCATGTTGGAAGGGTTCCCGGCTCATGCAGCATAACATGTGGATGAGTCAACATTGATGAAGGAGAGAGCAGGTGTCCCCACACCAATGGTGATTTCCCCTAGGGCATGCACATGTTGCACAACAGCATGTGTGATTTGTGGGGATGTGTGGAGGACTAGGTAGTCACCCCAAACCCATAATGCTCAGCATAGGGAGTTGCGTACATGCACAGTGGATGTTCAACAACTGAGTGGCACCAGCACTAGCAGAGCCTGCAGCATGTTAGCAGAGGTGTACTGGTATCAGTGGGGCCAGTGGCAGGTGGCCAGAGAAGATGGAGCCAGAGCCCCTGACACGTGGGTGCAGTGGCCCACAACAGAAAGGGCCGCTAGGACAAGCAGACATGCTATTTGCAGGGTCTACATTGACTCTGTGTCCGCAGTGTGGTGCAGGGGACACAGCCAGTGTGTTGTGGAGGCAAAGATAACAAGTTCAACTCCCAGCTGGGGCCACCGGCAACACAGTGCACATATTTTATCCACCAGTAAACCGTTATAGGGAATAAAAACCCCACCTGCAGAGAACAAAAGCATGTTCTGAGGATTGCTATTTTACAATAAGTAGCTCATACCCCTCAGAAATGTACAACAGCTACAGCAGAGTACACACAATGCAGTTAGCTGTGATGCTGTCCCCAATATAAGGCCACTTTATCATGGTGTTGGACGCCTACTGCTGGCAGAGGGGGCAGTGGCTGCTGCACCACAGCAGATGCTGCCCTAGCCACCATCACCAGACAGCCACTGTGTGACAAACAGCCATGAACTCCCCCGGGAATGAACTGTTGCTGTGCTAAGACGGTGGTGCAGTACACATAGCAAGTGCCCCAAGAGCAGAAGGCCCCAGGTTCAAATCTCAGCTGGGGCACCTGCCATCCCACTCCCCATATTCTTTTCCATGCAGAAAACCTGTTAGTAAAGACTGGAATTCCCCTGCTGATGACATAAGCGTTGGTCAAGACAACATATTTTACAATAAACAGCCCACACCACATAAACATATGCCTCACCCACAGCACAGTCCCCCAAATGCAGCCATGCAGGGACAAAGAACACTCATGTTCGCTGATGTATCCAATATAGATGCGTGTGCTGCAGGTTAAGTGAACACCACCATGGTATGCATCTGTCTGAGAGGCATACTCATCACGGACATCATGAAAACCTGACCAGTGTGTGTGCCATATTGACTGGCTTTTTGAAATTCTGCCGTAGAGCAGTGGCCAACAGGGGCAGAAACACCTGCACCTGCAGGCCCTAATATCTGAGGACCAATGCAGTGGCAGGATGTCAGGCCCTGTGTGCCCCTCCAAAAACTAGTATGTGCAGACATTACCAATCACACGCTACACATGGCGATACATCACACGCATATCAGAAGCCTGGTATGAGCAGTGAGTGTTAGAAATGCCTATGCCAAGCATAAGCAGATCATCGAGCTGTAACAGACCAACGTCTCAGATGTATGTACAACGTGTGTCAGGTCATGTGCCCTCCAGAGACTAACAGCCTGGAACATTTCACCAAAAGTGTACCCCAACGTTGCCATACCCCCAGTGTGCCCATTACTGTTGCGTTGGTCTCTGCTCCTACATAACAGTACATCGTCTCAATGTTGTCCTAGGTTTGGGAGTGTGTGTCTGTTGATCCAGTGTGTGACGGCTGCCAACACCTCCCACAGCCCACAATGATAGCACCGTTGCCAGTATTGGCCTGCAAATGTGCATAATGAGGAGCAAAGTACTCTGGGTATAGAACAGACAGGGTGGCAGGAGCAGGATGCAGCTACACAGGGCAAATGTGCATGCCTAGGACCATGTTGTGCTGTGCCATCACCTCCACAGACATGGTGCCCATAGCATGTACTGTGAGGAGGTAACCCTCACCCCGACCGATCAGTGACCACGCCATGGCTAGGTTACAACATATTGCCATACAGTAGTTCTCTCATGTGATTTTTATGGGTCCTGGATATATGGGGCCCAATCACTGAGTCAACTGCATGGTGGCTGTGCTCACATCCCAGGTATGGGTGCACAGAGTCTCCCTGGTAGCATGCACCATGGACTGTCAAGCGGCCTGAAAGCAGTTAACATGTGTCTGGCTGGAACACCTTGCAGGGTCAGTAGCTGGGCACACACTGTGCCCTCTGCTGCAAAATGTCAGATGGTGTTGGTTGAGCTGTGTGGCTCTGCCTCTACTGTCTGTTTGCCTGATCTAGACATATGGATATATTTGAAATTGCAGAGAGTGACCTGTAGGGTCTGTGTACGACAGGTGGAATGAGGTTGCTTGCAACTGCTAGCACTGTAGTTGGGCTACAGAATGTGCATATCATAATATTGTGCAAACTGTGTTTGACAGGGATGTTCAGGTGGTCAGACACAAATAGCCAATGTGGCCAGACATCTCCCTCACCCCCACAACCCCTTCACATATATCAGGAAGGGCAGGGCACCCACAAAGGATATGCACCCTTGGGTGAGCATTGTAGCCCAGATGGGTCTGGGAGATACAGATGCTTGAAGGAGGACTGTATGTGTGTCTGATATGTCAACCTATCAAACATCGTCTGACAAGCTGATCTGATGTTCCTGGCGTTCTCAGCCAGGACAGGTGCTGTGTGTCTCACCTCACACTCAGGGTGAGTAAAAGCCACACACACTGTGAGGTTCTGTACCCACTCTGTACCTGCAACACAGAAGGTCCGTGCCCAAAAATATGCCCAGGTGCTGTGTGGTTGCACACCCTATCGTAGGACCATTAGTAGACTGCTGCTGTGCATGTGCAGTGCATCATGGGTGTGAGTGGATTGGCCCCACCCTGTTAACTGCAGCACAAAGTCTGCATAGGTTATATTTCAGACAGCCAGATAACTCATCACAGCCCCAGAGCTGTAGTCCAGTGGTGACTGCAATGCCTCAGAAACAAAAGGTTGTTGGTTCGAATCCAAAGTGTGGTTATACAAGGAAAGTATTTTATATATCCTGACAGTGGCCCACAGACTCCACCAGTCAGCAGCAGTGCGGGTAAACGTTCTGAAAACCAACAGACATTGAACAAGGCAGTGTCACATTAGGCAAATGTTTTTCCAAGGTCCATGGGGGCTGTCAGGCCTGGAACGTGGGTAATGTCCTCTAGTACTGGCAACTTAAACACCATCACAGTGCATTAACCCAGGTACACCCTATAAGGTGGTCTGTGGAGCACCTGCTGCTGACAGCACTGTGAGGATCTCCAAACAACCACCAGTAGCCCACAGTCATGGACTTGTCATTGGCTGCACTCACCAATAAACCCACTGTTTATGGAAGTATGCAACCTCTGGCTCCCCATGCAGCAAGGTTAGGTGTGGGCCACAGCTAGATTGCTAACAACAGATGCCTGGCTGGCCAAAGAGGCAATCACGCAGACTGTGTGTTGTTGTTACCAGGGTTGTGTTGCCCCATCAGTGAGAATGGTGTATGACACATGATGTATGCAGCAGTGTGAGTGTCTTGCCACCAGCAGCACCTCTGTAATGCAGAAAGGGCTCTGGGCCAAGTAATAATGTTGCAAAGTATGAAAATATATGTTGTGCACAGCATAGATGTACATGGAAAGCACCATGCCCAATGTTGTAACAAAGTATGATAATGTGAGCTGCCTGAGACAGGCACTCCAGAGCGCAAAAGGAAGATGTAACCCATGATGCCAGGTTAAGCAGCCAATGTATCCACCATTGCGCTATATCTCAGCCCCCAGGACTGTATGCCAGCAGATATACCACAGTTTAATGTGGATTGTGGTGACATGCTGACCACATTGCCCCCTAATGTCTAACACACAACCTACTTTTTGTGTGTAATGCACATATATGAACCCCCTCAAAACACCTATGGCAACCACCACATCATTGCTGTCTGTACATGGTGAGTCACCACAGAACATAGCCCACTAACACACATAACCCCATATCACCAGGTTGCTTGACCCCTGACGCTGATGGTCTGTTTGCACCCATTGCTATCAGTGTCAGAGCACTACCTGCTATGTGACACACATAGCACACCGCATCTGACAATGGCCCAGGAATCAGTGCATATGTGTCCAGAGGTTCAAGACCACACTGTGTGAACAAGTGAAATCCACAATAATTAAAGTCTGTTATAGGGACATGAGAGATACCTTGTAGCTATGTGAGTATGCCAAGAACATGAAACCTATTTCTTGTATTTCTTTTTTTTTTTTAAGCTTTTATTTTCATTTTACAACAAGCAAAAAGAAACAACACACCAAAGGAAACAAATACAAACATACAATAAGGAAAAGCAACCCCAATTACCCCCCACCCCTATGCTTCTTCTCTAAGCTGATAAGTATCATCATATAAGCGCTTACAAACAACAGTAATTGTACATCAAAACAAACAGAAATAGTATCTGCGATACAGAATGATCATGTGACAGAGATTTACACAGATTTAAACAGTCAGATGAGAGCATTGAGCAGTTTGAACATAGTCGTTGAGCATCTTCCATTTAGACAAGTGGTGGGGGGTCTGAGCGGAAGAAGCTAACATACGAGGTATTTGCTCATATTTACTGTAGAGCCAGACATGATTCCACCATTCATTGGGGCTCAGATGGGAGCTATTTTTCCAGTATTTCGTAATTAGGGAAATAGCTATGCCCAGCATAAAGTCTAAAAGGAAGTAAGCCGATTTGGGAAGAGAGGGGATCCCCGCAGCTGAGCGGAGTCCCACTATCTTCCAAGAGAGGGGCTCTTGAAAGTGCAAAATAGATTGAATACGACCCCAGACCCGACTCCAGTAATACTGTAATGCAGGGCATTCATACATAACATGAGTGAGTGAACCAATGGCCGCATGGCATGTCCAGCATCTATTGCTCAGGGTGGCGTTCCATTTGGCTAACCTGTCAGGAGTATAGAAACATCGGTGGGCTAGAAAGAAAAGTGTCTGAGTGAGTGAGGCGGATCGAGAGACCCGTGTCACCTTGCTCCAGACTAGGCTCCATTGCTCCGGGGTCAAAGTTACATGCATTTCCCGCTCCCAGGATTTCTGTGCTGTAGGAGTGCCTCTATTTACAGCATTACATAAAGTTTTGTAAAAGTTAGATGCTACACCCGATAAGCTCCCGATAGATCGGATAATCTCCGACAATCCTTGGGTATGGGGTTCCGATGGCGGGAGCACCTTAGCACTCCGAAGACAATGCTGAAGTTGCACCAACTGAAAGTAGTGTTTCGCTGGGAGACCAAATTCAATTTGTAATTCGCTAAAAGTCTTCCAGCGACCAGCAGAGAACAGCTGGTTAGGGATCCAAATGCCCCTAGTGTACCAGGGGCTCCACGCCATCGGTTTATTTTGTATTTGAAATCGAGCATTGTGCCAAAGCGGGAGTCTATCTAGCGGACAAAGTCGGGAGTCTAGAGATTGCTCAAGGGTATTAAAGGCACCTAAAGTGTCTAAGAGCATTGGTGGATAGTGGGAGTCTGATGGGAGAGTCATACCAGGGAGATAAGTAAGAGGGATTGGTTTGCAAAGGTCCTCCTCAATATCTAGCCACACTGGTCTACTCGGTGTTAGGTCTTCCAGCCAACGAGCGCCTTGTTTGAGAAGAAAAGAATGGTGGTATTTCAGGAAATCAGGGAATCTGACACCACCATTTTCTTTATCTGCTTGTAACTTATGTTTCGCTATCCTAGGTGTCTTGTTTTGCCATAAGTATCTAGTCAGAAGACCCTCTAAATCTTTATATGTACGTCGAGGTAGGAGACATGGCAACATTTCTAAAATGTAGCTCACTTTGGGAACAATCATCATTTTAATGGTTTCTAGGCGGCCCCACCAAGTAAGTGTTAAAGGAGTCCAGCGTTGAGTAAGCGCCCGGACCTTAGAGGTTAAGTCTTTAGCATTAAAGGTGATGGTGTCTTCTAAAGGAGAGCAGTAGTGCACCCCAAGGTATTTGACCATGCGAGGTTGCCATAAAAAGGGAAAGGATTGCATATCTGCCTGATGGATCAAAGGATTTAGTGGAAAGGCTACCGATTTGGTCCAATTTATCTTATAGCCCGAGAGTTGTGAATATTTACCAATTTGCTCTAGGACAGCCGGCACTGAGTCTAGGGAGACAAAGAGCATCAGGTCATCAGCATATGCTGAAATTTTGATTTCCCTATGAGAGAAAGGGACTCCATGAATATCCTTGGATTGCCGGATTAGTAAAGCTAAGGGTTCGAGTGCGAGATCGAAAAGAAGTGGAGACAGTGGGCATCCCTGGCGAGTACCGCGTTGCAGGGGAAATGGCTGAGACTTTAAAGCATTAGCACAGATACTAGCTGTAGGCTGTGCATACATGGTTTGGAGACAACGGAGAAAGCCTTCTCCGAATCCGTACCAGCGAAGAGTTGCAAACAAGAAGGGCCATTCTAAGCGGTCGAAGGCCTTCTCAGCATCAAGTGAGAGGCCAACCAATGGTCGATCCAGATTAACTGCGGCAGTCAGTACATGACATAGGGTCCTAGCATTATCAGCAGTTGATCTACCGGGAATGAAACCGCATTGATCTGGGTGTATTAAAGTAGACATCTTGTCAGAGAGCCGGGTGGAGAGAATGGTGGCAAATATTTTATAGTCTGCGTTTAGTAGGGAAATTGGACGATAATTAGCTGTTAGTTGCGGATCTCTCCCGTCTTTCTCAAACCTACTACATTTGCCATTGAGAAGGATCCAGAGGGAGATCCCTCCTCGGCCAGAGCAGAAAAATAAAGTTTCAAAACCGGAGCTAAGTCAGCGTTAAAAGTTTTGTAGAATTCAGCTGGGAGACCGTCCGGGCCTGCGGCTCGACCTGTGGCACATCTCTTGAGTGCCGATTGAATTTCTGCTAAAGTGAATGGTTTGTCCATGGCCTCTCTATCTTCGTCAGATAGGGTCGGTCGCTGTACCCCTGATAGTAATCGTTCAAATACTTCTGGCTCGAAGTCACATTCAGATTGATAAAGCCGAGTATAAAAATCACGAAAGAGTTCTAATATTTCTGTATCTTTAGTGACCAAGCTCCCCCCCGACGGATTGCGGAGAGCGGTAACACGCTTGGCTTCTTTTTGACCTTTCAGGGCATTGGCTAGCAATTTGCCAGCACGGTTATTTTCCCGATAGTACATCCCTTGTTGTGATTCAATATTTTTAGCAGCAGCGGTATATAAAAGCTGATTGTATTGAAAACAAAGGCGTTGTAAGCGAAGTAAAATACATGGGTCAGTACGGAACGTGAGGAGACGCTCTCCAGCTTGTATCTGTTGTTCTAAAATCAGTAAATGTTGCTTTCGTTGTTTCCCCTGTCGGATTTGATAGCTAGTTATAGTTGCACGGATAGACGCCTTGAAACCCTCCCACCAAGCCCAGCTCGCAGTGTCATGGGGTGAATTAAAATGAAAGTAGTCTTGGATAGCGGCCTTTATGTCAACCTGAAAATCTTTTTGGTCTAGTAGGGATCTATCAAAAAACCAAGCACGGGGATGTTCACCTTGCGTAGTGACATGTAATGAGAAAGATATGGCAGCATGATCTGAAATATGGAGAGGATGAATCCTAGCCGTGTCCCACTTGGGGTATCAGTGCTTTGGAGATAAGAAAAAAATCTATTCTAGATTGTGAGTGATGGGGGGCTGAGAAAAAGGTGAACTCTAAGTCGGAGGGGTGAAGCAGCCTCCATATATCTACTAACGCAAGATCTTTCATCAGAGCTGTAAGGGTATCAAGACTCTTGGGTGGACCACTCGTTCTAGGCGGCTGTCTATCTATCAAAGGATCAAGTACTTGGTTGAAATCGCCGCCAAGTATTAATGGAGTATTGGCAGAGGCCTGTGCCAACTGCGCAATACTTGCATAGTAAGCCAGGGTTATCCACATTCGGAGCATAAATACAAATACACGTGATTTCACTATCTCCAACCTTAAGGTGTGCACGGGCCCATCTACCCTCCTTATCAGAGCTAGTATCCAGTACAGTAGCTTGCAAAGACTTCTTAACCAAGATGGCTACCCCACACCGTTTGGAAACGGCGGGAGAGTAGGCAGCCACCATGTAAGGCTTAGCATTAAGTTTCAGTGTTTCAGCGGAGTTTAAATGCATTTCCTGAAGAAACACTAAATCAGCATGCTCATGATTAAGATAGCTAAGGATTTTCTTTCTTTTGATTGGACTATTGATGCCTTTTTACATTCAGTGATAAGAGCTTACATAAGGCCATTCAGAAAAGTTAAAAATTCTGAAAAAGAACATGATAACGCACATAATTTCACAATGTCCCTCATATTAACTGTATATGGCTGTACACATGACATGATAGAAAACAAGCTAATGAAAAACAATGAAGCGCCCCATATAAAAAAATAAGCACCGAAGTGCATTAGAGAAGAAGCAGAACCCCAGAAATTACTGGCGACCATGTGTCTGTGGGGAGAAACCCCAGAGAAGGCCTGATTGAAACATATAACCTGTATAGCTGTGCGTGTTCCGAATCCAACCGAGGTGCACATCATGGAGGGATAGGAGACCAAGAAAGTTATATATAGACAGAAAGAAAAGTCCAGGCAGTCTCTGTTCCAGGCGGTGATCACCGCGTCGGGCCATTCAAAATGGCGGGCAGATCCGGCGGATTACAGATCCAAGTTGTAGAATTAGCGCATCTGGTCTGCTTCTTTGGAATCTAAAAATGTTGCTAGTAGATCAGGATCTTCGAATGTTCTAGTTTGGTTATGGAGAGTCACTCTGAGCTTCGCTGGATACAATAGGCCAAAGCGAGCCTGTAGCTGTTGAAGTCTGGGCGAAAAGCAAGGAGTCTCTTCCGACGGTCAACTGTGGGCTTTGCCAAGTCAGGGAAGAAGGAGACTTTATGACTTTCAAACTCCAGATGATGATTCGCCCGGGCAGCATTTAGAATCTGCTCAACTTGTTGATATCTCAGTAATCGAAAGATGATAGGCCGGGGGGTCGTCCGATTGAGGGCCATGTTGGTAGGAACACGATGTGCTCGGTCAATTTCCAGATCTCTGTGAAAAGTGATCTTCAGCAAGGAGGGAAGAGTTTTGACCAGGAATTCTCTTATATCTCCTGCTTCGGCCCCTCCGGTACTCCAATGAGCCTTACATTGTTGCGACGGGCTCGATTATTGCTATCCTCTAACTCTTTTTTCTGAAGATTCTGTATCTGACGCTCAGCCTTGTCCAGTTTCACCAAGCGCACCGCGTGCGAGTCGAGGACCCCCGCCATGTTGTCCTGCCGTAGTGAAAGACCTTCAAGCCGGTCCTGAAGCATACCGAAGTCTTCTCGCATGGCTCGGAGCGCTTCTCCGTTGGACTGTACCAGTTCCTTCACACCGCGTATTTCCTCCAAGATCTCCTGTTGCATTTCGGGGTTTTCCCGAAGTGGAACTGTCTTTTGTGGGGAAGACAACTCTGTTTTGGAGCGTTTTCCGTGTGAAGAAGAGGGAGACCCGAAGTCTAAGCGCGCTGGTTTGTGGGCCGCCATCCCCCCCCGAGGTACCCCGGTAAGTTCGGAGCAAAATATTAAGTTTAGGTAGGTATTAAGTCAGGATTCTGAGTAGGCCTCTCGGGAGCTTCAGCGCGAAGCGTCTAACCCGCTGGACATCAGGCTCCGCCCCCATGAAACCTATTTCTATTGTTAAATATAAGAAATGTGTATGAATGCTGCGTGCCGGTAATCTTTGCACTTTTCTGGCGTGCAGCAATGCGGAACGCAAGGGCAAGCAGTGATGAGGGCCGCAGCCATGCGGCATGCACGTGCGTGCTCTGATACGCGCAACGCAAATGCGGAAGTTGCGTCCTTAGCGTTCGCGCGTCTACACGCCCACAAAACAAAATGGCGACGAGAAGCAGGAAGCCTGCATTCAGCCATCGGGAGCTGTGCCTCCTGGCCTCCCTTATTGGGCCAATCCAAAGACGGCTGTTCCCAGGGCCCTCCAGGAGGAGAAACATGGGGAAGGTGCTGAGGGCCTGGGAGATGGTGGACCAGGCGCTTCAATCGTGAGTCAGACCACCCACGTGAGGTAAGTGAATGGGCACAGGTCACAAAACCATATACACAGACAGGGTTAATGTCAGCTGTCCATGCTGTTGTTGTGTAAGTAGTCCAGATAACGTACGTGTAGCAGGTTAACCACATGCCATATGCATTGTGTAACACATCTGAGTGGTTTGCCCATGTAGCCAATTCCAGATCCATGTGGCCACAGAGGGCATGATGACCCCCTGGCGTCATGACGCTGCTGGTATTGATGCACTACAGACCACTGTAACACAGCTAGGCCAACCATCTGCCTAAGGAGTGTCCAGAATCACCATGTGCTGATGGCGGTAATCTGCATCTGGAGGGTAACACATAGGGGCAACCATCAGGGTCGTGGAACCATCAGCACAAGGGCCCTTGACGCACACAGGTGCCCAGGGGTCCGTATACAAATGTGGTATAATACATCCCGCCTCCCCTCAGGGGTCCAGAGAGCCACTCACCCCACATAACCCATATCTCCAGTATGTCAGAGAGCCCCATCCAAGTGGGTCCTCTATCACCCTGGAGATATGGATCTGTGTCCTAATGTAGTTTGAACCCCTCTCCCTACCTCCAGGTGTGCAGAGAGCCCATCCAAGTGGGTCCTCCAGCACCCTGGAGATATGGATCTGTGTCCTATTGCAGTTGCAAGCCTCCCCCTTACCTCCAGGAGTGCTGAGAGGCCATCCAAATGGGTTCTCAATCACCCTGGAGATTTGTATGGATGTGCCAGTGTAGGCTAAACCCACATCGACCAATCCCCAGTTGTCTGCCCAGCCCATCACAGGTGCCAACAGTCACCCTGGTGATATGGTGCAGGGTGAGGATGGCGTTAAGTCAATCATCTGTACCGCATGCAGTTCCTGACTCATGCACATGGCGTCCAGGGTGTCACCATATTGCAATGCTGTATCTTGGTGATGATGTGCCCTAGGACACCCAAGACCCTGGTGGCTGATACCTGATTGTAACAGAGGGTATGTTAGTCTGATCTGTCACATAGGGTATAGTGGTCTGGTTGCACCTCACACTCGCTCTATGTGGCACATAGTCCAACACACGCACTGTAGACGTATGGACATGTTATGGTAGATGCAGATACAGATGTGCGTTCAACAACATCTATCACACATTAGCCTCGGGATGGACGTCAAAAGCCTTGCGAGAGGGACATGTCCACAGCTATGTATGCAGAATTAGGTTTCCCCTCCCCAAAAGCACCCAGGCACAATGACCCTTTCTGTACATGTACCTCACAGATTGCCCCTTGGGGGTTCCAGACACACATCCAGGTTTTGCACACAACAGCCTATAATCCACACATGTACAGGGGCAGAAAAAGCCACATATCCGTGTAATGTGTCATTGCCCGTAGTGTGTGCAGGCACATCTCATATAACCCGCAAGGACACAGGTCAGAGGAACATAACAACACTGGAGAGGCTGGAAGGTGACAGATGCATGTCACCCGTCGCCAGTAATGCTGTGTCCTAACAGTCGGCAAGGTAGGTCTGATGTAGCTATCAGTAGCCCTATGACATACAGGACACACAACTCATGTGGTGGGTCAGGTAGGGACAATCCATGGCCATGTAGATATCCACGTGTCATGGAGCCTGCCCACCTGCCCACGGTGCAAATAGGGCAAAACCACGCCCAATGTGCTGCACATGTATGTGAGAACAAACATGTTTTGCCGGTAGATCCGGTGCCATTGCGTTTTGGAGTGCATGACATGTACAGATCATGTGACCACACATGTATCTAAGGTAATACCTACTGGTTTTAAGTCCTCTGCATGGACATTGCACATTGGCCAAACACATGAGGCATGGCAAAGCCATGTCCTGTCAAGGGTGCCAAAAGGGAAACATCCCCATGCGCTCAGGGAGACACGGACATTGCACATAGGTGTCACTGCACACATGTCCACACCCACATTGAGGCATGTCTGTGGCACTGGGGACAGGTAATCACCTGGAAAAAAGCATGAATGGCCGTGACCCATATCTGTCTGAGATGCAGTGTGGAAGACAGCCATGCGACTGCTCCCCACCATCCACTATAAAGGCATATGGGAGTACCCCACAGCTCATTGTGGCCTGCCCTGATGCAAACCCCAAGTGCTGCTCCCCAGTGCATAATGTCACGCAAATATGTCATCTCTGTGTGCGTCTAAGTTCAATAAACCTTCATGTTATAGCAACCCCTGTGTGTTTCTCTGCTGAGGTCCCCACGAACGTCGACACTGGTGTATCTGATACACCAGCACTAGTAGCTGTGTTGACATGATCCACAGACAATACCAGGGGAACAGTGGAGAATGACACTATTAACGTTGCTACACTATGTATGCATAGGGCCAAACCATGCCATCAGCATGGAGAACACACCATGTGCCGGAGGACATGAGCCAGAAGTGCCAATTACTCTCTGGTCACTGTCATCCATGCCTAGTGTGCTGAATGCCAAGGGCCTACATGTGACCTGTCACCATGAGTGACCAGTGGGATGGCATCCAGGGGAGGTGTCCTGACCGAGCCGCCCAGCCAATGCGTACCACCCCCCCCCCCACCCCACCCCACAATGTGGCTGTGTTGGTAGCCATTTCCCCTGTGGAGCGCCATGTGTCCTGTGCATCACATCTTGACCAACATAATGTGGCATGATCACAGAGGGCCACAATCCGCACAACATCGGGATGCCCTGGCAGTGGCAACTGACAAATGCAGTCTGTCACAACAGCTCTGGTGTGACCACCAGGCCCAACAAAGTGAGTCAGTAACCACAATACCAGTGGGGAGGCGGGACATGCGTCATAACACCACGTGCTGTGCATTGGGGCATGGGATGTGTCCATGACAACTGCAACGGCATAGCAGGTGTCACTAGCACACACATTGATGTGCCAAAGATGCGGGCCTGCAGACATCCCTAATACACCAGGTGCACCGGACAACACCCCATGCCACACTTATTGTGTCATTGGCACACACAATGTTTTGGCGCACATCATGGGCATATGGACCATCAATGCAGATGTTTATTGTGCGGGACACATTGGTTCCATGTAACCTCTGGCACTACGCACCTGTGTCCCCAAACCGCACGCTCACAAAACCACAGGGACAATATATGTCCAATCCACCTAGGTGCCTAGTGAATGGGACAGCTCAGAGTAGAGTAATGTAATTTGCAAGAGGGTGCCTGTATGTCCAAAAAGGAAATCTGTCCCACCCTACGATCAGACCCACTGGGGGCTGCCCTGGCCTGTGGCCATGCACCACTCAGTAGAAGTCAGAAATGAGGTACAACACAGGCTACATCAGGCTGACAAACAATCAATATCCACATACGCAAAGGGAGTGATTCACCCTGGCAGGACAAAAAGACATACACCATAACACCCTTAACAGGACGCGATATACCCCCCAAACCCTACCCACATGGCACATATTGAGATAATAACTATGCAGCGTTAAACGTTCCCTGTGGTGCCAAAATTGAAAGCCCCCTGTGCACCCCATTGGGGTGTAGGCGGTTATGCTCACAACACAATGTCACAGATTACATGTCGTCAGACACTCTGTTAGTGGCGTATGAACAGTGCTGCCTTGGCTGCCGTGTGTGCCATGGATCCCTGCTCTCACACAGGATACTGACCCAAACAATGTTGCAGGGGACGGCGTGGATTGCGTCTGACGAACATGTAGAGCACCTAGATGTGGCCCTCCCATATGACATGGGGGAGGTATGGGTAGCGCCTGTCAGTAATGCGTGTTTCGAGGGCAAATGATGGCAACAGGGTATCATTGGGCTTGTGTGGACACATAGGGTGAGTCCCTGCCCTTGACATTGTGGCATATGCCGCCAAAAGTGACATGTCTGTCACACGACATTGTCTGCTACACCCACTGTATGTGTGTCTAAACTGTCATGGACCAAGTGACAGCAAGGGATCCATGAGGTGGATGCTGACAGGTCTGTCCTGGCCAGGGGGGCAAAACAGTACTACCCATCAAATGGAAGGCCAACCATGACTACACACTGTGCAGCCCAAACTTAGCCAAGCATTCATATGGCCATCATGCCCCACACCCACCTCTACCTGTGAGCAATGTACATGTTCCACACTAGAACACATCTGGAACACACCCAGCCGTAGCTTGTACAGTGGTAATATCAACCAGAGGACATCCCAGCACCTGGTCAGGTACATCCCCACCCCCCTGCAACAACTGATACAGATATGGGACAGCTCATGATCCCCATGTCCCCGCATGCATGTGTGTTGCGACACCCACCATAGGAGCCTGGACACTGTCACCATGGGATGTGCCCATGCAAATGACCCAAAACACACTACCCTGCACAACCACAACGTGAGGCAACAACCCCAGAATATACCCCAGCATGCCCTTGTGAGAGATTTTTGCAAAACTATCTTACAAGGGGTACCGTGGTGGCACTGCAACAGGCGGTTTGTGTATTACGCAGCCCCAATATGCCCCTACCTGAGACTACATGAGGGCACAGACACATAGGGATGGCGTGTTTTGTCATGATGATGCTGTGTAAACACCAAGTACACACGATGGCCGTCACCTGGGCCGGCAACACCCATAGGGGGTGGGACCCACCAGAAGCCTACTGTGTAGGTGAGCTGCCCCAGCAGGGGGACACAACACTGGTGGGAATCAGACCTAGTGGCAATGGTTCAGAGTTTGGTCCCCAACCTCCATCGGTCCACCATGTCCTGCCTGTTCCACGGAAAAACCTCAGACAAAACACACACCTTTGTACAGCTGCTGTCAATTGCACAGCAGGGAACATGTACTGCAATGCACAACCATTGTCCCCTAGGATGATCTATTCCCCCCCCCTCATCCCCTCTGTCTGCTGTTACATTCCACCTAACTCATGCCACTCGTCTCCACACCCCTGTCTCTCACTGTCACTCCACCACCCATCCACCGTTGTGGTGTGGTGTTCCTTGGTAATATGGGTGAAGAGCAGCGCAAGAATAAGCAGCCCGCAGTCACCAGCGGCCTGATGCTGGCTCGTGTGTTGACACAATACATGACACCCGGTTGGGCACGCGTGTAGGGGTGTGTACGCTATGATCATGCATACGCTACAGCTCGACTCGTCCCTTTCCTCTACTTTCCTGTGAAACCCTCTATTCTTGAACGAGCTATTACCCTCTGTGTCTCTAACCCTGATTCGAACATTATCCCTTTATGGGAGGGATCCCCTGTTGGACTGCTGGGGCAGGCGCATCTTACCATGTAACTGCATGCCCAAACCAAGCCAGGGTGTCCGTTCTCCCCCCTTTCCCTCCCCACCTGTGTGGGCCGTTCTGTGGCCCAGAGAAGCCAGTTGTTGTACTTTTGCGGAAGTGATTTCCTTTTTTGTTTTATTCTCGATACCGACCATGTAAGCAAAATGTTGTTTACCAATATGACCCAGTGGACACCGGGG